>CM075991.1:8969525-9245452 GCA_038087875.1 Malacoraja senta
TGGAAGGAATATGGGTGGGGGATGGAAAGAATCAGTGTTAGTCTAGGATGGGCACATGGGGGGGGGGGGACAGGGGGGAAGTGTGTGAGGGAGAGAGGGGAGAAGGGGGGGGGGGTTGCTAGAGGTTACTTATAAATGGAGAATTCGCTGTTCTTGGCATTGGGTTGTAAGCTACCCAAGTGCAATACAAGGTGTTGTTCGTCCAGTTTGCTTGTGGCCTCACTCTGGTAATGGGGGAGGCCCAGAAGAGAGGGGTCAGTATGGGAATGGGAAGGGGAGTTAAACTGGCTAGCAACTGGTAGGCCTCGGCAGACAAAGCGCAAGTTTCTGGCGAAATGGTCGCCGAGTGTACGCTTGGTCTCGCCACATCTACAGAAGTTATTTAGGTTCATTGGCCTCTGTAAATTGCCCCTGTTGTGCAGGGAGTGAATGAGAAAGTGGGATAACATGGAACCAGTGTGAAGGGTGGTCAAAGGTCGGCATGGTCTTGGTGGACCGAAGGGTCTGTTTCCGGGCTGTATCTATATAAAACATCGGGAACACCAGCTGCAGTAGTTGAGGTTAGATGAGGTGAACGTGAATTTCTATTCGGTGGTAGGTGATGTGTGATGGGTGGATGCAGGTATGGTGGGGGATACGATTGCCAGGATGGATGAAGATTGTGACAAAGACGAGAAGCGAAAAGAAGACAAAAATCTGTCAGATGAGAAAATAAAAAGTGGAGTGAAATATCAATCTAGAGGGAGTGATATGGGTGGATGGGGATAGGAGACAGAAAGGAGGGTATAAACATGGATGAGAGGGGATAAAACACACAAACTGGAGGAACAGCACTTTATATTCTGCTTGGGTAACTTACAGCCAAACGGTGTGAACATTAAAGGGCCTGTCCCACTGTACGAGGTAATTCAAGAGTTCTCCCGAGTTTTCCCCTGATTCGAACTCGGAGAATGTCCGTAGAGGGTCCGTAGGAGTTCGTGGATGTCTCGTAGCGGCTCGTACGAGTAAAAAGTAACCATTTTTTTCATCACGAGTATTTTTTTACTCGTGGACATTTTTCACGGTGTTGAAAAAACGTCACGAGTTTACCGGATTTCCCGAGTACCTACCGTTACTCGTACGAGCCGCTACGAGACATCCACGAACTCCTACGGACCCGCTACGGACATTCGCCGAATTCGAATCAGGGGAAAACTCGGGAGAACTCTTGAATTACCTCGTACAGTGGGACAGGGGATTAAGTGTAGGGAGCAACTGCAGTTTAGTTTAGTTTACGGATACAGCGTGGAAACAGGCCCCTTCAGCCTACCGAGTCCGAACCCGACCAGCGATCCCCGCACATTAACACTATCCTACACACACTAGGGACAATGTACGCTTATACCAAGCCAATTAACCTACAAACCTGTACGTCTTTGTGTTCATTCTGGCCAAATTGGAGAGGCCAGGACACTAAAATTGAGTAAAGGCTGCTGGCCATTTGGTCAATTTAAATGTGCCTTCTGCAGAAATGGGACAAGCTGCAGAATGGTGCCAGTTTGTCTAGAGCCTAGATCAGAGCTGCAGGAAGAGAATGGGAACATCTGCAGACCCTGACAATTAGGTGCAAATTGCATGGAATGGATTGGAAGAATGCAAACCAGACATACACATTGCATATAATGTTGCAAAGCTTTACTTTGCTAGATGTTGATTGGATTAAGTATTGAGCCTTGTCTGGGTTTCAAGGCACATGTTACGATGTTTGTTTCCTCTTCAGGAGTTCCGTTTGAATACATTGTATTAGTCACTGTATTATTGGGTTAGGGAAATGTCTATCATATACTGTGTTAATCGATATCTGTTATAGGACTGTAAAGAGACCACCCCCATGTGGTTCGGCCCCTCAAAGTTCGGGGACAGATAAAAGACCGCACCCACGAGGACCTGAGTCGATCTTCTGGGAGAACGCTTGGGACTGCATGACCTTCTGGAGTGTCTCTGCTTGAGCGAGGCTAAGAGGGCTTGATCAGGCAGATACGAGGATCGAACCCGCGGTGGTTAGCTATAGTAGCGGAACTGTAATTGTGTTTTGTCAAAGTAAAGTTCAGGTGCGCAAGTGCTCGACTCAGTGATTTTTGTCTGAAATTAGACAGGGGGGGGAAGCTTAGAACGAGCTATTTACATTTGGAGTGTGGGAGGACACCGAAGATCTTGGAGAAAACCCACGCAGGTCATGGGGAGAACATACAACCTCCGTACAGACAGCACCCGTAGTCAGGATGGAACCCAGGGCTCTGGCGCTGCAAGGCGGTAGCTCTAAGGCTTTGCCACTGTGCCGCCCCAAATTGAAATGGAAAGCGGGTAGGAGAGCGTGACTCCTGCTGGTGATAAGAAGTCTACAGCACCTGGTATTCCCAGGTGGAAACCCATCCAAGTAGCAATCCAGCCTGAGCCTGCTTAGCTTCCGAGATGGTGTCAGCGGTTATGGGGAGAAGGCAGGAGAATGGGTTTAGGAGGGAGAGATAGATCAGCCATGATTGTTTGGCGGAGTCGACTTGATGGGCCGAATGACCTAATTCTACTCCTATCACTTATGACCTGATCAGACGAGATGGGGCGTTTGTTGTCCAGTATGCACTCTGCACTCTTTCCAGCATAACGATCGGTATCACACCTGCAAATGCTTCACAGTGTTTTTATTGGATCGAACGTGCCAGCTGAACCCTTAAGTTGTCCCCTTTGCCGAAGGATTTGAATCATTAAAGATCCTTGCAGACTTTGACTTCCCACACATTGCAACACGCTCTCTGCATGACTGCACACATTAAAAGAGCAAACCCTGCCACTGCAGATATCCTCCCGGGGATCTCTCAGTCCGAACTTGCAAAAGGCAGTGCTGGGTCGCCTAAAGGTAATCTGAGCTGTCGCAGTGAGAAACCTGTTTTATTTACATCTGCCTCAAGCCACAGAAACAATGTGTCATCTATTGTAAAAGTACTGGGTAAAGAAACAGAGAACCGCATGTCGATGTAGTGGTCACCAAAGATCCTACAGCGGAGCAAGATAGACCACTCCTGCTAAATCAATGGGCTGACGTGTAGTTCTCAACGGAGGGGAACGTGGGCCTTTTTTTCATCCATTTCCGTAACCCGACCCGACCCGACTCGCAGTGTAATCAACGTTGCGGGGGAACAGTTTGTGTTAATAAATTAAAATTCTGAAAATGAGGAGATTTTTACCAAATAACTTTTATTTTTACGAGGATGTTTCCGTAACCGGCTTCCGTCTCCGCACTAGTATCCTATGGGATCTTTGGTGCTGAGACGGAAGCCGGTTACGGAAATGGGGCCTAAAATTACCCATGAATCTGCCCATGACCGTACTACGTCTTTTTTGTCGAGTGGACCATCTTGCTCGCTATAGGATCTTTGGTGCTCACAACACTTGGTATGGTCCTGCACCAGTTGAGTTTACTTCAGGGGCCTCCAAACATTTCAGCATGAGGGCCATATTATATATTTGGCACATGTTTGCCGTCCGTACACACACATTCACACAAACTCACACTCAGTTGAGTTTAGTTCATTGTCACGTGTACAAACGCATGTCTGCACACTAGAGTATAGGACAGGGGTGGGGAACCTGCGGCCTTAAGGCTGCATGCGGCCTTCTAGGCCATTAAGTTTGGCCTTTTGAACGAATCCAAATTTTGTGGAACAAATCATTTTATTTTTATTAATATGTTTTTGTTCGTCTTTTATTATTTTATTTTAATCTTAAAATGAACGTATTTAAAATACCAAAGAGTAAAAGAAGATTCAACGAAATAATCCTCCCCGACTGACGGCCACAATTAAAACATTAGTAAGTCACGAGGGCTATTTTAACAAAATAATGTACATTTTGAAGTATATCTGATTGAAGTATGTTGGATGCGGCCTTATTAGATTACAGCTAACTTAATGCGGCATTCCAACATGAAAAGGTTCCTGGTATAGGAGGATGAGAGATGATCTTAAGAGGTGTATAAAATCATTGGAGGAATAGATCGGGTAGATGCACAGAGTCTCTTGCCCAGAGTAGGTGATTCGAGGACCAGAGGACATGGGTTTAAATTCAAGGGAAAAATATTTAATATGAACCTGAGGGGTAATTTTGTCCCTCAAAGGGTGGTGGATGTATTGAACAAGCTGTCAGAGAAGGTGGTTGAGGCTGGGACTATTCCAACCTTTAAGAAACAGTTAGACAGGTACATGGATAGGACAGGTTTGGAGGGATATGGACCAAACGCAGGCAGGTGGGACTAGTGCAGCTGGGACATGTTGGCCGATGTGGGCAAGTTGGGATGAAGGGCTTGTTTCCACGCTGTTTCACTCTATGACTCTACCAAGGTAGAGTGAAAAGCTTTAGTTGTGTGCTAACCAGGCAGCGGAAAGACAATACATGATTACAATCGAGCGTTCACAGTGTACAGATAGATACATGATAAAGGGAATAATGTGAATAAAGTTTAGTGCATGTGAATAAAGCTAGTAAAGTCCAATTAAAGCTAGTCTGAGGGTAGGCATATGTCAGACGCCTACGCTGGAGCTCCATAGATTGTGACAATTTGTAAATTAAAACGGGATAAGGGCACAGGCTTTGGTGGCGAATATTGACGGTAAAAATACCAACGTCATTACATTGCAAACCTGACAGCAGCTATGTGAATGTGCAAGTTGGCGTCAATAATTCCGTGCCATTTAAAATCTAAGACATAACATGTTCTCCAGAGATGCTGCTTGGCATTGTAAACCAGCATATCTGCACCTCTTTGTCTCTACATCCAATGCCTCTCCACAGGACTTCTCCGGTTTGTAACAACCTGCAAATGAGTCAAGGGCAATCAAGGTAGAGTTGCCGCCTTACAGCGCCAGGGACCCTGGTTCGATCCTGTCTGCAGGTGTTGTCTGTACGGAGTTTGTACCTTCTCCCTGTGACCTGCGTGGGTTTTCTCCAGGATCTCCGGTTTCCTCCCAAACACTAAAGACGTACAGGTTTGTAGGTTAATTGGCTTGGTATAAATTGAAATTTCCCCTAGTGTGCGTAGGATAGTGCGCGGGGATCGCTGGTCAGCGCAGACTCGGTGGGCCGAAGGGAGTTTCCACCCTGTGTTTCTTAACTGAACTAAACTGAACTGAACAAGCGTGCATTCCGGGGACTTGCATAGTAACTTCAGTATAATGTTTTGAGTAACTTTGGTTTCAGTAAGAAATTCGGGGGATGGGGGGGGGGGGGGGGGATGGGGGGGGATGGGGGGAGGGGTTGCACTGGTATTGGGATTATTACATTATTGAATGTACATTTTCTGTTATATTATCTATATGTATTGTGTCGCCAAATCTCGCCTTTACAATCTCAAAAAACTTCAGAACTTCCTGACCGATTGAGTTCCTCCATTGGTTTATGTCCTACTGAAGATTCCAGTGAGGAGAGGACATTTCCACTGGGTGAGAGAGTCCAGGACCAGAGGCCGTAGCCTCAGAATAAAAGGATGTACCTTTAGAAAGGAAATGAGGAGGAATTTCTTTTGTCAGAGGGCGATGAATCATATAACCATATAACCATATAACAATTACAGCACGGAAACAGGCCATCTCAACCCTTCTAGTCCGTGCCGAACACGTATTCTCCCCTAGTCCCATATACCTGCGCTCAGACCATAACCCTCCATTCCTTTCCCGTCCATATAACTATCCAATTTATTTTTAAATGATAAAAACGAACCTGCCTCCACCACCTTCACTGGAAGCTCATTCCACACAGCCACCACTCTCTGAGTAAAGAAGTTCCCCCTCATGTTACCCCTAAACTTTTGTCCCTTAATTCTCAAGTCATGTCCCCTTGTTTGAATCTTCCCTACTCTCAGTGGGAAAAGCTTATCCACGTCAACTCTGTCTATCCCTCTCATCATTTTAAAGACCTCTATCAAGTCCCCCCTTAACCTTCTGCGCTCCAAAGAATAAAGCCCTAACTTGTTCAACCTTTCTCTGTAACTTAGTTGCTGAAACCCAGGCAACATTCTAGTAAATCTCCTCTGTACTCTCTCTATTTTGTTGACATCCTTCCTATAATTAGGCGACCAAAATTGTACACCATACTCCAGAATTGGCCTCACCAATGCCTTATACAATTTTAACATTACATCCCAACTTCTATACTCAATGCTCTGATTTATAAAAGCCAGCACACCAAAAGCTTTCTTTACCACCCTATCTACATGAGATTCCACTTTCAGGGAACTGTGCACAGTTATTCCAAGATCCCTCTGTTCACCTGCATTCTTCAATTCCCTACCTAATCTGTGGAATTCCTTGCCACAGACGGCTGTGGAGGTCGGCATTGGGTATTTTAAGGGGAAGATTGACAGATTTTCTTGAGAATAAAAGATAGATCAGCCATGACTGAATGGTGGAACAGACTAAATGGGCCGAATGGCCTAATTCTGTACCTATGACTTATGAGCTTATAAAATTATGAAGTGTTCAACACTCAGGCTAGCCTCAGTTTTTAAGGTTAATGGAAAATAAAGGGCTTGAAGTGTTTACAAGTTGATGTTTTCACCTGAGGGTCCACCTTTATCATAAACCACCAAACGTTGCTACAGAAAACGGCTTCTTCCCTCCACGAGCTTCGATCTACTGTGCATGCCAGAGGCACTGCAAGAACAGAGCGGATAAACAAAGCTCTGAACTCAAAGACAGCAGTACAAAGAAACATGGGAGAATTACATAAAAATCTGGAGTAACTCAGTGGGTCCGGCAGCATCTCTGGAGAAAAGGAATAGGTGACGATTTGAGTTGGGACCCTTGTTCAGACCCAAAAGGTCACCTATTCCTTTACACCAGAGATGCTGCCTGTCCCGCTGAGTTTTTGTGTCTATCTTCGGTTTAAACCAGCATCTGCAGTTCCTTCCTACAGTATTACATGCAGGCCCGGGCAACCATGAAAGGTAGGATTTCAAAGTAATCTTGCACAATTTGACCATGTTGTTAGCGTGTATATGTTAATGGCTATTTTCCGCTTTGGTACAGTGAAAACCGTTGTTTTGCATGCTATCCAATCGGATATACTTAAATGCAATCAAGTCAAACGCAAGATGGCACAGCAGTAAAGTTGCTGCCTTATAGCTCCGGGTTCGATCCCGACTACAGGTGCTGTTTGTACGGAGTTTGTACGTTCTCCCCGTGACCTGCGTAGGTTTTTTCTGGGTGTTCCAGTTTCCCCCCAAAGACGTACAGGTTTGTACATTAATCGGCTCGGTATAAATGTAAATTGTCCCTAGTGTGTGCAGGACAGTGTTAGTGTGTGTGGGGACGGACTTGGTGGGCCAATACTATACAGATACTATTCGGTGGGCTATATCACTCTCCCCTGAAATGTCGAGCCCCTTCATCCGTACTCTAGTTCTATCCTAGACACTAGGGAAAATTTACAGAAACCAATTAACCTACAAACCTGTACGTCTTTGGAGTGTGGGAGGAAACAGTAGCACCCGGAGAAAACCCACGCGGTCACAGGGAGAACGTGCTAATTCTTTACAGACAGCAGTTGTGGTCAGGATGGAACCCGGTTCTCGGGCGCTGCAAGGCAGCAACTCTACCGCTGTGGCACCCTGGGTTGTGGCATAGCAAGGGTTAAAGAAACTTGTAAGCTCCCACCGCCTTGCCGAACTCACAATGAGTTATGCTGACCTTACATGTTCCCACCTCCTATGTTGGTGTTGGTGTTACTGTACGTAGCAGTTCCAAAACAGATTGTTAATTCAGTTCAATCAGAAGAGCCAGTGTTCAGACATACGACCCTCCTGTGCACTAGGAACTGGCTGGAGACTGGCACATTTTTCCCAGCACGCTGACAGGGAGGGTTTCAACTCATTACCAACTTCCACCTCTCCAGTTCCACTGGCAAAGGCAACTTAACAACATCCTGACAGAAGTGCAGAGCAAGCCAATTTTTACCATTTAATTGGACCCCAGAAATCAATTTCCGTGTGTTAATTGGAATGAACAATTCCGGCTCTAGGAAGAGGAAAATAAATTAAAACACATCATCATGCCATGGTGAGAGGTGAGTGGCATTTGTGCATTGGCTTTGTCAACCTAGATATAAAACCACAACATCCATCAGCAACCTCCACATCACGGTGAATCTGTGGAATTCTTTGCCACAGAAGGCTGTTGAGGCCTAGTCAGTGGATATTTCTAAGGCATAGATAGATAGATTTTTGATTAGTTTCTGGTGTCAGAGGTTATGGGGAGAAGGCAGGAGAATGGGGTTAAGACGGAGAGATAGATCAGCCATGGTTGAATGGTGGAGTAGACTAGATGGGCTAAATGGTCTAATAATTCTAATCCTATCGCTTACGACCATACGACCTAACCTGGTGATAATTTCAAACTACGAACTGTCTATGTTCCACAGAGGTCTTTGGGGTAGAATGGTTCTTCTTCTTCTTTCGTGTGGCGTGCACAGCTTAAAGTTGTTGGACATCTTGTTCTATTTGATCTTCCGTTTGTGCACGTCGAGTTGATTGCATTAGTCGAAACAGGGTGAAGGTTGCAATCTTCCACCCCAGCTACAATGGTGTAAGAAGGAACTGGAGAAGCTGGTTTACATTGAAGATAGACACAGGAGAATGGGTTTGAGAGGGGAAGATAGATCAGCTATGATTGAATGACGGAGTGGATTTGATGGGCTGAATGGCCTAATTCTGCTCTGAGAACTAATGAATATGAACATTTAGTACTCGGACGTACTCAGCCATTCAGTAAGATCATGGCTGATCTGATTTTGGCCTCAACTCAGTTACCAACAACCTTCAAAGATCGATCTCAGCTTTCGATACATTCAATAGCTCAGTCCTTCGAAATCTCTTCTTGGAGTGAAGTTAATCTTGTAACGGTGGAACGGTGGCATCCAATGAGCATAACAGCGATCTCCCAGATAATGACCCAATCAATGGGACCATTTGAGAGACAAAATGGTGCCTTGAGACTCAATGGGACAAGTGGAGCATAGGTTTAATATCTAAAAGGTAGCAATAGCGGCATGGTGGAGCAGCGGTAGAGTTGCTGCCTTACAGCACCAGGGACCCGGGTTCGGTCCCGACATGGGTGCTGTCTGTACGGAGTTTGTACGTTCTCCCCGTGACCCGTGTGGGTTTTCTCCGAGATCTTCTGTTACCTCCCACACTCCAAAGACGTACAGGTTTGTAGGTTAATTGGCTTGGTGTAAATGTAAAATTGTCTCTAGTGTGTGTAGCATAGCATTAGCGTTTGGAGATTGCTGGTCAGCATGGACGGTGGGCCAAAGGGCCTGTTTCTGCCCTGCATCTCTAAATTAAACCAAACTTATAGAAACACATAAAATTCACAAAAGATTGGACAGGCTAGATGCAGGAAAAATGTTCCCGATGTTGGGGGAGTCCAGAGCCAGGGGTCAAGGCTTAAGAATAAGGGGTGGGCCATTTAGGACTGAGATGAAGAAATACTTCTTCACCCAGAGAGTTGTGAATCTGTGGAATTCTCTGCCGCAGAAGGCATTGGAGGACAATTCACTGGATGTTTTCAAGAGAGAGTTAGATTTAGCTCTTAGGGCGAAAGGAATCAAGGGATATGGGTAGAAAGCAGGAATGGGGTACTGATTGGGGATGATCAGCCATGATCATATTGAATGGCAGTGCTGGCTCGAAGGGCCGAATGGCCTACTCCTGCACCTATTTTTTATGTTTCTACGTTTCTAAAACTAAACACTCCTGGGGTGCAGCACTGGCCAGGTAATATACCAGGTAATATACCAGGTAATATACCAGGTAATATACCAGGTAATATACCAGGTAATATACCAGGTAATATACCAGGTAATATACCAGGTAATATACCAGGTAATATACCAGGTAATATTATGCTGATATACACAGAGGATAAAGAAGGACCTGCTGTGGGGGAGGAGGGGGGGAGGAGGGGGCGGGACAAAGGAGGACCTGGCGTGGGATGTTTTGTAACGTTGTCGGCGCCCTTTATGTAGCGACTCTTTGCATACCTTGGGTGTGCAAAACAAAGCATTTATCTGTGACTCGTCACACGTGGCAATAAAGTATTCAATAATTCATAAGCCACAGGTAACATTGCAGTAAGCTATACACAGGGACTAAGGATGGGACAGGGCGAATGGATATGGGTTGCCCAGCTTGCCATCCAGCCATTGTCAGTTTAGTGTGGACACAGCCCTATGGTTGAAGATAGACACAAAATGTTGGAGTAACTCAGCGGGACAGGCAGCATCTCTGGAGAGAAGGAATGGGTGACGTTTCGGGTCAAGACCCTTCTTCAGACTCTGTGTACAATCAGAACATTCATCATCTGAAGAAAAACTATTGCGAAAAACCGTTGTAAATGCTGGAAATTTTAACTAAATCTAACCCGAAACGTCACCTATTCCTTTTCTTCAGAGTAGCTGCCCGTCCCGCTGAGTTACTCCAGCCTTTTGTGTCTATCTTCAGCCTAAACTAGCATCTGCAGTGCCTTCCTACATCTCTGCTTGAAGGATTCCTTTATGAAATATTATTCAACACAACACGCACATGAGAATAATCACTTGAACAAACACAATGCAAGATATTGGGTGGCATATTTCCCAAATGAACTGCACTGTAACGATATTACCAATCTCTGTAACAATATGTATAACGGAATATATTATAATTCATATCAGAATAAATATTATTAACAATAAGTATATATTCATTCAGGAGTTGTGGATGTTGTCAGAAGAATTAGAGGTTATCTCATGGAATCATAAACATTTCTTGCATCAGGTGAGGGTTTTATGACACCACTGCAGTATTGCAGTGTCTAGAAAGAGGGTTAAGTCCTCCCTCCACCACCTCCAGTTTAAATTCCATTTGGAATATTTTGGAGCACCAAGAAACCAAGAACCAAGAGGGCTCAGCCTCATATTAAAGGGTGTGGTCATTCATGACCAAGGTGAGAAGACATGTTATCACCTTGAGGGTAATGAATCTTTGCAATTCTCTGTCCAAGACCCGCACAGTATATTCAAGGCACAGTTCGAAAGATGTTTTGATATTATGAATATCAAGCTATATGATGTGGAGGATGGAAATACAGATACCGGTTTACACCAGAGATAGACACAAATTGCTGGAGTAACTCAGCGGGACAGGCAGCATCTCTGGAGAGAAGGAACGGGTGATGTTTTGCGTCTCGACCCGAAACGTCACCCATTCCTTCTCTCCAGAGATGCTGCCAGTCCTGCTGAGTTACTCCAGCATTTTGTGTCGATCTCAGAATATAATATTGCCTGTGTTTGATCACAGTTCAATGAAGGTTTAGTACGATGGTCAGCATCAAAACCACAAGGTTCTCGGTATGCTCCAAAACTCTTCTGCAAACTCTTCACTCGTAGATTGGCAACTCAAACCCAATGTTGTGATATGTGGAGTTTGTCCTTTTCCATTGATTCCCATTCCTTACTCCAAAAGGCAGTCTGAAGAAATGTCCAAGTCAGGTAGGCTACTCCATAGATGTGGAAACAAAGAACTGCAGATGCTGGTTTACAAAAAAAGAAACAAAGTGCAGTAGTAACTCAGCAGGTAAGGCAGCAATGGCCCTGTCCCACGATGCGAGTTCATTCCAAGAGCTCTCCCGAGTAAAAAAAAAAATCAAACTCGTGTTAAGCATGGAGAATGAACGTAGCGGGTACGTTGGAGCTCGGGGACGTCTCTTAGCGGCTCGTAACGCTAACGGCAGGTACTCGGGAAGACTCGCTAACGGCTGGCAAGCTCGTGAAGACTTGTGAAGTTTTTTCAACATGTTGAAAAATGTCCACGAGAGCCCCGAGCCCCGACGAGCGGCCATTACCGTAAATCTCCGAGTTCGAATCTGGGCAAACTCGGGAGAACTCAACTTTGAATGAACTCGTACAGTGGGACAGGGCTTTTAGGAGAACGAGGTTAGGTGATGTTTCGGGTCGGGACTGATTCTTCAGACTGATTGTGGGCGGGGTGAGGAGCAAAAGCTGGAGGAGAGGAGGGGGGGTGGGGGGGGGGAGGGGAGATAGGTCAAAACTTGGCAGGCAATAGGTGGACACAGGCACGGGCTTTTTTTGATAGGCAGATGATCGGACAACGGCCAGAGATAAAAAGACAGAAGGTGTGAGACAAAAGGATTGAAGAGTTGCGAATTGTGAAGCCAGATAAAGAAATGGAGGTGGAGGTGGAGGTGGCGGAGGAGGGGAGAAATAGGTGAGAGTCCAGGTGAGGTATGGGGGAGTGCTCTGGGTTCTCCAGTTTCCTCCCGCACTCCAAAGATGTGCAGGTTTGTACGTTAATTGGCTTTGGCAAAATTGTAAGTTGTCCCCAGTGTGTGTAGGATAGTGTTAGTGTATGGTGTGATCGCTGGTCAATGCCAACTCAATGGGCCCATCAATAAAACAGTCTTAACTCTTGCATTTGTGCATTGTTTTCTTAATGTGCCTGCGTGTAGGATAGTGTTAGTGTGCGGGGATCGCTGGTCGGTGTGGACTCGGTGGACCAAAGGGCCTGTTTCTGCGCTGTATCTCTAAACTAAACTAAACAAAAAACGAAACATTGAAACGCTTTTGACGCTTTCTCTTGGTTTCCCGCAAATGCCAAATACCCGAGCGGTGCCCTGGCAGTTTTGGGAAGCGACGGCTCACTGCAATCACAGACACTTTGTGATGAGCTGCTGCCTCTTATTCCTCTACGTGAGATTGCGTTTTGCCCGATCCGCAGCTTTGAGAATTCCGTTCCCAAGTCTGTGCCAGAGGGACACCAATTACAATGAAGGATGGCCACTTCAAACGTCGAGTTAAGTGGAAATCATGGCCTTTAATAACGAAGGTCTTCAGGTTCCACCAGGGAGAGAGAAGTAACTGCACTCACCCGAGTGTTTCCTGCCCAAGACTTAGCAGAGGCGAGAAACCCATTTAAGATAAATGAGGGTGGTATCTCGGTGGCCCAATGTGGGACAATATCTTCCTGCTATTTCACAAGGCAGATTATCTTTGCACGGAAGCAAAGTGCTTTGGGACACCGTGAAGACATAAGTAGATCATTAATGGGAGCTGGAGTAGGATAGATGGCCCCTCGAGCCGCCTCAGCCTTCAATTGATCGTGCATGGAGCTCCATTTTTCTTCCTGTTCCCCATCACCATTGTATCCCTGACAGACTACCTTGGCCCAGAGCACATTCTGTCACTCAGCCTCCACAGCGATCTGGGGTAAAGAATTCCAAGGATTCGTGTGAAAAAGAATCCTTCATGTTCACTGAACTGAACTATCTCCAATGCAATTGACAATAAGAGACCCGAAACGATGCCTATTTCCTTCGCTCCATAGATGCTGCCTCACCCGCTGAGTTTCTCCAGCATTTTTGTCTACCTTAAATATAATGATTATTTCTGATTCCACTCCCTCCTCTGGCAGTGAGTTCCAAATATCTACAATTCTCTTTGTAGATACAACACCCCTCAGATCCCCATTAAAACTCCTATCTTTCAATTTAAAACTGTGCCCTGTTTTTATACCACTTTTATACACCTGCCATCAATATTTTTATACCACTACCATCAATAAAACAAAACTATCTAAGATAGACGCAAAAAGCTGGAGTAACTCAGCGGGACAGGCAGCATCTCTGGAGAGAAGGAATGGGTGACGTTTCGGGTCGAGACCCTTCTTCAGACTGGTTAGGGATATGGGAAACGAGACATAGACGGTGAAGTGGAGAGATAAAGAATAATGAACGCACGATATGCAAAAAAGTTACGATGATAAAGGAAACAGGCCATTGTTAGCTGTTTAGTAGGGAGAAATGAGAAGCTAGTGCGACTTGGATGGGGGAGGGATAGAGAGAGGGGGAATGCCTGGGCTACATGGTGAGAGAAATCAAACCCTTCAATGTCTCTCGTAATCTTATATACCTCTATCAGATCGTCCCCTCCGCGTCTTTTACTCCAGAGAGTATAAGCCCAGACTATTCAATCCTCCAGTCCAGGCAACATCCTGGTGAAACTCCTCTGCACTCTCTCCAATGCAGTTACAACACCTTTTAGTCTACAAAAACAGTACTGCAGTCAACCACCCTTATACTTGATGTCTGAAGAAGGGTTCCAATACAAAACATCACCTATTCTTTCTCTCCAGAGATGCTGCCTGACCCGCTGAGTGACTCCAGCATTTTGTGTCTATCCTGACTTGGGCAATACGTGACCCCAAATTGGGCAGCACAGTGGTAGAGTTGCTGCCTTACTGCACCAGAGAGCCGGGTTCGATCCAGACAACGGGTGCTGTCTGTACAGTGTTTGCACGTGACCTGCGTGGGTTTTCTCTGGGGACTCCGGTTTCCTCCCACATTTCCAAAGACGTGCAGGTTTGTAGGCGGATTGGCTTCGTTAAAAATTGTAAATTGTCCTTTGTGTGTAGGATAGTGTTAGTGAGCAGGGATCGCTGGTCGGCACGGACTCAGTGGGCCAAAGGGCCTGTTTCCACGCTGTATCTCGAAACTGAACTAATACTTAACTCAGGACCTAAAACCCCTGTCCCACTGTACGAGTTCATTCCAAGAGCTCTCTCGAGTTTAAAAAAAATCAAAACTCGTGGTAAGCACGGAGAATGAACGTAGCGGGTACGTCGGAGCTCGGGGACGTCTCTTAGCGTCTCGTAACGCTAACGGCAGGTTACTCGGGAAGACTCGCTAATGGCAGGTAAGCACGGGAAGACTTGTGAAGATTTTTCAACATGTTGAAAAATGTCCAAGAGAGCCCCGAGTGGCCATTCCGTAAATCTCCGAGCTCGAATCAGGGCAAACTCGGGAGAGCTCTTGGAATGAACTCGTACCGTGGGACAGGGCTTTAAGTATTTTATCTCTTCGTCACAGTAAGCACCAAGCAGAGATTGGAAGGAAAGAGTTAAAGAGGAAACATAATTAAAGTTCTCTGTGCCTTTATTAGTTATTTACATTAATCAAGATGAGACACTTTATTCTAATCCCATCTACACTTCATGCTGAATTAATGGAGTACCTCATACGTCACTTCCAATAACAGCAAATTAGATCTTAAGATGGACTTAATAGCATCATTCATTTTTAAAATGTGGAGCCTGATTAGCATAAAGCTGCCAATAATTTCCCAGTATTGCCACTGCAGCTGCTCGTTACAGAGATGGGAAATGCATACCCAGGACCTGGTGAACTAAATTGGACCTGGCTGCTACAATTATCTGTGTTTTAGGTGGTTTAACATCTCCTTCAGTTTCTATCATGTAATGAATTACTTCGAACGTTCGGAGTGTCTTGTTGGAGTAGTCAATTACTAAATAGGATTCAAGCAGAACTGCGTGTTAAGCAAAAAAAACACAAACAAATTTTTGACCTTGTTCCTTCAAAATTATGTGCATGCTGTTGAACTAGCTAGATGATGAGAGTTTATTGGTGATTGTAATTCAAAGTGAGAGTGGTTTTTAAAATGTGTACGAAGGAACTGCAGATGCTGGTTTAAACCGAAGATAGACACAAAAAGCTGGAGCAACTCAGCGGGACAGGCAGCATCTCTGGAGAGAAGGAATGGGTGACGTTTCGGGTCGAGACCTTTTCTTGTTCTCCAATCCATGTGTGTCTGTCTCCTCATTCTCTCTGTAACATCTTCCAACTCCCACGTTCCAAAGACCTGCAGGTTTGTAGGTTCTTGTGAGGGAAGGAACAGCAGATGCCGGTTTACACCGAAGATAGACACAAAATGCTGGAGTAAATCAGTGGGACAAGCAGCACCTCTGGAGAGAAGGAATCGGCGACGTTTCACCATGGGTCTCGACTCAGTCTACCCCACGACAGAAGGGGGTGGAGTTGTACAGTTTGATAGCCATAGGGAAGAAGGTTGTGAACAGTCTATTGTGGATTGGATTGTTATAGGAATTAGTGTAAATGAGTGGTTGATGGTCAATGCAGACTTGACGAGTTAAAGGACCAGTTTTTATGCCGTATGATTCTCTGACTTAAAACTTAACAATCTCAAATACACACATTGGTAAAATCTCCTGCTTGCACTTTCATAATATTGCCCATTGCTCTAACCCACATCCACACCTTATTTACCTCTCAGGTGGACATTTCCAATTATCTCGGTCAAAGGAGAGCGGGTCTTGGCCACGATCATTAATACGTGTGTTCAGAGGGCAGTTCTTTGATGGAGAATCTCCAACATTACAAAGAGGTAAAGGTGACGAGATCTAGTAATGCACAATGTCAAATATCACAGCCAAAGACTTCTGACAAGTGCAAAAGGACAAATCATATGTTTGTGTGTTGGATTAGTTTAGTTTAGATGCTGCCTGACACGCTGAGTTACTCCAGCTTTTTGTATCTATCTTTGGTATAAACCAGCATCTGCAGTTCCTTCCTACAGGTTGTGGGCTGAAGAGACTGTTTCTGTGCTGTAGTTTAGCTTAAATATACAGCGCGGAAACAGGCCTTTCGGCCCCCTCTCACCTGAAAGCTATACCTTCTGGTATCTGATTTTTCCATCTTGGGAAAAGGGTTCTGACTAACATGATGAGTGGACTAATTATTTTGGTTCTCAAGAAATTTTAAACAGCTTCTGGCTTTGACATTGGACAGGAGAGTAGGAAGAATTACAATGGAAATAACAATTTTTAAAAAATGCTGAAAATCCATAAATCTGAGAAAGTTCTGATCCCCTCGCCACAGAAACTGCCTAACTTGCTGAAAAATAAAAGTTTTCAGATATAATTTCCTGCATTTGCAATGGTTTTTCTTCAGATGATGAATGCTCTGATTGTAAACAGAACATGCTGGTGAGTCAGAGGAAGGGTCTCGATCCGAAACGTCACCCATTCCTTCTACCCAGAGATGCTGCCTGACCCGATGGTTTGTGTCTATCTGCGGAGTAAACCAGCATCTGCAGTTCCTTCCTGCACATGCTGATGCAACTCAGCGCGTCAGGCAGACTCCACCGGAAGAGAATCAGTCAATGTTTCAAGTCTACAGCACTAACAGAACTGGAGACAAAGGGGCTACAGAGTGTTTTTTATCTCCCCACAGATGCTGCCTGACAAGCTGAGCATGTCCAAAGTGTTGTGTTTTTGTTTAAGACTTTGTTTTAAAATTTCAATGGAGTTTTTTTTATTTGGTTGGACAGGAGGAGATGTGGTGAAAACTATCCACTAGCAGAAGGATCTAAAAACTGAAATGCCAGATAGTTCCTTGATAAATCCAATTGAAACATGTGGTGAGATGTCTTTTCTCAAAGAGTGGTTGGAATGGGGAAGCTGCTATGGTAGAGAAAACTTTAATTTTGAGATACGGCTCGGAAACAGGCCCTTCGGCCCACTGAGTCCGCACTGACCAGTGATCCCCGCACATAAAACACTACCCTACACACACGCACCAGGGACAATTTACACTTATACCATGCCAAATAACCTACAAACCTGTACATCAGCGGAGTGTGGGAGAAAACCGAAGATCTCGGAGAAAACCCACACAGATCATGGGGTGAACGCACAAACTCCGTACAGACAGCACCCGTGGTCAGGATCAAACCCGGGTCCCTGGCGCTGTAAGATTGTAGCTCTACCACTATGCCAGCGTGCCAGCTCTTGCCTTTAAGAAGAAAATATTCCAGTACTGGACATGAGGAGGGAAAAATAGGAGATAGAAAGAAAAGCAGAAAAACTGAGGTTGGCTTAATGGAATGGGGGGGGGGGGAGGCAAAGCATATAAGACACAAAAGGAAATAGGAGAGGTGTGCCACTCGGCCCATCATGCCTGCCATATCATCCAATATGGTCGTGACTATTCTGCCCCAGGCATGAACTCTTCTCTGACAGCCCCCCCCCCCCATAGCTCGCAATTCCCTGATCTTTCAAAAACATAATTACCTCTTCTTCAAGTACCTCCAGTGATCTAGCCTCCATATTCCTTTAAGAAACAAAATTCCAGAGATTTACCAACCTTGGTGAGAGGAAGTTGCTCCAAAGCACCTTTGGTTTTGGAAATTACTGACTTGTAATCCTGTAACTATGTGCCCTTTTTCCTGATCTCTCCCACTAGTAGAAACATCTTAGTTTAGATTAGTTTAGTTTAGAGATACAGCACGGAAACGGGGGTACTTCGGCCCACCGACCAGCGATCCGCGCACACTAACACCATCCTACACACTCGGGACCATGTACAATCTTTACGGGAAGCCAATTAACCTATAAACTTGTACGCCTTTGGAGTGTGGTAGGAAACTGGAGCACCTGGGGAAAAACCACGGTCACGGGGAGAACGTACAAACTCCGTACAGACAGCACCTGTAGTCAGGATCGATCCCGGGTCTCTGCGCTGTAAGGCAGCAACTCTACCGCTGTGTCACTGTGCTGCATCTTACCATCTACCCTGTCAAGCTTTCTTAAGGTGTTTAAGAAGGAACTGCAGATGCTGGAAATCGAAGGCACACAGAAAATGCTGGAGAAACTCAGTGGGTGCAGCAGCATCTATGGAGCGAAGGAAATAGGCAACGTTTCGGGCCCGAAACGTTGCCTATTTCCTTCGCTCCATAGATGCTGCTGCACCCGCTGAGTTTCTCCAGCATTTTTTTTGTGTACCTCCAAGCTTTCTTATGGTCTGCGTACTTCACCAAGATCACACCCCTCCAAGATCAAACTCCAGATACCTCCAAGGCAGACTCAAAATGCTGGAGTAACTCAGCGGGACAGGTACAGCACATCCAATTGCTTTAGCCATGCATGGAGTATTTTGGGAATTTCCTTTCCAATTTTGAGGAATTCCTTTTGGGGTGGAACCATCTCTTAACTTGCTTCATGCTCAATATAATTAGACAGAGTCTGAGGAAGGGTCTCGACCCGAAACGTCACCCATTCCTTCTCTCCAGAGATGCTGGCCGGTCCCACTGAGTTACTGCAGCATTTTTTAGTCCAACTTCGGTATAAACCAGCACCTGCAGTTCTTTCCTGTACGATTGTGTATGACAAGCAAACCATCTCAAGGTGGTGACTCCACGAATTCTGCCATGGTGTTGCCGCTAAGTTTGTGCTTGACATTTCTTATGGTTAACCTCACCACCAAGGGAACGTTGTGTTCTAATTTCAATAAATCTCTTCTCTGCCGTGTTGGAAGTTTGAAAGGAACAGAGTGTGTTGTAATGATGTGTAAAACAGAAGCTGGGAATTAAAGCTAAATAATTCTACCTATTATCGATAAATAATCGGGCAAGGTATGCTCAAGGGAATGCTGGATAGTCTAACTATTTTTTTTAATTGCTTGAGCAACCAAAATAATATATTTTATATATACAAGGACTAAATAATTGTTAGTTTTATAGTTTTGAAACTGTTTGGGGCTTCAAACCTCTGGTGAAACTCTGCTTCCCGGGTGGAATGGCTGGGAAACATTGACTGTGGCAGAAGTCAAGCAGCTGCCTCATAGCTCCAATCATCAGTGCTGTCTGTGTGGAGCTTGCCCGTTTTTTTTCTCTGCAAGCGCGCATTTCCCCCTGGTCTCATGCTACAAAGTGTCAGCTGCAGGTATGGATGAAGGTCCAATGCAGCCTCTCAACCTGCAGTGGTTTGACTACATGAGACCTGCCAGAACAAGTCACGGCCATTGACTTGGTTCCAGTGGGCCAGATACCTCAAGTCAACCCTACCAGTCTCCTACATATGGCTGAAGAGAGGTCTCAACCCGAAACGTCACCTATTCCTTCTCTCCAGAGATGCTGCCTGTCCCGCTGAGTTACTCCAACAATTTGTATCTATCTTCTTACAAATGTCCGCTGGGTTAACATCCTTGGTGTGCTTCTGGTCACATCCACTGTTACCTGTCATCTCCACTATGTTTCTTGATGCACCTTCAGTTTGCATGTTCATGATCTTCATAGACACAAAAAGCATGATTAACTCAGCGGGACAGGCAGCGTCTCTAGAGAAAAAGTCAGGAGAGTGATCAGTTGTTCTGGGGATAGACACAAAATGCTGGTGCAACTCAGTGGGACAGGCAGCGTCTCTGGAGAGAAGGAATAGGTGACGTTTCGGGTCGAGACCCTTCTTCAGACTGAAAGTCAGGGGAGAGGGAAATGAGAGATATAGACGGTGATGTAGAGATACAGAATAAATCTTCAATTGGCTTTTCCCATGATCGAACCTATTGCCCGCTCTCTTTTATTACATTATTTCCATATTTTCGTTATATTTTCACATATGACTATTTCCATCGTGATTAAGCCAGCTCTCAGGGCAATCCTATCAAACGCATGCCCCACTTGTTTTCCCGCAGCTTACTCTCCCACGTGCTCAGCACCTTCACCCTGGTTTTCCTATCACCCACCTACACCAGGAGCCATTTATAGTAGCCAATTAATTGTCCCAATCCGTCTTTGGGACATGGGAGGAAACCAGAGCAACCATGGGTAACATGTGCGTTCACAGGGAGAATATAAAAATTGCAGACAGTGCCTGGAAAATAGGATTGAACTCGGTTTGGAGGAGCTGCAAGTGTCGATAAATCACTATATTGCTGACCCGATCCATGCCGGGTTTTCACAATGCCATCTTGTGGTATGCGGTTAGCTGGGCGCGGCAGTCAATTTTGATAAGGATGTCAAACTACATGGAGGCTTTCGTGTATCTGACTTTTAAATGGATATTAAAGAACTTTATATTAAGGTAAACAACGTTGTTTCAATGCTTCACACATCAGAAGTGGGATACAAACCCACGCCTCCAGTTGGAGACACACTTCTGACACCATGTATGAAGTATTGAAACAACAAGTCGTTTAACTTCATATAAAGTTCTTTAATATCCATATACAAGTCAGAGAGTACACGAAAGCCTCCGCGTAGTTTTACAGCTAGACTCAAAGATATGTTTTTGTAGTTTGTGTTTCCGTCTGTAATCTCCTTTCCAAGTAGTAACCAGACCCGAGCCGACCAAGCTACCACGATCCTCGCTGTGCATTAATCTGGTTGGTCGCCGACTCCTTTAATCCACAATCATTCTCAATGTTTAGGCAAAAGCTTTCTGCAAATTTAGTTTAGTTTAGGAAAGAGGCCCTTTGTCCCATCAAGTCCTTGCTGTCCAGCGATCACATATACACTAGTTCTAGAAGTGTGCGCTGGGGACAATTTACAAGAGCCAATTAACCTACAAACCTGCACGTCTTTGGATTGCGGGAGGAAACCGGAGCACCTGGAGAAAATGCACGCGGTCACGGGGAGAAGGTACAAACTCCGTACAGACAGCACCCGTGGTCAGGATCGCACCCGGGACTCTGGCGCTGTGCAGCAGCAACTCTACCGCTGTGCTACCATGCTGCCCCGATCCCTTGGTTGGACCGTGAGGAGCAGCCATGGTCTTTACACAGTTTCCATCACCATTTCCAGGGCATCACATCCAGCCACACAATCACTCCAGCACCAGGATTCATTGCTAAATGTCATCGGTGGAGTTGTAAGATTAATTCACTGTCAAAAGCAGCTGGGTCTGTTTAATATTTTAAAAAGGTTTTGTAGCCTGATGGCCAATAAGCCAATATCCTGTGTAATTATTTTAACAGCAATCGGTGGAGTGCACTGACCTCAACATCGGGGTGACAGATAGGGCTGTCAAGCCAGAACCACCTGCATTAATTCATTAATACTGAAGCTAAAGTGAAGCAATGAAAACTGGGCAAACCGCTGCTAACTCGCACTCCCGCCAAACTCGGGCCTCTATGCACCCGGAGAAGATGGAGTATGGAACACAAGAACCGTTGCGGCACGGAGGCGCAACGGTGCCAGAGACCCCGGTTCGATCCTGACTACAGGTGCTTGTCTGCACGGCGTTTGTACGTTTTCCCCGCGAACCGTGTGGGTTTTCTCCGAGTATTTCGGTTCCCTCCCACATCCCAAAGACGTGCAGGGTTGCAGGTTAATTGGCTTCTGTAAATTGGCCCCAAGCGCATAGGATGAGAAAGTGGGATAACAGGAATCGGAATCAAGATATTGTGGGGAGAAAGCAGGAACGGGAAAATTTACTATTTCTATGTTTCTAACATTGAAATAGTAAATGGGGTAATCATTGGTCAGCATGGGTTCGCTGTGCCTCAAGGCCTTTTTCCACGCTGCATCTCTTTGGAAAAAAACAGAAGGGTACTGCACAGGAACAGGCCATTCAATGCACAATGTCCTTGCAGAACCGTACGCCAAGTGAAACTAATCTCAGAGTACACATGATCCAAATCCTACCATTCCCTGCATACGCATGTTCCTATCAAAAAGCCTTTTTGTGGTGGTGCGGTAGAGTTGCTGCGTTACAGCACCAGAGACCCGGGTTCGATCCTGAGTACGGTTGCTGTCTGTACGGAGTTTATAAGTTCTCCCCGTGACCGCGTAGGTTTTCTCTGGTTTCTTCAGCACTCCAAAGGCGTACAGGTTTGTAGGTTAATTGGCTTCAGTATAACTAAATTGTCCCTAGTGTGTGTATGATAGTGTTCTTGTGCAGGGATCGCTGGTCAGCATGGACTCGGAGGGCCGAAGGGCCTGTCTCCATGCACTATTTCTAAACTAAACTAGCTGTGTATGTTTAGTTTAGTTTAGAGATACAATGCGAAAACTGGCCCTTCGGCCCACCGAGTCTGCACCGATTAGCGTTCCCCGCACATTAACACTATCCGACACACTAGGGGACAATCTACATTCATTCCAAGCCAATTAACCTACAAACCTGCGCGTCTTTGGAATGTGGGTGGAAATCGAAGATCTCGGAGAAAACCCACGCACGAATTCCGTTGAGACAAGCACCCGTAGTCAGGATCGAACCCGGGTCTCCTGGCGCTGTAAGGCAGCAACTCTACCGCTGCGCCACTATGCCACCCCAGTTCTTGCTTTCTAAACTCCATCTTCTCCGAGTGCATTGTGTGGGAAGCATTGCTGCTGATCTCTTCACCCCCCCGATTCAGAATGCCCTGGGTGATTATAGCCTGTGCTTAGAGGGAAAAATATTGTATAACTTCCCTGTGATAACACTATCTGCTCATCTTCAAACTGCGCCACGAGATCCTTTATCTCTAATAAATAGTGCAGCTGGGATACGTTTAATAACTAAATTGCTTGGAGAACTCGTAAATTCTTATTGTGCTGCTATCTTCTCTGCAAGCAGTTTTTAGTGATTAATGGTTCCTTGTTCTGAATTACACTGTAATGTTATGACCTTTCAATTAATTACAGATCATATTTATTTACCCTGCCCTTCTGTGTGCTGGCTTTAGATGGCTGCATACAAGCCCAGCACTAGTGATTACATCCCATGACTGAACTCAGAACAGAGAATCTCTTTCTGGTGTTGAACATGTGAAAGGAGTTGACAGAGAATAATAAAAAAGCAAAAACTCAGTGGGTCAGGCAGCATCCCTGGAGAAAAGGAATAGGTGATGTTTCAGATCGGGACAAGGTCTGAAGAAGGGTCTCGACCCGAAACGTCACCTATTCATCAGACAACTGAACCATCCTACCAATAACTAGAGAGCAGTCCTGAGCTACCATCTACCTCATTGGAGACCTTTGGACTATCTTTGATCAGACATCTTGCACTAAACATTATTCACTTTATTCCCTTTATCATGTAACTGTACACTGTGGATGGCTCGAATGTAATCATGTATTGTCTTTCCGCTGACTGGTTGGCACGCAACAAAAGCTTTTCACTGTCCCTGTGACAATAAACGAAACTCAAACTCGTTCCTTTTCTCCAGAGATGCTGCCTGTCCCATTGAGTTGCTCCAGCTTTTTGTGTCTATCCTCAGTGTAAACCGGCATCTGCAGTTCCTTCCTACACAAGAGAAGAAAAAAAAACTGCTGGAGGAATGTCGCGAGTCAGGCAATATCTAGGAGGTAAATGGGCCGATGATGATTTGGGTTGGGACCCTTCATCTATTTCCCTGCAACCCCCACTAGTGGAGCTGCTGCCTCACAGTCCCATCGAGCCAGGTTCAATCCTGCCCAAGCGGCACTGTCTGCGTGGAGTTTGCACGTTCTCGCTATGACAGTATAGATTTCCTCTGGATGCTCTGCCTCCCTCCCACATCTCAAAGGCGTACAGGTTAACAGGCTAGTTGACCACTGTGCATTCACCGATGTGTAGGCAATTGGTTGAATCCGATGCTGGTAGGAATGTGGGGAAATAACATAGGATTAGTCCAGTTTTGATGCAAAATGGATAGAAACAAAGAAAAATAGGTGCAGGAGGCCGCCATCCGGCCCTTCGAGCCAGCACCGCCATCCAATATGATCATGGCTGAACAATACCCCGTTCCTGCCTTTTTCCCATATCCCTTAATTCCTTTTAGCCCTAAGAGCAAAATATAACTCTCTCTTGAAAACATCCAATGAATTGGCCTCCAATGCCTTCTGTGGCAGAGAATTCCACAGATTCACAGCTCTCTGGGTCAAGAAGCTTTTCTTCATCTCAGTCCTAAATGGCCTACCCCTTATTTTTAAACTGTGACCCCTGGTTCTGGACTCCCCAACTTCGGGAACATTTTTCCTGCATGTAGCCTGTCCAATCCTTTAAGAATTTTATATGTTTCTATAAGATATCCTCTCATCCTTCTAAATTCCAGTGAATGCAAGCCCAGTCGACCCATTCTTTCATCATATGTCAGTCCCGTCATCCCGGGAATTAACCTGGTGAACCTACGCTGCACCCCCTCAACAGCAATAATGTCCTTCCCCAAATTAGGAGACCAAAATTGCATGCAATACTCCACGTGCGGTCTCACCAGGGCCCTGTACAACTGCAGTAGGACCTCCTTGCTCCTAAACTCAAATCCTCTCGCAATGAAGGCCAACATGTCATAAGCTTTCTACACTGCCTGTCTCACCTGCATGCTTACTTTCAGCGACTGATGTACAAGCAAACCCAGGTCCTGTTGCACCTCCCATTTTCCTAATCTGACACCATTAAGATAATAAACTGCCTTCCTGTTCTTGCCACCAAAGTGGATAGCCTCACATTTATCCACATTGTACTGCAACTGCCATGCATCTGCCCACTCACCCAACTTATCCAAGTCACCCTGCAGCCTCATAGCATCCTCATCACAGCTAACTCTGCCACTGTGTGATAGTCAACCTGGATCATTGGGCTAATGGGCCCGTTTCATGCTAATTCTTCAAGCTAGAAATATGAGGAGTGCAGCCAATACATCATAGTACAGCTAATCTAAAAACATAAGTTCAAATCCCGCCACAGCGCGTTGGAGTTCAAACTAAGTCTATAATCAAGCATTTAAATCAAAATACTCTGGCCATGAGTAATGATGACCTTAAAACAACTGGATTATTGTAAAATCACATGTGGTTCACTAATATAGTTCAGGAGAGGATATCTGGCATTCTTGATCTGCTCTGGTGACTACAGATGCAATCTAACTTAGTTCAGAGAGGCAGCTTGGACAAGGTGAGGTAGAGGTGCAGTGAACATTCTTGCTTGAAAGGATGATGTGGATTTGTATCTCTCAGCGCAAGCTGGCCCTCATTCAATACAACTGACATCAACCTGGGCGTAGAGGATACATCAGCTGCTGGTGATGAAAGCACACGAGATAGCATGAGGAACAATGCGTATGGAATGTGTAGCAAGGAACTGCAGATGCTGGTTTAAACCGAAGATAGACACAAAAAGCTGGAGTAACTCAGCAGGACAGGCAGCATCTCTGGAGAGAAGGAATGGGTGACGTTTCGGGTCGAGACCCTTCTTCCGACTGGTTAGGGATAAGGGAAACGAGGGATATAGACGATGATGTGGAACAATGAGTAAAAGATATGCAAAAAAAGTAATGATGATAAAGGAAACAAGTGATTGTTAGCTGTTTGTAGGGAGAAAATGAGATGGAGACCTTCATTTGCAAGGGGTTGCATTGTAATATGTGGGAGCCTGCAATCAAGGAGCCACGAACTCAAAAGGAAGTATTGGCATGAACTGGTTTGCAGGGGAAAGGACTTATAATGAGCAAGGGAGTCTGTCAAATTGCTGCACTCTGCAGGAAATGCATCAAGCTGATGGGCAATGTCTCATTAAGGCTGCACCAGTGCTGCTGCGTCCCATGCACGTCTGGCACAGGTGAAGGGGCATCCGCGCAGCCAAATTGCTGCACAAAATGAGGCAGCGGTGCATGTTCCCTTCTCAGCCAGCGACCGAGTTATCAAAGGATATTGTTAAGGCAGAGACAGATAGATTCTTGATTAGTACGTGTGTCAAGGATTATGGGGAGAAGGCAGGAGAATAGGGTTAGGAGAGAGAGAGATAGATCAGCCATGATTGAATGGTGGAGTAGACTTGATGGGCCGAAAGTTACTCCTATCACTTATGACCTTATAACACAATCAAACTGGGCTGAAGGGCCTGTTTCTGTGCTGTACTGTTCTATGTTGTATGTAGTAAAATCAATACCACCGTTCCAGGTATGCACCCTCATAGCTTTGACTCCCACATCTGTTATCTTTTAAAGCCCTGTCCCACTGTACGAGTCCATTCATGAGTTCTCCCCGAGCTTGCCCTGATTCGAACTCGGAGATTTACGGTAATGGCCGCTCGTAGGTACTCGGGGCTCTCGTGGACTTTTTTCAACATGTTGAAAAATCTTCCCGAGTCTTCCCGAGCTTACCTGCCGTTAGCGAGTCTTCCCGAGTACCTGCTGTTAGCGTTACGAGCCGCTAAGAGACGTCCCCGAGCTCCGACGTACCCGCTACGTTCATTCTCCGTGCTTACCACAAGTTTGAATTATTTTTTTAAAACTCAGGAGAGCTCTTGAATGAACTCGTACCGTGGGACAGGGCTATTATTAGATCTTATGATTTGCCAAAGACGTCCACACACATTTTCCCCTGAAATGAGAACTCCTCTGAGTGTGGTTTATATTAGAACAGAGAGACGGAATCATGGCTGCTCCCTTTAGGCTCCGACAATTTCCACCGTAGGTTTTTGATCCCAGCCTCCACCTCCTTCCACCACTAACGTATTGATTCAGTCCACTTCAAGACTGCAAGCTCCTCTCTTATATTGATGTTTTAATTCAGGTTCAGGAAGCCAGCAGCTGTCTCATCGGCTGATAAATCTCTCCGCAGAGCTAAAACAGCCCTCATGATTCAGCCTGACCTGGATCCACAACAGAAGGTGTATTTAACACTGCCGAAATGCCAGCATCCCAAATCCAAATTGACAGGCTGAAGTAAGAGACAGTTAAGTTCTCTCCCCAGCGTTCCATATAAAGAAATCAAACAGCCTACACTGCCTTCTTGTCAATGACTAATCAAGCACTCTTTTACACCTTACTATAAATCATTGAACATTGTAATACAAAATCATTGTATTAATCCACGTACGGCGCAGCACGGTGGCGCAGTGGTAGAGTTGCTGCCTCACAGCGCCAGAGACCCAGGATCGATCCTGGTTACGCCCATGCCTTGCAGAGTGGACCCAAACAGGTCACACACGTGACCAGTCCTATTTGACCTCTTACCCTAAACAAACATTGTCAGCATAACACATATAAAATTTCACTTGATAAACCTTCACTTTAAAAAAAAATACGAATCACATATGCAGTACAGAACAATATACCTGTAATGCTTTCAGAATTAGAAGAGATGTATTCCACAATTTTATATCATTTTGGGTCACACACGTGACTAAGAATGGGCCATTTTGAGTGCTGGCCATACAGAGTTTGTACATTTTTCCCCATGACCACGTGGGTTTTCTCCAGGTGCTCCTGTTTCCTCCCGCACTCCAAAGATGTACAGGCTTGTAGGTTAATTGGGTTTGGTTAAAAAAAAATTAATTGTAAATTGTCCCTATTGGGACTCGATGGGCCAAAAGTCCCATTTCCACGCTGTATCTTTAAAGTCTATAGTCTAAAGTTTCTGAAGCTAATAAGCTGAGGAGGTGGTAATGAAATAAGGCAATGTTGCAGGCGAAAAAATGGACAGCTTTAACCATGACATGGCAACCAGACTTGAATCACATGTCAGGGTCAAGTAGTAAAAACAAAGAATGGCAGATGCTGGTTAGGTTTAGTTTCGTGATACAGCGCTGAAACAGGCACTATGGTCTGTACCGAGCAGCAATCCCCCACACATTAACACGATCCTGCACACACTAGGAACAATTTACATTCACACCAAGCCAATTAACCTACAAACCTGTATGTCTTGAGTGTGGGAGGAAAGCGAAGATCTCGGAGAAAACCCCACAGGGTGAACGTACAAACTCCGTACAGACAGCACCCGTAGTCGTGATCGAACCCGGGTCTCTGCCGCTGCGAGCGCTGTAAGGCAGCAACTCTACCGCTGCGCCACCATGGCTGCCGATTCACACAAAAGGACACAAACAACACCTGTCATGTTCTCCAAAGATGCTGCCTGACCTGCTGAGTTACTCCAGCACTTTGTGTCCTCGTGGTCAAGTATGGAGTTTGCAGGCTCTCCCTGGAACCTTCTGCATTTCCTCACTCATCCCAAGGATGTGTGGTCATTTGTGTGGCTGCTGTAAGGTGTCCCTGTAAATAGTACAAGCGGTTGGCAGGGGAATCAGTGAAGGAATAAATGGTCATGTGAGAGAGGAGAGAATACAGGGAGATTGGTATTAGTGTTGGTTTATCATTGTCATGTCGGTAGATGCAGTGAGTAATATTGTTTTGCGTGCTCTCCAGATAAATCATAACATTCGCGAGTACAATCATGCCATGCATAAGTACAACTTGTAGTGCTAAAGGAGAAAGTACAGAATATACTTCATGTGTAGGAAAGAACTGCAGATGCTGGTTTAAATCGAAGGTGGTCACAGAATGCAGGAGTAACTCAGCGGGACAGGCAGCATCCCTGGAGAGAAGGAATGGGCGACGTTTCGGGTCGAGACCCTTCTTCAGATCCTTCTTCTTCTGAAGGGTCTCGACCCAAAATGTCACCCATTCCTTCTCTCCGGGGATGCTGCCGGTCCCGCTGAGTTACTCCAGCATTTTGTGTCTACCGACAGTATATACTTCAACAAAGTGCAAGTTTTAAAAAAGTGCAAAAGCCACAACGAGGTAGCTTGGGAGATCAGGAAAACATCCTTAGCTTATTTTTTTATTTATTTTTTATTTTTATTTATTAGAAGTACATTACAACCAATTACATTAGTACTCGTCACTTATATCTTAGTACAATTAATGTACTCCGTTTATTCTTTACACTAATAAAGGGAAAGGATGAGATTGAGAGAAAGGAGAAAGTGAAGGAAAAAAGTGAAAGTGTAAAAAACGTGACAACAAAAAAGAACAAAGATCTTATAAGAAAGATTTTTTTTTTAAAAAGAGTTAAGAAATAGACCCTAAAAAAGAAGAAAAAAGAGAAAGAGGAAAAAAGAGAAATACAAATACTTTATTATAAGCATCACGCAAATGGGACATACCAACTCTCCAGCTTTCATCCCCCTATACCTGACCTCAGTTTTTTTTTTAAAGTACTTTTGCACCCTATACTTGTAATAATTCTATAAATGCAGACCCCGTCAAGTGGAAGTGATCTGGTTTACCTGCCAGGAGGAGTCTTATCTCTTCTAGGTGTAATGTTTCGAACATATTTGAAAACCACATGTTTATAGTTGGTATTACATCCTTAGCTTATAAGAGGTCTATTCAAGAGTCTCATAATATCAAGAAAACGTTGTTCCTGAATCTGCTGGTACGTGATTTCAAGCATTTGTATCTTCTGCCAGACGGGAGAGGGGAGAAGAGGGAATGATCGGGGTGTGAGCAGTCCTGTATTAAATGGAGGAATTGAACTAATGGATGCGTTCTGAGGGTCAGAATGCACCTGATGCACTCTGACATAAGGAAATACGGCACCAAATATGTACACAACTTGTTCAGTTTTCTGTTAGTTACAAGAGAGCGTGAGGGGTCTGGTAACCTTGAAGAAGATTTGGATGGGGATTAAATGGTTTTGGATTAATCAACATCTAATTAATGCAGAAAAACACTTTACAGAAGCTTCGTAGAGAAATATTAAGACAATTGTCCAGAGAGTCGGTCAAAGAGGAAGCTTTGTGTAGTGTATCAATGGATGGAAATGAAGTAGAAATGAGAAATAAAAAGTTCAGGATGGTAGGTCCAGGACTTCGTCAGCTGAAGGCACAGCCCTGAATAAAATTCATAAGTTCATAAATTCACAAGTGACAGAAGCAGAATAAGGCTATGCAGCCCATCAATTCTACTCTGCCATTCAATCATGGCCGATCTATCTTTCCCTCTCAACCCCATTCTCCTGCCTTCTCCCCATAATCCCCGACAGCCTTAATAATCATGAATCTATCAATACCTGCCTTAAAAAATATCCATTGCCTTGGCCTCCACAGCTTTCTGTGGCAATGAATTCCACAGATTCACCACCCTCTGACTAAAGAAATTCCTCCTCATCTCATTCCTAAAGGCATGTCCTTTTATTCTGAGGTTGTGGAAACATTCTGGGAATTGGGAATGTGTAAATAGCCCTGGATAGAGTGGATGTGGAGAGGATGTTTCCACTAGTCTGAGAGTCCAGGACCAGATGTCATAGCCTCAGAATTAAAGGATGTTCCTTTAGGAAGGAGATGAGGGGGAATTTCTTAAGTCAGAGGGGTGGAATCTCACAAGGTCATAAGTGGTAGGAGCAGAATTAGGCCATTCGGCCCATCAAGTCTACTCCGCCATTCAATCATGGCTGATTTATGTCTCTCTCCTAACCCCATTCTCCTGCCTTCTCCCTGTAACACCTGACACCCGTACCTATCTCTGCCTGAGAAATATCCATTGACTTGGCCTCCACAGCCCTCTGTGGCAAAGAATATGTGGAATTCATTGCCACAGAAGGCTGTGGAGGCGGTCAATGGATGATGAAAGATTTGATGGCCGAATGCCTAATTCTCCTCCTTTCACTTATGAACATGAAATAAATCAGAGTTGCAAGGTTGGAGATTACAGAAACACACAGGGGAGAAATGATTTAAAAACAAGAGCAGGAACTTTACAATAGTTATCAGATGTAAACCCTTGCAAAAGATAAATGATGGAGCAGCAAGCAGTTATTCACTTTTTCCCTGGTTTTCTCCTTATTTATACACCCATTCTTTTGGAATATATTTTTACACAATTTAAATGATGGCAGGGGAAATCGAATGCAGACATTGAAAGGTCTGTTCTCAGGCCATTATATTGATCACAGACATTAAAGGGGAGATTTTGTCTGATCACGTTACTGAAAAATGCTTCAAAATGCTTCATGTTGAATGGATTAGTTTGAAGTCATGCATCTGTTGTTACGCCAGGAAACGATTAGCAGAATAAATAACGATAGCTGGAGAGGAATGTGGCACGGATTTTTCTCGTACCGCATGAAAAAAGGCCATTCTCTCCATCAAGTCCCTGCTAAAGATCAACAGTCCATTTTTAGTTTAATTTAGGAATACAGCGCGGAAACAGGCCCTTCGGCCCACCGAGCAGCGATTCCCCACACTATCTACACACACTAGGGACAATTGACATTTATGCCAAGCCAACTAACCTGCAAGCCTGTACGTCTTTGGAGTGTGGGAGGAAACCGAAGATCTCGGAGAAAAGCCACGCAAGTCGCGGGAAGAACGCACAAACTCCGTATGGACAGCACCCATAGTGGGGGTCGAACCCAGGACCCGGGGGCTCTGGCGCCGTAGGGCAGCAACTCCAACGCTGCGCCACTGTGCGTGGGAAGAATCTATTTATTCGTCCCACATTCATTTCATCTCCATGCAGATTCTGTTACTTAACTACACACTACAGGCCGTTTACAGCAGCCAGTTAACCCACAGACCTCGGGATGTGGGAAGAAACATAGTCATCTGGTGGATGACTTACAGGCAAACTCCACACAGACAGCATCGGAGATTGGAATTGAACCCAAGTTACTTGGGCTGTGAAGCAAAAATTCGACCGGTTCCACAAATGTGCTCTTCTATTCCTCTTTATGATAATCAAATAGAGTCATTGAGTGATACAGTGCGGAAACAGGCCCAACTTGCCCACACTGGCCAACATGTCCCAGCTACACTAGTCCCACCAGCCTGCGCTTGGTCCTTATCCCTCCAAACCTGTCCGATTCATGTACCTGTCTAACTGTTTCTTTAATGTTGGGATAGTCCCAGCCTCACTTACCTCCTCCGGCAGCTTGTTCCATACACCCACCACCCTCTGTGTGCAAAAGTTACCCCTCAAATTCCTATTAAATCTTTTCCCCTTCATCTTGAACCTATAGCCTCTAGTCCTTGATTCCCCTACTCTGGGCAAGAGATTCTGTGCATCTACCAACGCGTTGATTCTTGTGACAGATTGGAGAGGTGTAACGGAGACATGTTAATGGCAAGGCCAGTATTTACTTTCCACCCTGGCTGCCTTGAGTAGATGAGTCAAGAGAGTTTAATTGTAATATGTACCGACAGTGGAACAATTATATTAATACTTGCTACAGCTTAACCAGCCGTAAATGTAACGACACAGATAATATATAATAATAAAAAATTCAATAAATTAATAACTATAATACCAGGTACCTATAATAGTACAGTGGTAACCTATAATAGAGAACCTTGTAACCTGGTGTCAAGTCAACAATCTTTCTCTCAATGTCAGCAAGACCCTGTGTGGTTCCTTACTTCCTAAAATTGGTCACTATCTCCTCTGAGATAGTGACCAATTTCAGGAAGTAAGGAACCACACATGTCCCAGTCTACATTGATCGCACTGAACTAGAGATGGTTGAAAGATTCAAGTTCCTAGTAGTAAATATCACCAACAACAGGCTTATATTCACTGGAGTTTAGAAGGATGAGGGGGGGATCTTATAGAAACATATAAAATTATAAAAGGACTGAACAAGCTAGATGCAGGAAAAATGTCCCCAATGTTGGGCGAGTCCAGAACCAGGGGTCACAGTCTTAGAATAAAGGGGAGGCCATTTAAGACTGAGGTGAGAAAAAATGTTTTCACCCAGAGAGTTGTGAATTTATGGAATTCCCTGCCACAGAGGGCAGTGGAGGCCAAGTCACTGGAAGGATTTAAGAGAGAGTTAGATAGAGCTCGAGGGGCTAGTGGAGTCAAGGGATATGGGGAGAAGGCAGGCACGGGTTATTGATAGGGGCCGATCAGCCTTGATCACAATGAATGGCGGTGCTGGCTCGAAGGGCCGAATGGCCTCCTCCTGCACCTATTTTCTATGTTTCTATCTTGTACTGGACTAGCCGCATCGAAGCAATGGTCAAGAAAGCACACCAATACTTCTACTTCCTTCAAAGAACTAGTAAGTTTGGCATGTCCCCAACAACTCTCACCAACTTCTACAGACGCGCCGTAGAGAGCATTTTATCGGGATGGATGGTTTGGGAACATGACCACAAGAAATTGCTGACTATTTTGTAAGCAGCCATCACACAAACCAACCTCCTTTCCATTTACTCCATCTACACGTCACACTGCCTCGGCAAGGCCAGCAGCATAATCAAGGACCAGTCTCACCCTTGTCACTCCATTTTCTCCCCTCTCCCATGAGGCAAGAGGTACAGAAGCGTACCCAGTCTTTTACCCAGAGTAGGGGAATCGAGCACCAGAGGACATAGGTTTAAGACGAGATGGGAAAGATTTAATAGGAACCCGAGGGGCATTTTTTTTTACCACACAGAGGGTGGTGTGTGTATGGAACGAGCTGCCAGAGAAGGTAGTTGAGGCAAGCACTAAAACATTTAAAAGACATTTGGACAGGTACATCAACAGGAAAGGTTAAGGGATATGGGCCAAATGCAGGCAGGTGGGGCTTGCGTAGATGGGGCATCTTTGTCAGCATGGGCAAGATGGGCCGATGGGCCGAAGGACAGTTAACCCTTCCCCCCACTGAGTATGCAATCCGTGCACCTTAACACAAACCTACACACACACACTAGGGACAATTTACATTTATACTAATCCAATTAACCTACAAACCTGTACATCTTTGGAGTGTGGAAGGAAACCGAAGATCTCGGAGAAAACCCACACAGGTCACAGGGAGAAGGTACAAACTCCGTACAGACAAGCACCCGTAGTCAGGATCGAACCCGGGTCTCCAACGCTGTAAGGCAGTAGCTCTACCGCTGCGCCACCATGCTGCCCTTTCTTGACATTCAATTGCTTCTGGTCTCTGTATTTACACACCTTCTTATTAGTTTTCCACAGCACCAACTTGAGGTAGCAATGTTACAAAATTTGGAGATTTTAAAAATCAAGTCTGCAATTTATCCCATCAGATAAAGCATAAAAAGACGTTTAATTTGACACCTAATTCACTTTCATATCTTCAGTATTAAAAAAGTTATGGCCATTTTCATACTCGGAAATTAGCATCTTGTTCCCTATTGCTTTTCCATTGACGTAACACAAAAGCTGTGATCGAGGACAGTCAAAAGCCCATAACTTTCTTAAAAATTAAGAGAACTGAAAGAAATTTTCAGTTATTATAGATTGAAGCATTCTGAAACAAATATGAAACAATCTTACTTAGATGACATGAAATTAAAGCATATAATTAGTTAGTTACCTAATTGTAGCTAATTACAAAATTCAATTACTAGATCTAAACATCTATCAATTTCTTAAGAATAGATTAACATTTTTAAATAGCCTAAGTGTCCAAATAACATTCACACAAGAATTCACAATATAACATAATTTGTAAATCTCATTGTCATGGATTTATAGGCCAAATGGAAGGAATTTAATGTTTAACACCTCTAAATTAATGGCCATTTAAATCATCTTGCGAGTGGGTTTTTCTGGAACGTGATCAATTGGAAAGTTGATTTGCGGTGAATTTAAACCCGTATCGGCATGAAAAATACTGCCGGTTCGTTCGGGGAATAAAATAACCGTTTCGCAATTTAAAATGTGAATTAAAGGCCTCTTAAGAAGCACTTTTATACATAAAATAAACAGCTTTCGTTTACCTGTCCCGTGCGTGAAATCCGTCCCCGTTGTCAGCGTTGACGGCTTTCGAAGCTGATTTTAAAATAACTCCAGCGCTGAAATTGTCGGGCGAATAAAAATAAAAAATACACAAAACGCCCATCGGAACGATTCTTCAGCAAAAGCTTGCACTCCAACGAAATATAATTCAGGACAAGGTAGGAGAAACCCGCGTTTTAACCCCGCCCCCCCCCCCTTAAAGGCGCCAAAATCGCGCACACGGCCTGTGGCAGAATTGCAGCGCTGCTGAAGGTAAGTATTGTAACATACCTACTTGAGGTTGAGCAGGCTGGAACTCTATTCCTTGGAGCACAGGAGGAGGAGGGGTGATCTTATCGAGGTGCACAAAATCATGAGAGGAATAGATCAGATAAAGGTAGGTATGTTACAATACTTGCCTTCAGCGGCGCTGTAATTCTGTCACTGGCCGTGTGCGCAATTTTGGCGCCTTTAAGGGGGGGCGGGGCTAAAGCGTGGGTTTCTCCTCCCTTGTCCTGAATTATACTTTGTTGGAGTACAAGCTTCTCTGGAAGAAGCGTTCCGAGTGCCGTTTTGCGTAGTTTGTTTTAAAAATCTCCCAACAAGTTCAGCGTTGGAATCATTTTAAAATCATCTTCTGAAGCGTCAACGCCAACAACGGGGACGGATTTCACACACGGGAAAGGTAAACGAAAGTGCTTTATTTTAATGTATAAACGTTCTCCTTAAGAGGCCTTTAATTCACATTTTTACATGCGACACGGTGATTTTATTCCCCGAATTAACGGCAGTATTTTTCATGCCAATACGGGGTTAAATTCACTGCAAATCAACGTTCCAAAAGATCGCGTTCCAGAAATCCTCACTCGCAAGATGAATTAAATCCCCATTAATTTACAGGTATTAAACATTCAATTCCTTCCATTTGGCCTGTAAATTCATGAAAATTAGATTTAAAAATTATGTTATATTGTGAATTATTGTGTGAATGTTATTTGGACACTTAGGCTATTTAAAAATGTTAATCTATTCTTAAGTAATTGATAGATGTTTAGATCTAGTAATTGAATTTTGTAATTAGCTACAATTAGGTAACTAACTAATTATATGCTTTACTTTCATGTCTTCGAAGTAAGATTGTTTCATATTTGTTTCAGAATGCTTCAGTCTATAATAACTGAAAATTTCTTTCAGTTATCATAATTTTTAAGAAAGTTATGGGCTTTTAACTGTCCTCGATCACAACTTTTGTGTTAAGTCAATGGAAAAGCAATAGGGAACTAGATGCTAATTTCTGAGTATGATAATGGCCATAACTTTTTTTAATACTGAAGATATGAAAGTGAATTAAGTGTCAAATTAAACTTCTTTTTATGCTTTATCTGATGGGATAAATTGCAGACTTTATTTTTAAAATCTCAAAATTTTGTAACATTGCTAATAAAGGTACAGAGTCTCTTGCCCAGAGTTGGGACATTCCAAAGACATGCAGGTTTGTAGGTTTTGGCATCTGTAAATTGTCCCTAGTGTATAGGATAGATCAAGTGCATGGGTGATTGTTGGTCAGCATGGACTCGGTGAGCCAAAGGGGCCGTTTCCATGCTGTATCTCTAAACTAAACTGAATAGTTTTCCTTCAAACAGCCACCAACCTTATATTGTTCAAAAGGCTTCCTTCTTCTGTTACCACAGCAAATTCTCTGCCTCTTTATCACCAACAGATGAAGGTTTAAGCCATCTCTTCCTCCCTCCAATATCTCTCTGCTTCAGTCTCCAACAGTCTGAAAGACAGGTGTTCCACACTAATACAATCAGGTGTGTCCCATCAACTAATCACCTGTGAGTACTTTGTTGACGAAGCCTTTAAAATGTGCAATTATATTACCCCAGCGAATTACCCTGCGTTTATTTTAATGAAAATAATTCTTAATATATACTTGCTGTTTGACTCATAGAGCAAGGAAAATGGCTTCTAAATGCTGATACAGTTCCTGCCTCAACTACCTCCTGTGGCTGAATGGCCTAATTCTGCTCCTAAAACTTCTGACCTTCTGACTATATATCTTCCTCCCTCGAGCTTTTCTTACAGTCACCAAGTACGTGGCATCCCTTTTAGCCATTTTTTTCCATAACTGATAGGAGCGGAATTAGGCCTTACGGCTCATCAAGCCTACTTCGTCATTCAATCATGGCTGATCGATCTCTCCCTCCCAACCCCATTCTCCTGCCTTCTCCCATAACCCCTGACATCCTTACTAATCAAGAACTCCTGTCAATCTCCACCTTAAAAATATCTACGGACTTGGCCTCCAAATCCCTCTGTGGCAATGAATTCCACAAATTCACCACCCTCTGACTAAAGAAATTCCTCCTCACCTCCTTCCTAAAAGTACGTCCTTTTATTCTGAGGCTGTGGCCTCTGGGTCCCGGACTCTCCCACTAGTGGAAACATCCTCTTTCCACGTCCACTCTATCCAGGCCTTTCACTATTCCGTAAGTTTCAACGAGGTACCCCCTCATCCTTCTAAACTCCAGTGAGTACAGGACCAGTGCCTTTCCCGCATCCTTTTGATGAGAAAGAATGAATTTGGAAATAATGCAATGAGCTTTGATGTTGGCTCAGTGGAGACATTCCTGTGATCTCTCCAGCCTTGTGCAGTGCGACCTTTAATCCTAAATTGATGCACTTGCATTCCAATCACTACATCTGTCCCCCACCATCAGTGACTCGTGCTGCTGTACAATGTACCTTGCTGATGCAGGTCAAAATTTCAAGAGCTAAAATCAATAACCCTTTAAGATAAAGTGTACAACAGACTTGCAAGCCATTCCAAGCAATTCAGAGCGAGTTCCTCCACATGCTAACAACTGCCATAGGGGATTAATAAGTAAAGTAACAAGTGCGGGTGTTCTTGGAGATCTTTCAAGCCGGGATACTGATGTGTATTTCCCTAATTAAACAGCTATTAGGGTGTTAGACAAACGATGATGGAGTTATTTTTTCGGCCACAGCGATCCGAACTTTGGCTCAGGCCTGTTGTCCCAATGCTGGATGAAGCAGGAGATGGCTTCATGGGTTAAACGTCTGTCCTCTCCTGACGGGGACAGCGTCGGCTGTGACAAGATGCACACAGGTAGTGCTCAGGTTTGCTACTGCATCTGTACAGAGAGCCTGACTGTCTGAGCGAGATAACTGGTAATCAGTCTGCAATATGTATAGAGGATTAGTACCATGGATGAATTGCCACTGCCTTCCTGCTGTGCAAAGCATAAGGATACCCCATAATCACTCGGATTCCACGTATTAGCTGATAAAACATAATGGGCACAAAACCTATCTTCATATCGGAGCACAGAAAACGGATGCTTCTGCAAAGCTCAAACTATATCGTATCATGGAATCAATTATAAATTCCGGACAAGAAACATGTTCATCTGATTATCTGTCTTCCAGGCCGATTTTTCTGGTTATTAAAGTGGTTTTGGACTTTGGAATTTTGCAGTGCACTACGAGTTAGAAAATCGCACAATTCATAGGTCTGGCTGGGAATTTTTTTCCTTCCTTTCTCATTGCTATTGACAGCCTTCCTGTGTAGTTTTCATTTGGCTGATCCACAGGGAGCTCTCTGGGTTTTGGCTTCTTGCACTTCTATACATCTGGCAACTTCAAGGTCTTGAATTCCATCATCCGGAAGAGCAAGGGGAAGAACTTGAACTATATTTCGCCTTCCACCACAGTGAGGAGTGTGTAGGAGTCACTGTGGTGGATGTGCAATGTTAAAAGGTGTTATGATTGTTTTGTCTCCAAAATGGCTGCCGGAAGGGAGAGTGAACGCTGGTGCGTTAAGCTGCTGCTGCTCGCTCTTTGAATTGTGTGTTGTTGATGTCCCTACCATTTTTTTTGTTTTGTTGTTTGTTTTATTCTGTTACATGTTTTGTAATCTGTTTATTAAATTTTGTAAGGCATCCTTGAGAGTCTTTGAAAAGCGCCCATAAGTATAAGGTTAATAATAATAATAATTACATTTTTGATGACCATAGCTTCAGCTGCCTAAGCCCTAATCCCTCAAACCAACTCTGAAGAAGGGTCTCGACCCAAAACATCACCATTTCCTTCTCTCCAGAGATGCTGCCTGTCCCGCTGAGTTACTCCAGCATTTGGTGTCCACCTTAGTTAACAATCATAGAGCATAAAACAGACCCTTCGGCTCACAAGTCCATGCTGAACATTAAGAACCCAATTATACTAACCCCAAAGATAGACACAAAAATTCTGAGACAGGCAGCATCTCTGGAGAGATCGAGTCGAGTCGGCCGATGTTTCGGGTCGAGACCCATCTTCAGACTGAGGCGTCAGAGACTGTCATAGCGAGCCATAGATTCACAGAGTGATACAGTGTGGGAACAGGCCCTTCGGCCCAACTTGCCCACACCGGCCAACATGTCCCAGCTACACTAGTCCAACCTGCCCGCGTTTGGTCCATGTCCCTCCAAACCTGTCCTATCCATATACCTGTCTAAACTGTTTCTTAAACATTGGGATAGTCCCTGCCTCCACTACCTCCTCTGGCAGCTCGTTCCATACACCCACTGCCCTTTGTGTGGAAAAGTTACCCCTCAGATTCCGATCAAATCTTTTTAACAGTGGGTTTGATGCCAATGAGCGTAGCTTGACTTCTCCTGACGTAGGTTGTCGCCAGGATAACGTAGGCTGTCGCCAGTTTTTCGGCGACCTGCTACGACTATGTCAGTCGCCCGCAGTTGCCTAAAAAAATCGCCAAGTGGGACAGGCCCATAAGAGAGGCTATTGGCATCATATTTGGCACAGACATCGTGGGCTGAAGGGCTTGTACCTTTGCTCTACTGTTCTGCAGTGTTCTGCAAATTCAAGCTGCTCTTGTTACGATACCTTGGGCATTGTTTTAATTCAGGGTTTAACTAGCTTACTTTAACAAGCTAGAGTGGGTTTTAATGCTTCCATTTCAAGCATTCCAATCTGTTATATATTCATGGTTCCTTGCAGACAAGCCCTGGCCACAAAGTTTGATTAAAAGCATCCAGATTGCTTTCCACCGCCGCTGGTCAGGATCAGCGCAGATTTCTGCGGTGTCTGGTCATCAGGTGAGAGCAAGATGGGGCTCCGTTATAATCTCTATGACAGTCGTAACACCCGCCAACATGGTTGCCCGCATGAGATGGCACAAGGGTAGAAGTGGGTCTCGAGACAGCTAGAGTCAGCTTTAGGCATAGTCTGAGCTGGAAAGTAACATTTCATTAATCAAGTCAACAAATGATGCGAATACCCAGTAGGACAGGCAGCATCAGCGGTGATAGAACACTAGTTAACTTTATGAGTTAACAATAGTTATTGGAATTTCTATAGCCAGTGGGTGGTGAATCTGTGGAATTCATTGCCACAGATGGCTGTGGAGGCCAAGTCAATGGATATTTTAAAGGCGGAGATTGATAATTCTTGATTAGTAAGGGTGTCAGGCGTTAAGGGGAGAAGGCAGGAGAATGGGGTTGGGAGGGAATGGTAGATAAGCCATGATTGAATGGTGGAGTAGACTTGATGGGCCGAATGGCCTAATAATGCTCCTATAAATGATGAACTTATGGACGTTTCAGGTGATCACAACCAGTCAATGTGAAGCAGCAATTCTGTCTCTTCCTCCAGAGATGCTGTAAGATCTACTATTTCCAACATTTGTTTTGTTTTTTCTATTTCACTTCAATCTCTGTTCAATCTCTTCCCTTCCTTGATCTCCCGCGGTTGGGGGGCCTCAAGCCTTCCGTTGATGGGACGATCCTGGCTCCCGTGGCCGGCGGTCGGGCCCTCCGCGTCAGGGCGATCAAACTCCTGCATCGGGGAGACCAAGCGATCAGACCCCGGGTCGGGGCTGGTTGAACCTTCTGCGTCGTTGGAGCTCCCGACATCTACGGTGTCTACTCGGTGAGACTGCCAGCTCCTTGATGTTAAAGTCCGCAGGACCCGATTGGAGCATCGATTCCAGGCAAGGGATCGGCTCCAATGGTAAGTCCACGTCCCCGCGGTGGGGCTCAAAGTCAGTCCCGAGCAAGGCCTCCAGCTCCACGATGTTAGGCCGCAGAGCGTCCGGAGATACGACCCGGAAAACAATCGCATCTCCGACAAGGTAAGAGATTGAAAAAAAAGTTTCCCCCGACCCCCTCTCCCACCCACCACATAAAACAAACCAGAGAACATTAAAACAAACTTTTACTAAAAATAAAAAATAAAAGATGAAAAGACAGCCATCGTCCGCGCCCCCCTGGTTTTCTTAAATAACTATTTCACCGTCCTTGAGGATGTATTCCACCCCCCGCGGTCCCGGAAATCTCCCAGGGTGCCCGTGCAACCCGGGCGCGAACATAACCCCGGAATAGGGGCAGGCCTCTTCCGCCTGGCGTTGGTACATGCAGGATGTGGGCATCCTTAGAAGGAGAGTGAAATTAAAGATGAAATCCTAGCAGTTCACCTGGCAGATGGAATAACATTTCAGCTCCAATTATGTAACTGTATTGAGTTGGCTCAATATTCTTCAACTCCCATCGCAGTGATCACAGTCGACAACAAAATAAAACTGTACTGACATAAAACAGAACCCTTAACAGTCCCGTTTCATCTGGTGGATCAGTCCCATATGTTTACCTTCACTCTCAATCTGTTCGTTCCCTTAAAACTCATCCAGCGAGAAGTAGTTGGCAGAAGTCTCACTGCTTGGTAAGAGCTCGTGTGTAGGAAGGAACTGCAGATGCTGGTTTAAACCGAAGATAGACACAGAAAGCTGGAATAACTCAGCGGGTCAGGCAGCATCTGCGGAGAAAAGGAGCAGGTGACGTGTCTTCAGACTGAGAGTCAGGGGAGAGGGAATTGAGAGATATGGACGGTGATGGAGAGAATAAATGAATGAATGCTAAAGAGGTTAGCGTGAGGAGGTGCCTGGTGGACTGACTGTGGTGGATGTTAAATCTGTGTTTATTGTGTGTTTTGTTATTTTAATTCTATGTTATGACTACAAGGCACGAAATTCCGTTCAGACTGAAAATTCTGAATGACAATAAAGGATACTTGGTACTTGATACTTGACTTGACTTGGTGTTTGATGAAGTAAGGTGGATGAGGCATGGGGAAGTTATTAAGGCTCTGTCCCATGGGTTTGCGGTCATTGGCGGTGAAGCGCGGCGTCGCCGGAAGAGGGGACCGCACGGCAACCACGAGAGCGCCGCACGAATGCTGCGCGGGGGCCGAGTACGGCCGGTTCCACGAGCTTGCGGCGTCGGGTGATGACGTCATCGCGCAACGCGACGCGCTACGCGATGACGTCTTTCAGATCGCGGGGCTGTGGCGGCGGCCGTGCCGCTCACGTGCCTCACTAGCGGCGGGTGTGGCGGCGGCCGTACCGCTCACGTGCCTCACTGGCGGAGGCTGTGGCGGTGCAAGTTCGACGCACGGCGCTCGTGCCGCACTGGCGGCGGCTGTGGCGGTGACCGTGCCGCACTCGTGCCTCACTGGCGGCAGCTGTGGCGGTGACCGTGCCGCACTCGTGCCGCACTGGCGGCGGCTGTGGCGGTGACCGTGCCGCACTCGTGCCTCACTGGCGGAGGCTGTGGCGGTGCAAGTTCGACGCACGGCACTCGTGCCTCACTGGCGGCGGCTGTGCGGTAAGAACATATTTTTGGACAGTGTTGGGGTTTTTTTAGCACCGTGCGGTGTTGGGAACAACGGCACACGGCCCCGGAATTGTGCGTTTGACCGAGTCCGCGGTCTCTGGCGGCCCAGGAGCGGTACATTCTTCCTGTTTCGCCGCCAATGACCGCAGACTCGTGAGACAGGCCTTTTAGGAGTTTTGATTACCACATTAAATCACAGATTACATTCTACAGATAAGCAAAGTCAACGCCCCATCCACTAAGGCTGAGGTAACAGGTATGGAAGTCAAACCTCTGAGGGTGAATACCGGGAATGGTGGTATTGACTGGACAACAGAGAAGATGGTACAGCACAGGATGTGTAGGAAAGAACTGTAGATGCTGGTTTAAATCCAAGATAGACACAAAATGCTGGAGTAACTCAGCGGGACACGCAGCATCTCTGGAGAGAAGGAATGGGTGACGTTTTGGGTCGAGACCCTTCTTCAGACGTATTTAACGATGATAAAGGAAACATTAAGTTAGTTTAGTCTACTGTCACATGTACCGAGGTACAGTAAAAATATTTTGTTGCTTGCTATCCAGTCAGTAGAAAGACAATACATGATTACAATCGAGCCATTTGCTGTGCATAGATACATGATAAGGATATAACGTTTGGTGCAAGGTAAAACCAGCAAAGTCCGATCAAGGATAGTCCGAGAGTCACCAAAATGGTAGATAGTAGTTCAGCACTGCTCTCTGGATGTGGTTCATTGTTAGCTGTGGGCTCAGTGAAAATAAGTTACAGACACTGAAACACTCCAGTGAAACTGTTACAACGACCAGGGTGGAGATCTTATGTTTTCTTACTATATAGAAAGCCAATTGGCCCATCTAGTCTATGCTGGTGCTCAGAGCATTTCCATCAATCGCACTATCCCATTTATTTCCATGTAACCTCTTCTCTTTCCTGTCTCTCCACAGATTCACCACCACCTCACTAAAGAAATTCTTCCGCATCGTGTTGACATGATGCCTAATTAAATTGATCTCATTTGCTTGTACATGATCCATATCCCTCCATTCCCTGCACTTTCATGTGCCTATCTAAATGCCGCTACTGACTCTGCCTCCACCACTAACCTTGGCAATGCATTCCAGGTCCCCAGTACTCTCTGTGTAAAAGATTACAGTTCCCCTGGGAGCTAGCATGGACCAGACAGGCCGAATAGCCTCCCTTTAAGTCTTAATACAACAGGCAATGAGTGTTCCACATATTGTAACTGTGTGCAAAACCCTCTGTCACAGTTTGCAGAATAACAGGCAGTGCCAGTGTATGTGAAACTGTTTGAAGTTTAGTCTGAAGAAGGGTTTCGGCCCGAAACGTTGCCTATTTCCTTCGCTCCATAGATGCTGCTGCACCCGCTGAGTTTCTCCAGCATTTTTGTGTACCTTTGAAGTTTAGTCTGGTTTAGCTTAGAGATACAACGCAGAAACAAGCCCTCCGGCCCAACGAGTCTACTCCGACCAGCGATCCCTGCTCATCAACACTACCCTACACACACGAGGGACAATTTCACATTTACACCAGGCCAATTAACCTACAAACCTGTACGTCTTTGGAGTGTGGATGGAAACCGAAGATCTGGGAGGAAAACCCACACAGGTCACGGGGAGAACGTACAAACTCCGTACAGACAGCACCCATAGTCGGGATCGGTGTCTGGCGCTGTAAGGCAGTAACTCTACCGCTGCACCACCGTGCCGCCCTTCTAAGTAGAGTTCTATGTAGATTACTGTATATCCAAATGTCTCTGCTTGTTGGCATAGGTACATTTCAGCAGTGTGGAAAATATGCTTGGATCAATTTTGTTGATCCATTCATACTCTTGAATACATCAATTAGCTCTCCTTGGCATCACCTTCCTTCCAGAGAAGATAAATTTAAATGGCTCAGTCACTCCTGGAGTTAATTCTGGATAAAGAGAAAGAATGCATCTGTGTAGCTTTTTTCCCCCACTGCCGCAGGATATCCAAAAGAGTTTTGCATCTGATGAAGTACATTCACCACCCTCCAGGTTCCAGCAGTGAGAGAGTCTAGGACCAGAGGGCACAGCCTCAGAATAAAAGGATGTACATTTACAAAGGAGATGAGGAGGAATTTCTTTAGCCAGAGGGTGGTGAATCTGTGGAATTCATTGCCACAGACGGCCGTGGAGGCCACAAGTCAATGGATATTTTTTAAAGCATGGCGGATTAGACTGGCCTAGTTCTGCTCCTAGAATTTATGAACTTGTCAACTTTTCTCTGTATCTCGGTACATGTGATAATAATAAAACTTAATCTCACCCCAAACTAAATTCCAATCAAAATACATTTTTAAAAATTCTTCCCATTTTCACTTTCTGATTTATTCATTCTTTAGTGATCATTGCGAGACCCATGTTATCCTTGAGAAGGCGGTGATGAACAATTTTGTTCAAACTCTGCAGTCTAGTTTAGTTTAGTTTAGAGAGACAGCGTGGAAACAGGCCCTTTGTGGAAACATGTGGGGAGCTGATTGTTGCCTATGGAGTTAGTTGTTGTCCTTAGCGTAAGTTTGTATAATCAGTTTAGATACTGCTTTGGGCTTGGTTGAGCGCTTATTCTGGTGTTATAGCAGAAGTACATTTAATTGTAATTGTATTTCTCCCTGTGAATGCGTGGGTTTCCTCCGGGTGCTCCGGTTTCCTCCCACACTCCAAAGGCGTACAGGTTTGTAGATTAAATGGTTTTGGTAAAAATTGTAAATTGTCCCTAGTGTGTGTACGGGGTGATCGTTGGTTGGCGTGGACTCGGTGGGCTGAAGGGCCTGTTTCTGCGCTGTATCTCTAAAGTCTAAAAACTCCATGCTGTGATTTCTCGCCATTGGCACCGCAGAGTCACCCAGTGATATGTGCTCAGAGCCTAACCCACACTATCTTCTTCTTCTTAGGCCCCCTTCGGTCATGGCTGACCATGGGTGTCTCCAGGGTGCTATTCTTTATATGGAGGACGCCTGTGCGTGACTTTGTTTAACGTGGGGAGACTGGTGCACTGACAGCCACCACACGGTCCTTGACAGATCTGGGTCAGGATCCAGTGGCGTGGAGTCCAAGACAACCGGAGACCCTTTTCTGTTGCAGCCTTCATCCGCCTTCCCAGCCGTTGTGACGCGACACTAAGGTCAGCCATCGTCCTCCTCCGCCTGTTCCACCGTTGAGGTCTTGGTTGGATTGCTCTTTGTCAGAGACCTCCCCCTCGACCTTACCGCCATGGGTGGCCCTACCAGGAGCATAGCTCCAGACGGCATCGCTCTCAGGATCTCAGGACCACACAAGCTTCTCCACCACGACAAGGTGACAATCCATGGAGAAGACCCACACTGTAGGGCTCCAAGAAAAGGTTCAATCGACTTTATGGTGCAGCACAGTGTAATCTGCCACTGCATGTGCCAGCCTTTGCCAAGGTATAAATATTTGGAAGAGAATCAGAACCTCACACAGTGCCAAGCCAACTCAGGTTAATATGATTCTAAGCCTTAGAGGGATTGTCAAGGACAGACACAACGTTCCAATAAACACTCAAATATGACCTGGTTCACAACAGTCTCCAGGTGAATCAGTCTCCTTTCAGGCTGAAAGGAATAACATCCTAGAAGCTGTGGAATCATGCAGGCTTATCCGATGGGTATCAAACTGATTTCTTTTTCCAAGCACAGAATATATGGGTAGGAAAGGTTTAGAGGGATCTGGGTCAAATACAGACATAAGGGAGAATGTAGAAGCAAAGAACTGCAGAAGTTGGTTATTACACAAAGTCACTGCACAGTAGCGCAGTGGTAGAGTTGCTGCCTTACAGCACCAGAGTCACGGGTTCGATCCAGACTACGGGTGCTGACTGTACAAAGGTTGTACGTTCTCCCCGTGACCTCGTGGTTTGTCCCCAGGTCTCCTCCCACACCCCAAAGACGTACAGGTTTGTAGGTTAATTGGCTTCGGTAAAAATTGTAAATAGTCCCTCGTGCGAAGTGTGTGTTGTGTAACAGGGATCGCTGTTCTGCGCGGAATCAGTGGGTCGAAGGGCCTGTTTCCACGCTGTGTCTCGAAACTAAACTATACTAAACACTATGGGTGCTGTCTGTACAGAGTTGGTTCGATCTCCCCTGACCTACGTGGGTTTACTCCGAGAGCTCCAATTTCCTCCCACACTCCAAAGACGTGCAGGTTTGTAGGTTAATTGGCTTTGGTATAAATGTAAATTGTCCCTAGTGTGTGTAGGATCGTGTTAGTGTGCGGGGATCGCTGGTCGGCGTGGATTCAGTGGGCCAAAGGGCCTGTTTCCACGCTGCATCTCTAAACTAAACTAAACTAAACATCGATCCTACCCTAACTGATTTTATTCTCCCAGCATTCCCATCAACTCTTCCCAAGATCCATCGCAGACTACACATTAGGGGCAGGTTATAGTGACTAGAATGGCACAGTAATAGTGGCATTACTTTGACTAATTTGGTGGCACATTGATGACACAGTAGAGTTTCTGCCTTACAGTGCAAGAGACCCGGGTTTGATCTTGACTATGGGTGCTGTCTATATAGTTAGTGCATTCTCTCTGCGACCGCATGGATTCTCTCTCTCTGGGTACTCTGGTTTCCTCCCACATTCCAAAGACAGACAGGTTTATAGGTTTAAGAAGGAACTGCAGATGCTGGAAAATCGAAGGTAGACAAAAGTGCGGGAGAAACTCAGCGGGTGAGGCAGCATCTATGGAGCGAAGGAAATAGGCAACGTTTTCGGGTCGAAACCCTTCTTCAGGCAGCATCTATGGAGCGAAGGAAATAGGCAACGTTTCGGGTCGAAACCCTTCTTCAGGCAGCATCTATGGAGCGAAGGAAATAGGCAACGTTTCGGGTTGGCATAAATGTAAATTGTCCCTAGTGTGTAGGATAGTGTTAGTGTGCAGGGATCGCTGGTCGGCATGGAAACGTTGCCTATTTCCTTCGCTCCATAGATGCTGCCTCACCCGCTGAGTTTCTCCAGCATTTTTGTCTACCTCGGCTTTATAGGTTTTTTGCCTTGGTAAAATTATAAAATTGTAAATTGGCCCTGACCTGCTGAGTTACTCCAGCACTTTGTGTCCTTATAGGCAAATTGGACTAGTTTAGATGGGGCATCTTGGTCAGCGTGGAAGAGTTGGTCTGAAGAGTCTGTTTCCATGCTGTATGACTCTATACCTCTGAGTCTGTAGACTTCTTGGAAAGCGAACATTGAATGGAAGCTTTGCATTTCACATTTCAGAGATTCAAGTCATCCCAAAGTATTTTATAGATTAAGTATATACTTTTTGAAGTGCAGTCACAGACACCAAATTGATTTAGTTTAGTTTAGAGATACAGCACGGAAACAGATCCCTCGGCCCACTGAGTCCACACTAACCAGTGATCCCCGTACACTAATGCTATCCTACACACACTAGGAACAGTTTTTTACATTTATACCAAGCCAATTAACCTACAAACCTGTACGACTTTGGAGTGTGGGAGGAAACCGGAGATCCTGGAGAAAACCCACACAGTTCACAGGGAGAACGAACAAACTGCATACAGACAGCACCCGTAGTCAGAATCGAACCTGGGTCTCTGGCACTGTAAGGCAGCAACTCTACCGCTGCACCACTGTGCCGCCCACAGTGCGATCACACTGTCAAAGATCCAGTTAATCTTAGAGATGATTGACATATAAATATTGACCAGGAACTCTGAGATTACTTCACCTAGGTTATGATATATTTTAGAGGTAATCAGTGTAAATCTTGTTCTGAGCACTGATTATTGTACACCATTCCCCTTGGACTGTGCTGGAATAGCAGGCGAGATCTTTAAGTTAAAGTTCACGCTGAATCAACATACAGGTTTCAGCATTAACAATACAATGTTCGGGTTGTTACACCGTAGTCATCAATTATTTAATTGTCAGTAAGATTCCCGAGAGCAAAAGTTTATTTCGGCAATTTTCAAATTAAAATCCACTCATGCTGGAAATGTGAACTAAAATCAGGGATAGCAGATTGGTCATGCAGGAGGGAGCAAAATAAATTAATGTTTCAGGCGATGGAGAAAGTTGAAGATAAAAAGTGTTTTGAGCAGCTGCAGGGAAGAACGAACACGAGAGCAAATCTGTGACCGGGAACAAGGGAGGAAGGAACAAATAACCAAAGTGACGGTGACTGAGGCCAGGAAATGGGACTAGACACAAAAATGAGTCCAGAGGAGGTGTGAAAAGCAATTGCAAAATCATTCACAAAATCCAGGGAGAAAGATTTAATAGGAACCTGAGGGGTAACTTTTTCACACAAAGGGCAGTGGGTGTATGGAATGAGCTGCCAGAAGAGGTAGATGAGGCAAGGACTATCCCAACGTCTAAAGGGGCTGTCCCACTTAGGCGACCTAATTGGTGAGTTTAGAAGAGCTTAGGAGAGTTTGAAAAAATGTCATGTTGAAGACCTCCTTCGACTATGTTGAAGACCAGCTTCGACTAGCTACGGGAAAATTGGACACCGAATAGTGGAGAGTGAAGACGACCTCCTTCGATCTCCTTCAACCTCCCATCGACTATGATGAAGACTATCTACGACTACCTTCGTCTACCTTCGACTACCTTCGACTACCCTCGATTACTTACGACTAACATGCCGACCTACTACGACTAAATCTATGAGTAAAAAAAGTATCGATTTTTTTCCATGGCGACCTTTTTTTACTCGCGGGCATTTTTCAACGTTGAAAAATACGCCGCGACCTAGCTGAGGCCTCGAGTACGCGGAGACCACTCTCGAGCATGAAGGAGAGTTACGAAGAACTCCTACGACCTCGTGTCGACCATGCTGCGAGCATGAATCGAGGGCAAACTCGCCAGAACCCGCGGATTAGGTCGCCCAAGTGGGACAGTCCCTTAAGAAACATTTATTTCGACAGGTACATGGATAGGACAGGTTTGGAGGGATTTGGACCAAACGCAGGCAAGTGGGACTAGTATAGATGGGACATGTTGGCCGGTGTGGGCAGGTTGGGTCGACACTGTATCACTCTATGACTCTATAACTGATTTTAGAAAAAGAGGGGGGTTTATGATTTGTTATATTAGGCTTTGGAGACCCAAGGTTAACGGACTGGCCTAGATAATTCAGGGAACTTTCTTCTGATCATTTTTTAGTGCTGTCCATGAATCAACGATTCAACTATGCTTGCACTGTAAGGTACAGTGAAGTTCTTTGTTTTTTTTGTTCATGTACTTGTTCAAATGTCTTTTAGACAACGGGCGGCATGGTGGCATAGTGGTAGAACTACTGCCTTACAGCGCCAGAGACCCGGGTTCAATCCTGACTACGGGTGCTTGTCTGCACAGAGTTTGTACCTTCTCCCTGTGACCTACGTGCGTTTTCTCCAAAGATCTTCGGTTTCCTCCCACACTCCAATAACGGTGCAGGTTTGTAGGTTAATTGGGCTTGGTATAAAATGTAACCTGTCTCGAGAGTGTGTAGGATAGTGTTAGTGAGCGGGGATCGCTGACTCGGTGGACCGAAGGGTCTGTTTCTGTGCTGTATTTCTAAACTAAAATGGACTAAAAACGAAACAATGAAATTTTACCTCATTTTACTGCTTGAACTGGCAACAGTTAACAACTTCAATATATAAAAATATGTGGTTGGTGTAGGGAGAGGGATTGTAAATTGCCTGACTAGATTTCTGTTTATTTTTCCATCTGTCGATATATTTATCTAATTTTCTATCTTCCTCTCTGTCCATCTGTCTGTTCATCAATTTATCCATTTCACCATCTGTATGTTTGTTTATTTTATGTTTATTTATCTCCCATTCTCTTTATTGATCCTTCCATCTTTTTATTTATTTTCTAGCCAAGTCCCATCGAGTTCATTGCTACAGGTATATGTACAGCCAGGTACGATTGCAGTGAGAACCTTGCTTGCATCTGCAGCGCATGCACTCAGACGTAGAGAACATCCGAACCATAATCTACACATAAACTACGCATAAATTCCACAAGACAGTGGAAAGAGAAACAAAACTGCATCAAACAACAAGACGTCGGTGCAAATCACAGTGGGGCTGCATGGTGGCGGAGCAGTAGAGTTGCGGTAAGCGGTACCTGCCTTATAGCCCTGTCCCACGGTGCGAGTTCATTCCAAGAGCTCTCCCGAGTTTAAAAAAAATCAAACTCGTGGTAAGCACGGAGAATGAACGTAGCGGGTACGTCGGAGCTCGGGGACGTCTCTTAGCGGCTCGTAACGCTAACGGCAGGTACTCGGGAAGACTCGCTAACGGCAGGTAAGCTCGGGAAGACTCGTGAAGATGTTTCAACATGTTGAAAAATGTCGACGAGAGCCCCGAGTACTGACGAGCGGCCATTACCATAAATCTCCGAGTTCGAATCGGGGCAAACTCGGGAGAGCTCTTCAAATGAACTCGTACCGTGAGACAGGGCTATTACAGCACTTGACACCCGGGTTCGATCCTGACTGCGGGTGCTGTCTGTATGGAGTTTGTACATTCTCCCCGTGACCACGTGGGTTTTCTCCGAGTTCACTGGATTCCTCCTACAATTTGAAAACATGCAGGTTTGTAGGTTAATTGGCTGCTGTAAATTGGCTGGGAATTTGAAGCTGCTATTTCTCACTACCCCTGATGAATTTTCTATCGAGCTCTCTTGTCTATTTATCTATTTCTCGGATTGGGAGATTGCAACCTTCACGTGGTCCACCCTGTTTCGACTAATGCAATCAACCCAACGTGCACAAACAAATAGATCAAATAGAACAAGTTGACCTACTTTAGGCTGTGCACGTCATACGCAAGAAGAAGATCTATTTCTCCATCAGTTAGTTTATCTATCTATCTATCTATCTATCTATCTATCTATCTATCTATCTATCTATCTATCTATCTATCTATCTATCTATCTATCTATCTATCTATCTGTCTATCTGTCTATCTATCTATCTATCCAACTATCCATCTATCCATCTATCCATCTATCCATCTATCCAACTATCCATCTATCCATCTATCGTGTTTAAGAAGGAACTGCAGATGCTGGAATAATCGAAGGTAGACAAAAGTGCTGGAGAAACTCAGCGGGTGCAGCAGCATCTATGGAGCGAAGGAAATAGGCAACGTTTCAGGCCGAAACCCTTCTTCAGACTGAACAAGGGTTTTGGCCCGAAACATTGCCTATTTCCTTCGCTCCATTGATGCTGCTGTACCCGCTGAGTTTCTCCAGCACTTTTGTCTGTCTGTCTGTCTGTCTGTCTGTCTGTCTGTCTGTCTGTCTGTCTGTCTGTCTGTCTGTCTGTCTGTCGGTCGGTCGGTCGGTCTGTCTGTCTGTCTGTCTGTCTATCATCTCTCTGTGTAAACATCTCTCCATCCTTCTATTAACCCATCTCACCATTCATCCATCATCTACCTCTCCCTGTGTCTCCATCAGCCTGCTGCCTGCCTCCCACTCCATCTATCCGTCGAGGAAAGTTCATACAAAGCTAATTGCAGATGGTCAAAGGATAAATCCGCGGAAAGATTAAGACTCACGGGTGGTAATAAATCTCCCTCCCGCACCAATTTTATTAAGCTCCTAATTATAATTGGAAAGAGGAAGCCTCATTTTAAACCATTTATGGCGTGCACAGTGGCTGGGATGCGAAATGTAATTTCCCCAGACGGGCTGTCAGTGATGATACTTGAAGCCCTGGCTGTTCACAGGATGAGCCCTGTCAGACTCGTCCTGTGATGCAAGATCATGCTCTGTCTTTGCAGTGTTCCATCCAAGTCAGGTGGAATAAAAATATCATTTATTTTTCCGCCTTGCCAATTTCTGTTCCTCGCGCTGGGCTAATTAGGCTGTGGTTCGCTGCGAGAGATTTATCCTTCCAATAACACAGATGGTTATAATTAACCGGACAACCACTAGGCTGCACGTTTGAGCATGAGACCATAAAGTTCGAGGAACACAATTGGGCCCATTCGGCCCATCACGTCTACTCCGCCATTCAATCGCGGCTGAGCTATCTTCCCCTCTCAACCCCATTCTCCTGCCTTCTCCCCATAACCCCTGACACCCGTACTAATCAAAAATTTGATAATCTCCACCTGAACAATAGACTCTCAGTCTGAAGAAAAGTCTCAACTTGAAACAACACCTTTAATTTAAAGATACAGCGCGGAAACAGGCCCTTCTAGTCCGCACCGACCAGCGATCCCCGCACATTGACACTATCCAACACCAGCAACAGTTTTTACATTTGTACCAAGCCAATTAACCTACGAACCTGTACGTCTTTGGAGTGTGGGAGGAAACCGAAGATCTCGGAGAAAACCCCCACGGTCACGGGGAGAACGTTCAAACTCCTTACAGATAGCAGCTGTAGTCGGGATCGAACTCGGGTCTCTGCCGTTTAGCGCTGTAAGGAGCAACTCTACCGCTGCGACACCGTGCCGCCCTTTTGCAAATCATTCACTGGGTCACCCCGAACCCTCTGCATCTCAGAGGTCAGCAAATTTTCACCATTCAGATAATAACTCCTTTATATTTTTCCTGCCACAGTGACCGATTTCACATTTTCCCACACTATAATCCATTTCCCATTCACTTAATGTATCCATGTCCCTCCATAGCCTCATTGTGTCCTCCGACCCTTCCTTATGTCATCTTTCTCGAGAGAGAGTCATTGAGTGGGCAATAATTCTCTCACTGTACACTGTGGCCCAGCCCAGTCACTGTAGGTAGCGTTGACCAGAAAGCCAATACTACACTGCCATGTTGCCTTTTAGTCATAGAATCATACAGTGTGGAAACAGGCCTGTCGGCCCAACTTGCCAACATTGACCAACATGTCCCATCTACACCAGTCTCACCTGCCTGCGTTTGGCCCACATCCCAACCATGTACCTGTCTCAATGTTTCTTAAAATTTACGATGGTACCAGCCTTAACTACCTCCTATGGCAGCTTGTTCCATACACCCACCACCCTTTGTGTGCAAAATGTACCCATATTAAATATTCAATATTTAATAATATGAATACAGATTCATATTAAAACTTCCCCCCCCTCACCTTAAGCCTACAGAATGTCCTCTGGTTTCAGATTCCCTTACTCTGGCCAAGAGACTCTGTGCATCCCTCCGATCTATTTGCTCTCATGATTTTGTACACCTCTATAAGATCACCCCTCTTCCTCCTGCGCTCCATGGAATATAGTCGCAGCCTGCTCAACCTCTCCCTATAGCTCAGGCCCCTCGAGAACTAGCAACATCCCCACACAACTTCCCTTCACGCCCCTGCCTGTGCCATCGGTAAACTTAGTAATTACACTTATGATGCCTTCTTTCAAGCATACTACTTGTAATACCTTGCCAACCAGAAAAAGCCCTGCGCACTCCATATCCTGTTAGCCCGCCAATTGTCTACCCACACCATAACGCTGCCTCCCACACCGTGATCTCTTTGCATTTACGCTCCAGAAATGCCGGTTAAAAATAAAGTTCCTCCTTCAGCACTGCTGTCAGACGGGTTGATAAGCATTTACTTTGTAACTGAACCATGCCAAGAGGCCATTTACTGTCAGGCAGCGCGGAATTTAATTGTGCATAAGGAAACCTTCCTGGTGCTGTAGATTGGTCTTTGGAGCAACAGGAAAGGGGATGACATTCACCCCTCATCCCCTGACAAGAAGCTACCAGACTGGCATTGTAAAAATCTGCATTAACACATCACATCATTTCATGGCTCAAGTAAAAATCCAACGTGACTCTGTAAAAGGAATTAGTCTTCACTGACTGACAATTTAACTTCCTTGAATCCTTCGGGATGGTGAGGGCTTCCAAGGATGATTTGTCCCACTATCCGTTGGCGCAGCGGTAGAGTTGCTGCCTTTGCAGCACTTCCATCGCCAGAGACCCGGGTTCGATCCTGGCAAAGGGTGCATGGCTAGACGGAGTTTGTACGTTCTTCCCGTGATCTGCGTGGGTTTTCTCCGAGGATTTCAGCCTCCTCCCGCACTTCAAAGACGTACAGGTTCGTAGGTTAATTGGCTTGGTATATCTGTAAAAATGATCCCTAGTGCAGGATGGTGTTAATGTGCGGGGATCGCTGGTCAGTACGGACTCAGTGGGCCACAGGGCCTGTTACCACGTTGTGTATCTCTAAACGAAAAAAAACCCGAACAAACAGAGCGATCAAAGAAGAACTAAATCACCGCCCGTTTATACTCCAAAAGAAGAGTAAATTATCAGCTCAGCGTGCGATCTCGAAGCGTGCAGTGGGAAATCACACAGGATTTGAAGGTTTTGCGCTGGCAGAGTAAGTTGGTAGAGGAATTAAGAAGGACATGTCTGAAATGTGTAAAGCAGACAGATTGAAGCATGTTTCTTTATCCGAATAGCCTTGAAATGAGAGGAACATTTAAGGATACAGAAAAATATTGTGCTTTAAAAAACCTACTCTTTTCACAAGCTCAATCTTTTCATTTACTAATAACTCGATACAATAATTCAGTGATTTATCCCTTGAATCGTTTACCTTGAGTTTTTTTCTGTTCAGAAAAGATTTATGAGAGCGTTGCCCAAGACACATGGGGCTGGTCTGGTTCGGACTTTATTTCTTGGCGCTCAGGAGCGTGAGAGCTGACTTTACAGAGACGTATAAAATCATGAGGGGTATTGACAGGATGAGCACATCCCATGTTTGAGGGATCACAACTAGTAGGAGGAAGAAAAAAGATTTAATCCGGTGCTAATGGATGTTTTTTTCATCCTTTAGAGGATAATGTGAATATGGAACAAGCTGTCAGAGGAAATGGTTGAGATATACAATAAGATATCAAATATCAAAAGACATTTGGACATGGATAGGAAAGGTTCAGAGGGAAATGGGTTAAACCGGGCAAATGGGACTAGGTTAGAAGGGCAACTTGGTTGGCATGGACGGGTTGGGCTAAAGGGCCTGTTGTCGTGCAGTGTGTGTATGTATAAGTGCGTGTGTGTGTGTAGGTATATATATATATATATATATATATATAGTTTCTCCAGCATTTTTGTCTACCATATAAATATATATAGATCATATATATATATATATGTATGTGTATATATATATGATCTATATATATATATATATATATGATCTATATATATATATATATATATATATGATCTATATATATATATATATATCATATATATATTCACATACATATATATGTGATCTATATATATTTATATAAGGTAGACAAAAATGCTGGAGAAACTCAGTGTGTGAGGCAGCATCTATGGTGAGAAGGAATAGGTGACGTTTCGGGTCGAGACCCTTCTTCAGACTGATCAGATTTTTGTCTACCTTCGATTTTTCCAGCATCTGCAGTTCTTTCTTATATATATACATATATATGTATTTGTGAGGATGTGTATACATACACACACTGAACGTTTTTTCTCTCTCGTTTATTATGTAGTTTACAGTGTACGATGTTTACATATTCTGTGCTGCTGTTGCAAGTAAGAATGTAATTGTTCTATCTGGGACACATGACAATAAGACACTTTTGACTTGTTTGATGATCTTGTTTGATTGTAATCATGCGTGTGCTGGAAACTTTACGGCAAATTGCTGGATTTAGAGACGCTAGCTCCTGATGTGTCCAGCCGATCTTATCCCATACAGATGGCAAGTACAATTCCTGATGTTTCGCCAGACACACTCTTGCTCCGCAAGTCAGTTAAACATCCATCGTCCATGTTCTTAGTCCCTGTCAGATACTACACAGAGCAGCTGCCAGCCAGGCTCGCTGTTTCTATCAGTCACTCGTTCCTACTGCCCGAGTCTATCATATATCCAAGAGGTTTACCACCATCAATCTCCGTCATCTGGAGACAAGCCTTTATGGTCCTAATCTAGCTCTCAAGTCAAGTCCTTGCATCTCCCTCAGTTCAATTCCATTGCGGTCGAATTATTTATTAAATATTTTCCCCGGACATAGCAGCCTAAGGTAGCTATTAGTCGATGCATAGGAACAACATTTAACGTCATAGAGTCATAGAATGATACAGTGTGGAAATGGACCCTTCGGCCCATCTTGCCCACACCGGCCAACATAGCCCACCGGCTACACTAGTCCCACCTGCTTGCGCTTGGTCCGTATCCCCCCAAACTTGTCTTATCCATGTACCTGTCTAACTGTTTCTTAAACATTGGGATCATCCCAGCCTCAACTACCTCCTCCGGCAGCTTGTTCCATACCCCCACCACCCTTTGTGTGAAAAAGCTACCCCTCAGATTCCTTTTAAATATTTCCCCCTTCACCTTGAACCTCTGGTCCTCGATTCCCCTACTCTGCGCAAGAGATTCTGTGCATCTACCCGATCTATTCCTCTCATGATTTTATACACCTATATAAGGTCACCCCTCATCCACCTGCGCTCCAAGGAATAGAGACTCAGCCTGCTCAACCTCTCCCGATAGCTCACATCCTCTAGTCCTGGCAACATCCTTGTAAATATCTTCACAGAGACTGGTGAATATCTGAAATACTCTACCGTAGAATGCAGGATCAATCGGTCCCTTTAAAGAGGCAGTCGATTAATTATTGGGAGGAGTTTTGTGGGAACTCAAAAGAGGAGATGAGGTTTCAGGCAGATAAGCCATGATCATATTGAATGAGAGGCCAGGCTTGAGGGACTGAGTGGCCCCATTACTGCTCCTGTTGGCTTATTCTTATGTCATAATACAACAGGTTCAAGTGGTACAGTGGTGCAACGATAGAGTTGTGTGCTTGCATTGAGAAATATCCATTGACTTGGCCTCCACAGCCTTCCGTGGCAAAGAATTTGACAGATTCAAAACCTTTGACATGGCATTCATTCACTATTTAGGAATAGCAATCACTCCAAAATCTCGCACTGTTGCCAAGAACTGGGACTGCGTTAAAGATCGCAAGTAATTCTGAAGATGAACAGTTTTAGGAAATGCAGGAGCCCCTCCTTTGGACCAAGCGTTGGCCCTTGCCCTGGGTCAAGTTAACCAACCTCAGCTTGAGGAGTAATTGGGAAGCTGTAATTGACCCTTGACACCCCTTGGCTAAAGAACACGAAAACACGAAAAAAGTCTGAAGAAGGGTCTCAACCCGAAACGTCACCCATTCCTTCCATCCAGAGAAGCTGCCTGTCCCCGCTGAGTTACTCCAGCATTTTGCGTCTATCTTCGGTGTAAACCGGCATCTGCAGTTCCTTCCGACACAAACATTAACTTCGATTTCTTTTTTTTCACTTAAATTTGTATTGATTTTTCAGAGATATTTACAAAACAGTGCAACACCATCACCATAAATAAAACAAAATAAGAAAAACAACAATCAAAATAAAAAAATTAATAGATAGGGGAAAAAAAGGAATAAGACCATGTGGTTCACTTACCAAATTAAAAAAAAGTTATCTGGAGATATTTCAATATTCACACAAACATACCATCTAGTTCTATATAACACAATCTTCCCTTATCTAAACTTCGATTTCTTCACTTAATTTATATCTGGATGCCTCTGTGTTGAGTTGCGGAGGTGGGTGCAGGGGCCGACTCAGGGTAGGATCTTATCTTCTGCTTGTTCATTCTGAAAATGCGCCCGGCATTTACTATTCAGCTCTAACTGCCTTTGAGAACCAGAGGAAACTATCGGGTGATGGAGTGGGAATGAGTTCTAACATTTAGACCCAGCAATGATGAAGGAACTGTGAAGGATTTCTCAGTGGTATATTTGGTGTATCAGTGGCAATATTTTCAAAGATAGTCCAAGGGTCACCAGTGAGGTAGATGGTAGCTCAAGAGTGCTCTCCAGTTGATCCAGAACCAGGGGCCACAGTTTAAGAATAAGGGGTAAGCCATTTAGAACGGAGACGAGGAAACACTTTTTCTCACAGAGAGTTGTGAGTCTGTGGAATTCTCTGCCTCAGAGGGCGGTGGAGGCCGGTTCTCTGGATACTTTCAAGAGAGAGGGCTTTTAAAGATAGTGGAGTCAGTGGATATGGGGAGAAGGCAGGAACGGGGTACTGATTGGGGAGGATCAGCCATGATCACATTGAACGGCGGTGCTGGCTCGAAGGGCCGAATGGCCTACTCCTGCACCTATTTTCTATTGTCTATTGTAATAGGATGGTTCAGTTACCAGACAACAGCTGGGAAGAAACTGTTCCTGGATCTGGAGGTGTTGTAAGTACTTCAGTCCAACAACTATACATCACCAACAATTGACCTTCAAAGTACTATCTTTAATCGGACATTACTGGACTTTAATGTGCACTAAATGTTATCCCCTTTCTACTGTATCTGTATACTGTGGGTGCCTTGATTGTAAATCATGTGTAGTCTTTTCTCTTTCATGTCTGCATGCAACAGAAAAGCTGTCTACGGTACACATGACAATAATAAACTAAATTAAAACTAAAATTGGTTTGTTGGCTGATTTCAGCATGCAGACGAGATGTTGTTGGCTTTGGAGTCACACGTAAACTAGACCAGGCAATCTGTGGTGATCGTACCTTTAGAAAGGAGACGAGGAGGAATTTCTTTGGTCAAAGGGTGGTGAATCTGTGGAATTTATTGATGCAGGCAGCTGTGGAGGCCAAGTCAATGGATATTTCTGAGGTGGAGATTGATAGATTCTTGATTAGTACGGGTGCCATGGGTTACAGGGAAAAGGGGTTGAGATAGATCGGACATGATTGAATGGCGGAGTAGATTTGATGGGCCGAATGGCCTAATTCTGCTGCTATCACTTATGAACTTACGATGCCCACAAAACTATGAGATGGCTGGTTCTGTAATGTTCTTTATAGAACAGTGAACCAGATGAGATATACAACCACTGCCTAGTTTACTGGCCACCATCTCTTATTTAATAATTCCAAGTATGAATTTATTGAATTAAACTAAAATAAAGATATATGCACTCATATTTTTTTATGACTTAGAAGGGCACAGAGTCCTTGCCGGCTTTCAGGGCAATCCAATCTGTCATGTTCGCCCACTTATATCCCTGTAACTTATTCCCTTTCAACTCTTCTCTGATTCTCTTACCAAGCACACACACACACCACGTGTAATTTACAGTAGCCAATTAACCCACCAACCTCACCTCTCTGGGATGTGGGAGGAAACCGGAGCACACCGAGGTAAAGCATACAAACGCCTCAAAATGACAACGCCCAAGATCAGGATTGAACCCATGTCTCTTGAGCTGTGAGGCAGCAACTCTGCTGGCTGAGTTAATTACTATTATCGGTTGCTGACATACGGTTGCTGTCATATTTAAGCTTTCCTGTTGTAAAAAAGGCAATTGCTATTGCATTGTGGGATACTTGGCCAAATATCATGGCAAGGTTTTTTTAAAGAAAGTTGAATAGTTTAATCTGTTGAGAAGGGGCCAGGGGAGGATTACTAGTGCTATTGGAATGCCTGGCTTTTGGCAAAGAGTGAAAAACAACTCCATATTTGGAGGTGGCTGATGTTTCCTGTGACATTACCTCATGCAATTGATATTGAGTCTGGGGGGTATATTAACCCCGGTTTTCTGGTATTGCTGTGTGTGTTGCCTTTGGGTCTCTAGAACCGCACACGTCAGACGTTAAAATTAAAGCTTTGAATGGTCTTAACTGGTGTCTTTGTCTGTTTCTAAGTGAACTTTTTCAGCTGCACCACATTGCCACCTTGTTCTTTTTTTAAAGTTTAGACATACAGCACGGAAACATGCATTTCGGCCCCCCGAGTCCGCGTCGACCGGCGATCCCCGCACACTAGCACTATCCCACACTAGGGACAATTGTTACATTCATACCAAGCCAATTAACCTAACAACCTGCACGTCTTTGGAGTGTGGGAGGAAACCAAAGATCTCGGAGAAAACCCACGCAGGTCAGAACGGGCAGAACGTACAAACTCCGCACAGACAAGCAGCCATAGCCAGGATCGAACCTGGGTCTCTGGCGCTGTAAGTGCTGTAAGACAGCAACTCTACCGCTGCACCACCGTGCCACCCAATTTTTAAATTATTTTATTATTTCTTGCATGTCCACATTTCTTCCCAGCCCAGATTTGGCTTATTCATGGTTATCTGTTTTCCCCGGATTTGATTCAAGTTTGTTGATTACTCCCAGCTAATCACCATTCTATATATAAACCATTCAAGCCCTCAATTAGATTCTAGCCTGTAACTCATTCCAATGAGGCCACCTATAAATCACCGGAACCCCTCAATTAAATCACAGGCTGCAATCCATTATTCTGCATATCAACTAACTGATCCCTTGGATTAGATTCCAGTCTATAACTCATTCCCAGGTATCCATTACACTGCACATAAACTATCTGATCCTCCTGATTAGATTCTAGCCTGTAACTCACACCTACGTATCAGTTATGCAATATCCAAACTCCCTCAATTCAATTCCAGATTGTAATTCATTCCCAGGTCTCCATTATCCTGTAAGTAAAACCCTTTGAATCCTTTGTGGATTCCAGTCTGTAACTCATTCCATGCCGCCTGTGACTCTGAATATAATCCTGCATGTTTTGCTGCCTCGAGTTTCATTTTTCGCATCCTGTCTCATGCAATGTTGTCCAAAACGTTTGCATGGTTCAGACTCTGTTTCTGACAATCGCAGTCACGGCGCGCACTCGGTGGGCCGAAGGGCCTGTTTCCACACTGTATCTCTAAACTAAAAACAAGAACAAGGCGGTCACGATGGCGCAGCGGTAGAGATGCTGCCTTACAGCGAATGCAGTGCCGGAGAGCCGGATTCGATCCAGACTACAGGTGCCGTCAGTACGAAGTTGGTACGTTCTCCCCGTGGGTTTTCTCTGCGATCTTCGGTTTCCTCCCACATTCCAAAGACGTACAGGTATGTGGGTTAATTGGCTAGGTAAATGTAAAAATTGTCCCTAGTGTGTGTAGGGTAGTGTTAATGTGCGGGGATCGCTGGTCAGCGTAGACTCGGTGGGTCGAAGGGCCTGTTTCCACGCTGTATCTCTAAACTAAACTAAGACTAAATCTCTCCTCAGCATTTGCACAACACGCTCCTGTCGTCTGTGCATCACCTACAACAATTAAATTTACTAAACTAAACAATTTAGTGTGGCCAATTAACATCAGTGATAAAGATACTGTCACAGTGACAGAGTCATACGGCATGGAGACAGGACCTTTGTCCCAACTTGGCTATGCCAACCAAGAATCCCCAATTCAGTCCCATTTGCCCGCATTTGATCCATATCTCGCTAAACCTTTCCTATCCATGTACATGTCCAAGTGTCCTTTAAATGTTGTTAGCTTACCTGCCCCAACTACCGCTTGGTTCTTGATTTCTTGGTCCTCCAAAATATTCCAAATGGAATTTAAACTGGAGGTGGTGGAGGGAGGACTTAAGCCAGAAGGGGTTTTTAGGAAGGTAGCACTTTCTTCCCAAAAACCCCAGTTTAAATTCCATTTGGAATATTTTGGAGGACCAAGAAACCAAGAACCAAGCGGTAGTTGGGGCAGGTAAGCTAACAACATTTAAAGGACACTTGGACATGTACATGGATAGGAAAGATTTAGCGGGATATGGATCAAATGCGGGCAAATGGGACTGAATTGGGGATTCTTGGTTGGCATAGCCAAGTTGGGACAAAGGTCCTGTCTCCATGCTGTATGACTCTGTCACTGTGACAGTATCTTTAAGCCAGACCTCCTCTATCAAGACAGGACAGGCAGCATCTCTGGAGAGAAGGAATGGGTGACGTTTCGGCTCGCCACCCTTCCTCAGACCACTTCAGATTCTGAAGAAGGGTCTCGACCCGAAACGTCGCCCATTCCTTCTCTCCAGATGTGCTGCCTGTCCAGCAGTTTGTGTCTATTTTCGAGTTAAACCAGCATCTGCAGTTCTTTCCTACGCTACCTCCTCCGGCAGCTGGTTCCATACACCCACCACCCTTTGAGCGCAAGAATCGAAGAGTGGAGAACCAAACAATGCAAATGATTTATCCTGAACACGATCAGGTTTATTCAGTGTTTAAGGTCACTTAAAGCAGAACGAGACAAGCCTTGTCGGAGCTGAGTGCATTGAATTTCCATTTGTGGCGTTGGGTTCTGGTGATTCACACGGTCAAAACTCAATCTGTTTTCAAGGACTTTTTAAATCCAAACTTTTGCCTGAGGCCATTACTATCGAAAACCATCACAAAACCTGTGTCCATCCTGTCAGCCACAAATGTTTCCATGGATTGATGACAAGGGGGAAAAATTACTTCCACAAGTGTAAAGTTGGAAAGTTGCCACAAAATATATATATTTTTCATTTTGCTAAAGGAAAATGGTGGCTCTCTAAGGTGAAGGCAATATGGCAAAATTGGATGAGTCAGTGGTAGCAGCGGTGGAGTTGCTGCCTCACAGCGCCAGAGACCCAGGTTTGATTCTGACTGCTGCAGGTGCTGTCTGTATGGAGTTTGTATGTTCTCCCCGTGACCGCGTGGGTTTTCTCCGGGTGCTCCAGTTTCCTCTCACAATCCAAAGATTGTACAGTGTATGTTTGGAGGTTAATTGGCTTCGGTCAAAATCGTAAATTGTCCCTCATGTGTAGGATGGTGCTAGTGTGCGGGGATTGCTGGTCAGCATGGAGTCGATGGGCAGAAGGGCCTGTTTACACACTGTATCTCTAAAGTAAACTACAGCGGCACCGTTATCTCTGGATCAGAAGTTTTGTGGGTTGTGGGTGGGGTCTTCAGTGTGACTCCCACAGTGTTACACTCAAGAGTCCAACACTAACCCAGAAATCTAGATTAGAGATTAGATAAGAGAGATACAGCGTGGAAACAGGCCATTTGGCCCACCAAGTCCGCGCCAACCATCGATCCCTGTTCCACTAGCACACCCTGGTGACAATTTACTACTTTTACTGAAGCTAACTAACTTACAAACCTAAGATCTCGGAGAAAACTCACGTAGGTCACAGGGAGAACATACAAACTCCCTGGAGACAGTCGGGGGTTGAACCCGGGTGTCTGGGGCTGAAAGCGCTGTAAGGCAGCGCCACCATGCCGCCCCTATACTGGGCCTTTTAATGAGCAGTTTTCTTCTCCTGTCCGATCTCCCCCCAGTGCGATGTCGCCAACTCTCAGATGAGATCTTCCTCAGATAACAAGGCAACATCAACTTGGACCTAAAATAGACACAAATTACTGGAGTAACTCAGCGGGACAGGCAGCATCTCTGGAGAGAAGGAATGGGTGACGTTTCAGGTCGAGACCCTTCTTCGACCCGAAACGTCACCCATTCCTTCTCTCCAGAGACGCTGCCCGTCCTGCTGAGTTACTCCAGCATTTCGTGTCTGTCTTCGGTTTAAACCAGCATCTGCAGTTCCTTCCCACACATGAACTTGGACCTATTGCTGATGGCTACAAAGAGGTCCCTATTGCAAGGCTTGTGTGCAATAGGTGACAAGATGAAACAAAGATTTGACTTTCTGTCAGCCTTCTACACATCTTGGTTTAGAATGCCTCACTGCACCTCAAAGGCAATGAAATCCCTTCAAAGTGCAGCCAGCGTAGAATGAGGATCGTCAATAACTCACAAACACTGCGTAATCAGACAAGGATAACAACATCAATTCGTCATCATCAAGGGTAATGGACGGGATAATGCAAAAGCACAGATAATGCAAAACACATTAATGCACATAAAAAGGCAACACACTCTTCATTATATTATTGTGACTCGAGCAGATATCTCCACTGACATTGAGCCACATGAATACAATGATTAACACTGTTACTGCTGTGGGCGAGGTTTACCCACCCCAGGGTTCAAAACCAAATATCTGGTGGGGGGGGGGGGGAGGGTGTGGGGGTGATGCGGAAAGGTCAGCCAACCCTGGGGCTCCAGCCTGTTCTCCTCAGGCTCCAGCAATGAGCGGTTGCCCCACTCCTGAGATATGCAGGTCACCTTCAGAGAATGTTAGGGCAATGAAGGTTAATGTTCATAAGTTCTAGGAGCAGAATTAGACTTCCATCAGGCCTACACCGCCATTCAATCATGGCTGATCAATCTCTCCCTCTCAACCCCAATCTCTTGCCTTATCCCCATAGCCCCTGACACCCGTACTAATCAAGAATCTATCAATCTCAACCTTAAAAATATCCATTGATTTGACGTAAATGGGAGTTGATTAGTAAGGGCATCAAAGGTTATGGGGAGAAGGCAGGAGAATGGGGTTGAGAGGGAAAGATAGATCAGCCATGATTGAATGTCTGTGTAGACCTGATGGAAGTCTAAAGTCTGATTGAATGGCTGGGCAGACCCAATGGGCCAAATAGCTTAATTCTGCTCATATGTGCTATTTTCTTATGATCTAGAGGTGACGAAAACCTCATATATGTGATAAATGTCAACATTTAGAAGCTACCTTATCTCATATGTTTGCAAACTGTATAAAAATTAAAAAATTCTGGGTAAATATTTTTAGTATAATATCTAAAGTGACCAGCACACAATTGGACCCGGATCCAAAATTAATAATACTCGGAACATTAGAATTAAATCAAACATTTACAACAACACAAAGAAACTTTATTGATTATAGTATAATAACAGGAAAAAAATTAATTCTAAAATTTTGGAAAGGCCCTATAACCCCCACAATCAAAATGTGGATTATAGAAATGATGGAGACCTTAAACGTGGAAAGAATCAGATTTTCCCTGTTGGACAAACAGGAATTATTCGTTGGAACATGGTCTCCCTTTATTGATTATTTAAAGGGCCAGAATGGTTCAGCACAGGAACCTGACTAACACTCGGGCTAAAGAATGGATGAAATGCTATACTCTGAAATGTACGAATATATCTCGAATGAAGTTTTTTATTTTAATAAATTTTTCCATTCTTCTTTAACTATCTTTCTCTTTTGTTTTTTTGTTTTTGTTTTTTTGTTTTTGTTTTTTTTGTTTTTTTTTCTTCTCTCTCTTTTCTTTCGTTACTTCATCTATCTTTTTAGTTCTATCTAGTTTAAAAAAAAAAAGGCAAAAGGTATTGGAGACAATGTAATAATAATTGACAATATTATCAATTAAAAAATGTAAGACTGTAATGATGTTAATAGGTTGTGTACTTATCTCCAATAAAAAATATTTTCAAAAAAAAAAAAAAAAAAGAAAAGAAAACCTTGGCTTGCATACAGAGAAGCCTCCGTATACTGAGATACCTGTTGGAGAAGGGGATCAAATTCTGCTCCTGTGAACTTCCAAATTAGTTCCAAAAAGTCGGAGCAAGACAAACAGCGCGGAATGCAAGTCTCTGACACGAAATGCTTCTTTATATTAAGGCAGATAGAAGTTGCCATGAATACTAACGGGTTTGAGATCCTTTTATTCCCACCAACGAGGCTGCCTCCGATAAATTATTCAAACGGACCACAAGGCCTTGAGGTAAACATATCCCTCTGGCACCAAATGTTTAGCAACTTGTCAAAGGTAAAGTGATTCACGACGAGCGAAACACAACTCAAAAGAACGACGCAGCTGACAAATCTCGTCTCCTCTCACTGTGCAACACCACTTTCCAAATCTTGGCAGCACGCGCGCGCATTGATCACGTTGTGTTTTTCTTGCCGTCGGTAACCATTTCATCCTCACTCATCAATACTTTCTGGATCACTCAATTACGACGCAGTGCTTCGGAACTTTCTTTCCCCCCAATCTGACCCGACTTCACCTAAGTTTTATGTGAAATTCTATTGGGAACATTTGCAGCAGATTATCCACAAAACAGAGATGGTAAAAGTATTACCAAATATTTAAAAGGTCATTTACATTGCAACTGGAGTGCCGAAAGAGCTACCGAATAGTTTAAAAGTAATTATGAGAAAGGATATGTAATTGGCAATTAAAATTACTGCGTATGTTTCATTTATAGGTCTAATTTTTCCCCTCAAAATGTCTCAGAGGGCTCAAATATAAAGGGATTATTCTAAAGTAATCTCCTTCTTAGACAGCCCGTTTGGATTGAGAATGACTTGCTTCTAGTCCAAATGGCTGATAAGGGCAGTGCAGGGACTGGAGACCACGGATTGAGGACTCTGCCACAGATGGGGCAAGGAGTGACTGGCTCAAGAGGCTGGTGTGTGGTTTGTGAGATGGGGTAGCACTGGCGTATACAATAGGGCTTCCTTGTGCTCCTGGTGTACTGTCTCAAGGACACTAAAGGGCCTGACCCACGGGCGTCATTAGTGCGTCATTTACGCTACATCATTTACGCGCCACGACGCACAACGCACGCATTGTGACGCTCACGTGGTGGCGTGCATTACGCGCGCCACCACATTGTAATGGCATGCATTATAATGCCGTGCATTACGCGTGCATGGTGCGTGGTGACGTGGGCAGTGACGCGCGGTCGCGCCTGGCGCCCCAGGATTTTGGGATTCACAAAATCTTCGCGCACCCCCTTGCGTGACGCGCAAATGATGCACAAGTGGAACAGGCCCTTTAGGATAGACACAAAGTGCTGGAGTAACTGAGCGGGACGGGCAGCATCTCTGGAGAGAAGGAATGGATGACGTTTCGGGTCGTGGAGTTGGTCGAGGCTGCCCCCTCCCCCCCCTACCCTTACCTGTGTTCACCTCTTACCTGCCACACTTTGTCCTGCCCATTCTCTCTTCCAGCTTTCTTCCTCCCCACCCCCCACCCCCCCCCCCCCCCCCCACAATTAGTCTTAAGGATAAGGGTCCTGACCCAAAACGTCGCCCATCCATGTTCTCCGAGATGAGGGCGGGCTCATTGAGTTACTCCAGCACGTTGTGTATTTTGTTCTCCATAACATAAGTTGCCTTGAACATTTAACATTCCCAGCACAGATTGCAGGTTCTATTTTGGGAGCCAGGTTGCATAGGTTGGTCTGACTTCATGTCAGTTGGTAGACTTTGTCTAAAGCAGCAAACAGCGATGTTTATGAACAGAGAGAGGGGAGACTTTGCAAATACTGCCAGAGGGCAGCCCGACAATTACTTTAGTTTAGTTTAGTTTAGTTTAGTTTAGAGATACAGCCCGGAAACAGGCTCTTCCGCCCTCGGAGTCTGCACTGACCAGCGATCCCCGCACACTAACACTATCCTACACACACTAGGGATAATTGTACATTTATACTAAGCCAATTAATCTACAAACCTGTAGGTCTTTGGAAACTGAAGATCTTGGAGAAAACCCACGTGGTCACGGGGAGCAGGAATGTCATTGTCCTATCAGGGACACATGACAATAAGGTACACAAAAATGCTGGAGAAACTCAGCGGGTGCAGCAGCATCTATGGAGCGAAGGAAATAGGAAACACCTATTTCCTTCGCTCCATAGATGCTGCTGCACCCGCTGAGTTTCTCCAGCATTTTTGTGTACCTTCGATTTTCCAGCATCTGCAGTTCCTTCTTTAACACACATGACAATAAGCTCACTTGAACTTGAACTTGAACTTGAGAACGTACAAACTCTGTACAGGCAAGCACCCATTGTCCGGATCTAACCCGGGTCTTTGGCGCTGTAAGGCAGTAACTCTACCGCTGCGCCACCGTACCGCCCACTTATCACAGCAAAGTGTGTACCGGTTTAAGGTCAATATGGGTGTCAGTGGTTATGGGGTGAAGGCAGGAGAATGTGGCTGTGAGGGAGAGATAGATCAGTCGTGATTAAATCACGGAGTAGACTTGATGGGCCGAATGGCCTAATTCTGCTCCTATGACTTGTGAACTTATGAACACAGTCACAATGGCACGAATGGTCTTCACCAGCACCAGGTTTTTACCCAGATGCGCCAAATGGGAGGTCCACTCAGTCACAGGAAGAGCCAGCACTTCAAATAACCTCCTGCCCATAAGAACTGCCAGTCAATTTCTCCCCATAACCCCTGACACCCATACTAATTAAGAATCTATCTATCTCTGCCTTAAAAATATCCATTGACTTGGCCTCCGCAGCCTATTGTGGCTATGGATTCCACAGTTTCACCACCCTCTGACTAAAGAAATTCCTCCTCATCTCCTTCCTCAAGGAACATCCTTTAATTCTGAGGCTGCGACCTCTAGTCCTAGACTCACCCACTAGTGGAAACATCCTCTCCACATCCAGTCTATCCAAGCCTTTCACTATTTGGCAAGTTTCAATGAGGTCCCCCCATCATTCTTCTAAACTCCAGCGAGTACAGGCCCAGTGCCGTCAAACACTCATCATGCCAGCCTGAGTGTAACTCCAGCCTACTTAACTCTCCGCTTTCCAGGACCTGCTATTCAATGCACAAACACAGACTGGCACCATCTTCAGATAGGACACCGATTACACTTCAGCAAGTTGAGTGAACGTCTAACCAACAAAGAATCAACCTCTGCGCGATCGCCCCTCACAAGAACATGTCAGTTGACTTGCCTATTATTACATTGGCAGTGTGCCATGCATGGTAATGGAAGTGCCCACTTGAATCAGTCACACTACACACAGAGCAACTCCAAGATGCCAGGCATCTCCTCATCAACCTTCTAGGAAAGTTCATCCAACATTCTGCTCAAAGCTGCTCATCCACACTCTGAATCATTGGGGTACGGAAAATAATGAGACTGCAGTCTGAAGAAGGGCCTCAACCCAAAACGTCACCCATTCCTTCTCTCCAGAGATGCTGCCTGTCCCGCTGAGTTACTCCAGCATTTTGTGTCTATCTTTGGCAAATAGTGAGATGTCTAATGGGAGCAAGCAGAAAATAAATACCTCCCTTGCTCACAAAACATAAACATAGAGCATAGTCATAAAGTGATAGGAGGGAGTATAAGGGAAGGATCTTCCATTGAGAGAGTGATGAGGATCTAGGATTCTCTGCTTGAAAAGTTGGAGCAGAAGCACTCATTGCATTGAAATAGCGTCTGGAAATAGCAATAAGTTTGGTAGTCCTTATTGACTAAGGACTACCAAAGGGGAGATGCAGCGAGACCTGGGTGTCATGGTACACCAGTCATTGAAAGTAGGCATGCAGGTGCAGCAGGCAGTGAAGAAAGCGAATGGTATGTTAGCTTTCATAGCAAAAGGATTTGAGTATAGGAGCAGGGAGGTTCTACTGCAGTTGTACAGGGTCTTGGTGAGACCACACCTGGTGTATTGCGTGTTAAAGAAGGAACTGCAGATGCTGGAAAATCGAAGGTACACAAAAATGCTGGAGAAACTCAGCGGGTGCAGCAGCATCTATGGAGCGAAGGAAATAGGTAACGTCTGAAGAAGGGTTTCGGCCCGAAACGTTACCTATTTCCTTCGCTCCATAGATGCTGCTGCACCCGCTGAGTTTCTCCAGCATTTTTGTGTACCTGGTGTATTGCGTGCAGTTTTGGTCTCCAAATCTGAGGAAAGACATTATAGCCATAGAGGGAGTGCAGAGAAGGTTCACCAGACTGATTCCTGGGATGTCAGGACTTTCATATGAAGAAAGACTGGATAGACTTGGCTTATACTCGCTAGAATTTAGGAGATTGAGAGGGGATCTTATAGAAACGTACAAAATTCTTATGGGGTTGGACAGGCTAGATGCAGGAAGATTGTTCCCAATGTTGGGGAAGTCCAGGACAAGGGGTCACAGCTTAAGGATAAGGGGGAAATCCTTTAAGACCGAGATGAGAAAAAAAAAATTCACACAGAGAGTGGTGAATCTCTGGAACTCTCTGCCACAGAGGGTAGTTGAGGCCAGTTCATTGGCTATATTTAAGAGGGAGTTAGATGTGGCCCTTGTGGCTAAAGGGATCAGGGGGTATGGAGAGAAGGCAGGTACGGGATACTGAGTTGGATGATCAGCCATGATCATATTGAATGGCGGTGCGGGCTCGAAGGGCCGAATGGCCTACTCCTGCACCTATTTTCTATGTATCTATGTAAGTGCTACCAGCACTCAATCCATGCAGGTCACAACTCTTCTTCCAAATGATGCCTGGGTTGCAGCTAAAGTATGGGTGTGTGGTGCGAATACGATGGGATTAGCGCAGGATCAGTATAAATGAATGCTTAATGATCAGCACAGACCCGATCGACCAAAAGACTTGTTTAGTGCTGTACAGCTCTATGACTAAAGTTTCAATACTGCAGGATTTCGCCAGCAATTTGTCCTGGAGCAGTCTTCTTCTTCTTCTTCTTCCGTGTGGCGTGCACAGCCTAAAGTTGTAGGACAACTTGTTCTATTTGATCTTCCGTTTGTGCACGTCGAGTTGATTGCATTAGTCGAAACAGGGCGGACCACGTGAAGGTTGCAATCTTCCACCCCTCCTGGAGCAGCCAGACCAAAACAATGACCAAGAAAGCACACCGATGGCTCTACTTCCTCAGAAAGCATAGGAAATTTGGAGTGGCTCCAAAAACCCTCACCAACATCTACAGATAATAATAATAATAAATACTTTATTAATCCCCTTATTCAGGGGAAATTCAGATGTCCTTGCAGCACACTAATAAAAATACAACATAGCATTAAAGAAGAAGTTTAACATTAAAACATAAAACATAAAAAAGATGTGCCGTTTTTCGCGTTTTTTATCGGGATGCTTCACAGCTTGGTTAGGGAACAGCTCCATCCAAGACCGCGAAATTGCAGAATTGTGGACGTAACCCAGATCATCACGCTAACTAACCTCCCTACCGTTGATTCCATCCATACTTCACGCTGCCTCGGCAAGGCCATCAGCGTATTCAAGGACCACTCTCACCCCAGCCACTCCCTCCTCTTCTCTCCGTCGAGGTAAGAGATTGGAAAAAGTTTCCCCCAAGTCCCCTCTCCCCCACATAAAACAAGCTAAAGAACACAAAAAAAACATTCATTTAACACATACAAAACAGACACAATGAAGGAAAGGATAGACAGACTGTTGGCGAGGCAGCCATTGCTGACGCCACCTGGTGGTTCTCAAATGACACAACCCGGTGACTCTCAAATGGATGCGGGCTCTTGTTAACTTAGTTGGTCCTTGAAAAAATATACAAAAGATCATTATAATAACCCAGTAGATGTATTGGATGAGGCAATGCAGATAAAAGCTGAATCAGCAAACTTAATATCATATTTGTATAATATTATCTTAAATGTACAAATACCATCTACGGAGGGTATCAGAAGAGACTGGGAACAAGAGTTAGCTATTAAAATTTCAAAGGAAAGTTGGAATGAACACTTATTAAACGTGCATAAATGTTCGATTAATGTAAGACACACTTTAATACAATTAAAAATTTTACATAGATTATATTATTCGAAAACTAAAATTCATAAAATTTTCACAAATGTATCATCTATTTGTGATAAATGTCAATCTCAAGAAGCTACCATAGCGCACTCATTCGTTTTCTGTACAAAAATTCAAAAATTTTGGAATGAAATTTTTGAAATCTTTACAAAGTTATTTAAAATAAGACTGATACCCAAAGCAGAATGGATTATCTTCGGAATAACGGAAGATGGCCCAGAACTAAATGTGTTTCAAAAGAAACTAATGGACTATGGGTTAATAACTGGAAAAAAGCTAATTCTAAAATTTTGGAAGAAGGCTCCAATACCAACTATAAATATGTGGACTTCAAATATGTTCGAAACATTACACCTAGAAGAGATAAGACTCCTCCTAGCAGGTAAACCAGATCACTTCCACCTGACGTGGTCTGCATTTATAGAATTATTACAAATATAGGGTGCAAAAGTACTTTAAAAAAATTAAAAAAATTGAGGTCAGGTAAGGGGGGATGCTAGTTGAAGAGTTGGTATGTCCCATTTACGTAATGCTCATAAAAATATTTGTTTCTCTTTTTCCTCTTTCTCTTTCTCTTTCTTTTCTAGGGTCTATTTCTTAACTCTTTTTCTTTTGTTTTTTAATTTTGCTCTTATAGGGTCTTCGTCCTTTTTTTGTTGTCACATTTTCTACACTTTCACTTTTTCCTTCACTTTCTTCTTTCTTTCAATCTTTTCTTTTTCTAGTGTAAAAAATAAATGGAGTAGATTAATTGTAAGAAGACATAAGTGACGAGTACTAATGTATGTGGTTGTAATGTAATGTACTTCTAATAAATACAAATAAAAAAATAAAAAAAAACTTAGTTGGTCCTTCAAAATGCCTTGGCATATTCAGGGCACTGTTACTGTGCTAATCATTGCTACCATCTCCAATGCATCCCTCAACTGATCTCAATGCAGCTACCTGTTGAGTTAACCCTTCCCTTTGCATGGGAACCTGATCTTTGTGTGTCCCATGCCATAGGAAGACCAACAATCAAAGTTGAAGCTCTGAGATAGGTGGAGACATTTGTATGATTTCTTGTTGTCACATTGAAATGTGACAAAGATTAATCTAAAGGGCCTGTCCCACTTTCACGACCTAATTCACGACCTTTTTTACTCGTGGACATTTTTCATCAGGCTAGAAAAACGCCCCGACCTACTTGATGCCACGAGTACCAACAACTAGCATCACGGCCTGCTACGACCTACCTACGGCCTCCTACGACCCCGTGACGACCATGCTGCGAGTATGAGTCAAGGGCAAACTCGGCAGAGGTCATGAATTAGGTCGTGAAAGTGGGACAGGCCCTTGACATTGCAACCTGTGTTCTTCAATTAAACTGAAACTCCCCGACGACATCTATCAGGGAAGTTGGATTCCAATCAAAAAGGATTCAAGCCGTCCATCGCTAAATCCTTGCTTGTCTATAATTTAGTACAGAAGAGACTTCCTCCTTAGCACCTGTGAATATCCAGCTGGACAAGTCGCCAGTACCATGAGGAATGATATATCACAGAGGACAGAGATATCACTTTGATTTAGTTGGTTATTTTCTTCATCACAGCACCCACTTCATGGACTGCTGATTGCAATTCATTACTTTTATTTATCTCCTGGGGACCTTGGGTTTCCGAATTAACTGATACCAGTTTGTCAGCTCCACGTTTGTCAGCTCATCACTCTCTTCCTAAAGCTAAGTAACGGCATCAAAATTAATCTTCTTCAACGAAGACAATCGCACAACACGCAATCTGCACCCATCTGGCGAGGGCTCGTACATTGTCAGCCCAGCTGGCAATTGTAACAGGACCGAACGGGTACTTACCAGAGCTATAATACGCCCAAACCCTACATAAGGCCAAGTGAAGATCTCACCAATCCCACCCCAGACCAAATGACTAATTTATGGTTAAATAAAAAGACTGATAATTAGGCTAAAGATCTCCCATGCTAAAAGACTAACTAGAAGCATCACTTCATAGGATGAAGGCACTTGTCTGCTCTGAACATTTCCAAAAGTTCCAATATTGGGTCATCTGGCCCTTTGTGCCTGTTCGGTCATATTGCTTCTACCTCAGGTTCCTATTAGAGTCATAGAGTCATAGTGTGGAAACAGGCCCTTCGGCCTAACTTGCCCACACCAGCCAATATGTCCCATCTACACGTCCCACCTGCCTGCGTTTGGCCCATATCCCTCTAAACGTCTTATTTCACATAGTGCAATCAGCTGATGACTCCAGTTTCCTGCCACACTCCAAAGACTTAGAGGTTTGTAGGCACATGTCTGGCACTAAAGATAAATATATTTTAGTGTAACGTGCAGTAAGGTACAGCGAAAAGCTTTGGTTGCGTGCTAACCAGCCAGCGGCAAGACAATTCATGATTTGTTGCTTTATTTTTAGTATGGTTGTATGGTAATTTTTATGGCACTTTTTCTCACCGAGAGTGGTGAGTGTGGAATTCTCTGCCTCAAGAGGGCGGTGGAGGCAGGTTCTCTGGATGCTTTCAAGAGAGAGCTAGATAGGGCTCTTAAAAATAGCGGAGTCAGGGGATATGGGGAAAAGGCAGGAACGGGGTACTGATTGGGGATGATCAGCCATGATCACATTGAATGGTGGTGCTGGCTCAAAGGGCCAAATGGCCTACTCCTGCACCTATTGTCTATTGTCTATTGTAATTAGAATTTCACTGCACCTGAATTGGTACAGGTGAGAATAAACAGGCCTTTGAACCTTTGATTACAATCGAGCTGTCCACAGTGTACAGATCCATGATAAAGGGAATAATGTGAATAATATTTAGACATAAACGTATCTTAATATCTTAACATATCATATTTTAACATATCATGCACTCTGATGTGCAAGATATTTGTAATGTCCCTTGTGATAAAAAATAGAATATAAAGTATATTATATATATAATATATGTATATTATGATATAAATGTAAAAAGTAATGTCCCTTGTGCAAGATATTTGGACAGAGCAGGTTACCTTCACACAAACTGACGGCAGGAAAAGTTGTTTTGCCTTTAGTTCGAAATTTCGCCCCCGGCTCTCCTGTAGAAATGAAATTCAAATTTCCAGTTTAGGTGAAAATTTAAATCTGATGGTAAATTGCACTCAATATTGCACTCGGTTGCAATTATCCCCTCAAACTTTTGCCCCGTCAGAAAAATAAATCATTCCAGTCGGGTAATTGCATTTTTTAAAAAAAGTGTGCGCGATTAAAGCAAAAATGAGGAATGGGCCGTTCAGCCCCACTAGCGTGTTCTGCCATTTGACAAGATAATTACAGATCTAGGAATTTTCTTTCATACCCCTTGATAACGCAGAGAGTTGTGGACTCAGTGCAGATCATCAAGCAAACTACTCTACCTACCCTTCATGTTACCTCAGGGAAGGGGTGGGAGATTGCAACCTTCATGTGGTCCACCTTGTTTCGACTAATGCAATCAACTCGACGTGCACAAACAGAAGATCAAATAGAACAAGTTGACCTACAACTTTAGGCTGTGCACGCCGTACGCAAGACGAAGAAGACCTCAGGGAATCACCCAACACAATGTAGGTGTTCTCACACCCAGTCTTTCTCTCTCTTCTCCCCTGGGCAGCAGATACAAAAGCACGTACAACCAGATTCCAAACCCTTCTACCCTACCCTACTCTGCCCTACTCTAGGACCTCTCATATACTAAAGATGAATACTTGCTCTCCTGATCTGCCTCTTTGTGGCCCTTGCACTTCTTTTGTAAGTAAGTAAGTTTATTGGCCAAGTATTCACATACAAGGAATTTGCCTTGGTGCTCCGCCCACAAGTAACAACATGACATACAGTGACAGTTACGAATGACTCAGAAAACACTAAACATTAATAATAATAAAACATTAATGATAAAACACCATTGATCAAGCATGTGAACCAACAAAATACCAGATCAAAGGGAGGCTACAGATTTTTGGCTGTTGAGTAGAGCAACTACTCGTGGATAAAAACTGTGGGGTTTTTTAATCACATTTTCCCTGTAGCTGTAACAACATATGAATATTGGTTTCTCTAACTTCAAGTAACCCCTGCATCCCCTCTCTCGCTGTCCCTCCTCCACCCTCGTTGTTGCCTTCGTTTTACTGTCAACCTGTTTGTGTCACTCGTTACCACCTTCACCACAGGTGATGGATGGTCAGCATAAACCTGGTGGGTCGAAGGGCCTATTTCCATGTTGCTTGATTGTATAACAGTTAAATAGTCATTGTAAATTGTACAGCTAGAAGAGTCGCAGCCTCAGAGCTCCAACGCATCTGCTTCAATCCTGACATTAGGTGCTGTCTGTGTGGAGTTTGCAGGTTCACCCTGTGACTGCACGGGTTTCCTCTGGGTGCTCAAAGTCGTGCAGGTCAATAAGGTAATTGCAACCACTATAAATGTTTCCTTCGTTTAGGTGAGTGGTAAAGTCCAGGGATAACTGAGCGGAATGTGCGGAGAGTAAATTGGGATGAGTTAAGTAGATGCTTGTTGCTGGCACAGAGTCAATGATTCAATTCATTGGGGCGGCACGGTGTTGCAGCGGTAGAGTTGCTGTCTTGCAGTATTAGAGACCAGGGTTCGATCCTGACCATGGGTGTTGTCTGTACGGAATTTGTACATTCTCCCCGTGACCTGCGTGGGTTTCCTTCCATGTTCCAAAGACGTGCAGGTTTGTAGGTTAATTGGCTCGGTAAAATTGTAAATTGTCCCTCGCGTGTAGGATAGTGTGAGTGAACAGGGATCGCTGGTTGGCGCAAACTCAAGGGACTGTTTCCATGCTGTCTCGCTAAACTAAGCTAAACTAGATTCAATGATATTTTTCTGTCAAATGTACCAAGGAACAGGGAAATGCTTTGTTTTTCATTCAACCCAGTAAAATCATACAGCAGACCTCACCCAGGCAGTCACAAGTGTCACCACATGTCTGGCACTGACAAAGGTAAGGGGCTGTCCCACTTGAGACCTAATCCGCGAGTTCTGGCGAGTTTGCCCTCGACTCATACTCGCAGCATGGTCGACACGAGGTCGTAGGAGGTCTTCGTAACTCTCCTTCATGCTCGAGAGTGGTCTCCGCGTACTCGAGGTCTCAGCTAGGTCGCGGCGTTTTTTGCAATATGATAAAAAAAATGCCCGCGAGTAAAAAAAGTTCGCCATGGAAATAATCGATACTTTTTTTACTCGTAGGTTTAGTTGTAGTAGGTCGTAGTAGGTCGGCATATTAGTCGTAGGTAATCGAGGGTAGTCGAAGGTAGTCGTAGCTAGTCTTCATCATAGTCGAAGGAAGGTCGAAGGGAGGTCGAAGGAGATCTTCAACATGACATTTTTTCAAATTAGGTCGCCCAAGTGGGACAGGCCCTTTACAAAAGTTACAAAAATATTGCATCCTGAACAAGTGTATGTGTAGTTTAGTTTAGAGATACAGCGCGGAAACAGGCCCTTCGGCCCACCGAGTTCGCGCCGACCAGCGATCCCCGCACATTAATACTATCCTACACACACACTAGGGAGAATTTACACTTATACCCAGCCAATGAACCTATAAACCTGTATGTCTTTGGAGCGTGGGAGGAAACCGAAGGTCTCGGAGAAAACCCATGCAGGTCACGGGGAGAATGTCCAAACTCCACACAAACAGCACCCGAGGTCTGGTTCGAACCTGGGTCTCCAGCGTTGCAAGCGCTGTAAGGCAGCGACTTTTCCGCTGCTCCACCGTGCCGCCCATATGACTTTAGGTCCTTATCCCATAGGCTCTGGAGACCCAAGCACGGTGCATACACAAGTTCCCCTTCATTACCGATGAAAGAATGGGTCGACTGGGCTTGTATTCACTGGAATTTAGAAGGGTGAGAGGATATCTTATAGAAACATGTAAAATTCTAAAAGGATTGGACAGGCTAGATGCAGGAAAAATGTTCCTGATGTTGGGGGAGTCCAGAACCAGGGGTCACAGTTTATGAATAAGGGGTAGGCCATTTAAGACTGAGATGAGGAAAAACTTCTTCACCTAGAGAGTTGTGAATCTGTGGAATTTTCTTCCACAGAAGGCAGTGGAGACCAATTCACTGGGTGTTTTCAGGAGAGAGTTAGATTTAGCCCTTAGGGCTAAAGGAATCAAGGGATATCAGGAGAAAGCAGGAACGGGGTACTGATTTTAGATGATCAGCCATGACCATATTGAATGGCGGTGCTGGCTCGAAGGGCCGAATGGCCTACTCCTGCACCTATTTTTCTGTGTTTCTATGTTTCCATCCACTGGAGTCTCTGTCGCTGCAAGGAATTCCATCAGTGGGTCCATTGTGACTCACCGCTCGTCACCATAGCTCTCAGTATTAAAATATAACCTGGCCTCTCACTTTGGTTTTCAGGTGACATTTATTGGTTTCAATAAAATGCATTCGCCTCCCTCGCTGAAGCACACTTGCCTGTGACAAATGTTGCTTCCACCCAGTTTCACCCCCGAGAATCAAACACGTCTTTCATCAAAAATATTGCCAACCAATTCACAGCACAATAACTCTAGTAATGGCTCTCTGTATTGCCCACAGCTTGAGCTCAACATAATTAAACCAAAGCTACAAATTTGATTTTTAAATAGGCAGCCTTATTTCAAACCAAAGATCTTAACATAATGCTTTTATTCAGCCGCTGAATGAAACAATCTTTTATACGCTCTCATATCTTTGCAATTAGAATTGTTCTTGCATTTAGCATACCTTTCCGATGCATTTGTTTCACAGAATGTGTCACTTGATCGTTTACAGCCAGATACATTATAATGAAATAAATTTGAACTTTGGTCTCTCAAAGCGCACGACAAATCACAAGTCAATTGTACCACTCAGTTAGTAAGTTGGAATTTGCCTCAAGACCCAGCTTGATCATTAGTTTTCCTCTTATAAATTAAATTATTAATTGAGGGGATAATACTTATAGCAGGAAACCGCACGCTCCTCTAAACGAGCCATCAGGGACCCAGCAGTCATTTAAAATTGTAAATTGTCCCTTGTGTGTGCAGGGTGGTGTTAAGGACCTGTCCCACTTGGACGACCTAATCCAAGAGTTTAGAAGACCCTAGAGGAGTTGAAAAAAATGTCACGGTCGTGTTGACTCGCAGAAGTTAAAGACCTCCTAAGGCCTCCTACAACTATGTCTACGACCTCTTACGACTATGTCTACGACCTCCTACGACCCCCTGGACCTCAGTCTTCCACACCTAAGACCAACTACGACTAGCTACGAGTGGAAAATGATCACGATAAAATGATGTCATGTTTGCATTTTATTTCCCGGGCCAGTTACCGATCTACGACTACCATCACGACCTACTACGACCTACTACGACCTACCTACGAGTAAAAATGATCAATTTTTCCATGCCGACCTTTTTTTTACTCGTGGACTTTTTTTTATCAGGCTGGAAAAAAAACGCCGCGACCTACTTGAGGCCACGAGTACCCGGAGACCGCTCACGAGCATGAGGAAGGGTTTACGAAGACCTCCTACGACCTCCAACGACCTCGTGGCGACCATGCTGCGAGTATGAGTCAAGGGCAAACTCGGCAGAGGTCGCCAATTAGGTCGTGAAAGTGGGACAGGGATTTTAGTGTGCGGGGATCGCTGGTCGGTGCAGACTCGGTGGGCCGAAGGGATAGTTTCCGCGCTGTATCTCTAAACTAAACATTTAGCTTCCATCTGTCACGCTCAACATATGTCTTAAAAGAAAGGGTGAATATCGTTTTTAGACATTAAGGGAATTGAGTCCTATGTTTTTGTTTGTGCACATTTTAAATAATGCAATGAGGACAATAACTGCATTTTGGCCAGCATTGGGTTATACGTCTGCATTTTGCTCACTATAGTGTTACTAATGGGATGATAATGAGATGATCAAACTATTTATTTTGGTCGTGTGCCGATTGCAGAGGCTACATTTTTGAGAGGATTTACAATGATTACTGATTATTCTTCCGGCGTGGGCGGACTGCCACGAAGGTGGGGGGAGAGAATAAAGGAGGACTTGGCGCGGGATCCTTTGTAACTTTGTCGTTGCGCTTTATGTAGCAACTATTTACACACCTCGGGTAAGAATTGGGTAGGACTCAGTATTAAGAAGGGTCATCCTACTCTCCAGAGATGCTGCAAGTCTCGCTGAGTTAAGGGCCTGTCCCACTTGGCTGTCATACGCGCGCCATTTACGCCACCTGCTAGCGTGTGGGTAGCGCGTGGGTAGTGTGTGGGTAGCGCGGGACGGGCGCATGGAGTGGTGTGAATGTGTGGAGTGGCGTGGAGGAGTGTGGACTTCGTCCTGCACTAAATCTTCGCGCGCCACCGTCTGTCACGTAACTGACGGCCAAAGTGGGACAGGCCCAAGACCCTGGCGCGGCGCAACGTCTCACCTCCAACAGCAGCAGAAGCAGGCAAACGATCGGCGAGCTCGGCCTGGGGCTCACGGCCGTTGCGGATCCGGATCCGCCCCCACTCCTACTCCCAGAGCGGGGCCAAGTCGATTGGAGATAGACACAAAACGCAGGAGTAACTCAGCGGGACCGGCAGCATCTCTGGAGAGAAGGATGATGTTTCGGGTCTCGACCCTTCTTCAGTCTGAAGAAGGGTCTCGACCCGAAACGTCACCCATTGCTTCCTCCAGAGATGCTGCAGCATCTCTGGAGAGAAGGATGATGTTTCGGGTCTCGACCCTTCTTCAGTCTGAAGAAGGATCTCGACCCGAAACGTCATCCATTGCTTCCTCCAGAGATGCTGCCGGTCCCGCTGAGTTACTCCTGCATTTTGTGTCTATCTTCAAATGACGTCACGCGCCCCAGACGGCTGTGCGGACGCATGATGAGGCGCGCGACCGTCGCGCGTCAGTCGCCACCGGCCTGTCGCGTAAATGACGGCCAAGTGGGACAGGCCCTTTACTCCAGCATTTTGTGTCTATCTTCGGTTTAAACCAGCATCTGCAGTTCCTTCCCACACATTGTTCATATCCCTCCATCCGCTCAGCAGAGGAAGTTGGAATGTTGGGGGGATACTGTAAAATAGTAAGATTAAACGAGAACTTACCAGTTTGAAGTTTGATCTGTATTTTATGAGGAGTTACGATGAGGGATTACGTGAAGAACCCGCTCAGTGCGCAGGCGCGGCATACTTCCAAGCAGCGGTGTGGAATCACAGATAGACACAGGTATTTGAAGTAAACATAGTAAAGAAAAGGAGACATCAATTTATTAGTTTGATCCATATAATGAGGGTGGGAGCGGAGGGCACGTAATCCCTCATCGTAACTCCTCATAAAATACAGATCAAACTTCAAACTGGTAAGTTCTCGTTTAATCTTACTATTTTACTTCGGAGTCACGTGAGTGACTTCGTGAAGATTTCAAAGCTCTGTGATTTCAAACCGTGTAACAGTTTTATTTCACTCACTGCCGAAAGTTCTTGAGGGAGGAAGTGTTATCGTAATCAACCAATGAATTCGTTTCTCAAGAAACAAAAAAGGTATTTATTAACAATAACAAAATTAAATAGCTCCCCCGGGCTTTAAATTATATATTTGCAGCTTCTAATATTTTCTCTGCAAATAAATCTGGTTTCATCAACGGCTTATTATAAAAAGTTCTGAATGTCGTTTCCCTCGACCATCCTGCTGTATTCAGAATATGGTCAACCGGTACGTCCATTCTTTCCGCCGTTGATGTAGATGCTGCCCTAGTGGAATGAGATTTAAATGTATTAGTATCTATTCCGGCAGCCTTCAGCACCTGATTGAGCCATCTTGCAATGGTTTGGCTCGTTACCTGGCCATGAGGTTTCTTGTGGCTGACCCATAAGGCTTTTTCACTCCCTCTGATATTGTGGGTTGTGTCTATATAATGTTGTAGATGGGTCACGACACACAACCGTGGCTCTTGTGGGTAGGCCCGGAATACCACCAGTGGATTAGCTGTTCCTGGCCTGCTTTGCTTCATCAGACCCTGTATGATGAATGTGATCTGATCTGGGGTGGTCACCATGTTGCCCAGCCTTAACTTGTGTAGTGACTGAACCCTCTGAGCGGATACGAGTGCCATCAACATGAGCGTCTTTAGTGTAGATTGCTCGAGGCTGAGGGATCTGGCTGGTGGCCATTCCCTGAGGTATGTCAGGACCACACTGATATCCCAAATATGGGTATACCTGGGTTTAGGGGCTTGATATTATAAATACCCTTCATCAGTTTTACCACCAGTGGATGTGATCCCATTGCCTGTTGTCCTGCTGGTTTGAGATACGCAGAAAGAGCACTCCGCGCTGTGTTGATGGCACTGTAACTAATCCCTTCATCATGGTGTAGATGGGCCAGGAACTCCAGTACGTTGGTGGCTGTGGCTGTTGCATACGTTGTTCCTGTTTCCTGGCAGTACTTCTCCCATTTTCTTATGCTGCTTAAGTACTGCCTCTTGGTGGATGTTCGAAGGGATGCCGACATGGTGGTGATGGTACGTTCGGACAATCCCAGTTCCAGATAAGGTCTATTCAAAACCTGCAACCCAGGAGTTTAATTTTCTCATGACATGGGTGGCTTATGCCTGTTACTGGGTGAGTTAATAATCCTGGATCACTGGGAAAGACCATTGGTGACTCAACCACCATGTCATGTAGAACCGGGAACCATGGCTGTGTAGGCCAGTCGGGCACCATCAAAATTCCAGAAGCAGAGTCCATCTGTATTTTGCGAAGTACCCGACTGATGAGGCAGAAGGGAGGGAAAGCATAGAAGAAGAACTTTCCCAATCAGCGTGAAGGCATCTAGCGCTGCTGCCTCTGGGTCTGGTTCCCAAGCGACATACATAGGTAACTGGTGATTTAGTCGTGATGCAAATAAATCAATATCTGGCATTCCATACTGCTTAATAACTTTAGCAAATACTTTAGGTTTAACATCCATTCTATGTTATCATTGAATTTGCGTGACCTGGTGTCTGCCACTTTGTTTTGCTTACCTGGTAGATAAGTAGCTGATAGCCAAATATGTCTTTCGACACACCATTGCCAAATCACATTGACCAATTTGTCGCATGATAGTGATTTTATGCCGCCCATATGGTTAATATAAGCCACCACCGTAGTATTATCTATTTGTAACCGAACATGCAAGTGCTGCATAGTAGATACATATGCTTTTAAACCATAAAAGGCTCCCAACATCTCTAGATAGTTAATGCCCAGTGTCAGTAGTAACGATGACTCTAGGTTAGTCCATCTACCACCTGTGCTGGATATGGAGTTAGTTGCTCCCCAGCCTTGAGCACTGGCATCTGTTGAAGAACTAAAGTAGGGTTAGTGATAATGATAGAGCTGACACTATGCCAAACATTTTCTGCCCACCACTGTAGCTCTGATATTGCTTCAGTGGGTAATTTCATGACACGATCATAGTGACCTGTATGTCGTTTTAGTGCCTGTACCTTTGCTCTTTGTAAATTTTGATAGTGCAAAGGTCCGAATTGTGTAGCCGGAAATGCTGCTACCATTTTCCCAATCACTCTTGCTACTTGTCGAATAGTTGGTCGTTTGTTGACCATTAAATTGTTGCATGATTGTGCTAATGCAACCATTTTTTCCTTTGGCAAGGTAACAGTCATATGGACTGAGTTAATTGTGAAGCCCAGGTAGTCCATGATAGTGGATGGCTTCAACTTAGATTTATCTGGATGTATGATGAACCCCAGAGTTTCGAGGAGCTGTTTTGTAGCTGATACTGCTGCCACAGCCAATTCCTTCATTTTCCCTACTATCAGAATATCATCCAAATATGCCATGACAATAAGTTTTTGTTTTCTTAGTATTGCCATGGCTATTTTCAATATTTTGGTAAATAATCTTGGGGCCGAAGTTAGCCCATTGGGCAATGCTTTGTACTGCCACAGCTGCCCCAACCAGATAAATTTTAGGTATCTGCAATGATCTTTGTGTATGGGGACTGAATAGTACGCATCTTTAAGATCAATGCTTGCCATGAAGTATCCTTTGGAAATCAGTTGTTTGGCAGTAACAAATGTTTCCATTTTGAAATGTATATACTGAACAAACTTATTTAGTGATCTTAAGTCGATGAGGATGCGACATCCCCCATCTTTTTTGGTTTTAGTGAATATATTTGATACAAATTCCAAAGGTTCATGTTTGGTCTTTTCGATGACCCCCTTTGTGATAAGTCTCACCAGTTCAGCTTGTCCCTCATGTTTCTCTTTGACGGAGGGAGAAAATACCCTTTGGGGCCAATGTTGAACTGGCGGCGATTGTTCTGACATGAACTGAATTTTATATCCACTAATGCTGTTGAGTATATACTTGTCACTCGTGACAGTAACCCATGCTTCTTTAAACAAGTGTAATCTCCCCCCTGTTAGTAAAGCACCCTTATTCTCTATATGCTGGCAGGAACCAGACCCACCTACCTCCATGGTTATTGGTGTTTCTTTTGTTTCCTGAGGTTTTTGTACGGTTTGTTTGTCTGACGTGCTGGCGATGTTGGGGGGTGGCGCATTTTCCATGGGGTCCGCTGTGGGCCCTGATCTAAAAAAGATCTTTGGGGATAAAATGCGGTCCCCGAGCTTTCACCAGTCCCATATTGAGGATGTCGACTGGTGGATGCCATGGGGTGCTGCCGCTTGGGTATTGCAGCTCTTGGTTTGCTCGTCCCGGGGCCTGCCCTCATGAGGCCGAATGTTTTCGCTGCTTCCTCCATGTCCCTCAGTTTTTTATTGAGGTCTTTCCCAAATAACAGAGCATCCGTCTCTGCAGCTGGGGCTCTGCACAACCCAGCAAATTTGGGATTGAGGGCAGGTCTTATGTTTTCGCGCCGGAGATTGTTGATTTCAAATTGTGTGTTGCACATCAGTGCCAGCACATCCTGCTGGCACGTATCCATCTCCGTACTATCCACAGAACGAGCAAAGGCTGTTATGGCTGACGTCAGGAGCCTCAGGATCCGCTGTAGCTTGACTTCATGGTTACGCATGTTTGACCCCACGTGCCCCCAGATCTGGCTGTTCACAGTCTTCACTCTGAGGGCCTCACAGTTCTCTGGTGCTGTGTACAGTTCAAGCGCCTCTAGCAGTACCTTCTCCTGCAAGGGCTTATTTGATAGATGATTTATGCTGGCCGCCATTTTTGGTTCCAGCGGTCTTCCAGCACGTGGGGTTGCTACATAGCGGTCCACGACACCCAGCAGCTCTTCCTGCTCCTGCACCCCTTGCATACCGCCGAATTCGTCCGCCAGCCCCTGTTCCAGACCAGCCCAACCCTGGTCACCAATGCTAGCCTCCAGTAATGAGGGAGCAGAGGGCAGTGCACAAGACACTGTGGAGGAGGTGCCTGACCTACCTCCGCGGGAACGCTCCTTCTGCGCATCCCGCTGGAGCATCTGCTCCAAGAGCTGTTGTAAGCTCTGGCAGCTGTCTCTCCTCCGTTTCGGTGGAGACATGTCCCACTCCGACGAATCAGAAATGACCGGCCGGATACTTTTTCTCATGGCTTTCCTCCCTGTCCGCTGTGCAGGCATTAGCGGGACTGGGCTCGGCTCGGTCTCGGGGATAGCGGAGCGCTCTATGTGCGTTCCTGCCGCCTGTTGCTGTCCCCCTGCGATTGAACGCTCCTCTGGTGGAGATGAGCTGGGGGCAGTTCTCTTCGAGAGTCTTTTCTTTTGTGAACTCATTTCGTAAGTACACGTCTTTAACTCTCCTTCTCCGTTAGATAACTTCAGCATACTTACCCAACGGTCCGTCTTTTAAACTGCAGCCGGAGCGCCTTCCTCCAGCTGCCGCCGCTGTTGCACTGCTGGCGTAATGCCGCGCCTGCGCACTGAGCGGGTTCTTCACGAAGTCACTCACGTGACTCCGAAGTAAAATCTGTAGGCTCCTTTGGTGCAGCTGCAAGTACTAACACTCAGACTGAAGTCAAACTTGCAATGGGAAACTTGTTACCGAGGGCATTCTGGAATTGACAAGGTTTATCTGCTACAAACAAAGCCTCAAACACCTACCAACAGTGAGCGGCACGGTGGCGCAGCGGTGGAGTTACTGCCTTACAGCGCCAGGGACCCCGGTTCGAACCTGACTTTGTGTGCTGCCTGTATGGAATTTGTACGTTCCCCCCGTGACCTGCGTGGGTTTTCTCCAGGTGCTCCAGTATCCTCCCACACTCCAAAGACGTACAGGTTACTTGGCTTGATATAAAATGCAAATCATCCCTAGTGTGTGTAGGATAGCGTTAGTGTGCGGGGACCGCTGGTAGGCGAAGGGCCTGTTTCCGCGCTGTATCTCTAAACTAAAATAAAACTAAACAGTGCATAAAGGTTCACTTCAATGCATCTGTTCACTCCTCCTGAACATCGGTGCGGATGTGGAAGAAAATTACTGCCTGCCTTTCAATCCTGACCTCACTGTGAACTGGTTACCACCAGTCAATTCTGAGCGGAAGAGTTTTATGAGTGCACAGTGCATGGTTTAATGAGACATCATGCGTTGTGAAGGTGGGAAGAGAGCAGATATCTGAGGACCAAAGGTGAGGGTAGACTAATTAAAGACCCCATGAAACATATGACGAATTTTGGCATCTTACCAACACATCTCTGATCCAATTCTGAGGCATGGTGGCGCAGCGGTAGAGTTACTGCCTTAAAGGCCTGTCTCACGAGTCTGCGGTCATTGGCGGCGAAACGGGAAGAATCTGCCGCCATAGCCCGCGCACTCGTGAGAACGTACAATTCCAGGGCCGTGCGGCGGTGTTCCCAACACCGCGCGGTGTTAAAATAAAATCGACAATGTTGAAAACCATATACTCACCGCACAACCTCCACCAGTGATGCACAAGTGCGGCACGGCCGCCCGCACGGGCCGCCGCCAGTGTGGCTCGAGCGCCGTGCGTCAAACCTCCACTGCCACAGCCTCCGCCAGTGACGCACGTGCCGCCGCCAGTGAGGCACGTGTGCTGCACGGCCGCAGGCACAGCCACCGCTACAGCGCCGCGATCAGGATGGCCGCCGCCACAGCCGCCGCTGGTGAGTCACGTGCATCGCTTGCAGCACTGGAGGCCCAGGTTCGATTCTGACCACGGGTGCTCTCTGTACAGAATTTGTACGTTCTCCCCGTGACCTGCGTGGGTTTCCTCCAAGATCTTCGGTTTCTTCTCACACTCCAAAGACACACAGGGTTTGTAGGTCAATTGGATTGGCATCAATGTAAATTGTCCCCAGTGACTTCATATGGGAGTTGAGCGTTTCGATGCCAGCAATGTGGAGATGGGGACTCCGCCAGAGCCCAGCTTGTGAATGCGGAGCAGAACAACAGGGAGGAAAGCTGGAACAGAGGAGGGGCAGGACAAAGCCTGGTGATTGAGAGGTGGTCAGGGCTCTATATGGGCGCTGCCTGTACGGAATTTGTACGTTCTCCCCGGGACCACGTGGGTTTTCCCTGGGTGCTCTGGTTTCCTCCCCCACTCCAAAGACGTACAGATTCGTAGGTTAATTGGCTTAGATAAAAATGGTAAATTTTCCCAAGTGTGTAGGATAGTGTAGTGTATGTGGACCACCTGTACACTGCAGACTGGGTGGTCTGAAGACCATGTATCCGTGGTGTGTCTCTAAAAACAAAAACAAAACACAATGCTCTCTGGAGCAATGAAAAACAATCATAATTTCCCCAAATTGGCTTAGAGTTGACTCCAGAACTGTGGTTGTTTTTTAATTGCCCTCTGTAACATCCACTTAACGACTATTAGGGATAGGCAATAAATGGAAGCAAGCCTACCAATCAGTGTAATGCATCAGCAACCCAAGCCATTTGTATGCATTAACTCTTAGGGCTTTCAATCTTCTGCGAATTTGCTTCTTCCAATATGTATTAAAAAGAGATTTACAATTAGACCTAGCAGTTCATTTCACCATTCAACTCATTTGAACGTTTTTTTAAATTGAAGCACCGCATGCAGTGAAATAAAAAGCAGGTGGCAAAGAAAATTGATGATGTTTAAGGAAAAGGCAGCTGAAAGGATTCTGGTCATCTTCTTCATAACAGAAGGGATAATAATCCAGTCACGCTGATCATGTGGGAAAGATTGAGCAGTGTAGCTCTGTATTTAGAAGAACGGGAACAAGCAATTTCATTGAAATGTGTAGAATGCGTCTTAAAGGAGGGCTTGAACTAAAAGATGGTACACAAAAATGCTGGAGAAACTCAGCGGGTGCAGCAGCATCTATGGAGCGAAGGAAATAGGCAACGTTTCGGGCCGAAACCCTTCTTCAGACTGATAGGGGGTGGGGAGAAGAAAGGAAAAAAGGAAAAAAGGTGGAGGAGGAGCCCGAGGGCTGGGGGATGGGAGGAGACAACCAGAGGGCCGATGAAGGGGAGGGGACAGCAAGGGCTAGCAAAATTGGGAGAATTCAATGTTCATGTCCCCAGGATGTAGACTGCCCAAGCGGAATATGAGGTGCATTTCCTCCAATTTCCGGTGTTGCTCGCTGTGACCATGGAGGAGACCCAGGACAGAGAGGTCAGATACGGAATGGGAGGGGGAGTTGAAGTGCTGAGCCACCGGGAGGTCAGGTTGGTTATTGCGGACCGACCGGAGGTGTTCGGCGAAACGATCGCCAAAAAGATACCACTTCACCAAATGATGGAGTAAAGAATAAGAGGACTTGGTTTCATTTTATGACATTAAAGCTCATAGAGTCATTCAGATCGAAGGAACACCTTCAACCCACACAGGCTATCAAGCTCATGTGTAAGAAGGAACTGCAGATGCTGGTTTACACCGAAGCTAGGCACGAAATGCTGGAGTAACTCCGCTGGGTCAGGCAGCATCTCTGGATAGAAAGAATGGGTGACGTTTCGGGTCGAGACCCTCCTTCAGACTGCGAGTCAGGGGAGAGGGACCATTTACACCAATCCTATTTGTCCATTCTCTCCACAATCCCATTAGCTCCCTGCAGAACCTAACACTCACCTGCCCACCGGGGTTAGTTTACAATGGTTAATTAACCTGCATATCTTTTGATGTGGGAGAAATCGAGCACTTGACTGGGGAGAGTAAATGTGGAGAGGATGTTTCCACTAGTGGGAGAGCCTAGAACCAAAGGCCATAGCCTCAGAGTAAAAGGACGTACCTTCAGGAAGGAGATGAGGAGGAATGTCTTTGGTCAGTGGTTGGGGAATCTGTGGAATTCATTGCTACAGAAGGCAGCGGAGGCCAATTCACTGGATGTTTTCACAACAAGATGGCAGTGACACTGGTATGAAGACTAGGGTGGGGGAGGGGTGAGAAAGAGGGGTTACTTGAAGTTATATTCATACCCCTTAGTTGCAGCCTACTCCGACTCTCAGCTCTGACTCTCAGTCTGAAGAAGGGTCTCGACCCGAAACCACACCTATTCCTTCTCTCCAGAGATGCTGCCTGACCCGCTGAGTTACTCCAGCTGTTTGTGTCTATGTTCAGTTTTTAAACCAGCATCTGCAGTTTCTTCCTGCACAATCAAAGTATGTCTTTGGGATCAATAGGAATAACATCCAATAGTCGGGAAAATCTGCTGGTACGACATTGTCCAAATCCAAGGCACGTTGTACTATCGAAGTTTTATTGGCTTGCGATTCACTAAAGACCATGGATTCGTTTTGTCATGGATTTTTCTTTCACTCGCTTTTTCATATGTAAAACACTTTAAAACATTTTTAAGCAGCATGATAAGGTGCTATGTATATGCAAATCCTTTACTCTTTACACCATTTTCCCCCAGCTATAATTGGTGGTAGCCGATTCTCATAGGTGCCAGATAATGAAAGACGATATCTATTTGGCAGGAAAAAGAAGATTAATTTATCAAAAGTGCACTTTGTCTGTACAATCTCTCCTGCCTTTGTAAAAGGTAAAAAAGCAGAAGCTCAACCTTTGTGGCCGCTTCCACTGACTATGTCCCCATAATGCATATCCTTTATTTAATATTCATAAATCTGCCTTGGATTTCTTTTGTAATCTGTGGAAATGAGGACATTTGTAGAATAATTGTAGCTCCTTGTGTAGACACGAGTTGTAGGATTCAGCAGAGGATGTTGTACGCTCGACTGAACCTTTCCTGGAATAGCCTTAAGCCTTTAGAGGTACAGCGTGCAAACGGGCCCTTCGACCCATCGAGTCCACGCCGACCAGCGATCCCCACATACGAACACTATCCTACACACACTAGGGACAATTTACACTAATGCCAAGCCAATTAACCGACAAACTTGGAGTGTTGGAGGAACCCGAGGATATGTAGAGAATATGGATCAGTTGCAGGCAGAAGACAACAAGTTTATCTTGGCACCATGTTTGGCACAGACATTGTTTGGCACAGACATTGAGGGCACAAAATGTTGGAGTAACTCCATGGGTCAGGCTTCATCTCTGGAGAAAAAGAATAGGTGACGTTCCGGCCAGGACCTCGAGTCTGAAGTAGGGTTCCTTTTTTTTTTTTTTTTGAAAATATTTTTTATTGGAGATAAGTACACAACCTATTAACATCATTACCAGTCTTACATTTTTGAATTGATAATATTGTCAATTATTATTACATTGTCTCCAATACCTTTTGCCTTTTTTTGTTTTTTTTAAACTAGATAGAACTAAAAAGATAGATGAAGTAAAGAAAGAAAAGAGAGAGAAGAAATGAAAGAGAAAGAAAAAAAAGAAAAAAAAGAAGAAAAAAAAAGAAAGAAAAAAAAAAAAAAAAAAACAGAAAAGAAAAAGATAGTTAAAGAAGAATGGAAAAATTTATTAAAATAAAAAACTTCATTCGAGATATATTCGTACATTTCAGAGTATAGCAAGTAGGGTTCCGACCCAAAACCTCACCTATTATTTTTGTCCGGAGATGCAGCCTGACCCGCCGAGTTACTCCAGCTTTTTGTATCTATCTTAGGTATAAACCAGCATCTGCAGTTCCTTCCTACACACTGTGGGCCAAAGGGTCTGTTTCTGTGCTGTAGTTTAGTTTAGAAAGGCCCTTGCATGGAAACAGGCCCTTCGGCCCACCAAGTCTGCGCCGACCAGCGATCCCCGCACGCTAACACTATCCTACACACACTCGGGGCAATTTACACTTACGCCAGGCCAATTTAGCCCACAAACCTGTACGTCTTTGGAGTGTGGGAGGAAACCGGAGATGTCGGAGAAAGCCCGCGTGGTCACGGGGAGAACGTACAAACTCTGTACGGACAGGACCCGTAGTCGGGATCGAACCCTTCACCTGCCTCATAACGGAAGTCCCTCGCCCCTGACAACACCCCAGTAAATATCCCCACATCCTGTCTAATGTCCCGACAACCCAGTTAATACCCAGAATCGAACACAATCTAACATTGGTTTACTGCAATAAAGTGGACAGATGGATTGAGCCAACAGAACAGACAATAGATGCAGCTCAACAACCAGGCTGAGAAGGGACACTGAGGCACAACTAGATAGACACAAGCATTGGTACATAGATGGATTGAAAGATAGACAGAGAAAAGCAGACAGACTGATATATTTACAGAAATAGACAGATTTATAGAAGGACAGATAGACGGATAGACAGATAGACAGACATATGTGTAGGCAGACAGATAGATTTATAGACAGAAAGACAGACAGAACACCATAGATCAGTAAAGCACAGGAACAGGCCTTTCGGCCCACATGTTTGTACCAAACCAGTTCATTTTATTTCGGTTCATTGGGTGAATATTCAATATAGTCTTTCAATGAGCTAATTGATTAGCGGTGAATTATCAGTCGATCTTTAAGTATTATTGCTGATGCAAACTGACCTGCTGTTTCAGTATTTCCTGGACTCGTAGATATTGGACTAATCACCCGTTGATTGCTCTGACCACCATTGGAATTATGCATTTCAGTGCCTTATCCACAGGCCTTCTCTCTTCAGGAACATAGATATGAATGACCAGCACAGGACGGGTTTCTTTAGTTTATTATTGTCACGTGTACCGAGCTACAGTGAAAAGCTTTTATATTGCAGGCTATTCAGTCAGCGGAAGGAATATACAATCAAGCTGTTCACAGTATACAGATCGAGGATGAAGGGTATAATGTTTAGTGCTAGATAAAGTCCAGTAAAGTCCAATTAAAAATAGTTTGAAGGTCTCCAATGAGGTAGATGGGAGGTCAGGACCACTCTCTAGTTGGTGAGAGGACGGTTCAGTTGCCTGATAACAGCCGGGAAGAAATTGTCCCTGAATCTGGAGGTTTGGGTTATCAAACTTCTGTACCACTTGCCTGATGGGAGAGGGGAGAAGAGGGAGTGACCAGGGTGAGACTGGCCATGATTATGCTGGTGGTCTTGCTGAGACAGCGTGAAGTGGCTTGTACTCGCTAGAATTTAGAAGATTGAGGGGGGATCTTATAGGAACTTACAACATTTTTAAGGGGTTGGACAGGCTAGATGCAGGAAGATTGTTCCCGATGTTGGGGAAGTCCAGAACAAGGGGTCACAGTTTAAGGATAAGGGGGAAGTCTTTTAGGACCGAGATGAGAAAAACTATTTTCACACAGAGAGTGGTGAATCTCTGGAATTCTCTGCCACAGAAGGTAGTTGAGGCCAGTTCATTGGCTATATTTAAGAGAGAGTTAGATGTGGCCCTTGTGGCTAAAGGGATCAGGGGGTATGGAGAGAAAGCAGGCACGGGATACTGAGTTGGATGATCAGCCATAATCGTATTGAATGGAGGTGCTGGCTCGAAGGGCCGAATGGCCTACTCCTGCACATATTGTCTATGTTTCTATGTAAGTGTAGATGGAGTCAATGGGAGGGAGGTGGTAAGGTGGTGAGGAAGAAGTAGGAACTTCATCAGCCGAGGCACTGAAGAGTTGGGACATGATGTTACAGCCGTAGTGAACCATGAGGCTCTCAAGACCAGTGGCGGTGCATCTCTCAAGAAGGTGGAGGACTTCAAGTACCTGGGAACGAGGATGCAGAGAATGACATCAAGGTCCGGAAAGCACTCGCATGGAAAGCCCTCAATAACATGGGGAAAATCTGGACTTCTCGGATGTCTAATGGCCCTGTCCCACGGGCAGGCCGTTACTGGCGGTTACTGGCATCGCCGGAAGCGGGGAACGCGAGAGCGCCGCGCGTATGCCGCGGGAGCGCCGCACGGATGCCGCGCGGGGGCCGAGTGATCTCCGTACGGCCGGCCCCACGAGCTTGCGGTAAGTTTAAAAAAAATTAAACCTTACCGGAAGCTGTTGCCGCGCGTATGCCGGGTGATCACCACACGGCCTGTCCCACGAGCGCGGCGTCGGGTGATGACGACATCGCGCAATGCAACGCGCTACACGATGACGTCAATTCGGCTCGCGCGGCTGTGGCAGTAGGACAACATTTTTGAACGTTGTCGACTTTTTGTGAGCACGGTCCCGGCGGTGTGCGTGGGACCGAACCCCGCGGGCCATGCGCGGTCTCTGGCGGTCCACGAGCGGTCCCAACTTCCTGCTTCACCGCCAGTAACCGCCAGTAACCGCATACCCGTGAGACAGGCCTTTAAGGGTCTCAAACTGAGATTCTTCCCTGCAACTGTAGAGATCATATTATTGTACGGGTGTGAGGCACGGACTCTCACTCGAGCACTATCCAAGTCCAACGATGGCACCTACACCCGAATGCTCAGAAAAGTTCCAAATGTCAGTTGGAGAGACCACACCACCAACGGCCACGCTCTATGGGGAGATTCCACCTCTGACCGAGAGGATCAGGTGGAGAAGGATGAGGCTCGCTGGTCACTGCCACCGCCACCCAGAAATGCCAGCAACAAGGTCGTGCTGTGGGAACCCACCCATGGAAGAGGTGGCCCGGGACGGCGGATCAAGACGAGGCTGAAGGCGTTGATGGAAGTCGCGTGTGTAGAGACAAAAGAGGAGCTTGCCAGCAGGACAGAGATGTGTGGGGCGGCCGTCACCGTGCCCGTCGGAAACCAGCACCATTGCCTCGCTAATGTTTTCAACGATGATGAATGGTGTAATAAACATTGGTTGGCTCCACGTGCAATATTGTGTGCAGTTCTGGTCACCCCCTTAATAGGGAAGATGATATTAAGCCAGACTGTATTGTGTGTATTGTATTGCAGGCCTGTTATGCTGCTGCAAGTAGGAATTTGATTGTTCTGTCGACAGAACATTTGACAGTTAAACACACTTGACTCTCTTAACAGAAGCAGAATAGATTCGGAAGGATGTTGCCTGGATTGGAGGGCTTGAATTAGCTTCGATAGACTGAGGCTATATTCCCCAGTGAAAGAGACTGGGAGTGGCATGATGGAGGTACATACAATGATGAGAGGGAAAGGTATGATAGTCAGAACCTTTTTCCCATTATAGGAACTAAAAGGCATGGGTTTACGGTGAGAGGGACAAGGATTAAAGGGGATCAGAAGGATATATTCTTCACACAGAGAGCAGTTGGTATCTGAAATGAACTGTTAGGGGAGGTGGTGGAGGCAGGAACATTTAAGAAGCACCTGGACAGGTACCCGAATGAGCAAGTCATAGAGGGATATTTTATTTTTATTTTTAAAGATACAGCATAGTAACAGGCCCTTCGGCCCACCGAATCCACGCCAACCATACACTAGTTCTACTAAAGTCTGAAGAAGGGTTTCGGCCCGAAACGTTGCCTATTTCCTTCGCTCCATAGATGCTGCTGCACCCGCTGAGTTTCTCCAGCATTTTTGTGTACCCACTAGTTCTACTACTAGCTTCCACTACGGAAGCAATTGACTGACACACCTGTACGTCTCTGGAATATGGGAGGAAACCAGAGCACCCGGAGAAAACCCACACCATGGAGAACATACAAACTTCGCACAGACAGCACCCAAGGTCAGGGTCGATCTGGCGATGTGAGGCAGCAACTCTACCGCTGCGCCACTGTGCCGTCCAATATAATGCAGACGAAATGGATTAGTACAGATCCGTTTAATGGTCAGCATAGATGCAGTGGGCCAAAGGTGCTGGAAAATTCAATGACTTCACAACCCTATGAGAGCGCAAAATATCCAGTGGGGTCAAGTTCAGAATTTGGTTCTTCAGCCAAAATACCCTGGAAATGTTGTCAACCATGGACTGTGACCACTTGAGTGAGCTAATCGAATATCCCTGCAAAAGTCAATACCTCAAAGGAAAGCATTGACGAAAGGTAGAAGTTCAAGGACCTTGGCTTTGTATCTCAATAACATGTTCATCCTCCTAATGGAAATACAAAAGAGGCTGTGGGCTTCCACAATCTATATTCTAGAAGTGTTTCGATATGAAAAGAAAAGGCTGAACCTACAAATGTCATCATATCTGGGTGGTCAATTGAGAAAATCGAGGGGGTTGGATCCTTCACCGAAAATGTTGCATCTGAAAAGGAACGCTCTCCTTCGCTGCGCTGAATCGAACGTCTCATTCTACAGCTATTATTTAAACAGCTCAATCAGAAATAATGAAAAATCACTTCACAATAAGAACCAGTTGAAACTTCCCACATGATGGGGTTTGTTGGCACCTGTTTAAATATATAAAAGAAAACGATTTTTGTTGTTTTAATGCGTGCCAACACTTAATAGCTTTTGAAAATCTACCCAGGGTGTCCATCACCAAATGGTTCTCTCCTGAAAAGCCGGGCTATAATGTGGTCCACCATCAGTGTTGATACAAACCAGGGCACTGGTCCCGAACGTGCCAAATGACTGGGACACCCACACTGCAATACAAATGACCCACACTGCAATACAAATGGAAGGGCTGCTTTCATTGTGAAGATTGGTGGTTAGGTCCACTACCTGATTCTTTTTGGAAGGAGCTAATGGAGACGCAGCTGGTAGGGCTGCAGCCTCACAGCGCCACTTCATTCCAGACCTCGGTCACTATCAGTTTGGAATATGCAACATTTTCCCTGTGACGCTGAGGGGACAACTGGCCCTCAGAAGGATGTTGGCCACAAGAGAGAGACCCCAGGTTAAGTTTTGGTTTAGTTTAGAGATACAGCGCGGAAACAGGCCCGCCGAGTCCATGCCAACCAGCGATCCCCGCACATTAACACTATCCTACACACACTAGGGACAATTTACATTTATACCAACCCAATCAACCGACAAACCTGGAGTGCAGGAGGAAACCGAAAATCTCTGAGAAAACCCACGCAGGTCACGGGAGAGGACATACAAACTCCATACAGACTTCACCCATAATGAGAATCAAACCTGGGACTCCGGCGCGGCAAGTGCCGAAAGGCAGCAACACTACCGCTGCGCCACTGCGCCGGCCCCTTACTAATTTCCATTTTAGTTTAGAAACCATTTAGTTTAGAGATACAGCGTGGAAGCAGGCTCTTCAGCCCACCGAGTCCATGCCAACCATCAATCACATGTACACTTGGTCTATGTTATCCCCCTTTCTCATCCTACACATCAGGGGCAATATACAGAAGCCAGTTAACCTACAAACCTGCATGACTTTGGAATGTGGGAGGAAACCGGAGCACCCGGAGGAATCCCACACGGTCACAGGGAGAACGTACAAACTCCGCACGGACACCACCGGAGTCCAGTATCGATCCCGGGTCTCTCGTGTTGAGAGGCAGCTGCTCTACTGTTGTACCACCGTGCCACAGGTTATATAGGGTTCCGTTCCTGAGAACCGTCCTTAAGCCGATTTCTCAGTATGTCAGAAGCATCTATAGCTCCCATATTGTATCTACACTTGCTTTAATTCTTGCATTCCTTTGAATAACAACCCTAACACGACCCATAATTAAACTAATGGAATACATACTGTATCCAGTCATTAATAAATACCTTTAAACATTTTGTTATTATTATTACTACTAGACATAACTCCAGGAGCCTGACTCCGGTTAACCCTTTCAGCGAACAGCTCACTTTTAACAATACTAAAACCAATTCAAAATAGTTAAGAGATAAAGAGTGAGGAATATATGTAACTGAATACAATTGAAGTCGTAATGAAACATATATATATACTGCAACTGGGTGAAATAGAACTGATTTGGAAACGGTACCGACCCCCTAGGTTTTGGGTAATAAAGGCAGCGGGGCTAACGTCATAACATCTACGCCGGAAGCGATATCGATGTCGCACCCCACAGACGAGTGGGACACTCACTACGGTGTTGAAATCTCAGACACCGTAAACTTATTTGATATACTTTTTTTTTTTTGTTTTATCACAATACGTCACATCTATGTGTTTTCTTTCCAAGGACAATCGCGGAGGAGAACTACCATTATTATTACTACTATGATCTTAGAAAGTGATTTCAGAAAATGTGTGGGAGAGTTTGCGTAAAGTTGGAATTCTCTTTGTCCAATCATCCATAACCATGCGAGACCCAGCCCAAGGATATAGACCATGGCTCTGTATATGCACAGGTGTCACAGTGGGTAGGTTAGTGAACTAGTAAACACAGGGCTAATGTGGCAAGGGTGCTTGGCACAAGGATAGTTTGTGAACACTACCGAATATGGACGGCACAGTGGCGCAGAGGTAGTGTTGCTGCCTTACAGCGCCACAGACCCGGGTTCGATCCCAACCACGGGTGCTGTCTGTACAGAGTTTGTACGTTCTCCCCATGGGTTTCCTCCGAGATCTTCGGTTTCCTCCCACACTCCAAAGACGAACAGGTTTGTTGGTTAATTGTTAAAGAAGGAACTGCAGATGCTGGAAAATCGAAGGTACACAAAAATGCTGGAGAAACTCAGCGGGTGCAGCAGCATCTATGGAGCGAAGGAAATAGGCAACGTTTCGGCCCGAAACGTTGCCTATTTCCTTCGCTCCATAGATGCTGCTGCACCCGCTGAGTTTCTCCAGCATTTTTGTGTACCTTTGTTGGTTAATTGGTTTGGTATACATTTAATTTGTCCCTAGTGTGTGTAGGATGGTGTTCTTCTTCTTCTTGCGTATGGCGTGCACAGCCTAAAGTTGCAGGACAACTTGTTCTATTTGATCTTGTTTGATTGTGCACGCCGCTGGGTTCATTGCATTCGTCGAAACAGGGTGGACCACGTGAAGGTTGCAATCTCCCAACCCAGGATAGTGTTAATGTGCGGGGATCGCTGGTCGTTGCGGACGGTGGGCCGAAGGGCCTGTTTCCGCGCTGTATCTTTGCCGCTGTTCCTCTCTCCACAGTTACTGCCTGACCTGCTGATTAATTTTCGCACTCCTGTTTTTATTTCGGATTGTCGGCATCTGCGGCGTTTAGCACTGCAATGGGGGAAAGAGTTGGCAGACAAAGCAAGAACCTACCTCACACTGCTGCCTGGTGGCTGCCTCCTGCAACTGCACCGTGACAACTGAACATGCAAAACTGAAGGAGAAACGTTTACATGGAAACTTGGTAACAGCAGCACAAAAATGTGACCAAAAAGCTTGGCATCAGTGTTTTAAACTTTAGAGATACAGCGTGGAAACAGCGTTAGTCGGCGAACCGAGTGCGTGCTGACTAACGATCACCTCATACATTAACCTACACAGACTAGGGATCATTTTACAACCTAGCGAAGCCAATTAACCTACAAACCAGTGAATGCTTGGGGTGTGAGAAGAAACTGGAGTAAACCCTCAGGGTCACAGGGAGAACATACAAACTCTGCTCATACGGCACCCTTAGTCGAATCCGGGTCTTTGGTGCTGAATTCCCTTGCCTGGGATCGAAGCTCCAACTGCAGCCTGCAGATATCAACATCGAGGAACTCGCTGTCTCGGGTAGAGACTAATGTCGGGAAGCTCCAAGGCCGCAGGAGGATCGACCAGCCCCGATCCGGGGTCTGATTGCCCGGCGTGGGGGAGCTGAGATCCCCCCCCCATGCGGGAGCTTGATCGCCCCGATGCGGAGGGCCCGACCACCGGCTACGGGAGCTAAGATCGTTCTGTCAACGGAAGGCTCGAGTCCCGCGACAAGTGGGAGAACAAAGAAGGGAAGAGAATGAACTTTTTTTTCGCCCTCCATCACAGTGAGGAATGTGGAGGAGTCACTTTGGTGGATGTTCATGTTAAAATGTATTTTGTGTGTCTTGTTGCTTTTTATTGGGTTGACGACTGTATGGCAAATCAAATTCCTCGTATGTTGCAAAACACACTTGGCTAATAAAGTATGATGATGATTATGAAAGGCAGTGACTCTACCGTTGTGCCACTGTGCCAATCCTGCATTGTTTTGTTTAGAGATACAGCACGGAAACAGGCCCTTCGACCCACCGAGTCCACATTGACCAGCGATCCCCACACAGAGAGTGGTGAATCTCTGGAATTCTCTGCCACAGAATGTAGTTGAGGCCAGTTCATTGGCGATATTTAAGAGAGAGTTAGATGTGGCCCTTGTGGCTAAAGGGATCAGGGGGTATGGAGAGAAGGCAGGTACAGGATACTGAGTTGGATGATCAGCCATGATCATATTGAATGGCAGTGCAGGCTGGAAGGGCCGAATGGCCTACTCCTGCACCTATTGTCTATGTTTCTATGTTTCTATTACCTCTACCCTACACACACCAGGGACAATTTTATTTACATTTAGGCAAAGCCAATTAAGTTACAAACCTGTACGTCTTCGGAGTGTGGGAGAAAACCGAACAGCTCAGAGAAAACCCTCGGGGTCACGGGAGGAACGTTCAAACTCCGTACAGACAGCACCCGTAGTCTGGATCGAACCCGGGTCTCTGGTGCTGTGAGGCAGTAGCACTACCATTGGGCCACCGTGCCACCCCTAAATTGTTCCATGCACATGAAGTGCAACCTTCGCAGAATTCTTCACAAAGACTGTACATAAACACTTTGTCATCTGATAAAAGCCCATCAATTCTGTCACAGCTTCTTTATTTGCAGGTAGTATAGCAATTTTTCAAAACCACCAGAGAGGAAAAGTCATTGAAATACATAAAGCAGCCATGCGCAAATGCCATAGTGATTCCGGAGCTTAGTATAGCAATTAAATAAAAACAGAGAATGCACTCACACTCTAATACTCTGGAAAACAACTGTGATATTAAGGCTGAACAAAAGGCTTCTTCTGAAGAGACAACAAACACAGCCGGAATTATATCCCTAATTATGCGATAGCAACAGGAAGAAGGATTGTTGAAGTCTTTTGTGTGAGATTTCAGCTATGTCATAGCGACATAGCAATAAGAACAGGCCATTCATCCCTTTGAGTCTGATCTATTGGGGGGACATGGTGATGCAGCGGTAGAGTTGCTGCCTTAAGGGCCTGTCCCACTTAGGCGATTTTTTCGATGACTGCTGGCGACTGTCATAGTCGTAGCAGGTCGCCGAAAAACCGTTGACTGGACCCCCCCCTCGACAATGTCTACTTCAACCTACGATCTAGCCAACGGCACGCTACCGAAAACCGGTGACCCATTAGGACGTCCACCTACGACAACCTACGTCCACCCGCGGCAAGGTTAGCCAAACCAGTCGCCGGTACCTGTCGCCGGTTGATGTAGGTTGACGCGGGTAGTCGCCGATGGAATTCACCGAAGTCAGCATGGGCGACAACCTACGCCGTCCTGGCGACAACCTAAAACAGCACCTACGTCAGGGGAAGTCAAGCTACGCTCATTGGCGTCAAGCCAACTGTCGCCGACTGTCGCTGAAAAGTTTTAAACATTTCAACATCCAGCGGCGACCAGAAAAACGCTACGATTCTTTGGACAACTGAGGAGACGACTCACGGCCATACAGGCGACACCCTGGCGACCATGGCACAACAGCCTATTCGCCAACAAATTTGCCTAACTGGGACAGGGGCATTACAGCGCTCACAGCACCGGAGACCCGTTTGATTCTGACTACGGGTGCTGTCTGTACGGAGTTTGTACCTTCTCCCTGTGACCGCGTGGGTTTTCTCCGAGACCTTCGGATTCCCCCCACACTCCAAAGACGCACAGGTTTGTAGGTTAATTAACTTGGTGTAAATGTAAATTATCCCAAGTGTGTGCAGGATAGTGCTAGTGTGTGGGGACCGCTGGTGGGTGCGGACGCGGTGGGCCACATGGCCTGTTTCTGCGCTGTATCTCTAAACTAAACGAAAACTATACGATCACGGCTGATGTGTGATCAAACACCTTCGCCCTACGTCTATTACTCAGCGCAGTGGTGCAGCTGGTAGAGCTGCTGTCTCAAAGCACCAGAGAACCAGGTTCGAACACGACCTCGGGTGCTATTTGCGTGGAGTTTGCACGTTCTCCCCGTGAGTGTGTGGGTTTCCTTTGGGTTCTCCAGTTTCCTCCCACAAAGGCATGGAGGTTTGTGGATTAAGTGGCCTGTGTAAATTGCCCCTGGCATGCAGGGATGCAAAAGTGGGTTAGCATAGAATTGGTGTGAAGAGGTGAACAGTGGTCAGTAGAGACTAAGGGGGCCTGAAGTGCCTGTCCCACTTACGCGACCTTTTCGCTCATAGGTCGCCGAAAATGTTCAACATGTTGAAAATTCAGCGGCGACCAGAAGGACTCTTTGGGTGACTAGGCGACCTCTCACCCCTGGCGACATGCCCCCTGGTGACACCCGCAATGTCGCCAGGGGTCACCTGTATGGTCGCGAGAGGTCTCCCTAGTCACCCAAAGAGTCGTAGCGTCTTTCTGGGCACCACTGAATTTTCATCATGCTGAAAATTTTCGGCGACCTCTGACGGGTGCCGGCGGTCGCCGAAAAGATCGCGTAAGTGGGACAGGCCCTTCGGGGTCTGCTTCCCTGCTGTGTTTTTCAATCAATCGATCAAGCGGGGAATTGATCAAGCAATCATTCAATACAATCAGTTTCATTCGTCACTTGCACATCAAGTGCAAGTGAAATGAATTTGCCAGCAGCGGTACAATGAAAAAGAACACACAAAAAACACAATAACAATTGAACACAAACATCCACCACAGCATTCATCACTGTGGTGGAAGGCACAAAATTCAGGTTTCAAATTAGTGGTTCATGTAGAATTAATTATCGTGTAGTATTAGTATTATCTTTTCCAGTAGAGATTTACCTACCGCTGATTCTGCTAGAACTCGTTCCAAATTTCAGCCCAAGACATCAGCCAGTGGAAGGAATTTCTTTCCGTCTAGCATGCCAATCCTTTTCAATTTAGTGAAAACCTTAACGAACCACCACTCAACCTTTCCGTGCAAGTTTGCCAATCGATACTCTAACCCTTGCAGTTCGATTAATTCCGTCGTCAATAAGGTGACAGTGGTTAACAGAGCAAAACAAATATTGCAACAGCGACTCTCCCCTGGTAAATTATGAAGGTCTATGAGAAGCTTATCCAGGGCTCGCTTGGTTGGACAACTTTGTCATTAAACCAAAGACTTACAAAAATGATTCAACGAGTTAATATGGTGGGAAGTAGGCACACACTGTTTGTTGTCTGAGGTTGATAGAAGGAAGCTTTTGCAAAGTAAGCTCAGGGGGCTCAGAAACTGGAGATGTCCAACCTTTGATGTACTCATTATTTATTTGTCTGCTATCAAGTTAGGTTTCTGCTCAGTGGTCATAAGGTCACAAGGTCATAAGTGATAGGAGTAGAATTAGGCCATTCGGCCCATTAAATCTACTCTGCCATTCAATCAGTCTGAAGAAGGGTCTCGACCCGAAACGTCACCTATTCCTTCACTCCATAGATGCTGCCTCACCCTCTGAGTTTCTCCAGCATTTTTGTCCACCTGCCATTCAATCATGGCTGATCTCTCTCTCCCTCCTGACCCCATTCTCCTGCCTTCTCCCCATAACCTCTGACACCCGTACTAATCAAGAAAAGTCGTGACTCTTAGGGCTTTAGAAAGGGATTCAGCTGTGGAATCTCCAGGTGATATGATTAGATTCTGTCCCTACACCTCCTCTCATCTCCACCCAGGGTTTCGGTTTCAGCTTAGTTTATTTTAACATGTACCGAGGTGCAGTGAAAAGCTTTTTGCTGCGTGCTAACCGGTTAGCGGAAAGACAAGACATGATTACTATCGACCCATTTACAGTGTGATGATACATGATAATAGAATAACATTTAGGGTAATAGGATAACATTTAGGGACCTCAGCAGTCCTTTCAGGTGAGACAAGAGGTACAAGTGCACCTTTTCTAACCTCATCTGGTGCATGTGGTATTCCCGATGTGGCCTCCTGTACATTGGCGAGACCAAGCGGAGGCTAGGTGACCGTTTGGCCGACACTTGCGACACATTCAAGACCGTCCAAATCTCTAGGTTGCTAACCATTTCAACTCCTTTTGCCATTCCCACACTGACCTTTCTGTCCTGGGCCTCCCCCATTGCCAAAGAGTGAGGCCACACGCAAACTGGAGGAACAGCACCTCATATTCTGCTTGGGTTGCTTACAACCCAATGGTGTGAACATCGAATTCCCTATTTTAGGTAACTACAAACCCCCTCTCTCCTTTCTTCCCACAGACCACCCCTCTTTCCCCCCTCCGCCACCTACCCTGTGCCCCACTTGCAGTTACACCTATTTTTCCCCACCCCCTCCTAAGGTGAGTGGGGTAAGATTTAATAGGAACCTGATAGGCAACTATTTCACTTAGAGAGTGGTAGGTTAATGGAATGAGCTGCCAGAGGAGGTAGTTGAAGCAGGTACTACAACGACATTTAAAAGAAAGTCGGACAGGTATTCGGGTAGGAATGGTTTAGAGGGAATGTGTAGGAAGGTACTACAGATGCTGGTTTAAACCAAAGATAGACACTAAAAAGCTGGAGTAACTCAGCGAGTCCGACAGCATCTCCGGAGAAAAGGGAATAGGTGACGTCTCGACCTGGAACGTCACCTATTCCTTTTCTCCAGAGATGCTGTCTGACTCTATCTACGGATTTGAGGGATACGGGGCAAATGGAGCTAATTTAACGGGACATCTTGACGGCATGGGCGAGTTGGGCCAAAGGCCTGTTTCCATGTTCCATGATCTATACTGAGTCCACTCAGTCCTGCACCAAAAAGTCAGCCTGGAATTTTTATTCATTTGTTGTTGGGTCGTGGAATTCGGTGAGGGGACGAGGCGTCACTGTCCCTGCTCTAAGACATCACACCAACTCACCACCCGCAACTGGAGAAGGGACGTGACTCGGGCTAAAACCCAAGGTTGATAAGGATTCCGTGCTTCAGCTCTCTACATGAGAAGTGAATTCAGTATTGACAGACAAACTGGGCTGATGCCAATTCTGTTTGCTATCTATCGACTGCTGGATGTGCAGGTCTCTTGCAAGCATTGATTGCGTGCTCGGTTTCGCTCATTCAGAACGGACTGACTCCTCACAGAAGGCCGACACTAATCCAACAGCTTCTGCCTTTTCCAGCAAACTTCTTCTTTTGCATCTTGCAGCGGTACAGTGCTCAGAAATGAGATCAATGCGATCTCACTGCTAAAGAATAAACTCGGTAGAATGCACAGCAACATAATGCTTGGTTCACGTAATCTGATGACAATTATGCTTCACTCCATTTGCTCCCCTTTTTCATTCAATACCGTCTGCAAAGTATTCTCTCCCCCTCTCACACCTGGCTCTCTCTGATATCTTATAGAATCATTCTGCAGAGAAACAGGCTCTTTTATTAGTACGGGTGTCAGAGGTTATAGGGAGAAGGCAGGGGAATGGGGTTAGGAGGGAGAGATAGATCAGCCATGACTGAATGGCGGAGTAGACTTGATGGGCCGAATGGCCTAATTCTACTCCTATTCCTTATGATCTTATGACCTTATGAACTTAGCCTCTCCACATCTGCAGCAACAATCAATCTGAAGGAGGGTCCCAACCTGAAACACTGCTGCGGAGTTTGTACCTTTTCTCTGTGGCCACGTGGGTTTTCTCCGGGTGCTCCGGTTTCCCCCCCACACTCCATAGACATGCAGGTTTGTAGGTTAATTGGCTTCTGAAAAATTGTAAATTGTCCTTATTGTGTAGGATGGTGTATGTGTGTGGGGCAATTGCTGGTCGGCACAGACTCGGTGGGCTGAAGGGCCTGTTTCCAACATCAATAAACTAAACTAAACCATCTGTGCATCCCCATCCCAGATGCACTATATTGCTTTTTTTTTTAATTTATTGATCTTCTTGTCATTTAATATCTAGTGAACACGATGTTTAATATCTGTTGTGCTGCTGCCTGCCATCGTCGTTACCGACGGCAACCCGCCGCTGCTCCAAGTAACAATTTCATTGATCTGTTTCTGCACATATGACAATAAAATCTCTTGTTGGTGCCTGACCCGCTGAGTTCCTCCAGCACTTTGTGTTTTGCTCAACAATCAGCCATCCATTTACACTAATCCTACACTGACCCATTTCATTCTCCTCACATAGGGCGGCATGGTGGCGCAGCGGTAGAGTTGCTGCCTGACAGCACCAGAGACCCGGGTTCAATCCTGACTGCGGGTGCTGTCTGTATGGAGTTTGTTCCTTCTCCCCGTGACCTGCGTGGGTTTTTTTCCTAGTGTTCCGCTTTCCACCCACGCTCCAAAGACATGGACGCTTCTGCTATGGGGCCATATCCCTAGTAAAGAGACCTCTTAATATACTTGACCCGAAACATCACCCATTCCCTCTCTCCAGAGATGCTGCCTGTCCCGCTGAACTACTCCAGCATTTTGTGTCTATCTTATTATACTTGCTGAGTTTCTTGACCATCATATATTGATGGCAAAAAGGGTGTGTAGGTTAAATGGCTTCTGAAAATTTGTTAATTTTCCCTAGTGTGTGTAGGATAGTGTTTGTGTGAGGGGATTGCTGGTCGGCACAGACTCAGTGGGCCGAAGGGCCTGTTTCCATGCTGTATCTCTAAACTTTTTTTTTTTTTTTAATTTGTATTTTATTAGAAGTACATTACATTACAACCACATACATTAGTACTTGTCATTTATATCTTCTTACAATTAATGTACTCCATTTATTTTTTACACTAGAAAAGGAAAAGATTGAAAGAAAGAAGAAAGTGAAGGAAAAAGTGAAAGTGTAGGAAATGTGACAACAAAAAAGGACGAAGACCCTATAAGAGCAAAATTAAAAACAAAAGAAAAAGAGTTAAGAAATAGACCCTAGGAAAGAAAGAAAGAGAGAAAGAGGAAAAAGAGAGAAACAAATAATTTTATGAGCATTATGTAAATAGGACATACCAACTCTTCAACTAGCATCCCCCCTTTACCTGACCTCAATTTTTTTTTTTAAGTACTTTTGCACCCTATGTTTGTAATAATTCTATAAATGCAGACCACGTCAGGTGGAAGTGATCTGGTTTACCTGCTAGGAGGAGTCTTATCTCTTCTAGGTGTAATGTTTCAAACATATTTGAAATCCACATATTTATAGTTGGTATTGGAGCCTTCTTCCAAAATTTTAGAATTAGCTTTTTTCCAGTTATTAACCCGTATCTCTAAACTAAGGTAAACAAAAGACGTTCTTATCAGCCACCCAGATTCCACTTCTCACTTACACATTATGGCCAATTAACCAATCAACCCATATGTCTTTGAATACAGGGAGGAAACTGGAGCACCTGGAGGAACATGAAACACTGCCACTCCCCACCAGAAAAAAATTCCATATCCCTAGTCTTCTTCTTTCATGCCATCTTCCATGTTTCAAATGTTGACCTCGTTGTCATCGTCCGTCCTGAAAAGGTCGCAAGCTTCCGGCGACAATCAGTGGGAGCCATCACTTGTTGCAATAGATGACGGTGGTAGCAGAATTAGCTCGGGATACTTCCAGTTTCCCGCCCCGCGACATGGACTATGCTTCTGCTATGGGACCATATCCCTAGTAAAGAGACCTCTTAATATACTTGACTCGAAACATCACCCATTCCTTCTCTCCAGAGATGCTGCCTGTCCCGCTGAGTTACTCCAACATTTTGTGTCTATCTTATTATACTTGCTGAGTTTCTTGACCATCATATATTGATGGCGAAAAGGTTTAACTCCACTCCATGATCTGAAACCGCCTTTCTGTATCACACAGGAGGTCACATTCCTCACGTCTATGATTCTGTCAGCTTGATGTTATCTGGCAACAATTTTCATTTCCAGTCTTTGATTCAAGCAGATCCTAATCAGAAGGCAGAGTGTCAGTAAAGTCAAAACTGCTGGATCGTTGGTTAATAATCTAGCTCACTGATGACTATCAGAGGAAGAAGGAAGCTGCCCTGACCTGCAGTGTCCTCACTGTGATTGCAGTTCCACAAAATAGGAGAAGTAGGCCATTCAGCCCCTCACGCCTGCCTCACCTTTTAATACGTTCATGGCTGATCTGTCCGCATTGTCATCTCTGCGATTGCAGTTCCACAAAATAGGAGGAAAGTAGGCCATTCAGCCCCTCACTCCTGCCTCAATACATTCATATCTGATCTGCCACAGGTCTCATCTTCTCTTCTGTGTCAATTCCCCATCACCTTCGATTCCCGACATTTCAAAAATGTATCCACCGCCTCTTTAAATGTTTCCAATGATCACAGCTACTGCACCCTCTACGATAGAGAAGTCCAAAGGTTCGTTGAATGTCCTCTCACCTCTGTTTTAGTTGACCACCCCCAGATCTTGGAACTATGTCCGCCTCATTTGAGATTCATCCACCAGTGCAAAAAACCCAACATCTATCTTTTCATGTCTCCTCAACTTGTTAAATATTTCAATGAGATCAGTTTACTTCAGTTATACTGCACAGAAAGAGGCCCTTTGGCCCACAACACCATACACCTCTGCACATCGATGGAGCTGATGTGGAAAGGGTCAACAGCGTGAAGTTCCTAGGACTCCACCTGTCAGATGACCTGACGTCCACGACCAACACCACAGCACTGGTCAAGAGAGCCCAGCAGCGACTACACCCTCTCCGAAGACTACGTAAAGCAGGTCTCCCCGCTACACACATACAAACTTTTTATAGGGGGACAATCGAGAGCACATTAACCTACGGCATCACTTCCTGGTTCGGGAGCTGCAAGGCGTACGAACGGCACCAACTAGACAGGATTGTGAAGACCGCCAGCAGGATTATTGGTGCTCCACTCCCTTTCCTGCTGGACATATACAGGAAGAGATGTATCAGCAGAGCCATCTCCATCATCAAAGACCCCTACCACCCATCGCACCACATATTCTCCATCCTGCCATCTGGGAAGAGGTACCGGAGCATTAGGTGCAAAACCAGCAGGATGCTCCTCAGCTTCTTCCCGCAGGTTATAAGACTGATAAACGGACTTTGCCCCCTGCCAAAGTATCGTGCACCAACCACCAACCTGGACACACTGCAGCACAGCCACTGTCGTGCCGCTGCCGATCGGAACGCCTGTTGATGTTTAGTAGAGAGTAGAGTTTTAATTAATTTGTTCATGATATATGTATTTTAACTTCTATTTATTTTTTACTGCACATTGAAATGGACACTGGTTGAGGAACGTTTTTTTGTTTCCTCTGGGTATGTGAATACTCAGGAAATGACAATAAAGATATACAATACAATCGAGTCCTCACCGACCAGCGATCCCCGTACACTGACACAAGGGACAATTTACAATTTTTACCTACAAACCCATACGTCTTTGGAGTGAGGGAGGAAAGTTATATGGATTCTTCTGGTCTTCAGGAAGGTTCATTGATATATCCATGCCCAAGCCCCACGTGACTGAGGCTTTTCAACCATCGGACAAATAGGACATAGCTGTTCCATTGTTCCCTTTTCAATCATTAGTTTTAGCGTCCTGTATCCCATTGATAATAAACAACCTTTCTTCTTCTTCATCTTCCTCAACTAGAGAGTTCATGTAAAGTTGTCTTCTTTTCTTATCATGCTCAAAAGGATTTAGTCGTTAGCCATAGAGCTGCAAATAATAACCCAACTAGGAGTAAACGGGTCCTTTTCAGAATGGCAGGCAGTGACTAGTGGGGTACCGCAAGGCTCAGTGCTGGGACCCCAGCTATTTACGATATATATTAATGATTTGGACGAGGGAATTGAATGCAACATCTCCAAGTTTGCGGATGACACGAAGCTGGGGGGCAGTGTTAGCTGTGAGGAGGATGCTCGGAGGCTGCAAGGTGACTTGGATAGGCTGGGTGAGTGGGCAAATGCATGGCAGATGCAGTATAATGTGGATAAATGTGAGGTTATCCACTTTGGTGGCAAAAACAGGAAAGTAGACTATTATCTGAATGGTGGCCGATTAGGAAAAGGGGAGATGCAACGAGACCTGGGTGCCATGGTACACCAGTCATTGAAAGTAGGCATGCAGGTGCAGCAGGCAGTGAAGAAGGCGAATGGTATGTTAGCATTCATAGCAAAAGGATTTGAGTATAGGAGCAGGGAGGTTCTACTGCAGTTGTACAGGGTCTTGGTGAGACCACACCTGGAGTATTGCGTACAGTTTGGGTCTCCTAATCTGAGGAATGACATTCTTGCCATAGAGGGAGTACAGAGAAGGTTCACCAGACTGATTCCTGGGATGTCAGGACTTTCATATGAAGAAAGACTGGATAGACTCGGTTTGTACTCGCTAGAATTTAGAAGATTGAGGGGGGATCTTATAGAAACGTACAAAATTCTTAAGGGGTTGGACAGGCTAGATGCAGGAAGATTGTTCCCGATGTTGGGGAAGTCCAGAACAAGGGGTCACAGTTTAAGGATAAGGGGGAAATCTTTTAGGACCGAGATGAGAAAAATATTTTTCACACAGAGAGTGGTGAATCTCTGGAATTCTCTGCCACAGAAGGTAGTTGAGGCCAGTTCATTGGCTATATTTAAGAGGGAGTTAGATGTGGCCCTTGTGCCTAAAGGGATCAGGGGGTATGGAGAGAAAGCAGGGATGGGATACTGAGTTGGATGATCAGCCATGATCATATTGAATGGCGGTGCAGGCTCGAAGGGCCTAATGGCCTACTCCTGCACCTATTTTCCATGTTTTTATGTTTCTATGTTTCTATACTTCTCTATTTCTAAACTCTGACCTAGTTAGACGTGGCTGTAGATGCCAAGTCAATAGAAGATAGACACAAAAAGCTGGAATAACTCAGCAGGACAGGCAGCATCTCTGGAGAGAAGGAATGGGTGATGTTTCGGGTTGAGACCTTTCTTCAGTCTTCTATCTTCGGTTTAAACCAGCATCTGCAGTTCCTTCTTACACACCAACTCAATGGATATTTTTAAGGCGGAGATTGACAGTCTTGATTAGTTTAGGTGTCAGGGGTTATGGGGAGAAGGCAGGAGAGTGGGGTTGACATGAGAAGATAGATCAGCCATGATTGCATGGCGGAGTAGACTTGATGGGCCGACTGGCCTAATTCTGCCACCATAACTTATGGATTGATCTTATGAACAACTCTCCAAATGCAAGAACAGGTACAGACAAAGTGTAAAGTTTATGTAAAACGATAAAAAATCTCATTATAAATTTAAAAAATGCCTTCCATTATACACTAAAAAAATGGTAAGGTACGAGGCAAATTCTGAGCAGTGTTCGAGATAGCATCAGCACTGCCTCTGTGGTTTTTAGTGTTGTCCCATTATCGAGTATATCGGGGCAGTCAGTCACACACACAGCTACACCGAAAATAGATAGAATTACTTTCAGAAATCTCAATGGAATTTAATTCCAAATTGCCATCTGTTCTGCAAAGTTTCATCAAACGTAATAACTTGCCTTATTTGTGCGAGATCTTTGGTAACTACAGGGGAATGAAGGACTCTTGCAGACACAACAGCACCAAGCTGAGTGTTGAAGTTTCTTGGACTTGGGTATGACCCTAATTGAGTGCCTTATATCCTGCCGATCTGCACTAGTGTTTCTAACATGAGCTGCCCCAGTAAATCGAAGAATTAAGGCAAAGTAAAGGGCCTGTCCCACCAGCATGCGACCGCATGCGGCAAACGCGACCGAACTGGAAGCGGGGGCCGCGCGGAGGTCGAGTGATCCCCGTACAGGGCCTGTCCCACCAGCATGCGACTGCCTGCGGCGAGCGCGACCAAACCGGAAGCGGGGGCCGCGCGGAGGTCGAGTGAGTGACGTGAAGTTCGAGCGAAGTCCGCGGGAAGTTCGCGCGTGACGTACGGCGTCAAGATGCTGCGTACGTCGTCGAGATGCTGCGTACGGCATCGAGGCGGTGCGTACGGCATCGAGGCGGCTGCGGGCCGGCAGGCCGTTGCCGCGCGGAATTTTTGAACAGTGTCAGTTTTTCGGAGCCCCGCGCGATGTCGGGACCAGCTCCGCACAACTCCATACGGCTCCGGCGATCGAAGTGGGACCGGCCCCGCGAGGCGGTACGGCTCAAGCGACCACGTTAGGTCACGCTTGCCGCATGCAGTCGCATGCTCGTGGGACAGGCCCTTTACATTAGACAGGTAGGATGGGGAATCCTTGAAATTAAACCCTGCTTTCGTTTAGTTTAGTTTGGAGATACAGCACAGAAACAGGCTCTTCGGCCCACCGAGTCCGCGCCGACCAGCGATCCCCGCGCACTAACACTATCCTACACACACTAGGGACGATTTACAATTTTACCAAACCAATTAACCAACAAACCTGTACGTCTTTGCAGGGTGGGAGGAAACAGGAGCTCCCGGAGAAAACCCACGCAGGTCAGGGGAGAACGTACAAACTCCGTTCAGACGCCACCCATAATCAGGATCGAACCTGGGTCTCTGGCATTGTAAGGCAGCAACTCTACCGCTGTGCCAATGTGCCACCCTGATGTTCTCTCGCCAACCCGTGCTGTAACATGATTATGTAATCGACCAGACACCAGGATCCAAAGTCATGAATTCAATCCCATCATGACATTTGGAGAATTTAATATTCAACTAATTAAGTAAACCTAGAATTAAAACTGGTCTCAGTAACAGTGAACATGAAACTACTGGATTGTTATAAAAGCACATATTTTAAAGACATCCTTACCTGGTCTGACCTATGACACCAAGCCCGGAATAGTGGCTGATTCTTAATGTCTCTTCCCTTCAGGGGTAATTAAGGATTAGTAGCAAATGTTGGAATGTCCAGGGCTGTCCACGTCCTGTGAAGAAATAAATTGAATAAACAGAAGCATAATAAAATTGGCAAGGACATTGAGTTAGAAAGGTGGCAGGTCAAAATGGTGGCCGTGGCTCAGAACAAAAGGATGTTTGGAAATGTGACTAGAAAAGCCGAGATCATATGGAAGCACCAAGAGAGAGATGTATTGTTAGCAGAGCTCTCTTTTGGATGAACCATTAAACTTAACTCAGATGGACAAGAAAGATCACATGGTACCATTCCTTTGCAGAAGAGTAGCAATATGGGCAGCCCAGTGGCACAGCAGGTAGAGCTGCTGCCTCACAGTTTCAGAGACCCAGGTTCGATCCTGACCTCGGGTGTTGTCTGTGTGGAGTTTGCATGTTCTCCCCGTGACCACGTGGGCTTCCTCCAGGAGCTCCCGCTTCCTCCCACATTGGCAAAGACGTGCAGGTTTGTAAGTTGATTGGCTTCTGCAGTGTTGGGGTGGACGATGGCCGGCATGGACTCGGTGGGCCGAAGGGCCTGCTTCCACACTGTATCTCTAAACTAGACCCTTAGCCCTTAGAATATCAAAACGGACAATTTGGCTTGTATAAGATTACTAGAGCTAACTGGGCAGAGATTGGCTATCAAATTTCCTAAGCAGTCAAAACTATTAAAATAGAACACATTTGCCAGTTTGAAACGTCCTAAAATAGGGACGATACGTGAAATATCGTTATTTTTTAATCTGGAGGGACATAGTTTGAACCATCACAACAATGCTAATTCACCAAAAGAAGTCCAGGCCAATCAGCCCTTTATATCCATGCCATCATTCAATAGTTTCATGGTTGATTCGTGGTCAAACATTCTCAGTGACACAGTGGCAGAGTTGCTGCCTCACAGCGCCAAAGACCCGGGTTCGATCCTGACTACAGGTGCTGTCTATCCAGAGATTGTACGTTCTCCCCGTGAACTTGTGGGTTTTCCTCCACCTCCCAAAGACGTGCAGCTTTGTAGGTTAACTGCCTTCTGTAAATTGTCCCTAGTCTGTAGGATAGAACTAGTATATGGGTGATTACAGGTTGGCATGGAATTGATGGGCCGAATGGCCTGTTTGCACACTGTATCTCTCAACTAAGCTAAACATTCTCATTTGGAACTTGCATGCTCCATACATCATACTTCCACTTCAGACATATCCCATTCTGGAGAGTTACTTCATTCATATCCCTCAGGATCTTGCAACCTCAAGTGCATCTCAGCAGAAAACAAAAGGTCCACAAAGGGAATGCCTGCAACTAATGTGAAGATCAAACTGCCAACCAGTGAAAAATTCTTCCACCTGTTTCTAAAGCACGTTGCATCGATGCTAAGAACCAGGCTAGAATAAAGTTATCATGGGCATGAAGATGGCATTGAGTCCAACAAACCCGGCACGGGCGGCACAGTGGCGCAGCGGTAGAGTTGCTGCCTTGGCGCTGGAGGCCCGGGTTAGATCCTGACTACCGGCGCTGTCTGTGCAGAGTTTGTACCATCTCCCCGTGACCGCGTGGGTTTTCTCCAAGATCTTTGATTTTCCTCCCACACTCAAAAGACGTACAGGTACATCGGTTAATTGGCTTTGGAGTATGTGTAAACTGTCCCGAGTGTAGGATAGTGTGAATGTGCGGGGATCGCTGGTCAGCATGGACCCGGTCAGCACGGACTCGGTGGGCCGAAGGGCTTGTTTCTACGCTGTATTTCTAAAAAATGAAAAAATAAACCCAATTTAATGGATCACGCATGAGTAACTTCTAAGAGCAATGTATGTGGTTGATGTGGGGAGGGCCTAAAGGGCCTGTCCCACTTTCACCACCTATTTCACGACCTTTTTTACTCATGGACATTTTTCATCAGGCTAGAAAAAACTCCCCAACCTACTTGATGCCACAAGTACCTACAACTAGCATCACGGCCTGCTACAACCTACCTACGACCTCGTGAAAACCATGCTGCGAGTATGAGTCAAGGGCAAATTCGTCAGAGGTCGTGAAAGTAGGACAGGCCCTTAAAATTAATGCTTCTCATCTGTATTCATTAAGCATCAGTGATTTGTGATTAGTACGGGTGTCAGAGCTTATGGGGAGAAGGCAGGAGACTGGGGTTAGGAGGGAGAGATAGTTCAGCCATGATTGAATGGTGGAATAGACTTGATGGGACAAATGGCCTAATTTTACTCCTATTCCTTATGACCTTGTGGCCTTAAGCAGATGGATACAGAAGTCGGTGAGGTCAGGGTGCGGCGGTTAATGTTAAGAAGGTTAATGTTAAGAAAGGTACACAAAAAAGCTGGAGAAACTCAGCGGGTGCAGCAGCATCTATGGAGCGAAGGAAATAGGTAAAGTTTTGGGCCGAAACCCTTATGTTAAGAAAGGGTTGGTGTTAGTGGTTATCATACACTGTTACACCAGTGCCTGCAATTCAACATTTCAGTGAAAGGAGAAAGCCTTCTGAGATTGTGACCAGTTGCGCTAGCCTTTATTTCGTGGTTTTATTTTTTTACGCATGTTTTTTGTGGAACAAGCAACGTTTCCTCAGCTGGCACCAATCTGATTGACTGTCAATTAATGGCCATTTTCCCTTTGCAGAATAAAGGAAAATGTTTTGTACTTCTAACCAGCTTTGTGCCTGTAAATTTTAACTTGGAGAGTTGCTCCCCAGTTACCGAGGTTTAAAAACTAAATAAAGGTAAGGCAACAGAGAAAGCATAAAAACTTCAGGAGTTTGTGTCATTTTATTGTAAAGGCATATACCGTAAATAGTGTAGTGGAAAGGTTTATGGTTTAAATGGAATATGTGTGGAAAGATGCATGAAAATGTGCTGCTGAGAAATCCCATGAAGATTTGTGTATTGCCTTCTGAGTTCAAAGGAAATTTATAGACAAATTGCTCAGTAATCCCAGATGTCCTTAGCTGAAGGTATACCTACAGAGGTCCATGATATATTGCCAGTTATAGGCTGAATACCAGCGACTCCTTGCAGAACATCCAGTTCTTGACTAATGTCTCCAAGTTACCAGTCCATTGGACTCTGTTAGTCCTGTCCCAAGGAACTGATACCCAGTCTGAAGAAGGGTCCCGCCCAAAACGTCACCTATCCATGTTCTCCAGAGATGCTGCCTGACCCCATGTTACTCCAACACTTTATGTCCTAACTGAACAAAGGTTTGTGTGCCTTCTTCAGACTGAGAGTCAGGGAAGAGGGAAACAAGCAATATAGAATATAGATAGCAATATCAATTGGATAAATGAATGAAAGATATACAGAAAGGAATGATGATCACAGAAACGGGTCTGGATGCCTCTATATCTCTAGTTTCCCTCCACTCTAACTCTCAGTCTGCAGAAGGGTCTCGAACTGAAACGTCACTTATTCCTTTGCTCCAGAGATGCTGCCTGATCCACACAGTTACTCCAGATGTTTGTGTCTGTCCGGTATAAACCAGCATCTGCAGTTCCTTCCTGCACATTTTGTCTGCTCCATTGCAAAGTATGTGTAGGAAGAAACTGCACACAAAGATGGACGCAAAAAGCTGGAGTAACTCTGCGGGACAGGCAGCAATCTCTGGAGACTACTTTGAAGAAGGTCTCCTCCTCTCTCCGACGAGAGCTCTCCGGCTCCACAACCACGTTTCAACCCAGAACCGTTTCCGCGATCATCGCTGCTTTTTGTATATCTTTCATTAATTTGTTCTATATCACCGTCTGTATCTCTCGATTCCCTTTCCCCTGACTCTCAGTCTGAAGAAAAGTCCCGGCCCGAAAGGTCACCTGTTCCTCTTCTCCTGCCTTCTCCCCACAACCCTTGACACCCTTACGAATCCAGAATTTGCAATCTGCACTTTAAAAATATCCATTGACTTGGTCTCCACGGTCGTCTGTGGCATGGTGGGCCATAGGGCCTACTTCTGCAATGCAAAATATTAGTTTAGCTTAGTTTAGTTTAGAGATACAGCACGGAAACAGGCCCCTTCGGCCCACCGAGTCCACACCGACCAGCGATTACCGCACATTAACACTACCCCACACACACACGAGGGACAATTTTACATTTACACCAAGCCAATTAACCTACAGACCTGTACACCTTAAGGAGTGTGGGAGAAGGTCGGAGATCTCGGAAAAAAAACACGCAGGAGAACGTGCAAACTCCGTACAGTCAGCACCCATAGTCAGGATCGAACCCGGGTCTCTGACGCTGTGAGGCAATAGCTCTACCGCTGCACCACCGTGCCGCCCTCTATGACTCTATGGAAAGCTTTGAGATAGCAAACAGACCACATGAAGGATCGCAATCTGTGTGACAAGGTGCAGAGATTTGCATGGAGTGAAATACACTTTTACAGGACTATGATGAATTTGTTGGAACCATCATTCTTATCTTTAATGATCCAAGTGTGCAAGAGGGAATAAAGGTATCGTGGAAATGTTCTATAAATCGTGTTGGGTATCAAGAAGGACCAAAGACTGAATATTATTGAATGTTCTCACAGCTCTGCAGGCAACCTGAGGCCAGGGTATCATTAGCAATGGGAAACTTAATATCATATTTGTATAATATTATCTTAAATGTACAAATACCATCTACGGAGGGTATCAGAAGAGACTGGGAACAAGAGTTAGCTATTAAAATTTCAAAGGAAAGTTGGAATGAATACTTATGCTCGATTAATGTAAGACACACTTTAATACAATTTAAAATTTTACATAGATTATATTATTCGAAAACTAAAATTCATAACATTTTCCCAAATGTATCATCTATTTGTGATAAATGTCAATCCCAAGAAGCTACTATAGCGCACTCATTCGTTTTCTGTACAAAAATTCAAAAATTTTGGAATGAAATTTTTGAAATCTTTACAAAGTTATTTAAAACAAGACTGATACCCAAAGCAGAATGGATTATCTTCGGTATAACGGAAGATGGTCCAGAACTAAATGTGTTTCAAAAGAAACTAATGGACTATGGGTTAATAACTGGAAAAAAGCTAATTCTAAAATTTTGGAAGAAGGCTCCAATACCAACAATAAATATGTGGATTTCAAATATGTTTGAAACACTACACCTAGAAGAGATAAGACTCCTCCCTGCAGGTAAACCAGATCACTTCCACCTGACGTGGTCTGCATTTATAGAATTATTACAAACATAGGGTGCAAAAGTACTTAAAAAAAAAAAAATTTGAGGTCAGGTAAGGGGGGATGATAGTTGAAGAGTTGGTATGTCCCATTTACGTAATGCTCATAAAAATATTTGTTTCTCTCTTTTTCCTCTTTCTCTCTCTCTTTCTTTCCTAGGGTCTATTTCTTAACTCTTTTTCTTTTGTTTTTAATTTTGCTCTTATAGGGTCTTCGTCTTTTTTTGTTGTCACATTTTCTACACTTTCACTTTTTCCTTCACTTTCTTCTTTCTTTCAATCTTTTCCTTTTCTAGTGTAAAAAATAAATGGAGTACATTAATTGTAAGAAGATATAAATGACGAGTACTAATGTATGTGGTTGTAATGTAATGTACTTCTAATAAATAAAAATAAAAACAAATAGATTTTTTTTAAAAAGCAATGGGAAAAGGATTGAATTTTGTTTCAACATCAACTGTGTCAATGCACAGAGGTTTCAATGCAATAATTACAACAACATGCGAGCAAGAAAGAGAGGTGATGGACATAAACTACCTTTGTGCAAAATGGATGCACAAAGAAGTGGAGATGCTGGAATCTAGAGTAAGGGTATGAAGTAATGTCACCTGTTCATTCCCTCCAGTGATGCTTCAAGATCCACTGAGTTACCCCAGAACTTTATGCTTTATCCTTGCCTGAACCCTTCCTTTCCTTCCTTACTCTCCACAGGAGCATAAAAGGTTGTCGTAAGAAGGCAGGAGGATTGGATTGAGAGGATAAAATAGATCGGCCATGATTGAATGGCAGAGTAGACATGATGGACCAAAATGTTGCCTGTCCATTCGCACCAGAGATGCTTCATGACCCACTGAGTTACCGCAGCACTTTATGCTTTATCCTTGTGCAAACTTTCCCTTTCTCCTTGTTTAATATCCTTCCTTACTATCCCTAAGGGCATCAAAGATTGTGGAAAGAAGGCAGGAGACTGGGGTTGAGAGGGAAAGATAGATCAGCCAATGGAGGAGTAGACTCGATGAACCAAACAGCCTAATTCTGCTCCTTTGTCTTGTGGTCTCATGTTGACAAGGTCAGCAAATAAACCCTTCACCTCTGTGTTGACCAGATCGGAATAGTCTTCAGAGTATCTTAAAATGGTCCAAACCTCACACACAACAGGAGGTCTTCCCAGCTCAGATTCAGATTCAGATTCGGATTCAGATTCAACTTTATTGTCATTGTGCAGAGTACAGTACAGAGACAACGAAATGCAGTTAGCATCTCCCTAGAAGAGCGACATAAATATGAGCAATAAATAAATCTAATAAATCCTGGTGGGAGGAGTGTCCGGGCGGGGGGGGGGGGTGATTGGCAGTCACCGAGGTACAGTGTTGAGTAGTGTAACAGCCGCAGGGAAGAAGCTGTTCCTGGACCTGCTGGTCCGACAACGGAGAGACCTGTAGCGCCTCCCGGATGGTAGGAGAGTAAACAGTCTGTGGTTGGGGTGCGAGCAGTCCTTGGCGATGCTGAGCGCCCTTCGCAGACAACGCTTGCTTTGGACAGACTCAATGGTGGGGAGTGAGGAACCGGTGATGCGTTGGGCAATTTTCACCACCCTCTGCAGTGCTTTCCGGTCAGAGACAGAGCAGTTGCCATACCATACTGTGATACAGTTGGTAAGGATGCTCTCGATGGTGCAGCGGTAGAAGTTCACCAGAATCTGAGGAGACAGATGGACCTTCTTTAGTCTCCTCAGGAAGAAGAGACGCTGGTGAGTCTTCTTGACCAGAGTTGAGCTATTATGGGTCCAAGAGAGGTCATTGGAGATGTTGACCCCCAGGAACCTGAAGCTGGAAACACGTTCCACCTCCGTCCCGTTAATGTGGATGGGGGGGTGCGTGCCGCCCCTAGACTTCCTGAAGTCTACAATGAGCTCATTGGTCTTCTTGGAGTTAAGGGCCAGGTTGTTGTCAGCGCACCATGCTGCTAGGAGCTGGACCTCCTCCCTATAGGCCGACTCATCGTTGTTGCTGATGAGGCCAATCACCGTTGTATCATCTGCATACTTGATGATGGTGTTAGTACCATGTACAGGTGTGCAGTCGTAGGTGAAGAGGGAGTAGAGGAGGGGGCTCAGCACACAGCCCTGTGGAACGCCGGTGTTCAGGGTGAGGGTTGAAGAGGTGTGCTTGTCTAACCTAACAGACTGGGTGGGGTCTGTTGGTTAGAAAGTCCAGTATCCAGTTGCAGAGGGAGGGGTCGATGCCCAGGTCACCGAGTTTGGTGATCAGTTTAGAGGGTATGATGGTGTTGAATGCTGAGCTGTAATCGATGAACAGCATTCTTACGTAAGTGTCTCTGTTGTCGAGGTGGGAGAGGGCGGAGTGAAGTGCCATTGAGATGGCATCCTTCGTACTCCTGTTCTTGCGGTAGGCAAACTGATAGGGATCCAATGTGGGGGGTAGGCAGCCTTTGAGGTGTGCCAGGACCAGCCTCTCGAAGCACTTGGCGATGATGGGAGTAAGTTATCAGGCAACTGAACCATCCAGTCACCAACTAGAGAGCGGTTCTGACCTACATTCTACCTCATTGGAGATCCTCGACTACCTTTAATCGGACTTTTCTGCCATTTATCTGGCAATAACATTATTCCCTTTATCCTGTATCTGTGCACCGTGGGCAGCTTGATTTTCATCAAGTATAGTCTTTTCGCTGACTGGATAGCACAAACTAAAAAAGCTTTTCCCTGTACCTCGGTACACCTGACAATAAACTAAACTAAACTTTGATGATCCCTCTACCAGAAATAATTACTTGCTGTCTTCCAACGCCTGTATTTATGTTCATACGTTCTAGGTGCAGAATTAGGCCATTTGGACCCTGTTCAAGTCTACTCCGCCATTCAATCACGGCTGATCTACCTTTCCCTCACAACCCCATTCTCCTGTCTCCTCCCCCTAAACCCCAGACACCCGCACTAATCAAGAATCTATCAATCTCCGCCTGAAAAATATCCATCGTCACGCCCTCCACAGCCTTCGGTGGCAATGAATTCCACAGATTCACCACCCTCTAACTCAAGGGTTCCCAACCTCGGGTAAATTTACCCCCAGGGGGTAAATTTTGCCTACCCAGGGGGTAAATTTGTTGCTTCTGGATTTGTAGATATTTTTTCTCATTGACGGACTGTGTTTGGTTCTGGTACACCGGTATTTGTTCATAAATAAGTGAAGTAACATTGTTAATTGCTATTAAAGTTGCCAAGGGTAAACGGGACGAAAAAGGTTGGGAAGCCCTGCTCTAACTAAAGAAATTCCTTATCTCCTTTCTAAAGGTATGTCCTTTTACTCTGAGGCTATGACCTCTGCTCCGAGACTCTCCCACTAGTGGAAACATCCGCTCCGCACCCATTCTACCCAGGCCTTTTACTATTCGGTAAGTTTCAATGAGGTCCCCCTTGTATTTTAAAGTCCAGCGAGCACAGGCTCAGTGTCTTCAAACGCTCATAATATGTTAACTCACTCCTAAGGGCTCTTACAAATAGCGGAGTCAGGGGATATGGGGAGAAGGCAGGAACGGGGTACTGATTGGGGATGATCAGCTGAATGGCCCACTCCTGCACCTATGATCTATTGTCTATTGTCTATTGTCTATTGTCACTCATTCCTGGAATCATTCTTGTTGTTCTCTTTATTTGGATACGGAGAACTAATATCAGCAATGTATTCCCAATGCCCTGCCTTCATAACACCAGTGACTTGTAAAGCCTGCCTCAATTCTGCCAGCTGGAAAAGCCTGTGAGTGTTTTTTTTTAAGTTTTCTCCAACTGTTACCCCGTTCTCCCCATGACCACGTGGGATTCCTCTGAAATCTTCGGTTTCCTCCGACACTCCAAAGACATACAGGTTTGTAGGTTCACAAAAATGCTGGAGAAACTCAGCGGGTGCAGCAGCATAGATGCTGCTGCACCCGCTGAGTTTCTCCAGCATTTTTTTGTGTACCTTCGATTTTCCATCATCTGCAGTTCCTTCTTTAACAACAGGTTTGTAGGTTAATTGGCTTGGTATAAATGTAAAATGGCCCTAGTGTGTGCAGGGTTGGGTTAGTGCTGCGGACTCACTGGGCTGCACTGGTTCTCGAAATTAAACAAAACTAAACTACACTTGAAATTGAACTTATTAAAAAAAAGTCATTGAAAATTAGATAATAATAATTATAATAATAAAAGCTTTATTTCAGACACAGGTCCATAGAACACATCAAACAGTATAAGGAGATACAAAACTACATATAAAATTGCATATTAGCCTATAAGATATACAAGCTATTGCACCAATGCCGTCTTAGCCTAGAAGTGAATCTATAGCAGCTTTTCAGAGGGCTGACTAGGGCTTCAATTATGTGGTTCTCTGACTTATCCAGGCGACACATAAAACTAAACATCAGCTGTCTAAAAGGCCTGACTCACGAGTCTGCGGTCATTGGCGGCGAAACGGGAAGAATCTGCCGCCATAGACCGCGCACTCGTGAGAACGCACAATTCCGGGGCTGTGCGGCGGTGTTCCCAACACCGCACGGTGCTAAAATAAAACCTACACTGTTTAAAACTATATTCTTACCGCACAACCTCCACCAGTGATGCACGAGTGCGGCACGGCCGCTCGCACGGGCCGCCGCCAGTGTGGCTCGAGCGCCGTGCGTCAAACCTCCACTGCCACAGCCTCCGCCAGTGAGGCACGTGCCTCCGCCAGTGAGGCACGTGTGCGGCACGGCCGCAGGCACAGCCACCGCTACAGCGCCGCGATCAGGACGGCCGCCACCACAGCCGCCGCTCGTGAGTCACGTGCGGCGGGCCGACGTCATCGCAGTCGGCCCGCCCTTTTTTTAACTTTCCGCAAGCACGTGGGACCCGCCGTGTTTGAATCACTCGGCCCCCGCGCAGCATCCGTGCGGCGCTCCGGTGGATAGGCTCGACGCTCTCGCCGTTGCCGTGCGGTCCCCGCTACCGGTGACGCCGCGCTTCACCACCGATGACCGCAAACATGTAAGACAGAGCCTTTAACAGTGCCTCACAGGTTGGCACTCTAGTGGACACTGGCACTATGCCATCTAGGGACACGAAGTAGCAACCTCATTGCATCATTGTATGCTACCTTGAGCCTCTGCATACTCTTTTTCTTATAATTAGACCACAATTGAGCAGTATATAACGGTGTGATGTTGGTTCTGAACAGTGAACACTTCACAGATTCAGAGCACATAGAAAACTTCCTTATAAGCATGTTAGCTTGAAGATACATTTTACAGCGCTGTCGGTAGAGGTCTTTGTCATCCGTCCCGTCATTGGATCCGACATGACCTAGGTATTTAATTTCCTCACACACAGCAAGAGGACTGTCTGACAAATAAAAAGTCCTCAGTGCTTCTAACTATCATTATGCGGCTTTTCTTAGCGTTATACTTGATGTCATAATCAAGGCCATACTGAGAGCACACTTTCAGCATCTGCTGCAGCCCAACACTATATGGACAGAGCAGGACCAGGTCATCTGCATACATAAGATGATTAACAATAGTGTTGCCCACAAGACAGCCAGTTTTTAACCTATTTAACTGATTTGACAATTCATCCATATAAACATTAAATAAAATAGGAATAAAGTATAGCACGATAGACACAAAGTGCTGGAGTAACTCAGCGGGACAGGCAGCATCTCTGGGGAGAAGGAATGGGTGACGTTTCGGGTGGAGACCCTTCTTCAGTCTTCCTTCTCTCCAGAGACGCTGCCTGTCCAGCTGAGTTACTCCTGCTTTTTGCGTCTACCTTCGGTTTAAACCAGCATCTGCAGTTCCTTCGTACACAAAGTAAAGAAAGATATTTTTTGCTCCCTCCTTGCCACCTACTGCACATGTCCACCAGTGTCAGTGAAGTCTCCCAGCTTTCTGCTCCTCAGGGAGACAATTATGCCAGGGATGTCTCAGACAGATTGATGTGCACCACAGCATTGACATCCGGTGGTAAACAAAATCCCTCCGTAATCCCAGGCATCCTCTTCTGACAGTGAACGTACAATAATCCACGTGGTAGTGCTGGTTAAAGGATAACTGCCGGTGATCTTTTACAAACTAGTCAGATACAGCCTGACGTGTCAACTCGATCCTGTTGTCAATTCATTGGCATCTGTGTTAGAAGATTTCCTTTCAACTCCTGTTTCAGCAGCTTTAGAGTCATAGAGTGATACAGTGTGGAAACAGGCCCTTTGGCCCAACTTGCCCACACCGGCCAACAAGTCCCAGCTACACAAGTCCCACCGACCTGTGCTTGGTCCCCATCCCTCCAAACTTGTCCTATCCATGTACCTGTCTAACTGTTTCTTAAACGTTGGGATAGTCCCAGTCTCAATTACCTCCTCTGGCAGCTTGTTCCATACACCCACCACCCTTTAGACTTTAGAGATACAGCGTGGAAACAGGCAATTTGGTCACCCATCACCCCGCACACTAACACTATCCCACACACATGAGGGGCAGTTTACAATTTTACTGAAGCCAATTAACCAACAAACCTGCACATCTTTGGAGTGTGGGAGGAAACCGGAGCAGCCAGAAAAAACCCACATGGTTACAGACTCCGTACAGACAGCACCTGTAGTCAGGATCTAACCTGGGTCTCTGGCGCAGTGAGGCAGCAACTCTACCGCTATGTCACCGTGCAGCCCACTATGACTATGACTCCATGGAAAGCTTTGGGATAGCAAAGAGACCACATGAAAGATCGCAATACGAGGCACACACGTGCAGTATGGCAGGAGTGCTCATAAGTTCATAAGTGATAGGAGCAGAATTAAGCCATTCAGCCCATCATGTCTAATCTGTCATTCAATCATGGCTGATCTATCTTTCCCTCTCAACCCCATTCTCCTGCCTTCTCCCCATAACCCCTGACACCCATACTAATCAAGAATGTATCAATCTCCACCTTAAAAAGATCTGTTGACTTGACCGCCACCGTTTTCTGTGGCAATGAATTCCACAGATTCACCACCCTCTGACTAGAGAAATTCCTCCTCATCTCCTTTCAAAAGGGATGTCCTTTCATTCTGCAGCTACAGCCTCTGCTCCTAGACTCTCGCACAAGTGGAAACATCCTCTCCACATCCACGTCGGTCAGAGATGCCAGCTTTCCAGTTGCAACCTTTCCAGATGCCTTTCCAGTTGCAACCTTCTTCCACATTAACATGTGTTGTACAAACTCTGTCACAGTGAGGGTTCGTAGCCTCTACCAAAGTCCTTTGGCCGAGGATCCACTTGGTAAGTGGAAGGAGAAGAAAGATGTGACCATGCAGATTGGCTCTGGTTACCTACTGACCCTGTAGACTGAACCAGTGCAATTTGCAACTGCAGGAGCTGGCCAGGACCAGCTCTATCCTTGCCAGCTTGTAAATGGGATAATGGACAAAGCCCATGTGAGATGAAGCAGGTTAATAAATATACCAGCAGGTCAATAATAAGCATAATCGGACTGCGCCAGTGATAACTGGGGCTGTATGCATCCCAATCGCTTGCTTCATCGACCTTGGCTGTTCTGGGCATGTTAGGTAGTTTGAAGAAGGGTTTCGGCCCGAAACGTTGCCGATTTCCTTCGCTCCATAGATGCTGCTGCACCCGCTGAGTTTCTCCAGCATTTTTGTCTACCTTCGATTTTCCAGCATCTGCAGTTCCTTCTTAAACATGTTAGGTCATTTTAGGTTAGGTCATGTTAGGTCTGAAGAAGGATTTCGGCCCGAAACGTTGCCTATTTCCTTCGCTCCATAGATGCTGCTGCCCCTGCTGAGTTTCTCCAGCATTTTTGTCTACCTTCGATTTTCCAGCATCTGCAGTTCCTTCTTAAACATGTTAGGTAATTTGTTAGGTTTTTTACAATGCATTCTTAATGACTTTTTAAACAATTACTTACTTCAATTTTGAACTTTTGAAATGTCGTTAAATGTCATAAAAAAAAGATCATTCATAGATTTTTGCAGCTGGCAAAATTGGAGCAGAACTTTATTGGTTGTCAATAGCCAAGACGGACATTTTGAGGACTGGGCCTTTGCATCTTCAAACAGTAACAAGGATACTAGCAAGGCTCCAGATATATATATTTTTGGTGAAGAGAAGGCTTACGGAGATACAGTCCGTTTCTGCCCTACCTCATTGGAGACAACTGGACTTTGTCTCTGGAACTGGTACGCTACAATGTTGAGAACTATATTCTGCACTCTGCTCCACCTATTCTACTTGAGATTGGCTGAATCATAGTGATGGAATCATAGTGATAATTCTCACATAATAAGAATTATTATTGTGAATTCTTATTCACAATAATAAGAATAGAAATTGAAAAAAAGGATTGGAGGAACGTTGAGATTGAGGGAGGTTGTTAGCTGTGCCAGAGGGATCTCAGAAGGTATAAAATAAGGGGGAAGGGGATTAAGAGTGACGGATAAAGAATTTCTCATTTTTGGAATCTGGAGTCATACAGTATGGAAACAAGCCCTTCAGCCCAACTCGTCCATGCCGACCAAAATGCCCCATCTAAGCTTGTCCCATTTGATCTCAATGGCCCATATCCTACTGAACAATTCCTATCCATGTATCTGTCCAAGTGTCTTTTAAATGTTGTTATTGTGCTTGTCTCAACTACCTCCTCCGACAATTCATTCTATACACTCCCACCATCTGAGTGAAAAAAGTTGTCTCTCAGGTCCCCATTAAATTTTTGCCCCTCTCACCTTAAACCTCTGTCCTCCAGTTCTTGATTGCACCTTGGGTAATAGACACTGTGCATTCACCCTATCAATTCCCACTCATGATTTTATACACCTCTATAAGATCAACGCTGGGCCTCCTGCGTTCTAAGGAATAAAGCCCCAACCTGCCCAATTCCCCTCCCTACCGCTCAAGCCTAGTGTCCTTGCCACATCCTTGCACATCTTCTCTGCACCCTTTCCAGCTCAATGACATCCTTCCCACAGTAGGGTGATCAAAAACTGAACAAAATAGTCCAAATATGGCCTCATCAACATCTTGTACAACTGTAGAATAATGTTCCAACTTCTATCCTCAATGCCCCAACTGATGGAGGACAATGTACCAAAATCTTTCCTCACTATCTTATCTACCTACAACACCACTGTCGGGAAACTGCGTACCTGTACTCCTAGATGCCTCTGCTCTACAGACGTCCCCAGGGCACTACCATTCGCTGTGGAGGTCTGCTCTGGTTTGACTTCAAGGAAATGCACTGCCTACCGATATGGTGGAGGCAAGATCCATTGCGGCCTTGGATAAATAAATGGTATGGAAGTATTTGCATAGCTCAGACTGGAAGTAGGACATGTGGGCTACACTGGTAGAGAACAGACATAGATACTTAGATACATAGAAAATAGGTGCAGGAGTAGGCCATTCGGCCCTTCGAGCCTGCACCGCCATTCAATATGATTATGGCTGATCATCCAACTCAGTATCCCGTACCTGCCTTATCTCCATACCCCCTGATCCTTTTAGCCACAAGGGCCACATCTAACTCCCTCTTAAATATAGCCAATGAACTGGCCTCAACTACCTTCTGTGGCAGAGAGTTCCAGAGATTCACCACTCTCTTTGTGAAAAATGTTTTTCTCATCTCGGTCTTAAAGGATTTCCCCCTTATCCTTAAGCTGTGACCCCTTGTCCTGGACTTCCCCAACATCGGGAACAATCTTCCTGCATCTAGCCTGTCCAACCCCATAAGAATTTTGTAAGTTTCTATAAGATCCCCTCTCAATCTCCTAAATTCTAGCGAGTATAAGCCGAGTCTATCCAGTCTTTCTTCATATGAAAGTCCTGACATCCAAGGAATCAGTTTGGTGAACCTTCTCTGTACTCCCTCTATGGCAATAATGTCCTTCCTCAGATTTGGAGACCAAAACTGTACGCAATACTCCAGGTGTGGTCTCACCAAGACCCTGTACAACTGCAGTAGAACCTCCCTGCTCCTATACTCAAATCCTTTTGCTATGAAAGCTAACATACCATTCGCTTTCTTCACTGCCTGCTGCACCTGCATGCCTACTTTCTATGACTGGTGTACCATGACACCCAGGTCTCGCTGCATCTCCCCTTTTCCTAATCGGCCACCATTTAGATAATAGTCTGCATTCCTGTTTTTGCCACCAAAGTGGATAACCTCACATTTATCCACATTATACTGCATCTGCCAAACATTTGCCCACTCACCCAGACTATCCAAGTCACCTTGCAGTCTCCTAGCATCCTCCTCACAGCTAACACTGCCCCTCAGCTTAGTGTCATCTGCAAACTTGGAGATGTTGCCTTCAATTCCCTCATCCAGTTCATTAATATAAATTGTAAATAGCTGGGGTCCCAGCACTGAGCCTTGCGGTACCCCACTAGTCACTGCCTGCCATTGTGAAAAGGACCCGTTTACTCCTACTCTTTGCTTCCTGTTTGCCAGCCAGTTCTCTATCCACATCAATACTGAACCGCCAATACCGTGTGCTTTAAGTTTGTATACTAATCTCTTATGTGGGACCTTGTCGAAAGCCTTCTGAAAGTCCAGATACAACACATCCACTGGTTCTCCCCTATCCACTCTACTAGTTACATCCTCGAAAAATTCTATAAGATTCGTCAGACATGATTTACCTTTCGTAAATCCATGCTGACTTTGTCCAATGATTTCACCACTTTCCAAATGTGCTTCTATCCCATCTTTAATAACTGACTCTAGCAGTTTCCCCACTACCGATGTTAGACTAACTGGTCTGTAATTCCCTGTTTTCTCTCTCCCTCCCTTCTTAAAAAGTGGGGTTACGTTTGCTACCCTCCAATCCTCAGGAACTACTCCAGAATCTAAAGAGTTTTGAAAAATTATCACTAATGCATCCACTATTTCTGGAGCTACTTCCTTAAGTACTCTGGGATGCAGCCTATCTGGCCCTGGTGATTTATCGGCCTTTAATCCATTCAATTTACCCAACACCACTTCCCGACTAACCTGGATTTCACTCAGTTCCTCCATTTCCTTTGACCCGCGGTCCCCTGCTATTTCCGGCAGATTATTTATGTCTTCCTTATGTGAAGACGGAACCAAAGTAGTTATTCAATTGGTCCGCCATATCCTTGTTCCCCATGATCAATTCACCTGTTTCTGACTGCAAGGGACCTACATTTGTTTTAACTAATCTCTTTCTCTTCACATATCTATAAAAACTTTTGCAGTCAGTTTTTATGTTCCCTGCCAGTTTTCTTTCATAATCTATTTTCCCTTTCCTAATTAAGCCCTTTGTCCTCCTCTGCTGGTCTTTGAATTTCTCCCAGTCCTCTGGTATGCTGCTTTTTCTGGCTAATTTGTACGCATCATCTTTTGCTTTGATACTATCCCTGATTTCCCTTGTTATCCATGGATGCACTACCTTCCCTGATTTATTCTTTTGCCAAACTGGGATGAACAATTTTTGTAGTTCATCCATGCAGTCTTTAAATGCCTTCCATTGCATATCCACCGTCAACCCTTTTAGAACTAATTGCCAGTCAATCTTGGCCAATTCACGTCTCATACCCTCAAAGTTACCTTTCTTTAAGTTCAGAACCATTGTTTCTGAATTAACAATGTCACTCTCCATCCTAATGAAGAACTCAACCATATTATGGTCACTCTTGCCCAAGGGGGCACGCACAACAAGACTGCTAACTAACCCTTCCTCATTACTCAATACCCAGTCTAGAATAGCCTGCTCTCTCGTTGGTTCCTCTACATGTTGGTTTAGATAACTATCCCGCATACATTCCAAGAAATCCTCTTCCTCAGCACCCCTGCCAATTTGATTCACCCAATCTATATGTATTGAAGTCACCCATTATAACTGTTTTGCCTTTGTTGCACGCATTTCTAATTTCCTGTTTGATGCCATCCCCAACTTCACTACTACTGCTAGGTGGCCTGTACACAACACCCACCAGCGTTTTCTGCCCCTTAGTGTTTCGCAGCTCTACCCATACCGATTCCACATCCTCCAAGCTAATGTCCTTCCTTTCCACTGCGTTAATCTCCTCTCTAACCAGCAACGCTACCCCACCTCCTTTTCCTTTCTCTCTATCCCTCCTGAATATTGAATATCCCTGGATGTTCAGCTCCCAGCCTTGGTCACCCTGGAGCCATGTCTCCGTGATCCCAACTATATCATAATCATTAATAGCTATCTGCACGTTCAACTCATCCACCTTATTACGAATGCTCCTTGCATTGAGACACAAAGCCTTCAGGCTTGTCTTTACAACGCTCTTACCCCTTATACAATTATGTTGAAAAGTGGCCCTTTTTGATTTTTGCCCTGGATTTGTCTGCCTGCCACTTTTACTTTTCACCTTGCTACCTATTGCTTCCGCCCCCATTTTACACCCCTCTGTTTCTCTGCTCACCCATTTAAGAACCCCACCACCTCTTATTCTCTGTTTATTATTTTTTTCTTCTTTCCCCCCTAGTCGGTGGGCGGCGCGACTCTCGTTTGCAGCGGCCTCTGCAGTCCGTCTGTCTTTTTATTATTTTTGTCTCGTTTTTATGTAGTTTTTTATTTATTTTTTTGTCGGGGTATGTGTGTGGGGGGGTGGGGGTGGGGGTGGGGGGGGGAACCTTAAAATCTTTCTCCTGCACGGGAGACCCGACCTTTTCTTGTCGGGTCTCCGTTGTCGTTGGGGCTGGGCAACGCGGAGCGACCTCCAGCAGGAACGACCTGGGGCTCCAGTTGCGGAGCTGCGGACTACTCACCGTCACGGGGCTGGCCGAGTCCGGAGTGGGTGGAGCTGTGGTGGAGACAATCGCTGCTGCTACCCGACCCCCGGAGATTCGGAGGCTACAGCCGCGGGTCTGGCGGACGGCAACACCGGAAGCCCGCGGGTCCCTGGGGGGAGACCGCTTTTCAGGGCTTCCGCAGCGGCGACTTCTCCCGCCCGAGTTGCGAGGTTGAAGAGCACCTGGAGCGGGGCTTTACATCACCGCCCCGCGCGGCTTGGAATGGCCGCCGGACTTTGCGAGCGCGCGCCGGGGCTCTAACACCAAGACCCGGTGCGCGACCTTGCATTAACCGGCGTGGCTTTAATGGCCGCGGGATAATCACCATCGCCCGCCGGGGGCTTTGACTTTGACTCTGACATCGGGGGGGGGGGGGAGTGCAGTGGAGAGATACGTTTTTTTTTGCCTTCCATCACAGCGCTGTGATGGATGTATGTGTAAATTGTGTTGTGTCTCGGGTCTTCTTCGTTTTGTAATGTATGGCTGCAGAAACAACATTTCGTTTGGACCTCAACGGGGTCCAAATGACAAATTTGTCCAAAAAGACAAATAAATTGTATTGTAAATTGTATTGTACATGTTGGGTCTGAGTGCTTTCCTTCTCTGCCTCCTGCCTCACACACCGTCTACTAGCTTTCTCTATTTGAGTCCCTCCCCCCAACCGTTCTAGTTTAAAGTCTCCCCAGTAGCCTTAGCAAATCTCCCCGCCAGGATATTGGTCCCCCTCGGGTTCAAGTGAAACCCATCCTTTTTGTACAGGTCGCACCTTCCACAAGACCTGGACATGATGGGCAGAACGGCCTTCTTCTACACTTTGGCCATCACTGGGCCTGTACTCGCTGGAGTTTAGAGGGATGAGGGCGGGGGACCTCATTGAAACTTACCGAATAGTGAAAGGCTTGGATAGTGTGGATGTGGGGAGGATGTTTCCACGAGTGGGAGAGTCACAGAGGCCATAGCCTTAGAATTAAAGGACATTCCTTTGGTAAGGAGATGAGGAGGAATCTCTTTGGTAAGAGGGTGGTGAATGTGTGGAATTCTTTGCCACAGAAGGCAAAGAAGGAGGATAGGTTCTTCATTAGTACGGGTGTTTTAGGGGTTATGGGGAGAAGGCAGGAGAATGGGGTTCGGAGGGAGAGATAGATCAGCCATGATTGAATTGCGGAATAGACTTGATGGGCCGAATGGCCTAATTCTGCTTATATACCTTATGACCGTATGACATGATTCTATGATTCAGAAACACAACGCAGGGCATCGTATAATCACAATCTGGAACTGTACTGCCCGTGGTGTTGAAAGACGGGACTATTAAATTGGGTAGACTTCCTCAAGTGAAATTCAATGCACATATTAAGATTGGACCTAGAATTGCAGTTAATAAGATGAAGTAATTAATAATTGGATCTTGCCAGCAGGGCAGTTGCAGTCACTGTAAAGCACAGATCAAACCCAGTCGGACAGACCCAATGAAATAAATGATTTCACAGGCACTCCTAATAATTACACATGCCAGGATTGTGATGTAGTAATTAACTATAGTGAAAATTAAAATGAGAATTCCAGTTAATTAACAATTTGTTTTCTGTACCATTCAACAGAGAGCTGTTTTTTGTATGTAATATAATTCATGACACACTACAATAACAGATTCACTGGAGGGGCTAACCACTATGGTTTGCTTGTGGAGGCAACATTTATTATTAAAGGGCTTCATCTCTCATAAAGAAGGGAATTGTTAAAATAACACGATCCCTAATACTATTATAGATACATAGATACATAGAAAATAGCCTGCACCGCCATTCAATATGATCATGGCTGATCACCCAACTCAGTATCCCGTACCTGCCTTCTCTCCATACCCCCTGATCACTTTAGCCACAAGGGCCACATCTAACTCCCTCTTAAATATAGCCAATGAACTGGCCTCAACTGCCCTCTGTGGCAGAGAGTTCCAGAGATTCACCACTCTCTGTGTGAAAACGTTTTTCCTCATCTCGGTCTTAAAAGATTTCCCCCTTATCCTTAAGCTGTGACCCCTTGTCCTGCACTTCCCCAACATCGGGAACAATCTTCCTGCATCTAGCCTGTCCAACCCCATAAGAATTTTGTACGTTTCTATAAGATCCCCTCTCAATCTCCTAAATTCTAGCGAGTATAAGCCAAGTCTATCCAGTCTTTCTTCATATGAAAGTCCTGACATCCCAGGAATCAGTCTGGTGAACCTTCTCTGCACTCCCTCTATGGCTATAATGTCCTTCCTCAGATTTGGAGACCAAAACTGCACGCAATACTCCAGGTGTGGTCTCACCAAGACCCTGTACAACTGCAGTAGAACCTCCCTGCTCCTATACTCAAATCCTCTTGCTATGAAGGCCAACATACCATTATGGAACTGGTGAACAAGGGTCACCACCGGACCTTGATGTTATTATGTCTTATCGGCACACCGTGGACCTGCTACCAGCAGGTGATCTGGGTTTGATCCTGACCTTTGCCGTGGTCTATGTGGCGTTCTCCCCGTGGCTGTGTGGGTTTCATCCATGGGGCAGCAGAGGAGTTGCGGCCTTACAGCGCCAGAGATCCAGGTTCGATCCTGACTACAGGCACTGTCTGCACTGAGTTTGCACGTTCTCCCAGTGACCGCGTGGGTTTTCTTCGGGTGCTCTGGTTTCCTCCCACATTCCAAAAATGTACATATTTGTAGGTTAATTGGCTTCGGCAAGGATTGTCCCTAGGGTATAGTGTGCGGGGATCGCTGGTCGGTGCAGACTCGGTGGGCCGAAGGGCCTGTTTTTGCACTGTATCTCCCAACTAAACTGAACTAATCCCAACGCTCCACATTCCTCCCACATCCCGAGTTGATCAGCTGATTTAGATTGGTTTAGAGATTCAATGTGGAAGCCGGCCCTTCGGCCCACCGAGTCCATGACAACCAGCAATAATAATAATAATAATAATGGATTGGATTTATATAGCGCCTTTCTAATACCCAAGGCGTTTTACATCGCATTATTCATTCACTCCTCAGTCACACTCAGTGGTGGTGAGCTACTTCTGTAGCCACAGCTGCCCTGGGGCAGACTGACGGAAGCGTGGCTGCTAATCTGCGCCTACGGCCCCTCCGACCACAACCAATCACTCACACGCATTCACACACATTCACACGCAGGCAAAGGTGGGTGAAGTGTCTTGCCCAAGGACACAACGACAGTATGCACTCCAAGCGGGATTCGAACCGGCTACCTTCCGGTTGCCAGCCGAACACTTAGCCCATTGCGCCATCTGTCGTCCTAAATCACCCCGTACACTAATCCTATCTTACACATTGACGACAATTTACAGAAGCCAATTAACCTACAAACCTGCACATCTTTGGAATGTGGGAGGAAACCGCAGTACCCAGAGAAAACCCACGCGGGCACAAGGAGAATGAACTAGCTGTATAGACAGCACCCGTAGTCAAGATCAAACCCGGGTCTCTTGCATAGTAAGACAGCAACTCTACTGTGGCATCACTGTGTCACCAAGTTACCACCCAACACATGTACTGCTCCCGATGTCAAGTCATTTAAAAAGGGGATTGAGCAAGTAGACCTCCTCAACTTGGTCAAAAAGGCCCACTTCAAAATGTAATCACTACTCTACTCACTCCGACCTGCACGAGATAAGCACTGATGAGGTGTTTGCGCAGTAATCAACCAGAACCAGAACCAGTTAGCCACTATTACTGTGCCATTCTAGTCACTATAACCTGCCCCTAATGTGTAGTCTGCGATGGATCTTGGGAAGAGTTGATGCGAATGTTGGGAGAATCAAGTCAGTTAGGGTAGGTTTGACGTTTAGTTTAGTTTAGAGATGCAGAGTGGAAGCAGGCCCTTCGGCCCACCGAGTCCATGCTGACCAGCGATCCCCGCACACTAACACTATCCTACACACACTAGGGACAATTTACATTTATACCAAGCCAATTAACCTACAAACCTGCACGTCTTGGAGTGTGGGAGGAAACTGGAGCTCCCGGAGAAAACCCACGTAGGTCAGGGGAGATCGAACCAACTCTGTACAGACATCACCCATAGTCAGGATCGAACCTGGATCTCTGGCGCTGGAAAGCAGCAACTCTACCGCTGCGCCACCGTGCTGATGTCATTTTCTCCAGAGTTCAGGGATTTTATGATTCGATTATACTTTAAGAAGACTACCTACGGTAAGTCTTCCCGACGGGCCCCGCCTGCGGACTGGGAACGCAGCCGGAGGCCTTTATCGAGGCGTCGCGGTCTTGATGCCTCCCGGATCTCCGCGTAGAAGCCTGCGTCGGGGCCCAGTGTGGGTAGAAGCCTGCGTCGGGGCCCAGTGTGGGTAGAAGCCTGCGTCGGGCGAAGCGGCCGACGGAGTCCGTGGCTGGAGCCCAGGTTGGCACCACGGAGGCGTAAAGTGAGGCCTCGCGGGTCGACCCGCGGCCGATGGTCGATGAAGAGCGTGGAGAACCACCGTTAGGGGGGAGGGGAAGAACAATGGTGGGCCCGGCGTGGGGGGACCACTATGGTGGGGAGGAGAAAGGTCAAAAGGGGGAGCCGTCGTGCTTTGTAACTTTGTCAACGCTTGATAGTTGATGGAGGCTCGTTGGGCCGAAAGGCCTGTTTCCATGCTATGTGACCATATGATTCTGTAAGCTGCATTAGGTAGGTAAATACTTAAGTATTGTTCAAACATGCAAGCGTGTTTGCAGTTGGATTGCAACGTGCACTAAATATTTCAATATGAGGTGTTGCTCCAAATTATGTTCAAAGATTATACAGCGAGCTTAGAGCTCACCTGAAGGACATTCACAAGTTGCTGGTAGGAGGTTATCATTCCTAAAATCATGTTGGTTCTTCTAGTCCCCATCCTTACATCTGGTTGATAGGCTGGAGTAATCAGTGGGTCAGGCAGCATCTGCGGAGAAAGGGAATAGGAATAGGTGACGTTTCGGGTCTTCAGACTGAGAGTCGGGAGGGAAAGGGGAGCCAGAGGTATGAGGAGGTTTTTGTACCAGGAAACCAGGAGTATCTAGCAGGGTGTGATGGTGCAGTGGTTACGTTACATCACTTGCAGCCGGAGTTATGGACCATTAATCCAGATATCTGAGGTCATATCCCACCACGGCATGTGGTGAATTTATACTCGTAATTAAATAAATTGTAGAATTTACTAAAGAATTCAATCACAGTAATGGCAGCAAAGGGATTGTCGTCAGTGTCTGTCTGGCACACCAATGACCTCTTAGAAAGGAAATCTGCCATCCTTTCGCAGTTTGGCATCTTTAAGTGGCTCAATGGTTGATGCACAGTTTGGGCGCAATTAGGGATGGGCGATAAATGCTGGCACTGCCACTGGAGTTCGTGTCAAGTGAACGGATGAATTAAGTACAGACAGGAGGTAAAGTTTGTGGTTCAGGTCAAGCAGAACTCCAAGTATACATTTCTCGAACTCGCCTTACCGAGAGCAAGATGGGCTGATTTAGTTTAGTTTAGTTGAGAAATACAACGGGGTGGGAGATTGCAACCTTCACGTGATCCGCCCTGTTTCGACGAATGCAATCAACCCGGCGTGCACAATCAAGTAAGATCAAATAAAACAAGTTGTCCTACAACTTTAGGCTGTGCACGCCATACGCAAGAAGAAGAAGAGAAATACAACGTGGAAACAGGCCCTTCGGCTCACCGAGTCAATGCCGACTAGTGATCACATGTATACTAGTTCTATCCTACACACTGAGGGCAATTTATCGAAGCAAATTAACCTACAAAGCTGCACGTCTTTGGAGTGTGGGAGGAAACCGGAGCACCCGGAGAAAACCCACGTGGTCACAGGGAGAACGTGCAAACTCGATACAGACAGCACCCGTGGTCAGATTCGAACTCAGGTCCCTGGCGATGTAAGGCAGCAACTCTACCGCCGCCCAAGGACTCCTGCATTGCACTATCCAGGCCACATTCACTTCTCAGCGAAGGCCCAGAATCAATGCAAGGCCGTTTCCTCATCACTGCTTGAGCCGGCAATGGTGGTATTAAAGATGCGTGTGAGCAATGGAAGGCTTAGGGTTATTGCAACAACTCAGAATTGCTTGAATGCAAAGCGAAAGGCAGGTTAAATGGCGTTCCTTTCCCCGAAGGAAGCAAGGTGGCTGAGAGCATAATTATGTCGCCCTGTGCCATACACACACACACCAGAGAGAGTTTATATTACTTTGTGTGAAGGAACAGTTAAAAGGAATATCAATATAAATGTTGGCCACAGGACGCCTGGCTGTTGATAAGCATAAACATCCTGCTGCGTAACTGGGACTGAAGCCAGTTGTCAAGGCAACCGCCCATTTGCCATGGTCCACTAACAATGAAAGGGAAGAAACGCAAATAAAATGGGAAACTTCAACCTGGAGAACCGGAGCGTTAGTCAGTGACTGAGAAGTGTCTGTCGGCTTTGACAACGGACAAAGGGTTAGGGGCTATTCCTGGAACGAGGTGCTAGGAGGTCTTCAATGAGTGAAAGGTTAAGGGCCATTCAACAAGGCAGAGATGGGGAGCTGTTCAACAGGTAAGACGTTGGGGCCGTTAATGAATGAGAAGTTAGGGGCGACTCAACAAGTGACTGATTAGGGATTGAGTAAAATATAACGGATTATTCATCAATGAGAGGTGCAGGCTAATCAATAAGTCAAGGTTCCAAAGTGCTGGAGTAACTTGGCAGGCCAGGCAGCATCTCTGGAGAACATGGGTAGGTGACATTTCAGGTCGGGACCCTTCTTCAGACTGCAGAGATGCTGCCTGACCTGCTGAGATACTTCATCACCTTGTGTCCTTTTGGGCATGAATCAGAATCTGCAGTTCTTTATTCCTACAATAAATCAAGGATTACGGTTGTTCAACAAGATGGCGGGGTTGGTGCGGTGGGGAACATTACCGGGCATTGCAGGAGTGAACAAGCTTGAGATAGACACAAAAAGCTGGAGTAACTCAACAGGTCAAGCAGCATCTCTGGAGAGAACGGATAATGTGACATTTCAGGTCGGGCCCCCTTCAGGCTTGGATTGTTTTCTCTGGTACATGGGACGTTGAGGAGACATGATAGAAGTATATAACATGTTGAGAGATATAGATAGAGTAGACTATCAGAACCTTCTTCCCAGGGTGGAAATGTCAAAGATTAGAGGCTATACCTTTAAGGTGAGAAGGGAACATTTAAAGATGTACAGGGCAAGATTTTATTCGCACACAGAGAGGTGGGTGCCAGGAATGCATTGCCATGGGTGGTGATGATAGAGACAGGTATGATATTGGCATTCAAGAGACTTTTAGATCCTCCCATATTCCAAAGACGTGCGGGTATTGGCTTCCGAAAATTGTCCCAAATATGTAGGATAGAACTACTGTACGGGGATCGCTGGTTGGTGTGGACTCAGTGGGCCAAAGGGCCTGTTTCCACGCTGTATCTCTAAACTAAACTAATCTAAACTAACAAAGTCGTAGAATTATACAGTATTGAAACAGGCCGTTCAGCCTATTTTGTCCATGCCAACCAATTTGACATTCTGGGCTGGAGCCATTTGTTTACACTTTCCCCATATTCCAATAAAAACCTGCTTATCCATATATTTGTCCAAATGTCTTTTGAAAGTCATTATTGTATCCACTCATACTGGTTCCTCTGGCTGCTCATTCCAGATGCGTACTATCCTCTGAATGAAAAGAATTGCCCTCTTAAATCTCTCCCCTCTCATGTTAAGCATGTGCCCTCTAGTTTTAGAATCCTCTGCCCTGGGAAAAAGACAGTAAAAAAATAACGAAAGCCCCATTAAAAAAAGTGACCATTCTTTAAAACATACACGCAATGATCTGACCAGTGTAAGAAACAGTTGGACAGGTGCATGGATACGACAGGTTTGGAGGGATATGGACCGAATGCAGGCATGTGGAACTAGTGCAAATGGGACATGTTGGCCGGTGTGGGCAAGTTGGGCCGAAGGACCTGTTTCCACGCTGTATCACTCCATAACCTGATGACTCTAGGAGACCAATTAGCCCCTCATGCCTGCCCTTTCACTTTGGAGGAAAGTACTAAATCGGGTAGGGTAAATGACAGCCTTATTAGGCAGGAGCCTTGGAAAGTGACTTAGGAGCAGCGGTTATTAGATAACTTAACCCCAGATAGGTTGGCGATGTTTAAAGACCAGCTGAATAAAGTTCAGAGCCTGCAGGTTCCAGTAACTGGCATGGCATGGCAAGGCATGGCATGGCAAGGCAAGGCAAGGCAAGGCAAGGCAAGGCAAGGCATGGCAAGGCAAGGCATGGCATGGCAAGGCAAGGCAAGGCATGGCATGGCAAGGCATGGCAAGGCAAGGCAAGGCAAGGCAAGACATGGCATGGCAAGGCATGGCATGGCAAGGCAAGGCATGGCAAGGCATGGCAAGGCAAGGCATAGCATGGCAAGGCAAGGCAAGGCATGGCATGGCAAGGCATGGCAAGGCAAGGCAAGGCAAGGCAAGGCATGGCATGGCAAGGCATGGCATGGCAAGGCAAGGCATGGCAAGGCATGGCAAGGCAAGGCATGGCATGGCATGGCAAGGCAAGGCAAAGCAAGGCATGGCATGGCAAGGCAAGGCAAGGCAAGGCAAGGCAAGGCATGGCATGGCAAGGCATGGCAAGGCATGGCAAGGCATGGCAAGGCAAGGCATGGTACGGCAAGGCAAGGCATGGCAAGGTAAGGGAACCTTGAATGACCAGAGAGGTTGTAAATTTGGGTGAAAAAGTAAAACGAGGTGCATGTAAGAAGTATATGCTGGAATCATACTGGGGTCATTCAGATCTATGGTGTAAGTGGAGAAATAACTCAAGCAGAGAATTGGAAAAACAAAAAGCGGTCACGAAGTATCATCACCAAACATGATAGGATTAAGGAGAATGCCAGAGTATTTTATACATACATTATAACCAAGAAGTGTAGGAAGGAACTGCAGATGCTGGTTTAAAACCAAAGATAGACACAAAATGTTGTTGTAACTCAGCGGGTCAAGCAGCATCTCTTGAGAAAAGGAGCAGGTGATGTTTTGGGTGGAGACACTTCTTCACACTGGGTTTCTTGGTTTCTTGGTTTCTTGGTCCTCCAAAATATTCCAAATGGGAATTTAAACTGGAGGTGGTGGAGGGAGGACTTAAGCCAGAAGGGGTTTTTGGGAAGAAAGAGCTACGTTAAATTTAGTTGCATCTGGTTGGGTAACTATGGTAGGGTGAAGATTATTCATGCTTTAATTGTGCGGGGGGAAGAACGAATTGTTGTACACATCTGTCTTGGTAGCTAGAATCACAAATTGGATCGAATGCCCTCGTCTGCTCCTAATTGGTTTGGGTTTGGTGTAGGTCTTGTAATCTGTGTCGAGCTGACCATTTAACATTTTGTAAAAGCAGGTCAAACAGGGTTAGCCAAAAGGTTACCTTGGCAAAAGGTAGGACCACTCATTGAATGATAAAATGATATGCATTTGAGCGAAAGCGTCGGGAAGTCATGTTGAAGCTTTATAAAACTTTGGTTAAGACATATCTAGAGAATTGTGTGCAGTTCTTGGCATCCTGTTACAGAAAGGATGTGAAGGCTTTGGAGAAGGTGCAGAAGAGGTTTACCGGGATGCTGCCTGGATTAGAGGGCAGTTGCTATAAGGAGAGTTTGGACGAACTTGAATTTTTTACTTTAGAACATCAGAGGCTGCATAAAGACCTGACAGAAGTTTATATGAGAGACAGAAATTTAACCCGGGTCTCTGGTGCCACACGGCAGCAACTCCCCGCTGCACCACCATGTCACCCCTAATTACATTGTATGCCATGTTGTTACCTTCCCCTCGTCTATCAATGAACCAGACTACATTTCCTTATCACCACCTACTTTGATCTGTAGTTTTCACACCTTACATAGAAACATAGAAATTAGGTACAGGAGTAGGCCATTCGGCCCTTCGAGCCTGCACCGCCATTCAATATGATCATGGCTGATCATCCAACTCAGTATCCCGTACCTGCCTTCTCTCGATACCCTCTGATCCCTTTAGCCACAAGGGCCACATCTAGCTCCCTCTTAAATATAGCCAATGAACTGGCCTCGACTACCCTCTGTGGCAGAGAGTTCCAGAGATTCACCACTCTCTGTGTGAAAAAAGTTCTTCTCATCTCAGTTTTAAAGGATTTCCCCCTTATCCTTAAGCTGTGACCCCTTGTCCTGGACTTCCCCAACATCGGGAGCAATCTTCCTGTATCTAGCCTGTCCAACCCCTTAAGAATTTTGTAAGTTTCTATAAGATCCCCTCTCCATATCTACCCTTCTATAATTACCCTTCCATATCTCTAGACTCTCTCTCCCCTGACTCTCAGTCTGAAGGAGGGTCTCGACCCGAAAGGTCACCCATTCCTTCTCTCCAGAGATGCTGCCTGTCCCGCTGAGTTACTCCAACATTTTGTGTCTATCTTCGGCGTAAACCGGCAGGGGGGCCCAACATCGAAAGCCTGGATCGCCTCAACGCAGAGGGAGAACAAGCAAGGAAGAGATAAGACTTTTTGCCTTCCATCACAGTGAGGAGGTGTCTGGAGATCCACGGTGATGGATGTTTGTGTTAAATTGTGTTCATTGTGTGTTCTGTTACTTTATTTTCTGTCGTGACTGCAAGGTACCCAATTTCCTTCAAACTAATAAGTTAACTAATAATGAGAATAATGGAAACTCAACTCAACTCAACTCAACTCAACATCTGCAGTTCCATTCTACCCATTTCCTTCCCGTTCCCCCACAGCCTGGATTCTGTCTGCAAACTGATCGTTAAATGGCTGCTATTTTCTTACACATATTATGTTGACACCTTTTGTTCTTTCAAAAACCACTGAATGCTGTAAAAAGAAATTTACATTTAAAGTGGTGTCTCAAAAAACCTTCCTGTACAACTGCCATTATTTTAATCCTGACCGTATCTCAAGAAGAGGCTTCAAGCAATAATATAGATATGGACACTGAGGGTTAATTAGCTGCAAATGTTAATAACATCTCTCTCAAAAGTGGTGCCACAGAAAACACGCACTTAAATAAATGGACGGAGACAGCAACTTTCACAAACTCGGACTATTAGACACAAAATGCTGGAGTAACTCAGCGAGACGGGCATTTTCTGTCCCGTTGAGAGATGCTGCCTGTCCTGCTGAGTTATTCTGGTATTTTATGTCTATCTTCAGTGTAAACCAGCATCTGCAGATCCTTCCTTCACAAACTCAGGATGTCTCAATTCGCTTTACGACCATGGAAGGAAGTACTTTTGAAAAGAGGTGACTGTTGTAATCACATCCAGTTTGTTCACAGCAAGTTCCTATAAACAACACAGTTCAGCGTAGGAAGGATCTGAAGAGCTGGTTTAGACCGAAGATAGACAAAAAATGCTGTGGTAACTCAGCGGGACAGGCAACATCTCTGCAGAGAAGGAATGGGTGACGTTTCGGGTCGAGACTCTTCTTCAGACACAGTTTAGTTCAGTCAGTTTAGTTTATTGTCATGTGCACCGAGGTACAGTGAAAAGCTTTTGTTGCGTGTTAACCAGTTAGCGGAAAGGCAATTCATGATTAAGGAACATGGCTCCTTACAGAGCAACTGGGCCTATATTCGTTGGAGTTCAGAAGGATGAGGGGGGGGACCTCATTGAGACGTACCGAATAGTGAAAGACCTGGATAGAGTGGATGTGGAGAGGATGTCTCCACTAGTGGGAGAGTCTAGGACCAGAGGTCATAGCCTCAGAATTAAAAGTCGTTCCTTTAGGTAGATGAGGAGGAATCGCTTTAGTCAGATGGTGGCAAATCTGTGGAATTCGTTGCCACAGAAGGCTGTGGAGGCCGTCGGTTGATATTTTTAAGGCAGAGATGGATAGATTCTTGATTAGTAGAGGTGTCAGATGTTATGGCAAGAAGGCAGGGGAATGGGGTTGGGAGTGAGAGCTACTGTAGATCAGCCATGATTGAATGAATGGCAGAATAAACTTGATGGGCTGAATGGCCTAATTCTGCTCCTATCAATCATGAACTGACAATTGACCTGGATTGTAAAATTACAAATTTGTAGGAAATACAGGGCGACACATGGCTACTGCCTTACAGCGCCACAGACCCAGGTTCGATCCTGACTCCGGGTGCTTGTTTGTACGCTCTCCCCATGACCTGCTTGCGTTTTCTCCGAGATCTTCGGTTCCCTCCCACACTCCAAAGACGTACAGGTTTGTAGACTAATTGGCTTGGTGTAAATGTAAATTGTCCCTAGTGTGTGTGGGATAGTGGTAGTGTGTCATTGGTCGGCGCAGACTCGGTGGGCCGAAGGACCCATTTCCGCCCTGTATCTCTGAACTAAAAACTAAACTGAAGGTCTCTCAAGGGCTTGGGTGTATCAATGATGTGTATCAATGGGATACACATAAATCGGGCAGATGTAATGTGGGGAGAAAGGAGGAACTGCAGATGCTGGATTACTAAGTGCTGGAGTAACTCAGAAGGTCAGGCAGCATCTCTGGAGGACATGGATAGATGACATAGATACATAGATACATAGAAAATAGGTGCAGGAGTAGGCCATTCGGCCCTTCGAGCCTGCACCGCCATTCAATATGATCATGGCTGATCATCCAACTCAGTATCCCGTACCTGCCTTCTCTCCATACCCCCTGATTCCTTTAGCCACAAGGGCCACATCTAACTCCCTCTTAAATATAGCCAATGAACTGGCCTCAACTACCCTCTGTGGCAGAGAGTTCCAGAGATTCACCACTCTCTGTGTGAAAAAGTTTTTCCTCATCTCGGTCTTAAAGGATTTCCCCCTTATCCTTAAGCTGTGACCCCTTGTCCTGGACTTCCCCAACATCGGGAACAATCTTCCTGCATCTAGCCTGTCCAACCCCACAAGAATTTTGTACGTTTCTATAAGATCCCCTCTCAATCTCCTAAATTCTAGCGAGTATAAGCCAAGTCTATCCAGTCTTTCTTCATATGAAAGTCCTGACATCCCAGGAATCAGTCTGGTGAACCTTCTCTGCACTCCCTCTATGGCTATAATGTCCTTCCTCAGATTAGGAGACCAAAACTGTACGCAATACTCCAGGTGTGGTCTCACCAAGACCCTGTACAACTGCAGTAGAACCTCCCTGCTCCTATACTCAAATCCTCTTGCTATGACGTTTTGGCTCAGGTCCCTTCTTCAGATTGGGGAGAACCTGTAGGGTTTACATGCTCAATGTTCGACCCAATCAATGGAAGTAGTTGATCTCTCAATGGTCAATGATCAATGGTGTGTTTATCGTCACGTGAAACACATTTTTTGCAAGACTCTCCTCGTATAGAAGCACAATAGCCCCAGTTAGTTGCTGTAGTGGGTGGGGAATGCAGTGCATTGCAATCATTAACACGAGTACATGGATGGATGGGTAAATCTTGGGGAGCTGTTTGCCAGAATCCAATTAAGAATAACAATAGGACCTTTAAAGCAGAGAATTATTCCGATATTACTTTCAGGAAAAGAAACTTGATAAAGTAAATAGACATCAAGCCATTACAAAGGCAAGGAACTGAGCAGGCATGAAAACTGAAATATAAAAAGAAAATATCGAGAGAATTTGCATAGAATGGAACAGTGTTCATGTTTCCGTTCAATGATCCAGTGACCATTCGGAGAAACAGAGGTAATTTGGTTTAGAGATACAGCACGGAAACAGGCCTTTTTGGCCCATCAAGTCGGCGTCGACCAGCGATCCCCGCACACTGACACTATCCTACACGCACTGGGCACAATTGTCATTAACACCAAGCCAATTAACCTACAAACCGCCTCGTCTTTGGAGTGTGGGAGGAAACTGGAGCCACCAGAGGAAACCCACACAGGTCACGGGGGGAGAGCGTACAAACTCCGTACAGACAAGCACCCGTGGTCAGGATCGAACCCGGGCCTCTGGCGCTGCAAGGCAGCAACTCTACCGCTGTGCCAACATGCCGCCCAGTAATAATTCAGTCCAAGGACCTTCGCATTTGACAAGGGGTCTTGGACTTCAAGCATAAACTCTGTATCTCTTTCCACAGATGCATTCTGATCTACTGAGTGTTCCCAGTATTTTCTGTTTGGATTTCAGATTTCTAGCATTTGAATTTCAGCATTCAACAGATCATGCTGCTTGGATGAGGAACAGCTTTGCCCAAGATCGTAAGAAATTGCAGAGAGCTGCAGATGTTGCCCAGTCCATCACACAGATCAGACACTTCAGACAGACAGCGTAATCAAAGTCTTGTCTCAGCCCAGTCATTCCTTCTTCTCCCCGCTCACATCCAGCAGAAGGTACAGAAACTAGTAGACTCAGGAACAGGTTCTCCCGGTCCATTATCAGGCTTCTGAATGGTCCTTCCATAGGCTAGGATACTATTCAATTCACCTCTACCCCATGGAGGACATTGGACAGGGGAGTCTGAAACTAGAGGACATAGATTTAAGGTGAGAGGGGAATGATTTAAAGTGGACCTGAAGGGCAGGTTTTGGAGGTTGGTCGGTTTGTGGAATGAGCTGATAGAGGAAGTGGTGGAGGTAGATAGAATTGCTATGTTTAAAGTCATTTGAACATGTACACAGATAAGGGTTTGAGGGATACTGGCCAAATACAGGAAAGGACCTTGGTTAGCATGGACTAGTTGGCCGAATGGCCTGATTCACTGCTATACATTTCTATGACTCCATATTTCCATTCTGGACAACAAGCTACCCAACAGATATTTATGCTGCTTATGCCTCTTCCTACATTTCTTAGTGACCCCCATCAATATATTCTCCTATTAAATGGAAGAAATGTTGACAAGACACAAGCGTAAGCTGGCCACGTACACGGTGGACAATGGCGAGATACCAAAGCTTATTGTAATTACTGGCTTTCCGTTCATAACCCTGTAGAGGAGCAATGTAGTTTAACAAAGTGGCGATCTGCGGGTTGGAAAATCGGCAACCTTTGGGAATATTAATGGCAAGTTTGGTGGAAAGTTGGGGCTCATTGTCCGTAATTAAGGAGACTAAGCTCAAGATGGGATTCTGCTCCTGATCTCCACTGACTAATGCAACACATAGCGAGTGCAAGGGTTTATGCCTGTGTACAAGAGAGGGGAGAATGATGTACACAGTCATAAATGAGATCCACAACTCTTTGAAGAATGGTCTCGACCCAAAACGTCACCTATTCCTTCTCTCCAGATATGCTGCCTGACCCACTGAGTTACACCAGCATTTTGTGTCCATCTCCATATCTCTCCCTCTATTGACTCCGCCACAGGCTTTGCTTCCAGCAAGGGCTCAAACCTGATTTTGTGGGACTGGGGACGAAGTGAGTCCTGACCTGGTAAGATTGGCAAGTGTATTTATCCCCCAGAAAAGGGTTGGATGAGATTTCTACTGTGCCAATGATGCCAGATTATATTTCCAAAAAACTCAAAAAGGTAGTAGTGGGATTTGAACTCTTACTCCAACAGATTATGCTTCCTGGATTTCAATCCAACACATTACAACCGCAGGGCAGCCACAAAGCCTTAAATTGCGAGACAAGCTAGCATGGAGTGGTTGTAAAATTAAGCAGATTATTGGCACCCATCAACTGTTCTATTTGGACCACCAATTATCATTTTGGGAAGCACTCACGCCTAGCAGTTGCTGGCATAAACTCTCAATCTATTTTCATCCCAATACCCACTCAGCAGTCCTCTGAGCCAAGTTTAACTGATGAAAAAAATAAGCCAATGTTATTTAGTAGCGGGCACCAATTGTGCTGCAAAAGCAATGTCATTTAATTTATTCCCCTCATATATTTCGGGCACAATGAGAGATGATGGATAGATGCGAGACACAGCTATGGATGTAATCAAATTAGCAAGATATAGCTATAGCTCCAGGCATGAGAGAACTGCAGGAATTCCCCCAAAGGAATGTTCCCTTGGCGTTAGTTACATTTTAGCCTAATTCCCATGAAGGTGCTGACTCCGACTGTGTTACTGTACTCTGGGTAATTGAATTAAGGGATGATATCATGCTGGTGGGGTGGTTAGATAGAGTGTTTAGAGATACAGCGCGGAACGGGAACAGGCCCTTCAGCCCACCGAGTCCGTGCCAACCAGCGACCCCCATACCCTAGCTCTATCCTCCACACGATTTACAATTTTTCCCAACGCTAATTAACCTACAAACCTGTACATCTTTGGAGTCCGGAGCACCTGGAGAAAACCCACGCAGGTCACAGGGAGAACGTACAAACTCTGTACAAGATTCAAGATTCAAGAGAGTTTATTGTCATGTGCCCCTGATAGGACAATGAAATTCTTGCTTTGCTTCAGCACAACAGAACATAGTAGGCATGAATACAGAACAGATCAGTGTGTCCATAGACCATTATAAAAAATATATACACACATATGTATATGCTGCCTCTGTATATGTATATAGACAGTACCCTTGGTCAGGATCGAACACGGGTCTTTGGTGCTGTAAGGCAGCAGCTCTACCGCTGCGCCACCTTGCCGCCCGAGGTTTCGGGTCAGCGAATTCCAGAATCCAGAGTCTTGGCATCTAAAGACTGGAGCAACGAATATATTTGAGGATCAACAAGATGACAGGAATCATGAGAGGTTGCGGGGCTGGAGGTGGTTGCAGAGGCAGCATGGAGTGAGAGTGTGGATAGCTTTGTATACAAGGTTGAGAATTTTCCAGTACAACAGAGGGGTTGCCAAGTTGTGAGTCAATGCTAGTTAGTGATAATACACGGTCTGTCTGTACTTGGTATTGGATATGCCTGGCAATGGTCTGAAGTTTATGTTGGCCGCAGAGCTTTGGAATAGGGAGGTTTAGTTTAGTTAAGCGATAGAGCGCGGAAACAGGCCCTTCAGCCCACTGAGACCAACAATCACAAATGTCTGGAAAGCTCTCCCAAGGGTGGTGGTTGAAGTAGATACATTAGTGGCATTTAAGAGACTTTTGGATAGGCAGATGGATATGTAGGGAATGGAGGGTTATGTGCAGGTAGATAAGTGATGGTCTTGGCATAAGATGGTCTTGACCACAGTTTAAGAATCAGGAGTAAGCCATTTAGAACGGTGACGAGCAAACACTTTTTCTCACAGAGAGTGGTGAGTGTGGAATTATCTGCCTCAGAGGGCGGTGGAGGCAGGTTCTCTGGATGCTTTCAAGAGAGAGCTAGATAGGGCTCTTAAAAATAGCGGAGTCAGGGGATATGGGGAGAAGGCAGGAACGGGGTACTGATTGGGGATGATCAGCCATGATCACGTTGAATGGCGGTGATGGCTCGAAGAGCCAAATGGCCTACTCCTGCACCTATTGTCTATTGTCTATTGTCTATAATGTTCGGCACAGTAATTGTGGGCCGAAGGGCCTGTTCTTGTGCCATACTCTTCTATGTTCTAAGGCAAGATGCCTCGGCTAATAAGAACTGCTTTCTCCTCTCAATTGCTCCCCTTCTTCTAAGAAGTAATTTAATACAATTACAGATTCCTTTATCTGGGAAACCAGCCTCTGCATTTGAATTAAATTGTTTCTCTAAATGGTACCATTTGTGTAAGGGAATAATTTAATGGATGATGAATCAAGATGAACTAATGTATACTGAGCAAACCAAGACACAGATGCAAAGTGCCAGTATTACCGCTCTGAGGTCCCCACACAACAAGGAAGCACAATGAAAATTATGCTAAAGGGAGCTGGTAAACTGGGGATATGTTTTATGATGCCCTTCATTGTTTAGGAATTAAAACACGGAACAATATGTATTAAAGTGACAGTCTTGTATCACTGTTTACAGTATATCCGGAGACATCGTGAGAAGAGAAGAAGCCTTACTTTTAGTTTTGTTTAGAGATACTCCCCGTTGGATTGCAACCTTGTCGTGGTCGGGGAGCTTGTGTGTCTCAGTGACCCCTAGAGCTATGCCAGCGGGAGATTCGTCTCCTGTTAGGGTCTCCCATGCTGGACAGGTCGAAGGGTAGAGGCGAGACGAAGAGCGATCCTCTGGTCCTCCAGGTTGGAGGTTGAGCACGGGGCTAGCAACCCTGTCTCGTAAAACAAATATGTTACGGAAACAGCAACTGAAGGAATCAACACTACTGGGCGTGATGGACTTCCAGGGCTATCGACAGATGCTGGGATGAATGTCAATGGTGAACAATGGACCTGATCTGGGGTAGTGTCCAGAAGCTAGCCCAGAACAGACAGGAGTGGAGGACCTTCATTGCTGCCCTACATGCCAGGAGGCATAAGAGGCAGTAAGTAAGTAAGTTAGAGATACAGCTCGGGAACAGGTCCTTCGGCCCTCCGCACATCTCCGCACATTAACTCTATCCGACACACACTAGGGGCAAATGTTACATTTACTCCAAGCCAATTAACTTACAAACCTGTATGTCTTTGGAGTGTGGGAGGAGACTGAAGATCTTGGAGAAAACCTACGCAGGTCACGGGGAGAACGTGCAAACTCCGTACAGACAGCACCAATTGCTGGGATCGAACACGTGTCTCAGTAGCTCTACTGCTGTGCCACCGTGCCGGCCTACTTGAATAAACCCAATGAAATATATCTTGGCTCTCTGCATTAGTACAGAGGTGGACCAAGATTTCAGGGTTATTTCAAATCCATTAGGATTAAGAACTTTGTGTCAGTATCATCATTATTTATGTCCTAATTGAGGGTCAAAAAAGTTAATAAGGACATAAATTACGATGATACTAACACAACGTTCTTAATCCTAATGGATTTGAAATACCCCTTAAATCTTGGTCTACCATTGTACTATTGTATAGAGCCAAGATATATTTCATTGAGTTGGAATATAACCTATGCTGTACCCAAAACAGACAGTGAAAAGGGCGTTATTAACTAATCTGGTTAGTTGATTTGTCCACAGTAAACTGCTCCTACTGCAGATTAGTGGCAGGGGAATTTGAAGGGGGGTTGGCAGGTGGGATTAAGGGGTGGCACAGCGGTAGAGTTACCACATTACAGCGCCAGATATCCGGGTTCGATCCTGACTACGGGTGCTGTCTGTACGGAGCTTGTACGTTCACCCTGGGACCACGTGGGTTTTCTCCGGGTGCTCTGGTTTCCTCCCACACTCCAAAGACGTGCAGGTTTGTATGTCAATTGGCTTCTCAAAAAGTCAAAGTATCCTTTACTGTCATTCAGACCTTTCGGTCTGAACGAAATTTCGTGCCTTGCAGTCATACATATAATAATAAATAACAAAAACACACAATAAACACAAATTTAACATCCACCACGGTGAGTTCACCAGGCACCTCCTCGCTGTGATGGAAGGCAAAAGTCTTAAAGTCTTTGTCTCTTTGTCTCTGTAAATTGTAAATTGTCCCTCGTGTGCTGGATAGTGATAGCGTGTGGGGATCTCTGGACAGTGCGGATTCGGCGGGCCGAAGGGCCTGTTTCCGCGCTCTGTCTCTAAAGTATATGCGTGGTCATGATCAAAAGAGATGGGGCTCTGCTGGGGTTAATTCAATGAAATATTTATTGGTGCTGTGCAATAGTACAGCGTTAAACCAAGATTTCAAGGGGATTTCAAATCCATTAAGTTTGAGAACTTAAGTTTGAGAACCTTGTCCTTTGTCTGTAGGATCATGCCAGTGTACAGAGTTATGCTGCTCGGCACGGACTCGGTGGGTCAATGAGGTCACTGGCGGCTGCTCCTCTCGCAGCTGTTCGCCCTCTCAATTCAATGATTCAATGATATTTAATCATCACATGTACCGTGGTTCAGGGAAATGCTTTGTTTTGCGTACAACCCGGTAAAATCGAGCAGCAGACCTCGCCCAGGCAATACACAAGGGGCGCCACGTTTTGGTGCTGACAATGTTACAAATGTTATCCAAACGGTCCTACCTACTGCCTCTACTGCCTGCCTCTGCACATGGCAAAGGGACTCCTCCCCACGCCCCCCACCCCCAAGCTGGGTCCCCCCTTCGTACTCCGCATCCCCTCGCCGGGCACCTCTCCGAGGATCCACCTCGCTCTCCGACAACCCTCCTCGGCTATATCTGTGATCCACTCCCGCACACAGTTTTAATGTTAATTTCCGACGTGTATTATTCGGGCTGCGAATAGTTCTCTGGGAGCAGAACCCCATCATAACCTAGAGAACCCCCCCCCCCCTCAACTTGCTGCCTTTCGTGAGCTCCATCCATTCTCTCACTGCGTCTCTGCAGAGCTTCAGAAGAGGATAAGGTACACAAAAATGCTGGAGAAACTCAGCGGGTGCAGCAGCATCTATGGAGCGAAGGAAATAGGCAACGTTTCGGGCCGAAACCCTTCTTCAGAAGAGGATAGTTAACTCAACCAGCCCTCCCGGTCTTTGACTATGAATGCATGTGCACTGGCAGAGTGCGTATCCAATTTATTTTATTTACTGCAAACACTGACTGTCTTACAATTATTCCAACTCCAAAAACTTGGGCCAATCGTTCTGCCAGATAACACAGCTGAGGAAGCCAACCATTTCTTGGCTGTGGTTCAACTTAAATCTGTCCCAAATGCCAGAGACAAAACACAAATAGGTGAGGCCCAAGGAACACGAGTTAGCAACATTGTTTTCTAAGGTGGTTTTGCTCTGGGAGGCAAGGAATTTCTCATGTGAGTTGGGAAAGAGAGTCCAATGGTGAGAGTGGGACTGGTACTGTGAATCAAAGCAGCGCTTCTCTGGGGGCTGGAGCGAAAAGGTTTCTGTTCACTGAACAAGAACTTGCTGGTTCTCTGCTGATGCACCGTGTGGGTGTGTGTTTGTCTGTGTGTGTGTGTGTGTGTGTGTGTGTGTGTGTGTGTGTGTGTGTGTGTGTGTGTGTGTGTGTGTGTGTGTGTGTGTGTGTGTGTGTGTCTGTGTGTGTGTGTGTGTGTGTGTGTGTGTGTGTGTGTGTGTGTGTGTGTGTGTGTGTGTGTGTGTGTGTGTGTGTGTATGCACACACGTACATGCACATGAGAGTTGGGTTGGGTGTGTCAGAGTGTGTGTATGTGTGTGTTGGAGAGTTGGGGCGTGTGTGTGTGATGTGGGTGTGAGTCAGGGTGTGTGTTCGTGCGCGTATGTGTGTGGGAGAGACTGGTTGTGTGTGTGTGTGTGTGTGTGTGTGTGTGTGTATGTGTGTGAGAGTTTTGGACTGTGCGTGTCTCCAGTCTGCCTTCCAGCTGGAGTCTGTGAACAATCCTTCCACACTGAGCCACTGTCAGTGATACGAGTCATATTATAGTGATATGGATCAATACACTGAGATTCACAGCCGCGCGCATTGCTCCCAATTCTTGATGTCACTGGAGCGGAACTTAATGAAACCACCGCTGGAGAAAACCAGACAAAACACAAGATTAATGGATGAAGGAGCGTTCAGTGTATGGATATCTTCCTTTGGAGACTGAAGATTGTATTAGAAGCCCTAATGAATAGAAGGCTGCACTGTACTTTACACTGCAAGGCCTGTTGGCTTTAATAGAAATCACCTTTGCAGGTGCAACCCAATTTTCCGTCCTCATTTCCCCGAAAATTGCAATTCTTGTCAACAGGGAGTCGCGTTAGAATCTTTGACACAAGACTTCTGTCAGGCAGCTTAATGTGTTTGTGTGTGCACAGCATATTGAGATTTCGCCAACCAGAAAGGGGCTTCTGGAAATGATCCTCGGGCCATGTGTGAATGAGAAGTTCAATTGTGCGTGCTCAATAACAACACACTCTCATCTAGCTGCTACAAGACTCTACCAAGTCTACATTTGGGGCGGCACGGTGGCGCAGCGGTAGAGTTGCCTTCCTTATAGCGCCAGGGACCCTGACTACGGGTGCTGTCTGTACGGAGTTTGTACGTTCTCCCCGTGACCGCGTGGGGTTTCTACAGTTTCCTCCCACACTCCAAAGGCTTAAGGGCCTGCCCCACTTGGCCGTCATTTGCGTCTCATTTATGCATCGTAATATTTGTAGGTATTAGGTGGATTGGAAGTGATAGGTGGATACAGGTGTGGGGAGGGTTTGATTGTCAGATGGGTGGAGGAAGGCCGGTGATGGGAGGAAGCCAAAAGGGCTTGAGATACATAGAGAAGAGGCACAAAACGTGAAGCTAGATAAAAGGAATGCAGGTAAAAGGGATGGAGGAGTAACAATTCAGGCCCTTGGGAGAGACCACGAACCAAATGTATGTCCCTTGCCTCCTCCACTGTCAGATTGAGACCCAACCCGAATTGGAAGGACAACACCTCATATTTCGCTTGGACAGCTTCATCATCATCGGCGGTCACTCGAAACGAGTATGACTGTCCTCTCCTCTCCATAGGGTCGTCTACTTGTGGGTCTGCAGATGTCTGTAGAGGCTGATCCACGATCCACACACCTTGGTGCAACGTGGGCAGTGGAGACTGGCGGTGGTTGGTAGTCGTCGAGCCCCCTTCTCTCTCTCTCTCCTTACGGTGCTGTCGCTTTGTCTCTGCGACACGGCGTAGTTCCGTTTCGTGACGTGCGGCTCCTTCCTGCACGGATTTCCTCCAGGAGCGCCTGTCCGGTGCAACGTGCTCCCAGTTGCTCGATGTGATGTGGAATTTCTTCAGACTGCTCTTGATGTTGTCCTTGCAGCGTTTCCTTGGCCCGCCGGGGGGCTCGCCGACCTTCCTTCAATTGAGAGTACAGGATTTGTTTAGGGAGACGTGTGTTGGACATGCGGATGACATGGGCAAGTCCATCGAAGTTGGTGCTGCATTATTGTGGTGGTGATGCTGGTCATGTTGGCTTCCTCCAAAACGCTGATGTTGGTGCGTTTATACCCAGTGGTATGATTTTTGATTTCTCGAACTTCAAGTAACCTTTGCTTTCTCTCTCTCGACGTCCCTCCCTCATCCTAGGTCACCGACTAGTTCCACTGTCCTCCTTATTAAATATTACTGATTGTATGCCTCGTTGTTACCTTCCCCTCAGTTGACAATAAACCATTCTATGTTTCCTTGATCATCGTCCCCTTTAATCTGTGTTTTCACACCTTTCCCTTACATATCTCTATGTCAATACCAACGCTCAAAATGTGGATTGCAAGTATGTTGGATACCGCACATCTTGAGGAAATGCGATTCCTCCTAATAGATAAATTTGACCAATTCATAACGAGTTGGTCTCCATTTGTCGTCTTTTTGGAAACATATGGTGCAAAACAGGTGTAAAAGCTAATCCGTGACTGCGGATGGTCAAGATTATAAATGATCTCCTATTTTCTTTTCTTCTCTTCTTTTCTTTTATTCTCTTTCTTCTATTTTCTATGTCTCAACTTTCTTTTTTCATTCTTTATTTTTCTTTTTCACACACTATATATCTCACATTTTTCTATTTTTCATTATCTAACTTTTTTCTTTTTCTTCTTTATTTCAAAAACATTTAAAAAAAAGCTGTACATAAAAGGTATTATGAAAATATGATTGTATACAATTGTACTTACTTCTAATAAAATAAAAATATTTTAAAAAATTAAAAAAAACATATCTCTATGTCTCTCTCTCCCCTGACTCTCAGTCCGAAGCAGGGTCTCGACCTGAATCGTCGCCCATTCCTCCTCTCCAGAGATGCTGCCTGTCCCGCGGAGTTACTCCAGCACTTTGTGTCAATAATCCAATAAGATGGTCGTGGGAGAAAGGGAAATAAAGCTGTTAATATAACGTTTATAGCAAAAATAGAGAAACGAGAAAGGAGAAAAAAACAAGTCCTGACTGATACTTATCATCAATTACTTTCACAAAAGGGAAATTGTCCGATTATTGACATGTTTAGAACATGAGAGAGCTGGATGATGCGCCCGTCAGTGAACCTGCTTTTCATTCAGTTCAATCATGGGTGATTATCTCAACACCACGTTCCCTCCTGACTCCTTATGTCCTTCCTCAATAGACAACAAAAATCAAGCCCAGAGCCTTCCAGTGGTAAATAATTGTAAAACACTCTGTATTTCTCCTCACCTCTGTTCTAATGGATACAATTCGGGCGGCACGGTGGCGCAGCGATACAGTTGCTGCCTTACAGCGCCAGTGTCCCGTGACTGTGGGTGCATGTCTGTACAGAGTTTGTGCGTTATTCCTGTGACCTGCGTGGGTTTTCTCCGAGATCTTCGGTTTCCTCCCACACTCCCAAGGCGTATAGGTTTGTAGGTTAATTGAACTGTTTAAAATGGAAATTGTCCCTGGTGCGTGCCTGATAGTGTTCATGTGCGGGGATCGCTGGTCGGTGCGGACTCGGGGGGCCGAAGGGCCTGTTTTCGCGCCGTAACTCTAAACTGAAATAAAATTTCTGGCCCTGATTCTGAGGCCAGATCATTATCTACAAATATCCCTCTTTAAATAAACAAAACATTATTGTTGCATCTAGCAGTCGATGTGAACCTAGAGGCATGGTGGAGCATGTTAGTTGAGAGATACCACGTGGAAGCAGGGTCAAGTCCACCCCTGCCAGTGATCACCTGTTCGCACTCGTTCTACATTATCCCACTTTTCCATCCATTTCCTACCCACTAGGAACAATTAACATCTTTGGAATGTGGGAGGAGACCCATGCAGTCACAGGAAATAGGCACAAACACCACACAGACAGCACCCGAGGTCAGGATCGAACCGGGGCGTCCTGTGTTGTGAGGCATCAGCTCCACCAACTCTGCCATGCTGCTGCGTCACTCTCACTCTGCTGCCCCATAGCATCTAGTCATTCACAATCGCACCATGGAAGATATTGGTTGGTAGAAAGACGTAAAATGCTGGAGTAACTCAGCGGGACAGACAATAGACAACAGTCTGAAGAAGGGTTTCGGCCCGAAACGTTGCCTATCTCCTTCGCTCCATAGATGCTGCTGCACCCGTTGAGTTTCTCCAGCATTTTTGTGTACCAGAGACAATAGACAATAGGTTGAGGAGTAGGCCATTCAGCCCTTCGAGCCAGCACCGCCATTCACTGTGATCATGTCTGATCATCCACAATCAGAAAAGGAATACCCCTTTCCTGCCTTCTCCCCATATCCCTTGACTCCGCTATCTTTAAGAGCTCTATCTGACACTCTCTTGAAAACATGCAGTGAATTGGCCTCCACTGCCCTCTGAGGCAGAGAATTCCACAGATTCACAACTCTCTGGGTGAAAAACTTTTTCCTCATCTCCGTTCTAAATGGCCTACCCCTTATTCTTAAACTGTGGCCCCTGGTTCTGGACTCCCCCAACATCGGGAACATGTTTCCTGCATCTAGCATGTCCAATCCCTTAATCTTATACGTTTCAATAAGATCCCCTCATACTTCAAAATTCCAGTGTCTACAAACCCAGTCGCTCCATTGTTTCAACATAAGACAGTCCCGCCATCCTGGGAATTAACCTCGTGAACCTACGCTGCAGTCAGCATCTCTGGATAGAAGGAATGGGTGACAAAGAAGAAATTGAGACAACAAATGATTTTTAACTGCATTGCTACCTCATCTCCTTTCTAAAGGTACGTCCTTATATTTTGGGGGAGTCCAGAACCAGGGGCCACAGTTTAAGTCGGAGTCCTTATGATTACGGAGGGGTTCACCAGGGTGAATTGTCGCTGTCTATAGGGAAAGGGCTGTTAAACTGCAAGAAGGAATTCAGGATTCTCCTCTTTACTCTCCTTGCAACAACATGGAGTCTATCAAACAGAAAGCACGGATGCATTTAAAGAGAAGTTCCTGAGGGAACGAGGAATGGAGGATACGTTGATGGGGTTACATCAAGAGGGTGGAGACACATGTGGAGCATAAACACCACAGATCCCATTTCTGCACAGAACACTTTCATCTTTGTAAATAATACACAGGCGGTTCTTATACGAAGGCAAATGAGTTCTTATAAGCATGCATCCCCACCAAGATGGAACAAACACACAAACAAAACTCCAAGCCCACGGATGTTATCCCACTGATTAAATAGTAACGCCGTCTTTGCTTAGAGATATCAGAAGCAAGCGGAGCAGCATTTCCTGGCAATTCGTGTTCTTTGCAGAGGGTGTAATCTAGTTTAAAATGCGGCAGAATCTATAAAATGAAAATCACACCATTCAACATTGATGTGATGCGAGCTCCTCTTCAAACACTCAGCCTCCATGGTTTCCACCGCTATATATTTCTATTTTGGGGACACGGGTGGAATGTCATTATCCTGCAACACACTGGCTCCGTGAATGTATTAAACTCATTCAAGTCGGCGTTGAACCATAGAACTGGCAGCAACCCGGAAGAAGAACTGCATTGGGCCTGTACTCGTTGGAGTTTCGAAGATTGAGGGGGGCACCTCATTGAAACGCACAGAATCGTGAAAGGCCTGGGTAGAGTGGATGTGGAGAGGATGTTTCCACTAGTGGGAGAGTCTAGAACTAGAGGTCATAGCCTCAGAATTAAAGGACGTTCTTTAAGGAAGGAGATGAGGAGAAATTTCTTTAGTCAGAGGGTGGTGAATTTGTGGAATTCTTTGCCACAGAAAACTGTGGAGATCGTCAACAGATCTTTTTAAGGCTGTGGAGGCCAAGTCAGTGGATATATTTAAGGCAGAGATAGCTAGATTCTTGATTAGTACAGGTGTCAGAGGTTATGGGGAGAAGGCAGGAGAATGGGGTTAGGAGGGTGAGATAGATCAGCCATGATTGAATGGCGGAGTAGGCTTGAAGGGCTGAATGGTCTAATTCTACTCCTATCCCTTATGACCTTATGAGAAAAGGAATAGGTGACGTTTCGGGTCAAGATTCTTCCCCAGACTCGAACAGTCTCTACCCGTCACCTATTCCTTCTCTCCAGAGATGCTGCCTGTCCTGCTGAGTTACTCCAGCATTTTGTGTCTATCTTTGGTTTAAACGAGCACCTGCAGTTCCTTGCTACACACTGTTGGAAGTGTCATTGTTCAGATGAGAAGTTGAACTGAGGACTCCCCTGCTCTCTCAAGTGGATACAATGATCCCAGGGCCACACTCTACTGGAGAACAAGAGAGTCTTCGCTGTGCTCTTGCCACTACATGCCTTTTATATATCTTAAACTATGCCCCATTATCACATTACTGCTTGTGGGAGTTTTCTATGTGTGTAAAATGACCAATTCATCTCTTATAAAATGACTACACTTTGCAAAAGCTTCAGTGGTTACACATTATAAATGCATGCCACATGTATTTATAATGGGAGAGAGATAAATAAGGTAGACACTCAGCATCCCTTTGCTCATGGTGGGAGTATCTCAGAGGCATAAATGTCAGGTGAGAAGTACAATAGTTAGAGGTGGGAGGGGGACTGAAGAGGGATTTGTTCACACACATGGTGATTGGAGTCAGGAATGTACTGCCTGAGTTTAGTTTAGTTAAGTTTAGAGACACAGCATGTAAACAGGCTCTTTGGCCTCCCCAAGCCCACGGCGCCCAGCCATCACCCATACACTAGTTCTACCCTACACGCGAGGGACCATTTTACAATTTTTCCAAAGCCAATCCACCTGCAAACCTGTTCGGCTTTGCATGCTGGAGGAAACCAGAGCACCCGGAGGAAACCCACACGGTCACAGGGAGAAGGTACAATCTCCATAGTCAGGATCGAACCCGGGTCTCTGTCGCTGTAATGGGCCGGTCCCACCTAGGCGATTTTTTAGGCGACTACAGGCGACTAGGCTGTCGCCACATGGTCGTCGGAGTGTCGCCTGTATGGTCCTGAGTCGTCTCCTCACTCGCCCAAAGAGTCGTAGCGTCTTTCTGGTCACCGCTGGATTTTCAACATGATGAAAAAATTTCGGAGACAGTCGGCGACGTGCGTTTGGTACCAATGAGCGTAGCTTGACCTCCTGATATAGGTGCTGGCGTAGTTGTCGCCAGGTTAACGTACGTTGTCGCCGGTGATTACTTCATTTTTTTTTGTTAAACAAATGATTCTCTTTCAAATGTTATGTCGAGGGGGGAGATCCAGTCACCGGTTTTTAGGTGACCTGCTACGACTATGACAGTCGCCTAAAAATAGCCTAAGTGGGACAGGCCCATAAGGCAGAAACTCTGCCACTGCGCCACCCTATGTGGCAATAATAATAATCATAATAATACATTTTATTTATATAGCGCTTTTCAAGGACTCAAAGTCGCTTATGGTAGATGGCATTGGTAGATGCTTTCAGAAACTCTTATGGAGCATTCAGCAAAGCACTTGAATTGGCAAGGCATATGGACCTGATGCAGTAAATGGTAGACAAAAATGCTGGAGAAACTCAGCGGGTGCAGCAGCATCCATGGAGCTAAGGAAATAGGCAACGTTTCGGGCTGAAACCCTACTTCAGTCTGAAGAAGAAGGGTTTCGGCCCGAAACGTTGCCTATTTCCTTCGCTCCATAGATGCTGCTGCACCTGCTGAGTTTTTCCAGCATTTTTGTCTACCTTCGATTTTCCAGCATCTGCAGTTCCTTCTTAAGCAGTAAATGGTGTAGTTGGGTGCAGTGGGCATGGAGAATGTGGTGGGCTGAAGTGCCTGTTTCTTTGCTATACAACTGTCTGATTCGAATAACTGTATTGCCAGTAATGTCAGGAAGTGTATAGACAGCGCGAGGACTCAGCCTGAAGAAGGGTCTCGTCCCAAAATGTCACCTATATCTTTTCTCCAGAGATGCTGCCTGACCCGCTGAGTTACTCCAGCACCTTGTGTCTATCTTTGGTGTAAACCAGCATCTGCAGTTCCTTCCCACACATGTCAGTAAATGTGCTGTTTAAATGGAAATATTTTTAGTGATGTATAAACTTTAACTATTTCCTGGATTTAACAGTTGTGGCACAGTGGCTCAACGCTGGTGTTGCTGCCTTACAGCGCCAGAGTCCGTGGTCAAACCTTACTTACGGGTTCTGCCTGTGCGGTATTTGTACGTTCTCCCTGTGACCTTGTGAGTTTTCTCCTGGTGCCCCCGGTTTCCTCCCACACTCCAAAGACTTGCAGGTTTCTAGGATGATTGACCTATAAATTTTCCCTAATGTGTAGGATTGTGCTGGTATAGGGGTGGTTGTTGGTTGACACGGACTCAGTGGGCTGAAGGGCCTGTTTCCACGCTGTATCTCCAAAGTTTAAAGTAGCACCAGGACATCAGGGAAACTCTCAAGTGATTTCTTCAAGACCGACAGTGGGGTCCTTCACATCCGCTTGAGAAAGCAGAAGGGCTTCCCAGTTCAGCTTCTCATCTGAGAGTCAGTCCTGCTGAAAGTCCCCCTGAAGTCCGAGAACACTGATGCAATTATTAAGAAACATCAGCGCCTCTACTTCCTGAGAAGATTACGGAGAGTCAGTTTGTCAAGGAGGACTCTCTCTAACTTCTACAGGTGCACAGTAGAGAGCATGCTGACCGGTTGCATCGTGGCTTGGTTCAGCAACTTGAGTGCCCTGGAGAGGAAAAGACTACAAAAAGTAGTAAACACTGCCCAGTCCATCATCGGCTCTGACCTCCCTTCTATCGAGAGGAACTATCGCAGTCGCTGCCTCAAAAAGGCTGGCAGTATCATCAAGGACCCACACCATCCTGGCCACACACTCATCTCCCCGCTACCTTCAGGTAGAAGGTACAGGAGCCTGAAGACTGCAACGACCAGGTTCAGGAATAGCTACTTCCCCACGGCCATCAGGCTATTAAACTTGGCTCAGACATAACTCTGAACATTAATAGCCCATTATCTGTTATTTGCACTTTATCAGTTTATCAGTTTATTTATTCATGTGTGTATATATTTATATAAGGGTATATGGACACACTGATCTGTTCTGTGTTCATGCCTACTGTGTTCTGTTGTGCTGAAGCAAAGCAAAAATGTCATTGTCCTATCAGGGACACATGACAATAAACTCTCTTGAATCTTGAATCTTGAAGTGCAGGACTCACTCACTAATGCGTCAGAGTCTCCTTGTGTTGGTGTTGTCAAAAGAGGGGCCAAACGAGAGCGGTGCCAAACGAGAGCATGCCTCTGGTGCCAAGTCCACTCGGGATGATCACAGGGTAACAGCCAGCAGTTCGTCAGTGGTCCTCAGCATCCCTGAGGGAGAGATTGAAGAGACATCCAGGAGATCTTGCTCCTGGTCGACGTCCCACATCAACACCCCCCCCCCCCCCCCCCACCACACTGCCTTGCAACCTCCCGCCCTGCCTACCTCCTCTTCCTGGCCCTGTTCCCTATCCCCTGAGTCACTGCCTAGTCCATGTTTTGTGCGAGGACCAGCTCTGAGTCACCGCTCACTCCCCCGCAGTTTAATGATCTGTGCGTTGGCTCGCACAGGCAGTCACTTGACTACTTTGCTGGAGTGCAGAAGGCAGACATTCTTCAGCACCAACCAGGATCTTCAGGAGAAGAAGCTGAAACAAAGACGACCAGTTGTTTTACATTTCCCATGTTCTTCATTTGTAATTCCACCCACACAATGCACGCGTGCCTGTGTATGTGTGCACATGTGTATATGTGTGTGTATCGGTATGTGTGCATGTGTGTGTGTGTGTATGTGTGTGTGTGTATGTGTGCGTATATGTGTGTGTTTATGTGTGGGTGTATGTATGCGTGTATGTGTGTGTATATGAGTGTGTATGTGTGCACATGTGTATATGTGTGTGCATCGGTATGTGTGCATGTGTGTCTGTATGTGTGTGTATGTGTGCGTATATATGTGTGTTTATGTGTGGGTGTATGTGTGCGTGTGTATGTGTACATGTGTGCATATGTATGTATATGTGTGTGTGTATGCGTGTATGTGTGTGTATGTGTGCACATGTGTATATGTGTGTGCATCGGTATGTGTGCATGTGTATGTGTGTGTGTATGCATATATGTGTGTGTATGTGTGTGTATATGTGTGTGTATGTGTGTGCATGTTTGCATATGTATGTGCATGTGTGTGTTTGCATGTTTGTATATGTGTATGTGCACATGTATGTGTGTGTGTGTGCATGTTTGCATATGTATGTGCATGTGTGTGTTTGCATGTTTGTATGTGTGTATGTGCACATGTATGTGTGTGTGTGTGTGTTTGTGTGTATATGTATGTGCATGTGTGTGTTTGCATGTATGTATGTGTGTATGTGCACATGTATGTGTGTGTGTTTGTGTGTATATGTATATGTGTGTGACCACGTAGCAGACATTAAACTCTTTGCAATTAAGTTTTTTTTAAACCGTGCCGTTTCCATGATCACCAACAGTAAATTACACCAAATAGTATTCTATGATATTTACTTGTTGGTATTACTGAAGTAAATATGTAGTCATTCGGAAAAATGTAAAATGTGTATTAAGATCAGAAACCAAGAAGTATTTGGTCATGCATGTGTAAGCACCATCTTATTCGAAATTAACCAGTCCTTTCTGTCTTGGACAGTGAACTACAATGGAATTGAATCGATACTCAAGGAAGAACCAAAATACAGATCATCTCTTGACTGCAGCCCTGAATTGATTTCCTGAATTGACCTTGAACTGTTCTGAACTGTCTTTCCATTGAAGCTGAGGCCTCTTACGCTTTCCCGGGTCTGCAAGGCTGGTGAGTAATGGATTGGGGTGTTATCCCCGGCCAGTATTATTGGCTACATGAGTTGTATTATTGTCTATATTTGTGCCTATTGCTGGCAATATATGAATTATATATATATAATATATGCATACGAAATAGTAGGCCCCCCTCAGTCATGACTGACCATGGGTGATGCATCCTGGGCGGATGCAAGCCTGTGCGATGTCATATGGAGGACAGGCTGTTGCCCATGCAGCACGTCCCCCCTCTCCACGTCGCTGATCGATCCAAAGGAACAGCAGGGCCGTTACAGTTTGGCACCAGCGCCGTCGCAGGAGCTGTCAGAGCGAGGTTGTAGACAACGACGAACTGCCTTAGGGGCTCCGGATTTTCTTGAGGTTTACTCCTGGAGCCTTTTCCATGACTGGATATGGCCACAAGGCAGTGGAGGTTTTAAATCAGAGATTTCCCTCTCCTAGATGGACCCCCTTCCCAGGCTGACGAGCCCCATCTGCCCGAGACTCGTGGGGGCGGGAGCGTCTACCTTCCCATGCAGGTCTATAGCACCTGCCCACTGCCCATATATATATATATATATATATATATATATGAAATATATATCTCTATATGTGAAATATATGATATGTGAAATATATATATGTGTGTATGTATGTGTGTATTTGTATGTATGCACATATACATATACACACATATGTAACATCAATGATTGATGGTAAAATTTGCCATTGCAATCAGTTCATCAGCATAGCCTTTGGCTACCTAAGTAAAAGAGTTTAGTTGAGTTTAGTTTAATGTTACGTTATTGCAAGTTATGACCTCAAGTCAACAGAAACTCAAAGTCTGGGCAGTTGGGATCCATAGTTCATAACACATAGGAACAGAGTTAGACTATTCGGCCCTTTGAGTCTCCCCCGACTCCCTTGCTCATCAAAAAGCTATCAATCTTCGCTTGATCTACTCTGCAGTTCTAAGGCTTGGATTATCTAAAGCATTTGAGAAATATCAGCAATCCTGTTTCTACACGTTACCCGTCCATTTTCCTCCATGGATGCTGCCTGACCCACAGAGTTGGCCCAGTAGTTTGTAGAAACAAGGAACTGCAGATGCTGGTTCACCAAGGGAAGATCCAAGAAGTCTGAAGAAGGGTCCCGACCCAAAACGTCGCCTATCCATGTTCTCCAGCGATGCTGCCTGACCTGCTGAGTTACTCCAGCACTTTGTGCTTTTCCTCCAGTAGTTCTCTTTTTGCTCAAGATTTAAGCATCTGCAGTCCCTTGTGACACCAATCTATTACCCCTGGACACGTTTAGACCAGGATTCGGCAATCAATACCACCTTGGCCAAGTTCAACCCAAATAATATCCCATTTCAGAATAACAACACTGAGTTTGTACATTCTCCCCGTGACCTGTATGAGTTTTCTCCAGCTACCTTCCACACTCCAAAGACGTATAGGTTATTAGGCTGATTGGCTTGGTATAATTGTAAATTTTCCCTATTGTGTGTAGGATACTGAGAGTGTGCGGGGGTCACTGGTTAGCGCGGACTTGATGGGCCGAAGGGCCTGCTTCCACATTGTATCTCTAAACTAAACTAAACTGAACTAATCTAAGCAATCAATAGTAATGCCAGTAACTTCCCAGTCAGTGCCCTGTCTGTGAATTCATTTTAATTACCGGACAGAAGTCTGAATCAATGTTTAAAAACCCAGGCGCATCTCGTGATTTGAACATACGTAATCCCTATCACAGCATAAACGCTTTGAGCAGGAGTTATTTTTAATCGGAATAAATTCACTGGATTGCAAATCCCAATTGTCGATAATTAATAATTGGACGATGGTACAGATTGCAAGGCAGATGGAGGGGGATGAAGTTAGGAAGTTTTAATGCACGATCTTTCCCTGGCAAATGTATCAGCCGAGCACAAACTGCTGCAGGATCATTACGGCTATTTTTCTTCTAAGTGGGGCACTGCTCAACAGTCCTTTAATTTTAATCAGTAATGCATTTTATAGGCAGAGCATCTTGTGTTGCTTTGCGGGCCAAGGCTGAGGCTCATCATAGATACACTTCCGGAGTGCTCATTAGAAGTACCCATGAACAATGCCAGGCTTACAACAAGGGAGATCCAACGGCTTAACTTCCGTAATAATGTTTACCAATGTCAAGAATAGGATTGTGTAAATAAATTTGTTATTTACTTTGACACACATGGAGGACATTCGGCCCATCAGCTCTGTGCCAGCTCGCAGCAGAGCAATCCCATGATGACCAATATCATCTCTTATCCCTCTGGGGGCCTTCAACCTGTATTATCTTTCACACACTCATCAACTCCCTTTACTTACACTAGTTTAGTTTAGAGATACAGCGCGGAAAAAGGCGCTTCAGCCCACTGAATCTGCGCTGACCAGCAATCCCCACACACTAACACTATCCTACACACACCAGGGACAATTTACATTTACACCAAGCCAATTAACCTACAAACCTGCACGACTTTGGCGTGTGGGAGGAAACCAAAGATCTCAGAGAAAACCTGCACGGTCACAGGGAGAACATACAAACTCCGTACAGACAGCACCCGTAGTCGGGATCGAACCTGCGTCTCTGGCAGCAACTCCACCGTTACGCCCACGTGTCATTCACTTATATTACCAATTTAGTATGGTCTACTGTCTTACATTCTTGGACATATAAATGTGCAAAATGTGTAGTTGGATTGTCATTAAACTGTGTGTAAAATAAATAAGATTTTCACTGCACTTATGTACACGTGACAAAGTCCCATTGAACCGTAGGTGAAACACTTATCTCTTCTCTTCCCACCGTTCATAAGGTCATAAGTGATAGGAGTAGAATTAGGCCATTCGGCCCATCAAGTGTACTCCGCCATTCAATCATGGCTGAACTATCTCCCCCTCCTAACCCCATTAGTTTAGTTTAGTTTAGTTTATCGTTTAGTTTAGAGATACAGCGCGGAAACCGGCCCCTCGGCCCACCGGGACCGCACCGACCAGCGATCCCTGCATATTAACACTATTCTACACATACTAGGGACAATTTTTACATTTACCAAGCCAATTTACCTACATACCTGCACATGGAATGGACTGTAGTTTCAGAGGGCGTTAGGAGTTGTACATAGGCCAGCTCTAATAAAGAGAGCAGATTTCCATATCTAATGGACAAAAGGTGGACCATTTCTGCAATTCTCATCTTTTGTGATCTCCATCACTAACTCTATGTTTTGTTCAACATTTATTCCATTATTTGATTTTAATTTCCCTGGTTGTTGTGGTGGGATTTGAAAGCATGTCATAAATGACTCAAGAGTGGACTAAGTGCAGACAGCCCTTGTCACCTAAAAAGTCGGAGTTTAGAAGGACGAAAGGGAATCCCATTGAAATCTACCGAATAATGAAAGGCCTAGGTAGAGTGGATGTGGAGAGGATGTTTACAGTAGTGGGCGAGTGTCGGACCGGAGGGCACAGCCTCAGAATAAAAGGACGAGCCATTTGAATGGAAATGAGGAGGAATTATTCATTGCCACACACATTATGCGGACGTGGTGTCGAAGGACGAGAAGCTGAAGCAAAGATGTCGAAGCCAAATAGCCGAATGGATACGAAGCCGAAACGTCAACAAACCGAAAGGGCGGGACACCTAAAACTCAACTTACCGAAAGGCTGCGTCGCCTAAAAGTAAACTCACCGAATGGCCACTCTGCTGAAACGCCAACTAACCGAAAGGCTGCGTTGCCTATAAGCCAACTAACCGAATGCCGCTCTGCCGAAAAGTCAAATAATGCCTTGTGTGGGAAAATGACACACCCCCCCCCCCCCCCCTCCCGTCTCCACCGGCCAGTGATGTGATGGACGTGGGGGTCTGGAACAATCGCTGACAACATGTCCGTTATTTGACTTTTCGGCAGAGCGACATTCGGTTAGTTGGCTTGTAGGCGTCCCACACTGTTGGTTAGTTGGCTTGTAGGCGTCCCACACTGTTGGTTAGTTGGCTTGTAGGCGTCCCACACTTTTGGTTATTTGGCGTTTTGGCTTCGTTTCCATCCGGCTATTTGCCTTCGACTTCTCTGCTTCGGCTTCTCGGCCTTCGACGCCACGTCCGGGCACCCCACACACAGCAGTGGACACCAACATTGGGTCTTTTTAAAGTGGAGATTGATGGGTTCTTGATTAGGAAGGGTGTCAAAGATTACGGGGAGAAGGCAAGGGAATGGGGTTGAGAGGGGAAAATAGATCAGCCATGATCGAATGGCAGAGCAGACTCGATGGGCCGATCGGCCTAATTCTGATTCGGTGTCTTATAGACATGAGATATTGCGAATTCGGAAGGTGGTTAAGAGTGGAATTTTTTGACTCAGTGATACGGTTGTCTCCTTAAATGGGAGGATGCCGTAGAATCAAACTTCTGAAGAAACTAAAATTGTTGGCCAGAAATAGTTAATATTTTCTCAGAGCCTTGTTCCAGAAATAGTTCAATTGAAATTGAATATTAATGATGTGTTCATTTATGCAAACATATTTGACCAGCTGATATAACTGTCTCTGGCAGCTCAATAGATTAAGTTTCTAATGAATTTACGCAGTCCTTTGTACCCAGAGACTGTAACTGACCAGAAAATCATTGCAAATTGTAAATTAGATTCCGGTTCACTTTCATCTGCACGAGAAGATAAAAAATATAGGTTATATAGGCTATTCGAGCCTGCCCCTCTATTCAACAGGATAATGACTGATCTGCCCCAATCCTCATCTCCTCCTCCAATAACCCTCAATTTCCAAATCTTTCCAAAAAAATGATCAATGATCTGGCCATGCTGGAAAATTCCAGAGATTCGTTGGCCTCTGTGAAAAGAGGTACATCTACACACCTGTTTTAAAATGCCCGCCTTCTAATCTAACTATGTTCCCTCATTCTAGACTCTGCCAACAATGGAAATATCTTGAGTAAAAACTCAAAGTGCTGGAGTAACTCAGCGGGTCAGGCATCGTCTCTCCGGAGAAAGACACAAAAAGCTGGAGTAACTCAGCGGGTCGGGCAACATCCCTGGAGTGGTGGCGTTTTGGAGGTCGAAGCCCTTCTTCAGACTGAGAATCAGGGGAAAGGGAAACGAGAGATATAGAAGGTAAATAGGACAAATGAATGCAAGATATGCAAAAAGCAACAATGATCAAGGAAAGGTGGAGCCCACAATGGTCCATTGTTGGCTGTCGGTCTGTGGAGAACAGGGGTAGGCGATGTGTCATGTCGGGACCCCTCAGATTTTGTCTCTCGTGGAATTATCTTACCCCTTTATGTTTCAACAAAATGACTCCTAAACTCCAAAGAAGAGTCGAGCTGCTGCCTCACAGGTCAAGAGAAGAAAGTTCAATCCTGACTTCGGGAGCTGGCTGTGTGGAGTTTGCAGGTTCTCCCTTTGACCACACGGTTTTCCTCTGGGTGATTCGGTTTCCTCCCACCTCCCAAAACTATGAAGGTAGACGAAATGCTGGAGAAACTCAGCGGGTGAGGCAGCATCTATGGAGCGAAATTATCAATTTCCCAAAACCATGAGGCTTGGCAGGTTAATTGCCCCATTAATTTCTCCCAGTTTGTAGCTGAGTGGTAGTTGGAGGAGTCGATGGGAATGTGTGGGAGAATAAAATGTGATCTTATAATGGGGTTATTGGAGAACTGGCGCAGAAGAGGAGACGAGGACTTGGGCTAATCAGTCAATATCATTTTGAGAAGAGCAGCCTAAAGAGCCTATATATATATACCCTCCTCCTGTTCCTATATGTTTTGATCTTCTCATGCAGATGAAAGTGAACCAGATTCTAATTTACAATTTGCAATAAAATGGGGATCTTATAGGAACATATAAAATTCTTAAGGGATTGGACAGGCTAGATGCAGGAAAAATGTTCCCCATGTTGGGGGAGTCCAGAACCTAGGGTCACAGTTTAAGAATAAGGGGTAGGCCATTTACGACTGGGATGAGAAAAACGTTTCCACCCAGAGAGTTGTGAATCTGTGGAATTATCTGCCAAATCACTGGATGTTTCAAGAGGGAGTGAGATATAGCTCTTAGGGCTAATGGTATCACGGGATATGGGGAGAAAACAGGAACGGGGTACTGATTCTGGATGATCAGCCGTGATCATATTGAATGGCGGTGCTGGGTCGAATGGCCCTGCAACAATTTTCTATGTTTCTATGACCACATGGGTTTCCTCCGGGTGATTTGGTTTCCTCCAACCTCCCATAACCATGAGGCTTGGCAGGTTAATTGTCCCGTTCATTTCTTGCAGTATTGTACGTAGCTGAATGGTACTTGGAGGAGTTGATGCGAATGTGTGGGAGAATAAAATGTGATTATTGTAGGATTATGACAAAAATGGAAGCTTGATGGTTGGCATGGACTCAGTATGCCGACGGGCTTGTTTCCACAATGTATGACACTATGACAAATATAGAACTAATGTTCTTAAGCCACTTGTGTTAGAGGAATCATCTCATCCTGGAAATTAACCAAGTGAATCGTTTTTTAAAAACGATTTCCAGTGACAGTATGTTTTATTCTTAAATAAGGAGCAGGGTGGCTTCTTATCTGCTGCTCTGTGCATCTGAGATCATATTGAAGATTGCAGGTAGACAGAAGGGTCTGAAGAAGGGTTTCGGCCCGAAACGTTGCCTATTTCCTTCGCTCCATAGATGCTGCCTCACCCACTGAGTTTCTCCAGCACTTTTGTCTACCTTCGATTTTCCAGCATCTGCAGTTCCTTCTTGAACATATTGATGATAAATATGCGGAAGGTGGGTAGAAAAGGATAGGGAGGAGGAGGCAATGATTCAGTGATACTTTATTGTCACATGTACCCAGGTACAGTGAAATGCGTTGAATTGCATACAATCTGGTAAAATCATACAGATGGAAAAACATTTCTTCCATCGAACGTGTCCGAAGACAGGCAGCTTGATTTGTTACTAACACCTATTTTTTTAATTTTTTTTTAAATATTTTTATTTTATTAGAAGTATGTACAGTCATATGGCACAAAAGTGCCTAATATATATTGACATAATACATTTTATGTACAGCTTCTTGTTTTTTTAAATAATAAAAAAGAAAGAGAGAAAATAGATAATAAAAGATAGAAAAACGTGTGATATATAGTGTGTGATGGAAAAAGGGAGGAAAGAAGAAAAGTGAAGAGAAGATAGAAAGAGAAAGAGTAGAAAGTAAGAAATTAAGGAGATCGTTATTTATAATCTTGACCATCCCTCACCCAGTCCTGAAACAGTTAGCTTCTACAATTGTCGACAAATGGAGACCAACTCGTTAAGAATTGGTCTAATTTTTCTGTTAGGAGGAATCGCATTTCCTCAAGATTTTTTTATTTATTTATTTATTTTTATTAATTTTTTTTTAAGAAGAAAAAGAAAAAAGTTAGATAATGAAAAATAGAAAAATGTGAGATATATAGTGTGTGAAAAAGAAAAATAAAGAATGAAAAAAGAAAGTTGAGACATAGAAAATAGAAGAAAGAGAATAAAAGAAGAGAAGAGAAGAAAAGAAAATAGAAGTAAGGAGATCATTTATAAGGTACACAAAAATGCTGGAGAAACTCAGCGGGTGCAGCAGCATCTATGGAGCGAAGGAAATAGGTAACGTTTCGGGCCGAAACCCTTCTTCAGACATTTATCAGATCATTTATAATCTTGACCATCCGCAGTCACGGATTAGCTTTTACACCTGTTTTGCACCATATGTTTCCAAAAAGACGACAAATGGAGACCAACTCGTTACGAATTGGTCAAATTTATCTATTAGGAGGAATCGCATTTCCTCAAGATGTGCGGTGTCCAACATGTTTGAAATCCACATTTTAAGCGTTGGTATGGGTGTATTTTTCCAAAATGTATGTATACGTTTTTTTGCCGTTAGTAACCCATAATTAAAAAAATAAATTTTGAGATGAGTTCAATTTATTTCCATCTTCCATTACTCCAAATATAATCATTTCAGTATTAGGTTCCATTTTTATCTTGAATAATTTTGTAAATATTTCAAAAATATCACTCCAGAATTTATAAAGTTTTATGCAGGAAACAAAAGAGTGTGTTATAGTTGCATTTTGGGATAAACATTTATGGGGGACGTATTTGGATAGAATTTATTCAATCTAGTTTTTGAATAATATAATCTATGTAAAAATTTTAATTGAATTAAATTATTTCTTACATTAACTAACACCTATGAGAGAGAAGCGAGTGTTACCAAACTTCTGAATTCTCTGGGGTGGAACCCTCTCCAAGACAGACATGAAGCTCACCGTTTGACCTGTTTTTACAAAATGTTAAATGGTCAGCTCGACATAGATTACAAGACCTACACCAAACCCAAACCAATTAGGAGCAGACGAGGGCATTCGATCCAATTTGTGATTCCAGCTGCCAAGACAGATGTGTACAGCAATTTGTTCTTCCCCCGCACAATTAAAGCGTGGAATAATCTCCACCCTACTTTAGTTACCCAACCAGAGGCAACTAAATTTAAGGTAGCTCTTTCTTCCCAAAAAACCCTTCTGGCTTAAGTCCTCCCTCCACCACCTCCAGTTTAAATTCCATTTGGAATATTTTGGAGGACCAAGAAACCAAGAACCAAGAAGCAGACCTCACCCAGGCAGTACACAAGTGTTGCCACGTTTTGCCACCGACAAAGTTACAAAAGTTTACCGAATAGTCCTATCTATTGCCTCATACTACACACACACACAAACACACACACACTGGGATTCCCTTTGTTTCTTGGCAGTTAACAACCCCCCCCCCCCCCCGCCATGTCCCCCTTCATTCTCGGAGGCCCTCCTTGTTCTCCAACTGTCCCCTCACTCTCCGGCAGCTTTCCTTGCTCTCTGAGGGCCCCCTCAATCTCCGACGCCCCCCTCCCTGCCCTCACTCTCCGACGCCCCCCTCCCTGCCCTCAATCCACTCTCAATTCTTTCCCTCCTCTCCCTACGATGGCCCTCCTCACTCTACGATGGCCCTCCTCACTCTACAATGGCCCTCCTCGCTCCACTTGCTCTCCGACACAACCCTCCTCATTCTCCGTTAGACTCATCCGCGCTCACCGACATCCCTCCAATCTCGACGACTTCCCTCCACACTCTCCAGCGGCCCTCCAGGCTCTCCGACAACCCCCCTCACTCTCCATTGCAACCTCCCCCCCCCCCCCCCCCCCACTCGCTGCTCGACGGCCCCCCTCGACGGCCCTCAGTGATGGAGCCGGGCCTACTGGAGGGCTCGGCCCCGCTAGCCGGGAACACTGCCAGCGCGTTGTTCACTGGGAACAGAAGGCACAGTTGAACAAAACAACAGATTGTTAAAGCTTAAAAAAGAAAGGGAAGAGACAGCAACCTCCTCTTATTCATTGGTGCAACCAAGGATAGTGTGTGGAATCAAGAGGTCTGCTTTAAAGAGAATTGATCTTCATACTCCAAGCACACCCCTATTGGCCTCACTAAGCTAGACACTGGAGTAACTCAGCAGGACAGGCAGCATCTCTGGATAGAAGGAATGGGTGACGTTTCGGGTCTGAAGAAGGCTTCAGACCCGAAACGTCACCCATTCCTTCTCTCCAGAGATGCTGCCTGACCCGCTGAGCTACTCCAGCTTTTTGTGTCTATCTTCGGTTTAAACCAGCATCTGCAGTTCCCTTGCTACATCTATTGTACTCACTATGGGCTACAAACAGATAAGTGGAGATGAAGCTCTCTTGTGGAGCCTCTTTTGCTCTGAAGTTAATGAAGGAATCTGGATGAACCTTCTACATAAATATTTACTGCCATGTAACCTTGGTGTCTGTGCTGCTAAGTATCCCAAGACTATAATTTTACTCCTGTAATCACCTGCCCTGTAAATAAAACCTAATGCTTCAGTTCAACCTGTGGACAGTGGAGCAGCTGGTAAAACAACTCCATCCCAGCACCGGTTTTATTCCCACCCGCAACCACACAGCAATGAACAACTCCTGCTCCAGCTTAAAAGGACACAAAGTTGTGGATTAACTCAGCGGGTCGGGCAGCATTCCTGGCCACCATGGACAGGTGACGCTACGGGTCAGGACTTTTCCTCAGACTGAAGGTGGCGCAGCGGTAGAGCTGTTGTCTCACAGCGCCGGAGACCCGGGTTCGATCCTGGCCTCGGGTGCTATCCGTGCGGAGTTTGCACGTTCCCCTTGTGACCACATCGGTTTCCTCTGGGTGCTCCGGTTTCCTCCCACATCCCAAAGACGTGTGGGTTTGTAGGTTAATTGGCCTCTGTAAATTGCTTTCGGTGTGCAGAGAGTGGATGAGAAAATGGGATAGCATAGAACTACTGGTAGAACTAGTGTTAATGGGTGTTCGATGTGGATTGGTGGGCAGAAAGGCCTGTTTCCATTCTGCATCTCTAAACTAAACTAAGGTAAAAACATAGTTTCATGTTTCCTTATGACGAGCAATTATCAAGAAAGCTCATCAGCGCCTCTACTTCCTGAGAAGATTACGGAGAGTCGGTTTGTCAAACAGGACTCTCTCTAACTTCTACAGGTGCACAGTAGAGAGCATGCTGACCGGTTGCATCGTGGCTTGGTTCGGCAACTTGAGCGCCCTGGAGAGGAAAAGACTACAAAAAGTAGAAACACTGTCCAGTCCATCATCGCCTCTGACCTCCCTACCATCGAGGGGATCTATCGCAGACGCTGCCTCAAAAAGGCTGGCAGCATCATCAAGGACCCACACCATCCTGGCCACACACTCATCTCCCCGCTACCTTCAGGTAGAAAGTACAGGAGCCTGAAGACTGCAACAACCAGGTTCAGGAATAGCTACTTCCCCACAGCCATCAGGCTATTAAACCTGGCTTGGGCAAAACTCTGATTATCAATAACCCATTATCTGTTATTTGCACTTTATCAGTTTATTTATTCATGTGTGTATATATTTATATTATGGTATATGGACACACTGATCTGTTTTGTAGTAAATGCCTACTATGTTCTGGTGTGGTGAAGCAAAGCAAGAATTTCATTGTCCTATCAGGGACACATGACAATAAACTCACTTGAACTTGAACTTGAACAAGGAAAGAGGCTATTCGGCCAACGATGACCATACCAACTCAAAGAGCGCCCCACTAATTTCCCTGCAACCTAGTTTATTCTCCGTAATGGGCAACATTGAGTAAGTCATGGATTATAAAAGGGATTAATTGTAGTACTCTAATGATGGAGTAAAAGATGAGACCTCGGAAATTAGTCTGTTTATATAGTATTTATTCCATTGATCACATGCTTGATCAATGGTGTTTTATCATTAATGTTTTATTATTATTCATGTTGAGTGTTTTCTGAGTCATTCGTAACTGTCACTGTATGTCATGTTGTTACTTGTGGGCGGAGCACCAAGGCAAATTCCTTGTATGTGAATACTTGGCCAATAACTTACTTACTTACTTACTTATCAGGAAGTGTGATTGATAAAGAAAAATACGAATACATTTCTCAGCTATAGAGACTACCTTTCTGGTATTATGTACAAGAAGGTGGCTAGTTTCTAATTGTTGCTGCTGTGATTACCTTAGAAGTTATTCAACATATTACTCAGAACAATACAGCACAGGTACAGGCTCTTCATCCCACAATGTCCCAGAGTCATACAGTAATAATCATAGAATCTTACACTGTGAAAACAGGCCCTTCGGCTCAATTGCCAACAAGTCCCATCTGCCTGCCATCAAGTCCCATCTCCCTGCCTTTAGCCCATATCCCTCTAAACCGGTCCTATCCATGTACCTGTCTAAATTGTTCTTAAACATTGCGATAGTCCCTGCCTTAACCACCTCCTCTGGCAGCTCGTTCCATACCCGCACCACCCTTTCTGTGAAAACATATTGCTAAATTAAACTAATCATCTCTGACTAAGTCCATCCCTCCACCACCTCTGGTTTAAATTCCATTTGGAATATTTTTGGAGGACCAGGAAACCAAGAAACCAAGAACCAAGAAGAAGACTGCATGCAATCCATATCCCTTCATTCTCTGTATATGCATGTGGCTATCCAAATGCCCAATAAACACCTCTAGTGTATCTGCCACTGGAGTTGTGAATCTGTGGAATTCTCTGCCACAGAAGGCAGTGGAGGCTAATTCACAGGATGTTTTGCAGGGAGAGTTAGATATAGGTCTTGGGGCTAAAGAAATCAAGGGATAAGGGGAGAAAGCAGGAATGGAATGGAATGGAATGGAATGCTATTTATTGTCATTCAAACCTAGGCCTGAACGAAATATCATTTACTACAGTTTTTTTACATTACAAAAAATAAAACCAAGACCCACACTTAACACAGTTTACACAAACATCCATCACAGTGAATCTCCAACACCTCCTCACTGTGATGGAAGGCAAAGTCTTATCTTTAATGGGTACTGATTTAGGATGATCAGCCATGCTCATATTGAATGGTGGGCCTGGCTCGAAGGGCCGAATGGCCTACTCCTGCAACTACTTTCTGTTCTATGCCGCCTCCAATAAACAGTGGATTTGCATTCTCTTCAATCCAAGGATACTTTTAAAACAGGGCTATTTTGACTCATTTGCAGAATGAGATGTCACAGGTAGGGGGAGCAGTTTTGTCCATCCTTAATTCCCCACGCGTGTGGGAGCCACTTTCTTGAACCAATGCAGCTCCTCTGGTGAAAGTGCTCGCACACTGCTGTTGGAGAGCCCGTATCAGTGCATTTTGTGACTCACCCATTCTTAGACACATCTGACTGTGTGTGTAATGATAGAGATAGCTCCAAAATGAATTAGCAAAGCATGGGATGAGGGTCTCGCTCAATAAAACTGGAGCAAAAGAAACAATTACCACTGTTAATTTCCCACTGAATTTCTGACAGTGGGAGAAAAGAATTTTCTGCTCCATAGAAGGTGAATTGCAGTTATTCACAAACTATGTATTAGTAACAAATGCATGTTTGTCAGCATGCAAACTGTAATGTGAATCGAGAGACCCGGGGTCATTCCCGGCTACCTGTGCTGTCTGTACAGAGTTTGTGTGTTCTCCCCGTGACCGCATGGCTTTTCTTTCAAGCGCCTGTCCCACTTACGCGACTTTTTCGGCGACTGCCGGCACCCGTCATAGGTCGTTGCAGGTCGCCGAAAATGTTCAACATGTTGAAAATGCAGCGGCATCCAGAACAAGGTACGACTCTTTGGGCGACTACTCACGACCGTGCAGGCTTCACCCCGCGACATGTCGCCTGTATGGTCATGAGTCATCTCCTCAGTCGCCCATGGCGTCTTTCTGGTCGCCGCTGAATTTTCAACATGTTGAAAATTTCGGCGACCTGCAACGACCTATGCCGGCAGTCGCCGAAAAAGTCGCGTAAGTGGGACAGGCCCTTAAGATCTTCAGTTTCTTCCCACACTCCAAAGGAGTACAGGTTTGTAGGCTGCTATAAATGTAAAATTATCCCTCGTGTGTGTGTAGGATAGTGTTAGTGTGCGGGATCATTGGTCGGTCCGGACTCAGTGGGCCGAAGGGCCTGTTTCCGTGCTGTATCTCTAAACTAAACTAAACTAAACAAAATCAAGATCGACAGTAAAGGAACTACAATGTATTTCCAAGTAAGGATGACACGTGCCTTGGAGGGTGTTTCTATGCTCCAACTGTCTTCATCTTTCTATGACTGCTATGAATCCCTGGCCCATGACTGCTCAAAATGGAGAAGCAGCATTAGTTCGGAGCACATTTAATCCCTGTATGAGGGGTGGAAGAGACAGACTGCATCTCACACTACCTACCTACTCCCTCAAGTAATCCCTGTCCCATCTCTGGAAGAGACAGCCTGGAGTCATAGCGCCATATATAGGTACAATATGGAAACAGGTCTCTCCCCCCAAGCTTGTCCACAATGACCAAGTTGGCACATTGGGCTAGTCCCATTTGGCCCATAGCCCCCTAAACCTTTGCAATCCATATATCAGTCCTAATGTATTTTTAAAGTCCTAATTGTTTCTGCATTTATTGTGTCCTCTGGCACCTCGTTCTGGATACAGACTCTCTGATTGAACAGTTTTTGGATAGTCTCTGATTTAAAATGTTTCCCCCGAGGTCCCTCTTAAATCTTTCCCCTCTCACGTTGAGCCGATGTTCTCCAGTTTAAGAATCTTTTACCCTAGGAAAAAGATTGAAAGTTCATAAGTTATAGGAGCAGAATTAGGCCAGTTGGCCCATCAAGTCTACTCTGCCATTCAATCATTCACTTTATCCCTACCCCTCAGAATCTTGTACACCTCAATAAACTCACCCCTCAGCCTCCTAAGCTCCCAAATGAAAAGTCCCAGTCTATCCAGCCTCTCCCTATAACTCAAGCCACAAGCTCAGGTGAATCTCTTCTGCAATTCTTCCAACTTAATACCATGCAGTCCCTACTTTGGCCTCAGGGTGGAGAGGGACTTCCTTCCATCCTGAGGGATGACCTAGGATTGACTGAGATTGAAAAGGTGGTAGAGGTAGATGCTTGGGAGGTTCGACAGTGGTGCCACAGGTACATAGGGTGATTAAGAAGGATTTCGGCACATTGGCCTTCATCAGTCTTGAGTATTGAGCTGAGAAGTTGGGAGGGCATTTTACAGTCGTACAAGACATTGGTGAGGCCACATTTAGAGTATTGCGTTCAGTTTCGGTCACCGTTTTAGGAAATATGTTGTCAAGCAGGAAAGGGTGCAGAGAAGATTTACGATGATGTTGCCAGCAATCGTGTGTCTGAGCTATCGGGAGAGGTTGGACTTTATTCCTTGGAGCACTGGAGGATGAGGGGTTATCTTACATGTGTGTATAAGATCAAGAAAGGAATAGATCGGGTAAATACACAAAGTTTTTTGCCCAGAGTAGGGGAATCAAGAACCAGAGGACATAGGTTTAAGATGAGGGGGGGAAGATTGAATTTTACAAGGGTTGTAGGAATATGGAATGAGCTGGCACAGGGGGTAGTTGAGACATGTACTATCACAACATTTAAAAAATATTTGTACAGGTACTTGGATAAGATGGGGCATGTTGGTCGGTGTGGGCAAGATTGGCTGAAAGGCTTGTTTCCATGCTGTATGACTCTATGACCAGTGTAGGAAGGAACTGCAGCTGCTGGTTTAAACCGAAGATAGACACAAAATGCTAGAGTAACTCAGCGGGACAGGCAGCATCTCTGGAGAGAAGGAAAGGATGATGAAGAAGGGTCTCGACCCGAAACGTCACCCATTCCTTCTCTCCAGAGATGCTACCTGTCCCGCTGAGTTACTCTAGCATTTTGTGTCTATCTTGACTCTATGGCTCCAATGACCCAAGTCTTGGTGACCTGGCAAGTCAAACTCCAGGTGTCCATCTGAAGCGTAGATCCATGAAACCCAACCAGTTCTGCTGATGCTGGAAACTCTCCCAGCTGAATCAAAAGGAAATCTCAACTGCTTGCAGAGAAGGTATCATTACCACTGGTGACTCACTCCATTCCTGGACGCATCTAGCTGTGTGGGTAATGGCACAGGCAGCTCCAAAAATCAGTCTGCAAAAATGAAAGGAGGTGTTTTTTGCTCAGTAAGACGTTGGAAAGAAATAATAACTATTGACAATCTCCCGTGGAAAATCAGAGGGTATTGACATGAACACCTCAGGTTAAATTGGGGGTGGGGGTGATACCCAGTTATCTACATACTATGTACTATTTACAGGCATATACTTGCCAGCATGCTGCCTTACAGCGCCAGATTCTGAATCTGACTACTGGTGCTGTCTGTACCGAGTTTGTACGTTCTACCCGTGACCGCGTGGGTTTTCCCCGGGTGCTCCGGTTTCTTCCCACGTTCCAAAGACGTAGGTTAAATGGCTTCGGTAAAAAATAAATGTAGATCGTCCCTAGATTGTGCTGGTCTCGGCGCGGAATCTGTGGGTCGGAGGGGCTGTTTCCGCATTGTATGGCTAAAGTCTAAAGGTCAGGCTGGAACTGTATTGGTTAAGGTACACAAAAATGCTGGAGAAACTCAGCGGGTGCAGCAGCATCTATGGAGCGAAGGAAATAGGCAACGTTTCGGGCCGAAACCCTTCTTCAGACTGGAGGAAATAGGCAACGTTTCGGGCCGAAACCCTTCCGGGTTTCGGGCCGAAACGTTGCCTATTTCCTTCGCTCCACAGATGCTGCTGCACCCGCTGAGTTTCTCCAGCATTTTTTGTGTACCTTCGATTTTCCAGCATCTGCAGTTCCTTCTTTAACACTGTATTGGTTAAGTCTGGTGTGTTGTTCCAGTGACCATTCCACAGAATGGTACAAGTGAACAGGTACATGGATTGGACAGGTTTGGAGGGGTATGGTGGGCCAAACGCAGGCAGGCAGGCAGGTGAGACTAGTGTAGCTGGGACATGTTGGGCAAGTTGGGCCGAAGGGTCTGTTTCCACACTGCATTATACTATGACTCTAAAGGATGTGAAACGCGTGCACGCAGGTGGGACTAGTGTAAACGGCCAAATACATTGAGACAACAAATTATTTTTAACTGCATTGCTACCGCAGTTGACAAATTCCAAGATCAAGTGAGTTCGATATTGTTATACTTTGGGGAAGGTAAAGAGAGAGCGCTGTATTTTGTTTTAAGTTTTAGCAACTAGGCAGTGATATTGCCTGAAATGAAATTATGTGATATGTTCTTGAGGCAGTTTTGGGGGCGCGGGGTGGGAATCGACAGCTGTGGGAGGGAACTGGAGTTGCCGGTTTACACCGAAGACAGACACAAAATGCTGGAGTAACTCAGCGGGACAGGCAGCATCTCTGGAGAGAAGGAACGGGTGGCACGCCGGGGTGTTCGTGTAAGCACCTCGCCTTACACAGTGACAAGTCTCCGAAGACACCAGGCAAGGGGCATAGAAACTAGCAAACATTAATACGACAGAGAAACACGAGGAACTGCAGAGGCTGGAGACTTGTGTAAGAGGCAAAGTGCCGGAGTAACGCGTGCAGGGAAGGAACTGCAGATGCTGGTTTTGAACCGAAGCCAGACACAAAAAGCAGGAGTAACTCAGCGGGTCAGGCAGCATCTCTGGAGAAGTGGAGTGGGTGGCGTTTCGGGTCGAGACCCCTTCTTCAGTCAAGGCTGCAAGGCAGCAACTGGGGAGGGAAGGGGTGGGTGCTGGTCAGGGTGGGGAATAAAGTGTCCCCGAGCCGAAATGTCACCTGTCCATCCCCCCTCCAGTAAAACAAAACAGCTCGACGGCGGTTCCAGTCCTTGCTTCGGCGTCTCGGCGCTTCCTCGTAAAACCAGCCACTCTTCTCGTTCGCTGGTCCTCCTGCTGTCGTTGAGTTGCCTCTGCACTTGGCAAAAACCCGGAGGAGAGTGGCGATGGTCACACACACACACACAACCTCCTCTCTTCAGAGAGAGAGAGAGAGTGTGTGTGTGCTGCGATTTCCACACACACACACACACACCATTCATCAGTCTGGGAGACGCAGCATGAAGTGCAATTATGTTGATGCGTGGTTTCAAGAAGTGAATGCTGCGTGTCTCAAATCAGCAAGGGGGCTGAACTCCAAGGACCCTTGTCTCTGCAAGTGTGGAGGAGGGGAGGGGCGAGAGATTTTTTTTTTGGGGGTGGGGGGGGGGTCACTGAGTCAAGAATTGCTCCACAGTTGTATTTGCAGAAGGGGGGTTTAAGAGAAGGGGAGGTGTGTGTTAGGCTGACACACTGTGCAATATCTCCCTGTGCAGCTGAGAGGGAGGGAAGGTTTGGGAGGCGAAGGGAGGGTGTATGAAGAGAGACGGACAGAGGGAGGGAGAGGGGCTGTGTGATTAGATCGCGTCAGAAGCACAGTGGCGCGCAGGGGATGGGGAAGGCGTGTGTGCGCTGCTGCTGAAGTTACAGTTGCAGACTGCGAGGTGGTGGGAGCGTTTGCAAGGGGAAGGGGGGGGGGAGAGAAGGAGGGGAGGTGTTCGGATGAGACGGCGGCTGCAGCCCTGGCTGGGAGCTGGTCAGGCGGCGAGGCGCTGGGCCAGCCCGGGAATCGCCAGCCGGGCAAACTTCGCCTGGTCTCCAACCTCGCCGCCGTGCCGTTGTTGTTCCATGGCTGGCTCGCCGGGCTGGCCAGACCAAGGCGCTCCGCTTCCCAGGGGATCTCATTGCTATTCATGGATATCAGCGATCCCGACTCGCTGCCAGTTAGGCTGACAATCTACTGTGCAGACCTTGGAGGTGGGGAAGGAGCGGAATAAAGCAGCAGGATTAGGGCACCCGCCGACTACAGCATGGGTAAGTGATGCGGCGCGTTTAACCCTTATCCCGTCTTATCCTTCCAGCACAGTGGTTGACATCCGCTGGTCTCACTCACCGTTTACAACACAAAGCGGCCAATGCACCCGCGCTGCCCCCTCCCTCCTAAATTTCACCAGCACCCCCTCTCCTCCCCCCCCTCCCACCATCCCCCAATTTCACCAGCACCCCCTCTCCCCCCCCCTCCCACCTCCCCCAATTTCACCAGCACCCCCTCCCACCTCCCCCAATTTCACCAGCACCCCCTCTCCCCCCCCCTCCCACCATCCCCAATTTCACCAGCACCCCCTCTCCCCCCCTCCCACAACCCCCAATTTCACCAGCACCTCCTCTCCCCCCCTCCCACAACCCCCAATTTCACCAGCACCTCCTTTCCACTCACCCCCTCCCCCAATTTCACCAGCACCCCCTCTCCCCCCACCCCCACACAACCCCCACTTTCACCAGCACCCCCTCTCCCCCCCTCCCACCTCCCCCAATTTCACCAGCACCCCCTCTCCCCCCACCCCCACACAACCCCCACTTTCACCAGCACCCTCTCTCCCCCCCTCCCACCACTCACAATTTCACCAGCACCCCCTCTCCACCCACCCCACAACCCCCAATTTCACCAGCACCCCCTTTCCACCCACCCCCTCCCCCAATTTCACCAGCACCCCCTCTCCCCCCACCCCCACACAACCCCCACTTTCACCAGCACCCCCTCTCCCCCACAACCTCCAATTTCACCAGCACCCCCTCTCCCCCACAACCTCCAATTTCACCAGCACCCCCTCTCCCCCACAACCTCCAATTTCACCAGCACCCCCTCTCCACCCCCACCCCCCAATAAAAGTAAAATTAATACTAATAACGGGTGTGTAGGAATGAACTGCAGATGCAGTAGCATTTACACCGAAGGTGGACACACAAATGCTGGAGAAATTCAGCGGGACAGGCAGCGTCTCTGGAGAGAAGGAATGGGTGACGTTTCAGGTCGAGACCCTTCTTCAGATTATAACAATAATAACGGGTGTTTGTTAACTAACCCAAGCGCTCTGGGTATTGGAATGCAGTGTGTACTGCGCCGGTGGTTTGCAATTGCCCTCACTAATCGGTGATTATCTCTTCCCCTCTCTCTCTCTCTCTCTCTCTCTCTCTCTCTCTCTCTCTCTCTCTCTCTCTCTCTCTCTCTCTCTCTCTCTCTCTCTCTCTCTCCCTTCCTCTCTCTCACTCTCTCCCCCTCCATCCCCCTCTATCTCCCTCTCCATCCCCCTCTATCTCCTTCTCTCTCTCTCCTTTCTCTCTGCCCCTTTCTCTCCCCATCTCGTTCCCTCTCCCTCCCCCCTCTCTCCCTCCCCTCCTCTCTCTCTCTCTCTCTCTCTCTCTCTCTCTCTCTCTCTCTCTCCCCCTTCCTCTCTCTCACTCTCTCCCCCTCCATCCCCTCTATCTCCCTCTCCATCCCCTCTATCCTTCTCTCTCTCTCTCTCTCTCCCCCCTCTCTCCCCTCTCTCTCTACCCCCCCCTCTCTCTCTCTCCCTATCTCTCTGCCCCCTCTATCTCCCTTTCTCTCCCCCCACCCTCTCTCTCCCCCTCTTTCTCACCATCTCTCCCTCTCACTCCCTTTCTCCCTCTCTCTCCACCCTCTCTCTCTCCCAATCTCTCTGCCCCCCCTCTCTCTCTCCTTCTCTCTCTCCATCTCTCTCCCTCCCTCTCCCTCTCCTTCTCTCTCTCCATCTCTCTCCCTCCCTCTCCCTCTCACTCCCCTCTCTCCCTCCCGTCCTTGTAGGTTTCATGAAAGATCTCCTTGCGCCGAGATCTGTGTTGGTCCTGGTCCCCGCGGTGTTTCTGACGCTGCTCTCCGACGCAGAGAGAGTGTGCCCGAGGACATGTAGGTGCGACGGAAAGATAGTCTACTGCGAGTCCCAGGCGCTGCAAGAAATCCCTGGAAACATCTCCTCGGGATCTCTGGGCCTCTCCCTCAGATACAACAGCATCAAGTCCCTCAAGCCCAACCAGTTCTCCGGCCTCAACCAGCTCACCTGGTTGTATCTCGACCACAACTATGTCCACGCGGTGGACGAGAACGCGTTTCAAGGCATCCGCCGGTTGAAAGAGTTAATTCTCAGCTCCAACAAGATCACTCGGTTGCCCAATGCCACCTTCCACCCGGTGCCCAATCTGCGCAACGTGGACCTCTCCTACAATAAGATGCACGTCTTGCAGTCGCTGCAGTTCAAGGGCTTGAGGAAACTCCAAAGCCTGCATCTGAGATCGAACTCTTTGAAGGCCATTCCGGTGAGGGCGTTCCAGGATTGCCGCAACTTGGAGTTCTTGGACCTGGGTTACAACCGACTGCGTAGCCTGGCCCGGAATGCCTTCGCCGGCCTGATGAAGTTGGCCGAACTGCACCTGGAACACAACCAGTTCTCCAAAGTCAACCTCGCCCACTTCCCGCGTCTGTCCAGCCTGCGGACTCTGTATCTCCAGTGGAACCGCATCAGGGTGTTCAGCCAGGGGATGTCCTGGACCTGGAGCTCCCTGCAGAAGTTGGACCTGTCGGGCAACGAGATCCAAGCCATCGTGCCGGGCGTGTTCCAGTGCGTGCCCAACCTGCACAGCCTCCACCTCAACTCCAACAAGCTGACCACCATCAGCCAGGAGATCCTCAGCTCCTGGTCCTCCCTGGTCACCATCAGCCTCTCCTCCAACATCTGGGAGTGCAACAGGAACATCTGCTCGCTGGTCAACTGGCTGAAGAACTTCCAGGGCTACCGAGAGGGCGCCATGATCTGCGCGGGGCCCAAGCCCCTCCAGGGCTACAATGTGATGGAGGCGGTAGAACATCACAAAATCTGTGCGGGGGTGACCCCGGTTGCCACCCAGCGACCACAGGGCTCAAAGACGACCGAAAAGACCACCACCCCCAGGCCAACCGCGGTGGCCAGTAAGCCCCAACTCCCCGTCACTGCCCACCCTTCCAACGAATCGATCGCCGACTCGGACCTTGAATTTGAGCACATCTCGTTTCACAAAATAATCGCGGGCAGCGTGGCTCTCTTCCTGTCCGTCACCATGATCCTGCTGGTGATCTACGTCTCCTGGAAGAGGTACCCGGCCAGCATGAAGCAGCTGCAACAGAGGTCCCTGATGAAGCGGCGCCGGAAAAAGAAGAGGGAGGGCGAGAGGCAGATCAACTCCCCCTTGCAGGAGTACTATGTGGACTACAAGCCGACTAACTCTGAGACCGTGGACGTACTGGTGAATGGCACGGCGGCTGGCACCTACACTCGACCCAGCCCGAGGGAGTGCGAGGTAAGAGACATTCTCCTCAGGGGGGGGGTCATCATCTCAAGCATTGGTTTGGGGGCCTTAGTATTTGACCTAGCTTTTCGTTTGCTTCTTCTGATTCTTGTTTCTTGGTTTCTTGGTCCTCCAAAAAATGGAATTTAAACTGGAGGTGGTGGAGGGAAGACTTAAGCCAGAAAGGGTTTTTGGGAAGAAAGAGCTACCTTAAATTTAGTTGTATCTGGTTGGGTTTAACTATGGTAGGGTGAAGATTAGTCCATGCTTTAACCGTGCGGGGGAAGAATGAATTGTTGTACACATCTGTCTTGGTAGCTTCGTTTGAAACCAAATTTCGTTTGAACTTCATTTGAGGTCCAAATGATAATAAACGGTATTGTATTGTATTGTATTGTATTGTATCTCAAATTGGATCGAATGCCCTCGTCTGCTCCTAATTGGTTTGGGTATGGTGTAGGTTTTGTAATCTAATTCGGGTGCAAGTTGGACGAGTCAAGCATTCATGGCACCAATATTCTTTCAGTGTCTGCCAACAGGCGTTTGGTCCAAGCCTTGTTGTGTTGTGTTGGCAATGTTGCATACATGGGATATCAAATGAGTAATACAGTTGTTAACCGGGTTTTTTGTGTACGGTGTCAATTGAGTGGAGTATGGTGAAAGTTGGTGGTCAATGAACGAAAAAAAGTTTTGTTTTTTGCATAGAATTTGACTCATTTTACCTCATGTGAAAGTACTCCGTCTGTCTGCCATCTTCTCAAGAAGTGGCCATGGGCCTTTACATCCTACTGGCAGGTCTATGCCAATTTGGCTCCATGTGGGTCCAATTTTCCACCAGCGGTTCTTCTTCTCTGCTGGGCATCCAGTGGTTCGAGTGGCACAATGAAACTGTAGGTAGAATTGAGAGGCCAATGATCCAATGGCATGAATTCAGATACCAGTTGTTAATTAAGTACGTCAGTAGCTATAAAGACCAGCGATAGCCATGAAACTACTGGGTTGTCATTATGAACCATCTGGCTCAGCTCACTGAAATATCTTTCAGGGGACGAAATCTGTCATGCTAACTAGATCTAGAAACATAGAAACATAGAAAATAGTTGCAGGAGTAGGCCATTTGACCCTTTGAGCCATGATCATTGTGATCACGGCTGATCATCCACAATCAGTAACCCGTGCCTGCGTTCTCCCCATATCCCTTAATTCCATTCGCCCCTAGAGCTCTATCTTAACTCTCTTTTAATTCCATCCAGTGACTTGGCCTCCACTGCCCTCTGTGGCAGAAAATTCCACAGATTCACAACTCTCTGGGTGCAAAAGTTTTTTCTCATCTCAGTTTTAAATGGCCTCCCCTTTATTCTTAGACTGTGGCCCCCTGGTTCTGGACTCCCCCAACATTGGGAAAAAATTTCCTGCATCTAGCTTGTCCAGTCCTTTTATAATTTTATACGTTTCTATAAGATATCCTCTCATCCTTCTAAATTACAGTGAATACAAGCCCACTCTTTCCAATCTTTCCTCGTATGACAGTCCCGCCATCCAGGTGTTTAACCTCGTGAACCTACGCTGCACTGCCTCAATAGCAAGGGTGTCCTTCCTCAAATTAGGAGACCAAAACTGCACACAATACTCCAGATGTGGTCCATATGTGATTCCAGATCCAATATGGTTGACTCAAAGCATTCCACCAGAAAGTGAAAGTAGACCACTCACAAGCAACAAATGAACTTACTGAAGACACAGAAGGAGGCAATTATGACCCCTTATACCCATGCAGGTTCCTAATCTGGCCTTTAGATTTTGGTCTTTAGAGATACAGCATGGAAACAGGCCCTTCAGCCCACCGAGTCCACACCGACCAGCGATCACCCTGCATACTAGCACACTAGGGACAATTTACAGTTTTTACTGAAGCCAATTAACCTACAAACCTGAATGTCTTTGGAGTGTGGGAGGAAGCCTGAGCACCTGGAGAATACCCACGTGGTTACTGAAAGAACGTACAAACTGTACAGGCAGCACCTATAGTCAGGATCGAACCCGGGTCTCTAGCACTGTAAGGCAGCAACTCTACCGCTGCACCACTGTCCCTAGTGTGTAGAATAGAACTAGTATCTGTGTGATCGCTGGTTGGCTCGGACTCCATGGACCGAAGGGCCTTTTTTTCACGTTGTATCTCTAATCTAAGATAGTGCTGTAAGCAAGCGGCTCTACCACTGCACCACTGTTGCCTTGCTCAGGGCAGTCTGCCCCCTGTGATTGATTTGATAAGAAACCTTGTCCCCAGTTGGCAATTTCCTTTCCCACTGCAGTTGATTTTAAAGCAGAGGTGTTATGTTTAGACATCCAGTAATTTCATGCCATTGTTCCGAAAAACTTGCCTGTCGATGTAAATGTATTAAAACATCTGTCACGGCACCTGTCAGTCAATTCTTGCGTGACAGCACTCTGGGTGGTGGTGTGTTGAACACTGCGGGTGGGGCTTTTGTACTTCAAGCCGCTGAAGCCTGTTGCTCTGTTATTTTCATGCAACCTGTTTATTTGCCAGGATCGGATTTGACTTCCCATTAACAAAGAGAGGGCAGTCCTTCAATGAGATGCTTTCAAACAATTCCAATCAGTCAAACGTGAAGTGTACAGGAAGGAACTGCAGATGCACATAATCTCTTGCCCAGAGTAGGGGAATCGAGGCCCAGAGGACATAGGTTCAAGGTGAAGGACAAAAGATTTAATAGGATTCTGAGGGGCAACCTTTTCACACAAAAGGTGGTGGGTGTATGGAACAAGCTGCCAGAGGAGGTAGTTGAGGCTGGGACTATCCCAACGTTTGAGAAACCGTTAGACAGGTACATGGATAGGACTAGTTGGAGGGATATGGACCAGGTGGGAACTAGTGTAGCTGGGACATGTTGGCCAGTGTGGGCAAGTTGGGCCGAAGGGCCTGTTTCCATACTCTATGACTCTATGCTAGTTTAAACCGAAGAAGGACAGAAAAAGCTGGAGTAAATCAACGGAACTGGTAGCATCTCTGGAGAGAGGGAATGGATGATGTTTCGGGTCGAGACCCTTCTGCAGACTGAGAGTAAGGGGAAAGGGAAATGAGAGACATTGACGGTGATGTAGGGGTTTCTATGCTGTGTGACTCTATGACTTGCCCTGGATTGTCAACCAGAACTGACTCATGTCCAGGACATAAGTGCTACCGTCTGGAGAGAAGGAATGTGTCAAGACCCTTCTGAAGAGTGTCCCATTCCTTCTCTCCAGAGCTGTTGCCTATCCCGCTGAGCTACTCCAGCTTTTTGTGTCTCTCAGTTAAACGTGAATCGGTCTTTTACGTATGTTACGTAGTCTGATTACTATTGGAATCCTTTTCACAAACTGGCCTTGTTGGAGCAACCTTAATACGTCAGTATTGTAGTCGTGTAATGGGACTATGGTTGTTCTCACTGTGATGAAATCTCTAATACAGCAAGACATAAAAACTGATTTTTTTTCCATGAGTGGTAGCTACTCAATAACTAAAATTCTGTAGCTCTGGTATTTTATTTAATTCACATGTTTAATCTATAATGTTTTATTATAAATGTTTTATGTATGTCACTGTATCCCACTGTATGCGGGCGGAGCACCAAGGCAAATTCCTTGTATGTGAATACTTGGCCAATAAACGTATTCATTCATTCATCCACATGCCAAACGTGCTCCGGTTCAGTTTCACTGTTACACATTTAATCTCAGCAGACTGATCAGCTGAAACAGCACATAGAAGACCCTTTGATTCTCTATTGATAGAGATAGAAAGTTAAAACCATTGATAGTGGATAGAGAATCAGTTAAAACCTTAACTGATTCTCTATCCACAGACGCTGCTGACCTTTGAGCGTTTTGTTCGTTCGTTTTCAGTTTTCCATCAGATTTTTCCTGCAGATTTTTGTTTATCCAGTATATAACTGTTCCCCTGGTACCTCTGTCCCAGCCAAGCGCAGAATAATTTGTTCCTGGTCTCGGCTAAGCTGTTTAACGAAAAATAAATAGTCTGGGGTACTGCTCAAAATCAAAAGGTGGCAGATGGTGGAAACCTGAGATAAAAGTTGGAAATGTTGGAGGAAATGGGCAATGAGTCAGGCAGCATTGGTGAAGAGGGAAACAAAGTTACTGCTTCAGTGGCTGGGTTGTCCTTCCTGAGCTAGGAAGGCAAACAATGAAGCCCAGTACCTGTTCGAGGTGAATGACATTGAATGGTCATAAGGTCATAAGGAATAGGAGTAGAATTAGTCCATTCGGCCCATCAAGTCTACTCTGCCATTCAATCATGGCTGATCTATCTCTCCCTCCTAACCCCATTCTCCTGCCTTCTCCCCATAACCTCTGACGTCTGCCTATGGAGTGAGATCCATCTGAATTCTCAAGCTTCCCCAGTGTAGTGTCTATCAGCTGATGGAACATAGATTTACATAAAACCTGACAGTAAAGGAGATGAATGAACAATGAATATGCTTTTGGTGCTGTTAATTTCCTCACACCCTTGTGGGGGTGCCATCATCAATAGGGCAGTACGATGACGCAGCGGTAGAGTTGTGGCCTCACAGCATCTGAGACCCTGGTTTGATTCTGCCTACGGGTGCTCTCTGTACCAAGTTTGAATTTTCCCCCTGTGACTGCGTAGGTTTTCTCCCACACTTCAAAGACCGACAGGTTTGTAGGTTAGACATAAAAAGCTGGAGTAACTCAGCCAGTTAGGCAGCATCTCGGGAGAAGCGGAGTAGGTGACATTTTGGGTCGAGACCCTTCTTCCTTTTCTCCAGAGATGCTGCCTACCCCGCCGAGATACTCCAGTATTTTGTGATTATCTTCGGTATGAACCAGCATCTGCAGTTCCTTCCCGCACAGGTTTGTAGGTTAATTGGCTTCGTTAAAATTGTAAATTGCGTGTAGGATAGTGTTTGTGCACGGGACGATCGCTAGTCGGCGTGGTCTCAGTGGGCCGAAGGGCCGGTTTCCATGCTGCATCTCTAAAGTCCAAAGATTCTAGCAGAACCTATGCAAGGCCACTAATGATGGCCTTAGACAGCTGCAAAAGCACATATATATGAGGATGAAGTGACGGCCAAGCATCTGAAGAGCTGCCAGATCTTTGAACAGTGCCAAGGCATGTTTCTTTAGGCACCCCGAGCAATGTTATGGAACTTGGGTTAATGACTTGAATGAAACTTAACAGCTCCCGCAATGCAGTAATGGAAGAAAAAAGGCTTGCATTTAGGTAGCGCATTGGTTATCTCAGTCCTGACATCCAGAGGGACTATAATCACAGGGCCTTTGAAACGTGATCACTCAGCATTGTAATGTACAATATTTTAGAAGCCAAATTGGTGCCACAGAGAGTAAAGTGATAAATAATGAGTCCGGGGTAAGAAAGAGTCTCGACCTGCAATGTCACCTATCCAAGTTCTCCAGAGAGGCTGCCTGACCTGCTGAGTTACTCCAGCACTTTGTATCCATAAGTTTATAAGCCATAGGGGCAGAATTAGGCCATTTGGCCCATCGAGTCTGCTCCACCATTCAATCATGGCTGTTCTATCCTTCCCTCTCAACCCCTGCCATTCACCTGCCTTCGCCCCATAACCCATTGACACCCATACTAATCAAGAATCTGTCAATCTCCCATCTAAAAAATGCCCAAATGATTTGGCTTCCACAGCCATGTGGCAATGAATTCCACCGATTCCACACCATTTTGCATTATGATCAGATAGTCTGATTGCCAATATTGGTCGACGGTTAAGAATTCAGACCAAGAAGACACCAAGGAGAAATATCACTGCAGGCAGAGGAAACTGCAGATGCTGGAATCTTTTTGCAAAAACACCACGTACTGGTGGAACTCAGTGGGACAGACAGCATCTGTGGAGGGAATGGACAGGTGATGTTTCGGGTCGGGTTCCTTCTTCAGACCGGATATATTGTTGTCACCATATGGTCCAGGCGGGCAGGCAGGCCCTCATCTGACAAGACTTCACCTCCAACAGTGCAGCGCTCTCTCCCTCAGAACTGCAGTGGAAACTCGGCCGAGACTGCTTCATTGGAGAAGGAGTCAGGTCCACCCACAAGCTTGTGGTATTAAGAATAAAACAAGATTACAAATAATAAAAATAACTAACTATTCAGTTTTCTTATTATTGGGCTGTAAGCTTCACTGACAGGGACAATGCTGACTGTTATCGGTGCTAAGAAGCTGCTTGCTGAAAGTACATATTGCCGTGTCTTATCAGTACTAAGGAGCTGTTTGATGATGCACGTATTACTACTATCTGCTATAGATGTTAATGCCCCTGTCCCACTTAGGAAACCTGAACGGAAACCTCTGGACACTTTGCGCCCCACCCAAGGTTTCCGTGCGGTTCCCGGAGGTTCCCGGAGGTTTTTGTCAGTCTCCCTAATGGTCGAAAGTGGTTTCTGCTTCTTCTAAGTTCCGGTGATTATTTCAAAAAATTCAAAACCGGCCGCGACTAAAAATATGTTGCCGTTTAAAAAATCGGTGATTTTTTAGTTGAAGCCGGTTGCGATGCTAGTTGAAGGTGGTTGCCGGAGGTTGCAGGTAGTGGAAGGTAAGACCTCCCTGGTGGAATAAAACTGGGTGAAAAAAAGGTCTTACCTTCCACTACCTGCAGCCTCCGGCAACCACCTTCAACTAGCATCGCAACCTAGAGACATAGGAAATCGCCTTGCCGACGAGGTGGCTGAGAAAGTTTCTAGGAGTCACCAAATTGTCCCTCGGAAAAAGGAATGCCAACCATCCAAGAAGTACTTCAAATACAGGGGGACGCTCCTGCAGAGGTGAAACAGCTGTGGCAGGACCAAAGGTGTATGTATGATCCTGCCACTAGCTTATGGGTTATGGGTTATGCCTGCCGCCCAGACTTGCATGTCTGACAAGCTTGCGTTGTGGGTTATTGAATATGTATACTTTGCAACTCATTGTGGGGCCAAGGCTGTAAGTGATATGCTTTTAGAGACCTGGTGGCATCCAAAACTTCTGGACTTGTCCCAGCGTATCAGCCAGCGATGTTTGATTTGCCAGCAGCATAATCCAGGTAAAGGCTTGCCCTGTGAACCAGGTAAGACCCCTTGATCAGCAGGTCCCTTTGAGACCTTGCAAATGGACTACATTGAGTTGGAAAGATGTCAGTGTTACAAGTATGTTCTTGTCATTGTTGATGTTTTCAGTAAATGGATAAGTTTGCGTTAGCACCTCTCATGTGTGTGGTAGCATTATGTTTATGAATGAATCAGACCAAGAGGAAATATAAAGATGCAAAAGACTGAGTGTAGTATGTTTGGCAAGACATTCTTGCCATAGAGGGAGTACAGAGAAGGTTCACCAGACTGATTCCTGGGATGGCAGGACTTTCATATGAAGAAAGACTGGATAGACTTGGCTTGTACACGCTAGAATTTAGAAGATTGAGGGGGGATCTTATAGAAACTTACAAAATTCTTAAGGGGTTGGCCAGGCTAGATGCAGGAAGATTATTCCCGATGTTGGGGAAGTCCAGAACTAGGGGTCACAGTTTAAGGATAAGAGGGAAGTCTTTTAGGACCGAGATGAGAAAATCATTTTTTACACAGAGAGTGGTGAATCTGTGGAATTCTCTGCCACAGAAGGTAGTTGAGGCCAGTTCATTGGGTATATTTAAGAGGGAGTTAGATTTGGCCCTTGTGGCTAAAGGGATCAGGGGGTATGGAGAGAAGGCAGGGATGGGATACTGAGTTGGATGATCAGCCATGATCATATCGAATGGCGGTGCAGGCTCGAAGGGCCGAATGGCCTACTCCTGCACCTATTTTCTATGTTTCTATGTTTCTATGTTTCTATGTTTGAAAGATTCTGTGTGTAACTGGTTTTACAAAGGATGTGAGTTTATTGCAATAGGCAGAATCAGGGATTGTAAAATGTGCGAATGCAAAGGTGTTGTTAATAAATCATGTATCTAGGGCGTTACTGCACTGTATGAAACTGCAGTTGCCGCGTGTCTGCCTAACACCACCAGTACCATCTGTGTGTGAAACCATGTGGACAAATGAAATGGATTGAAGCTTCTCATTCACAGGTCAGGGCTGCATATGGTGAAGCCCCCGCGCTCAAAGTCCCATCTAATATTGAGCCAGGTGGCTATGTCATGCTAAAGTCGAGGGTCGCACTGCACCACTGCAAATTGATTGGGGAGCCCAATCAAAAGGGGGGAGTAGAGTCATTTTTGTTCTAAATCAGCCCGAACAAGATTCTCCAACGTCTTGCAAAAAGTGCTTCTTGCAAAAAGTGCTTTATCTTGTTCCAATGGTGACCTGCCAGACTCTGATCAGGTTATCTGTGAAGCCAGCAAACAAGGTCTGTCCATCTGCAGAGTTGTTTTAGTTTTTACTTTTCTGCTTTGCTTGGGAGTTGTATGTTTACTTGTATCCTTATGACTTAAGTAGTATCCTTATAAGTTTAGTTTTTGAACCTTTATAACCATATAACCATATAACAATTACAGCACGGAAACAGGCCATCTCGACCCTTCTAGTCCGTGCCGAACACATATTCTCCCCTAGTCCCATATACCTGCGCTCAGACCATAACCCTCCATTCCTTTCCCGTCCATATAAATATATAATGGTTAAGCATTTCTTAACCATTTATGGTTAAGAAATGCGACTGATTATCGGACTGACTGACTGAACGACGTTTAAACTTGAGTGACTAAGTCAATTAGTTGATTGTCAATTTAGTTAGAAATTAGCTTTTTGCGAGCCTTTTTGTGAGCTTTTGTATATTCCAGATGAATTGAAATGAGGTGATTTATCCTGCCATGCATCCTGATGCTACTGCAGACGGAGGGAAATAAAGGAGAAATTTAACTATGTGTCCCACCCAGTACATGCGTATAGAGTGTTACACCTCTGTAAAGGAGATGTGGTACAGTGCAATGGCCCAGATGCCTTTGGATCCTGGAACGTCACCAAGATTGACTACTGTAACGGGATACTGCGTCAGCCTGATCAGCAGGTAGACTTTTACCCCCTGTCCCACTTAGGAAACCTGAACGGAAACCTCTGGAGACTTTGCGCCCCACCCAAGGTTTCCGTGCGGTTCCCAGAGGTTCCCGGAGGTTTTTGTCAGTCTCCCTCCCTGCTTCCATTACCTGCAACCTCCGGCAACCACCTGCAACCTCCGGGAACCGCACGGAAACCTTGGGTGGGGCGCAAAGTCTCCAGAGGTTTCCGTTCAGGTTTCCTAAGTGGGACAGGGGCATAAATAAAGATAACCGAAACCTGTGGGGATTAATTACCCTGTTGGTTTGGGGAGTGCAAATTTGACTTTTTCTGCAGACGGAATCCCTTGGAAGACAACTTGGCAAAGGAACATTTGTATGATGAACTGTGCTATAAAGAGGCCTTGGTTACTAACCCATGGCTAGAGCAATGGAAACCGCTCATACAAACAAGGAGAAAAAGTGACATTTTGACAATATAGACTGATCAGAACTTGTTCGCACGGACACATGATACCTTGTTTTCGCCTGAGTCGGTAATATGTTACCCTTCCACCTCAGTTGAAGGATTGTTCACACCCACCCCTGTTATAGATCCCAGAGAGTATATACGAGGATACTATGAAACACCCCAGCAGATAATTATAACATTTACGTATGCCTAAATCTTACTCGCCACGTGACAGGGAAAGGAAATTCGGGATACCCCTCTTGTTGGAATGAGACGGGCTACGGGTGTACTAGCGTTGAGGTGACAGGAAATATGTCATATGTTTTGCAATAACTGTACTGTGTTTGTTTGTTGGGATTGCTATTATTAAGTGCATATTAGGTAAGCTCATGCAGGCTATGTGAAGCATGGGTACTAATAAAATACTGCTACAACATTTAGAGGAAGATGAAAGCATCCCAAGGTTGAAGGATGAGGAAGTTGAAAGGTTGGAAAAAAAAAATGTTCAGCGCGGACTTGAAGGGCCGAGATGGTCTGTTTCCGTGCTGTAATGGTTATATGGTTATATGGTTATATGATGGTAAATGCGCAAGTTAAGAAAGAATTGTTAGAAGATGAATGTATATAAAATGGAGATAGACCAGTGATATTAAGTCCAGAATAGTTAAGCACCGTAAGGGCTAGGGTATGAGGCACAGCAGAGGAGTAGGGAACAGCATTGGTGTCAACAAGCCAGCCTGCCGACCTACGTGGTCCAGGTTTTGGGGGCTATAAAGCGTCACGAGATTACGAATAAACTTGGATGACTAATAAGCCATTGCTGATGAATCTCTGTCTGTATTATTATCCTATTAGTGGTCATTAATATGACCAAATGGGGGAATGTGGTATTAAGAATAAAACAAGATTACAAATATTAAAAAGAACTAACTATTCAGTTTTCTTATTATTGGGCTGTAAGCTTCACTGACAGGGACAATGCTGACTGTTATCGGTGCTAAGAAGCTGCTTGCTGAAAGTACATATTGCCGTGTCTTATCAGTACTAAGGAGCTGTTTGATGATGCACGTATTGCTACTATCTGCTATAGATGTTAATGCCCCTGTCCCACTTAGGAACCCTGAACGGAAACCTCTGGAGACTTTGCGTCCCACCCAAGGTTTCCGTGCGGTTCCCAGAGGTTGCCGGAGGTTTTTGTCAGTCTCCCCAATGGTCGAAAGTGGTTGCCGGAGGTTGCAGGTAGTGGAAGGTAAGACCTCCCTGGGGGAATAAAACTGGGTGAAAAAAAGGTCTTACCTTCCACTACCTGCAACCTCCGGCAACCACCTTCAACTAGCATCGCAACCGGCTTCAACTAAAAAATTACCAATTTTTTAAACGGCAACCAAGGCAAGACAAGCACCCATAGTCAGGATCGAATCCGGGTCTCTGGCACTGTACGGCAGCAACTCTACCGCTGTGTCACTGTGCAGCTCATTTGTAAAGGACATTTCTTTTAAAGTGCAGAAAAGATGCACTTACCCATGGAAATGCCGGAAATGCCAGAAATTCTGGTTGAAGAATCCAATGCAGAGGAGAGAGAACTTCTAAAATCGAAGTGATGCTATTTCTCAATGCATTAGTATGGTTGGGTTTACTGTAAGGAAGGTGTTCGATTTTCCAGTGTGTTAATTCTGTGCACCTGGATTAGTGAATGGTATGTTCAGCCCATCTAGGAGTTGACTATGTATTGTGAGTGCGTTGTTTATGTTCAGGGCCAGACTAGGTTACGGATCCGGGTTAATTTTCTCTTAACGACCTCAGTTCATAAGTTCGAGGAGTGGAATTAGGCCGTTAGGTCCATCATGTCTACTCCATCATTCAATCATGGCCAATCTATCTTTCTCTCTCAACCCCATTCTCCCGCCTACTCGCCATAACCCCTGATGTCCTTACTAATCAAGAATCTGTCACTCACCACCTTAAAAAATATCCATAGACTTGGCCCAAATTGACATGTGATGAAACGTTAGTGGTTTGCGTGAATTGACTGTGAGCCCAGCTGTGTTGGTGCTGAGAATTCCCCTGTAAGCAGTTGAAAAAGAAGTGAATCGAAGATTAAAATATGGTTTAATTTTAATTCTCCCATCAAGGCAAGACTTGTTATCCTATGCCTGCAATGTAAGCAATTCAATTTCAACACCAAATTATAGGTATTTGACCTCCTTAATTTATTGTATTGAATTAAATACGGCCACGCAGAACAGGCGATAAAAACTTATCTTTGGTTGCCAGCACTAAATACTAATTTGGTCACCATTGTATTTTCTTCCTGCTTGCTTATTTGCATCATGTCAGATTACGTTGATGGTAGACGCAAAATGCTGGAGTAACTCAGCGGGACAGGCAGCATCTCTGGAGAGAAGGAATGGGTGACGTTTCGGGGTCGAGACCCTTCTTCAGATTACGCTGATGGTTCTGTGTGCAACAAATGTCTATGTGTTCAGTAGGTTCAGGAGTTCAATGTCAACTTAATGGCTTGGGACACTCTGGAGGTCAGATCATGCACCCCACCAACCGTCACATACAACAAGTGATCCTCCGTCAGTTTCGCCACCTCCAACGTGACCCCACCACTCGCCACATCTTCCCATCTCCCCCCATGTCTGCCTTCCGCAAAGACCGCTCCCTCCGTAACTCCCTTGTCAATTCTTCCCTTCCCTCCCATACCACCCCCTCCCCTGGTACTTTCCCTTGCAACCGCAAGAGATGCAACACTTGTCCCTTCACCTCCCCCCTCCACTCCGTTCAAGGACCCAAGCAGTCGTTCCAGGTGCGACAGAGGTTCACCTGCATCTCCTTCAACCTCATCTATTGCATTCGCTGCTCTAGATGCCAGCTGATCTACATCGGTGAGACCAAGCGGAGGCTTGGCGATCGTTTCGCCGAACACCTCCGGTCGGTCCGCAATAACCAACCTGAACTCCCGGTGGCTCAGCACTTCAACTCCCCCTCCCATTCCGTATCTGACCTCTCTGTCCTGGGTCTCCTCCATGGCCACAGCGAGCAACACCGTAAATTGGAGGAAATGCACCTCATATTCCGCTTGGGCAGTCTACATCCTGGGGGTTTGAACATTGAATTCTCCCAATTCTGCTAGCCCTTGCTGTCCCCTCCCCTTCATCAGCCATCTGGTTATCTCCTCCCCTCCCCCAGCCCTCGGGCTCCTCCTCCGCCTTTTTCCTTTTTTCCTTTCTTCTCCCCACCCCCTATCAGTCTGAAGAAGGGTTTCGGCCCGAAACGTTACCTATTTCCTTCGCTCCATAGATGCTGCTTCACCCGCTGAGTTTCTCCAGCATTTTTGTGTACCATCTGATCTCTCACTCTGTCCCTGGCTTCACCATTTCGTCCAAAGATGGTCCCACAAATTACCAAGCCAAAGGGCCGATTACACTCTGTGTAGGAAGGAACTGCAGATGCTGGTTAAAAACAAGGATAGACACAAAAACTCGAGTAACTCAGTAGGACAGGCAGCATCTCTGGAGAGAAGGAATGGGTGACGTTTGGGTCTGAAGAAGGGTGTGGCGCCAACCAGCGATCCCCGCATGTTAACACTATCCTACACACACCAGGGACAATTTTCCTACATTTACCAAGCCAACTTACCTACTTACTTACATTCTCTCAACCCTTCCATCTTTCCTCCACCCATTTGTATCTGGTGTCAGCCATTGAAACTGTTTCTCTTGCATGAAGAAGGGTCTGAAGAACGTCATCCATTCCTTCTCTCCAGAGACGCGGCCTGTTCTGCTGAGATATAAATGGGTTTGGTACGAGAGGAATATAACAGGGGGCTGGTTGGTTATTAATGAATCCGTTGGCTGAATAGCCTGTTTCTGCACCGTCTGACCATAATACCGTGATTAAAACGTACACTATAAAATATAAAAGGTATATTTCGGAACATAATAAGGATTGGGCTATAAATCCTCTGCTTGCCATTGAAGCACACATTCCGTAATTGAATATGTACATTTTTACAGCTTTCAGCTACCTTTGACTAATTGATATATCTGATAGATTTATAGTGGCCAAACTGAAGTTGTTTTTTCAGGGATTTTAGCTCTGCTGACCCCATTTGGTTGTTGGCTGGAACTAGAGGAATTTTGCTTATTGACTTATTTTCATGGCCCCATCCCAGCACGAGCCAGACGGAGCAGTCTTGCGAAGAGAAGTGAGCAGCGATGTAATGGCACGGCTGGTAGAGACACTACCTCACAGCGCCAGAGACCCAGGTTCATAGAAACACAGAAAGTAAGGTACAGGATTAGACCATTCGGCCCTTCGAGCCAGCACCGCCATTCAATATGATCATGGCTGCTCATCCAAAACCAGTACCCAGTTCCTGCTTTCTCCCCATATCCCTTGATCCCGTTAGCCCAAAGAGCTAAATCTAACTCTCTCTTGAAAACATCCAGTGAATTGGCCTCCACTGCCCTCTGTGACAGAGAATTCCACAGATTCACAACTCTGGGTGAAAAAGTGGCCTACCCCTTATTCTTAAACTGTGACGCCTGGTTCTGGCCTCCCGCAACATGGGGAACATTTTTCCTGTATCTAGCCAGTCCAATCCCTTAAGAACGTTATATTCAATCCTGACCTCAGCCGCTGTCTGTACGAAGTTCGCCCATTCTTGTGACCGCGTGGGTTTATATCACAAAGACATGCGGGTTGGCAGGTTAAGCAACCTCTGTAAAATTCTCCCTGGTGAGTCTAGGGAGAGGATGCTAAAGTGGGATAGTATAGAACTAATGTGAATGGGTGATCGCCCGTCAGGGTGGGACGAAGGGCTTATTTCCATGTCGTTTCTCTAAACTAAACTAAACTAAAAATGTAAGCTGACAGCTGCATTTTTGAAGGAAATCTTTCCTCTCTGGGACTTTATTCATGCTAAGATCTCTGCCATAATGAGCTTAGCATGATGGCTTTCATGAGCGTTCAATTCTAATTTTTCCCGAACGAGTTATAAGGTCATGAGGTCATAAGTGATAGGAGTAGAATTAGGCCATTCGGCCCATCAAGTCTACTCTGCCATTCAATCATGGCTGATCTATCTTCCCCTCTTAACCCCATTCTCCTGCCTTCGCCCCATAACCCCTGACACCTGTACTAATCAAGAATCTGTCCATCTCTGCCTTAAAAATATCCACTGACTTGTTTTCCACAGCCTTCTGTGGCAAAGAATTGAAAAGATTCACCACCTTCTGACTAAAGAAAATTTTCCTCATCTCCTTCCTAAAAGAACATCCTTTAATTCTGACGCTAGAGTCATGGAGACCATTGGGGGTCCTAAGAGATGACTAAGATTACATCTCCAGTTAAGGAAGAGAATAAGGTAGTGCTTCTCCCAGAAGATGCACACTGCCTGGTGACATTAGGGAATCAGACCACTTTAGGTTGCTGGTGTTAAGCTTAGTTTAGTTTCGAGAGACAGCGTGGAAAAAAAGCCATTTGGCCCTTGGTGTCTGCACCGACCAGCGGTCATCCGAACGCTAGATCTATCCGACACACTAGGGACAATTTACAGAAGCCAATTAACCTGCAAACCTGCGTATCTTTGGAATGTGGAGGAAACCTGAGCACCCAGAGAAAACCCACATGGTCACGGGGAGAATGTGCAAACTCTAAACAGACACAGCACGGTCACCCGTAGTCAGGATCGAACATTGGGTCTCTGGCGCTGAGAGGCAGCAACTCTACCGCTGCGCCACTCTTCCGGCCAAATGTTAAATGTGTGCTGGAATAACAGTTGTTGATTGAACCTACTTTGGCACATAACGGCCAATGTGTTGGATTGCGTAGGACATGGATCCCCCATCTCACTTGCCCCTTATGTGATGCCCTTGGTCGTACTTTCCATTTGCAGCTGCCCACTGCGGAAGGTGACCAGGTTATATGTGTGGTGTTTGTACAACACAGCCCCAAATACACGCTAACTATTGGCCTTCTGACACCTCAAATTATCCGAGGTCTGGCCTTTTGACACCTCAGATTATGCCAGGGATGCTTCCTGACATGCTGAGTTACACCAGTACTTTGTCTCAATCTTGGGTATAAACCAGCATATGCAGTTCCCTGTGTCTACATGTATATATGTGGTTGTCTTAAGTATTTATTGCTATGCCACATATAATGCCCTGAAAAAAAAAGAGAACATTGCTTAATTAACCTGTGGTAATTGTGTCCTCATTAAAAAGGTGAATATCGTGGATTGTGTGTAAAGCTTGTACATTTCTATGAGGATGTGTTAAAGATGATAAAATATAGTCATTTTTCAGTTTTATTTTCCAACCTAGTTTCTCCCAAAGGGCTCGAAGCTGGGATTTACAAGCAGCTGTCTATCAGCGGTTATTCACGGTTTGTCCTTTATATATTCCCAGTTAAATTACTCAAGCTCAAGAATGAGTTTAAAGGAACAAGATGAGTGAAATTCTGTTTTGGTGCAGTAGCTAAGATGAACAATCCTGTTTTCTGCGTGAGGGGTCGTACAGTTGACACAAACATCTGGAAGACTAAATCGCCGGTCATCGGGAATTTTTGCATTATTGGTAGTGTGCTGGCGTCTATTCAGAAAGTGTCCATTGCTATAGATGCCTAGAGTCAGTGAGTGATACATTGTGGAAACAGGCCCCTCGGCTCAACTTGCCCACACCGGCCAACATGTCCCAGCTTCACCACCTGCCCGCGTTTGGTCCATAATATTTGTTCAAACCTGTCCTATCCAAGTACCTGTCTAACTGTTTCTTAAACATTGAGATAGTCCCTACCTCAACCATCTCCTCTGGCAGCTTGTTCCATCCCTTTGTGTGAAAAAGTTACACTGTTGCTAGCTGCCTCTGCTCACGGTCTGGCTGTCTATTTTTTTTTTGTTGTGATTAGAGTGTGTTTTTTTAGTTTTTTTGTTTTTTTTCGGTATTTATGTGGGGGGAACCATTACCATTACCATTACCAAGCACTTTATTTGTCCCCGAGGGGCAATTTAAACAAACAATACATTTAATCTGCACCGACCGGTCGACCGCATGAGCAGCGACCCGGCAATGGATTGGGTTGTCAGCAGCGATACAATAAAAAAGAACACACAAAAGGTAACACAAACATCCACCACAGCATTCATCACTGTGGTGGAAGGCACAAAAATTTGGCCAGTCCTCCTCCATTTCCCCCCCGTGGACAGGACCAGAGTCCAAGTCAGTCCAGGATCGGCTCTTCCTCACCGGAGACCGCGGCTTTAGATTGTTATGGGCCGCAGGCCGGCGGTCAAGATTTAAGGTTCCCTGCCGCAGCCAGAAGCACCGTAGACTGCAGGGCCGGCGGTCGAAGCTCCCCTCCAGGGGTGATGGTAAGTCCATGCCGGCCCCGCGGTAGAAGTTGGCCGCGGGCCGGCAATGATGGCTTCTTCTTCTTCCCCCGGGTCCCCCAAGAGGGATCCCGGGCTGTAGACGCCGCACCAGCTGGAGCTTTGCAGACCGCGGCTTCAGGCTGCGACTTCAGGCTGCCGGCTGCCCCGGGCCAGCGAAACGGAGCGCTCCCCTCCAGCGAGCCCCAGCGAGGGTTCACCCGCTCCACGCCGAGAGTCCACGCTGCGCCCGCCGCTGAAGCCCGGGCACGTCTCCGGGAAAGGCCGCGCCGATTCTTGATGTTAGGCCACGGGGGAGGCGACCTGGAAAAAGTCGCCTCTCCATGGAGGAGGCGACCGAAGCGGTTTCCCCCTTACCCCCCCCACACCACCCCCCACACAAGACACACAAAGAAACATTAATTACACATTTTAAAACATACTAAAAATAAAAAATAAAGTTGAAAAAACTGACGCACTGCTGACATGGCTGCTGCCAGAACAGCGCCCCCTACAGAAGCGGGTAGGGTAAGGGGGAAACCATCCTTCAGTCGCTTCCTGGCGAGGATGCGGCTATTATCCGAGTCGCGTCCTCGCCCCCCCCCCCCCACCAACCCTCGCGGCCTACCAACTGGATTGGCGCGGCCTTTCCTGCCGGGACCAGACCAGAGCTTCAGCAGCGGCGGCGAGGCGCTGGAAACATCGCGGAGCGGGCGAGGCCTTCCTGCGATCGCCGCTTGGAGCTCTGGAGTGTTGAGCCGCTGCTCCAACATTGCGGAGCTGTGGGTGTGGAGCTCCCAATGCGGGCGGAGCGACTTTAACATCGCGGACTCCTGGGACCCTTTGCCGGGGGTCGCCAGCGCGAATCTCCGCCCAGCGCGGCCTGTGGACATCGGGACCCGCGGACTCTGGTCGAAGGTGGCCGACGAGAGGTTCCCGGCGAGATGGACCTGACTGCGGGGTGCTCGGGAGGCCCCGACCACGGGTGAACATTGGGGAACATCGGCGTGGAGGTTGACTGGACTTTGGTTCCTTCCCTCACAGTGGGGAACTTTGGTGCCGCTGTGGGGATGTTTGTGTTGTGGACTACTATGTTCTGTGTTTTGTGTTTTATTTTATTTTTTTGTATGACTGTAAGGGAAAAATAATTTCGTTGTCTCTTCATTGAAGACAATGACAATAAATTAAATTAAATCAAATTAAATTAAATCAGATTCCTATTAAATCTTTTCCCCTTCGCCTTAAACCTATGTCCTCTGGTACTCGATTCGCCTAATCTGGGAAAGAGACTGTGCGTCTACCCAATTTATTCCTCTCATGATTTTATACACCTCAATAAGATCACCCCTCATCCTCCTGCGCTCCAAGGAATAGAGTCCCAGCCTACTCAACCTCTCTCTATAGCTCAGACCCTCTAGTCCTGGCAACATCCTCATAAATCTTCTCTGTACCCGTTTCAGCTCGACAACATCTTTCCTATAACATGGCTATCATAAAGGGGTTGAATAATTTACCCTGAATCCAACCTTAGAGATGATTATAAGTGTATAAGTGTCACTGGTGGCCGGTGTGGGCAAGATGGGCCGAAGGTTTGTCAGTTAACTGGCTTAGTTAAAAATGGTAAATTTATCCCAAGAGTGTATAGGATAGTGTTAGTGTGCAGGGATCAAGATTCAAGAGGCATTTATTGTCAATGCACCAATTGGTACAGTGAAATTTGGGGGTCGCTAGTCGACACGGACTTTGTGGACCGAAGGGCCTGTTTCCACGCTGTATCTCTAAATTAAACTAAGCCTGACACGATGTCTCTTTGTGTTGGTAACTCGACATGAACTGTGTCAGTACAAATCTCCACTGATCTGTTCAGAGCCACGCAGCCTACTAACACCAATGTTCTCATCAAGAATGCATTTGGGTGAAATTATAGAGCGTTAAGGAACCAGCAGAGCGAGAGTTGGAGAAATGAGAGAAGGGGGGGGGGGTGGGAGATGAGATAAAATCTTATTAAAATTGCAACGTGATCAGCAAAGCATCTCAACAAAAATGTTCATTCAAAGATAAAAACAGAATATGCTGGAGGTTAGGTGCAGTATTTGCAAACTGAGAGAAGCAGAAACAGAGGGGGGCACGGTGGTGCAGCGGTAGAGCAACTGCCTTACCGTGCCAGAGACCCGGGTTCGGTCCCGACTATGGGTGCTGTCCGTACAGAGTTTGTACGTTCTCCCGTCACCTGCGGGTTTTTTCCGAGATCTTCAGTTTCCTCCCGCACTCCAAAGAGGTGAATTTGCTTTGTATAAGTGTAATCCCTAGTGTGTGTTGGATAATGTTCGTGTGCAGGGATCATTGGTTGGCGCAGACATGGTGGGCCAAAGAGTCTATTTCCACGCTGTATTTCTAAACTAATCTAAATTAAAACACTTTATGTTTTAATGTTGAAGTAACAAGGAACTGCAGATGTTGGTTTACCGAAAAAAAGATACAAATTGCTGGAGTAACTCTAGGTCAGGCAGCATCTCTGGAGAACATGGACTAGTCGGGAATCTGAAGAAGTGTCACCTATCCATGTTCCTCAGTGATGCTGCCTTACCTGCTGAGAACTCCAGCACTTTGTATCCTTTTAAAGTCTCATGTCAATAACCCTTTGGCTGAACTGTAAAAGAGGTATAGAGTCATAAGGTTATCGAGTGATACAGCGTGGAAACAGGCCCTTCGGTCCAACTTGCCCACATCAACCAACATGGCTCAGCTACACTAGTCCCACCTGCCCACATTTGGTCCATATCCCTCCAAAGGTACTATCCACGTACCTGTCTAACTGTTTTTTAAATGTGGGGATAGTCCCAGCCTCAACAACTTCCTCTGGCAGCTAGTTCCATGCACGCACCACCCTTTGTGTGGAAAAAGTTGCCCTTCAGATTCATATTAAATCTTTTCCCCTTCACCTTAAACCTATGTCCTCTGGTCCTCGATTCCCCTACTCCAGGCAAGAGACTCTGTACATCTACCCGATCTATTCCTCTCATGATTTTATACACCTCCATAAGATCACTCCTCATCCTCCTGCACTCCAAGGAATAGAGTCCCATCCTAGAGTTAATTACTATTGAAATGTGGAGGGGGAGGGATGGATAGGACTAGGAGAACATCTCTAATAGGGTGAGGGCATAATATTCATGGCAATGAGCTGGTGGTGAATCCATCTGGTTAATGAGGATTGTTGGAGAGAAAGACTTTAGATACAGCCTGGAAACAGGACCTGTGTCCCACTGTGTCTGTGCCGACCAGCGATCACTCCTTACACTACCCTACACACACCAGGGACAATTTCACAACTTACCAAAGCCAATTAATCTACAAACCTGTACGACTTTGTCATGTGGGAGAAAACCGGAGCACCGGGAGAAAACTCACGCAGTCACGGGGAGAACGTACCAACTCCAAATAGACTGCACCTGTTGTCAGGTTTGAACCCGGGTCTCTATGGCTGTGAGGCAGTAACTCTACTCCTGTGCCACCGTGCCGGAAGATGTACGGCGGGTTCCTTTGGTTTTACAGGGGTTATGTTATCCAGATGGATTGTTGTACTGATCTGAAAACATGAGTTCAAATCCTATCAAAGCACCTCGGGGAATTTAAGATGCAATTGATTAATTTAAGTTCGATTAAAAATTCAATTCATCAAATTAGTGGTTACTTAATTAATATGCAAATAGAGTTCAAATGTCGACTAAAAGGGAGAGAAAAAAACAAAGAGAAATAAAAGCTGTGATACCATGAAAAGGGCAATACCATGTTTATTCAGTAATTTCAATTATTCGAATCAAGAATGTTTGCCATATTCACCAACATCGGGATGTTAGGAAGAAGCTATTCTTTATGGCGATCACTAGAGCCAGGATTTTACCATAAATGCCATGTGCCTTTTCATGCCTTTTTTGATGAATTCACTGGGATAATTCCTTTTTCATGACCGAGTGCCTAAATCAGCCTTTTTGTTTGCCATTTTGCTGAAAGGTCGTGCTATTTTCTCTAGTTGTACCGTGATTACAATGACGTTTTCTATGTTAACACGTTAATATTAATGTTATTATTAACGTGTTAACATAGTATAACTTACAAGAAAACTTCCACCACCGGGGCGAAACCGGGTGTGCCACCTTCGAATGAATAGAATGTTTAAGAAAGAACTGCAGATGCTGGAAAAATCGAAGGTAGGCAAAAAATACTGGAGAAACTCAGTGGGTGAGGCAGCTTCTATGGAAAGAAGGAATAGGCGACGTTTCAGGTCGAGACCCTTCTTCAGACAGATGTGGGTGGGTGCAGGAAACAGAAAGGAAGAGGCGGAGACACTAGGACTAGAAGGAGAGCTGGGAAAAGGAGGAGGGAGAAGACAAGGGCTATCTAAAATTAGAGAAGTCAATATTGATACCGCTGGGGTGTAGACTACCCACGCAAATTACCCAAACTTGTCTCCTCACTACATTCACTGCTGGCTCCAGTCGCAAATCTGCGTTTGCGAATATCTGTGCAAGGCATTCATTGATGCTGGAATTCCACTGTGGAAATTGGAAAACAAATCTCTCAGAGGTTTTTTAGAGAAATACACAGAGGAACATATACCAAGCGAGTTATCATTACGGAAAAAATATGTTGACAGTAACTTCAACATTGTTGTGCAGAAAATTAGAGATGAAGTTGCATGCAACAAAATATGGATCACAATAGACGAGACAACCGGTGCTGGGGGGAGATATGTTGCCAATGTGGTCATTGGTACACTGGAGGCAGGTCAACCATCAAAGGAGTATTTGTTGACATTGGAAGTATTGGAGAAGTCAAACAGCTCAACCATTGCTCAGTTGTTTACATCTTCACTTGCTGTACTTAGGCCAGAAGGTATCAAACATGAGAATGTTCTTCTATTTGTGACAAAGTTTTATTCCCCAAAATGTTGCATTTGACACGCTTAGCTCAAGGACTTCATAGAATTGCCAAGCACATACGTAGCTTGTTTCCAGATGTCGATCGCCTAGTTTCCAATGTCAAGAAAATCTTCCTCAAAGCACTTATTTTTCCTGTGCAGTTGTTTAAGGAAATGGCCCCCTAGATTCCGCTTCCTAGTCAGCCTCTTTTGACTAGGTGGGGTACATGGCTCTCTGCTGTACTCTGCTATGCTGCAAATTTTGAAAAGATAAAAGAAATCGTCAACTGTTTTGAAGAAGAAGAATCTGCTGCAGTCAGGATCGTCAGTGAAATCATGCAGAAAAAGTCCCTCCACCGCGATCTTGTGTTTATTGCTTCCAATTTTGCAAACTTCCCACAAGCTATAACTTCCCTTGAGAAACGTGGCGAAACATTAGTGAATAACTTGCAGGTTTTCAACAAAGTAACTGACATTAAGTTCCTGGCAATGTCGGTAGAGACATGCAAGGAAAATGTGAGAGAGTAATTTTAGCTAGCAAAGAAGAAATACAAAGCATAGCTAAAGTTCTCAAAGGTAGTTGTAATGCACAATATATGGATATGAATATAGTCTGTAGCTTGTATCGGGTATGCACCAGTGACCTCAGCTGAGTATAGCTTGTTTCGGGTATGCACCAGTGACCTCAGCTGAGGTAGAAATAAGTTTTTCACAATTGAAGCATATTCTGTCCGACAGACAGCATAGTTTAACACCAGATAACTTGAAAAAAAATGCTAGTAATTATGTGCAACCAGGCAACTTTGGTCATTTAATGTAGTATACCTTTATATTATCATTTTAAACCATATTTTGGTGGTGGAAATAAATGCCTTTTTCATGCCTTTTTGTAATTTTATTATGCCTTTTTGCCTGCCTATTTCAGTGTTTTTTAACGCCTAAACACCCTGGCTCTAGCGATCACGGTTCGACACCTTCCCAAAACATTTAGACTAATATGGGATAGGAGTGGTCACGACCCGAAACGTCGCCTATTTCTTCTCTCCATAGATGCTGCCTCACCCGCTGAGTTTCTCCAGCATTTTTGTCCACCTTCGTTGAGTCTCATTGTATGTAACTCATTTTCACCTAGGCCACAGCTACCAATGGCCTGGCTCCTTTATCATCGTTACTTTTTCATTTGTTCTATATCAGGATTGAGGAAGGACATTCTTACTATTGAGGGAGTGCAGCGTAGGTTCACAGGGTTAATTACCGGGATGGCGGGACTGTCATATGTTGAGAGAATGGAGCGGCTGGGCTTGTATACTCTGGAATTTAGAAGGATGAGAGGGCATCTCATTGAAACATGTAAGGATATTAAGGGTTTGGACACGCTAGAGGCAGGAAACATGTTCCCGATGTTGGGGGGGAGTCCAGAACCAGGGGCCACAGTTTAAGAATAAGGGGTAAGCCATTTAGAACAGAGATGAGGAAACACTTTTTCACACAGAGAGTTGTGAGTCTGTGGAATTCTCTGCCTCAGAGGGCGGTGGAGGCCAGTTCTCTAGATGCTTTCAAGAGAGAGCTAGATAGGGCTCTTAAGGATAGCGGAGTCAGGGGATATGGGGAGAAGGCAAGAATGGGGGTACTGATTGTGGATGATCAGCCATGATCACATTGAATGGCGGTGCTGACTCGAAGGGCAGAATGACCTACTCCTGCACCTATTGTCTATTATCTCTCTATATCACCATCTATATCTCCTGTTTCCCTTTCTGCTGAATCTCAGTCTGAAGAAGGGCCTTGACCCGAAGCGTCACCTATTCCTTCCCTCCAGAGATGATGTCTGACCCGCTGAGTTACTCCAGCTTTTTGTGTTTACCGAATCTCCTCAATCTGTTGATGGTAACAGTATTCCCATTAATTTGCCGTTCAAATATTGGGTTCCTTGGATAATTTGAGATCATTTATCCGCCACAATATGCTGTTCCACGATAAGCCATCCGAAAACCTCCAGAAGCTGGGAGAAGATTTATATTTTAAACCATTATTTGTACACATTATTCCTTGTGTTTGAACAATAAACTCATGTGACTGAACAAAATTCATGCGACTGCATAAAATGGTCTTTAACTAGCTTCACACAGTATTGAGCTGAATATCTTGTCAGTGCAAATGGGCTTGCTGTTGTTGGTATGCTGAAGTTCCAGTGTACCAAACTGCACCGAGATTGCTTCCCAATTATTCAATCTTGAGAAAGCAACATGCAAATGGAGCCAAGGTGTTTCTTGTAAACAGCCCTTGGGGTCTTTGTCACGAAGCTGCTCAGAATTTATAAAGAAGTCTGTGGATATTTTTAAGGCAGAGATAGAGAATTCTTGATTAGAACGGGTGTCAAGGGTTACAGGGAGAAGGCAGGAAAATGGGATTAGGAGGCATTGAATGGCGGAGTCTGTGGAATTCTCTGCCTCAGAGGGAGGTTCTCTGGATGCTTTCAAGAGAGAGCTCGATAGGGCTCTTAAAGATAGCGGAGTCAGGGGATATGGGGAGAAGGCAGGAACGGGGTACTGATTGGGGATGATCAGCCATGATCACATTGAATGGCGGTGCTGGCTCGAAGGGCCGAATGGCCTACTCATGCACCTATTGTCTATTGGACTCGATGGGCCGAATGGCCTAATTCTACTCCTATAACTTGTGAAGTGGGGGAAGAAAAAACAGTTCAATGTCTATTAGCCAAAGGACGAAAGGGGCAGCACAGTGGCGCAGCGCCAGAGGGCTGGGTTTGATCCAGACTACAGGTGCTGTCTGTGCGGAGTTTGCACGTTTTCCCTGTGGCCGCATGGGTTTTCTCTGGGTGATCCAGTTTCCTCCCACACTCCAAAGACGTACAAGTTTGTCAGTTATTTGGCTTCGGTAAAAATTGCCAAGTTGTTAATTGTCCCTAGTGCGTGTAGGATATTGTTAATGTGCGGGGATCGCTGGTCGGCGTTGACTCGATGGGCTGAAGGGCCTATTTCCACCCTGTATCTCTTACTAAACTAAACTAAAAAATCAAATATTGCTACTTTAATCCCTTCTATTTTCCTCCAGAGGAAGGAAGTTGAAATCCTTTCTGAATTCCTATTCCTTTTTACTAATCTTTTTATGCAGTTTGAAGTTTTTTGGATCAGCCCACCCTTGTAACTTATGGTTGGTCAGCAGAAATGAAGTACCTTCTGTCGAGGCACCAGCTTCCTTCAAGCCTCCAACATTATCTTTGCATTGAGAAGCCTCGAGTTAGCGGCAAGTACCACACAGTGGGAAAGTACCACAGTTGTAAAAACCTCTCCTCAAAGCCCTGTCCCACGGTACGAGTTCATTCCAAGAGCTCTCCCGAGTTTGCCCTGATTCGAACTCGGAGATTGACGGTAATGGCCACTCGTCGGTACTCGGGGCTCTCGAGGACATTTTTCAACATGTTGAAAAATCTTCACGAGTCTTCCCAAGCTTACCTGCCGCTAGTGAGTCTTCCCGAGTACCTGCCGTTAGCGTTACGAGCCGCTAAGAGACGTCCCCGAGCTCCGACGTACCCGCTACGTTCATTCTCCGTGCTTACCACGAGTTTGATTTTTTTTTTAACTCGGGAGAGCTCTTGGAATGAACTCGTACCGTGGGACAGGGCTATTAAGTGAACTTCAGGTGAAGAGACAATTGATGGGGTGTGATGAGAGGCTGTTTCCCCTAATTGAAGTGAGTGTCTGTAAATAGAGGGTATAGTCTCAGAGTAAAACCTCAGCCATTCACTTCTGAGTTGAAAAGAACCAACAGCACAGTGGCACAGCTGGTAGAGCCGCTGACTCACGGCGCCAGGGACCCGGGTTCAATCCTGACCTTAGGTGCTGTTTGTGTGGAGTTTGCATGATCTCCCTGTGATTATGTGGGTTTCCTTCGGGTGCTCTGGTTTCCTCCCAAATTCCAAAGACGTGCGTGTCTGTAGGATAATTGACCGCTGTAAATTGCCCCTAATGTGTAGGGAAAGTGGTAAAACGTAGAACTGATGTACGGGTGATCGATGGTCAGCGTGGACTCAGTGGGCCAGAGGGCCTGTTTCCATATTGGATTTCCAAACTCGACTAACCATATATCAGGCACAACGTAATTGCAGAATTGTTTAGAAAGGGGCGATGGCTGCCCTGCCGCCAGTCTGTTCGTTTTTTCACTCTTTTTGTTATTTTTTAGTTTGTTAAAAGTTTTTGTTTTAATGTTCTTCGGTTTGTTTTATGTTTGAGGGAGGGGGTCGGGGGGAGGGGTTGGGGGAAACTTTTTTTCGGGTTCTTACCTTGGCAGAGATGTGATCCATTTTCGGATCACATTCTCCGGGCGCTCTGCGGCCTACCATCGCTGGAGCTGGAAGCCTCCTCGGACTGACTTTGAGCCCCACCGCGGGGCGCGGACTTAACATCGGAGCTGATCCCTTGCCTGGGATCGCTCCCACCCCGACCGCTGCGGAATCACCATCAAGGGCTCGCAGTCTCGGGAGAGGCTAGTCAGGAGCACCAACGTCGCGGAAGGTTCGACCAGCCCCGACGCGAGGTTCGATCGCCCGGCGCAGGGGAGCTGACAAGCTCCCCCGATGCAGGAGCTGATCGCCTTGACACGGAGGGCCTGAACGCTGCTGGCTACGGGAGTTAAGATCATCCCATCAACGGAGGGCTCGAGGCCCACGACCGAGGAAGAACTAAGGGAAGGACTTGAACTTTATTTCGCCTTCCATCACAGTGAGGAATGTGCAGGGGTCACTGTGGTGGATGTTCATGTTAAAATGTGTTTTTGAGTGTTCTGTTGCTTTTAATTGTATGACTGACCTGGCCAGTGAAATTCCTCGTATGTTGCAAAACATACTTGGCGAATAAAGTGTGATTCTGATTCTGATTCTGATTCTGAAAGCATAAAGTTGGGTCTTCAAAGGTAGTGGATGTGAGGAATTGGAGATACTAGTAAATATGGGGGCTATACCAAGAACTTTAGCACTTTGTTGAGCTAGCTGCAGTTTTGTGCCAGTCAGAATTCCTGCAAGAGCCGGTGGAAATTCTCATCTGATTTGGATTGAACTTTGCCCCTGGAGGTGGAAAGACAATCGACCAACCAATCCATTTCTGGTTCTTGTGTTTAAGAGCATCATTATGGATTGCACTTACTGAAGAGATTGCTGACCATCCAACAAAAGCAGGCAATCAATAAGAAGCTATTATCAATAATGTTGATGAGAAAATGCATTGGGCCTTCAGCCTATTTAACTTTAAATTGAACAGGTTGTGTTAACAATCATTAGGTCACTGGTGAAGATACTCTTTGAGTATTGTGGATGTGTACTACATGGATAGAACATGTATAGAGGGATTGGGGCCAAATGCAGGCAGGTGGGACTAGTGTAGATGGGACATGTTGGGCCAAAGGTCCTGGTTCCATGCTGTATAACTCTATGACACTGTGTGTGGGGTAAAGCATAAAGAACATTACATGTGGGTGTGTGTGGGAAGGATCGGCAGATGCTGGTTTACACCGAAGATAGACATAAAAAGCTGGAGTAACTCAGTGGGTCAGGCAGCATCTCGGGAGTTAAGGAATAGGTAACGTTTCAGGTCGAGACCCTTCTTCCTGAAACGTCACCTATTCCTTTTCTCCTGAAATGCTGCCTGACCCGCTGAGTTACTCCAGCATTTTGTGTCAATCTGACATATTGGAGTGTGTTTGGAGAATGGTTCCACATCTTCAAATGCAGGAAAGTGTATGATTGGAAGGCAATAGGATTCAGGTTTGTAAACATTGAATTAGAAATGAGTAATTCAAATGTAAGTCGATGACTGAACTTGGAGTGGATGCTCAAAACGGAAGGGTTATAAGGTCATGTGATAGGAGCAGAATTAGGCCATTCGGCCCATCAAGTCCATTGAAACATGTAAGATTGTTAAGGGCTTAGACCCGCTAGAGGCAGGAAACATGTTCCCGATGTTGGGGGAGTCCAGAACCAGGGGCCACAGTTTAAGAATAAGGAGTAAGCCATTTAGAACGGAGACGAGGAAACACTTTTTCTCACAGAAAGTGGTGAGTCTGCGGAATTCTCTGCCTCAGAGGGCAGTGGAGGCAGGTTCTCCGGATGCTTTCAAGAGAGAGCGAGATAGGGCTCTTAAAAACAGCGGAGTCAGGGGATATGGGGAGAAGGCAGGGACGGTGTACTGATTGGGGATGATCAGCCATGATCTCAATGAATGGCGGTGCTGGCTCGAAGGGCCGAATGGCCTACTCCTGCACCTATTGTCTATTGTCTATTGTCTAAGTCCACTCCACCATTCAATCATGGCTGATCTATCTCTCCCTCCTAAACCCATTCTCCTGCCTTCTCCCCATAACCCCTGACACCCGCACTAATCAAGAATCTGTCCATCTCTGCCTTAAAAATATCCATTGACTTGGCCTCCACAACCTTCTGACCCTGATGCAGAAAAGTACAGGCGTGGAAAAGGCAGAGGAAATTTGTAGGGGATGAATGATGTGAAAAATAGAACTGCATTTTGCTCAGCAAATTCTTTTGAGCAGTGAGAAGTAAGATTGAACAAGTCTCATTTGGTATGCTTGTGGGACAGACACTTTTCATTTCCCATTAGTACTTCCCTATAAATGTAATCAACTAAATCTATTTTAGTGAGGCAATCCATCTACCCTTATTTAATGGAAGCAAAAAGACATGTTACATTCTGAAGGTTCCGTGGACAATCTCGTATAAATGTATCCTGACAAATAATTTAATTTTATTTGCTAAAGAAATAGGATTTTTTGTCTCCAATTTTGTGCATTAAATAGGAGGTTAGAATACACAATTTGTTGTTCGGTGTCTTTACCCATTATAGACAATGGTCTTGACTTGTGGTATCTGATAGATAGTTTCTTATATTCTCTATCCAGGCTTTTATTCTGTACATTATAGTGCGGCACGGTGGCGCAGCGGTAGAGTTGCTGTCTTAAAGGGCCTGTCCCACTTTCACGACCTAATTCACGACCTTTTTTACTCGTGGACATTTTTCATCGTGCTAGAAAAACGCCCCGACCTGCTTGATGCCACGAGTACCTACGACTAGCATCACGGCCTGCTACGACCTACCTACGACCTCCTACGACCTCCTATGACCTCGTAACGACCATGCTGCGAGTATGAGTCAGGGGCAAACTCGGCAGAGGTCGTGAATTAGGTGGTGAAAGTGGGACAGGTCCTTTACAGCGCTTACAGCGCCAGAGACCCGGGTTCAATCCTGACTATGGGTGCAGTCTGTATGGAATTTATACGTTCCCCCCGTGACCTGCGTGGGTTTTCTCCGAGATCTTCGGTTTCCCCCCAGACTCCAAAGACGTACATGTTTATCGGTTAACTGGCTTGGTATGAATGTAAAATTGTCCCTAGTGTGTGCAGGATGGTGTTATTGTGCGGGGATCGCTGGTCGGTTTTGTTTCCCTAAACTAAACCAGACTAAATATCCAATGAAATATTTGTTCCCTCTTATTTATATTGCCACCCTTGCTCTCCATATGCAATTCAGAATGGCTCTCGTACGAAGGGACATATTTATAGATAATATTATCAAGAATTGCTTCTGAGATGCTTACTTTTTTTGGTTTAGGATTATTATTGTCACATTCACGTGCACCGAGGTACAGTGAAAAGCTTTGGTTTGCATGCTATCCAGTCAAATCAGATAACACTACACATTGAATACAATCAAGCCAAACCCGTACAATAGGTAGAGTGAAGAGATAGATACAGAGTGCAGAATACAGTTTGCAGCATTGTACTGATATTAAATATACAGGCACTGTGCTGTATAGAGCTTGATTTTTTTTTGTTTACTTTAATTTATTGACACATGTGCCGAGGTACAGAGAAAAGTTTTTGTTGCGTACAAAACCAGCCAGCGGGAATAGACAATAGACAATAGACAATGGGTGCAGGAGTAGGCCATTCGGCCCTTCGAGCCAGCACCGCCATTCAATGTGATCATGGCTGATCATCCCCAATCAGTACCCCGTTCCTGCCTTCTCCCCATATCCCCTGACTCCGCTATTTTTAAGAGCCCTATCTAGCTCTCTCTTGAAAGCATCCAGAGAACCGACCTCCACCGCCCTCTGAGGCAGAGAATTCCACAGACTCACCACTCTCTGTGAGAAAAAGTGTTTCCTCGTCTCCGTTCTAAATGGCTTACTCCTTATTCTTAAACTGTGGGAAGACAATACATGATTACAATCAAGCCATTCGCTGTGTACAGATGCATGATAATGGAATAACGTTTATGGTGCTTCAGATCCCGGTGTTCTAGGGGCTGTGTATTCAAGGGAACCTGCTATTCACAGGGTTTGCTGTAGGATCTCAATAACGTACATAAAGTTTGCAATTGTCTGGAAGGCTATTATTTTTAGAATAAACATAGACTGCTATTCTATGTTCACAGGGCTTGTTATTCATCACAGTATTCATGGCAAGTGCTATTCCCCATACAGTGCACAAGGAATTTTATTTACTAAATTGGATACAGAGACTGCCATTCTCCAGAATATACACAGAGGCTGTTATCCTCTATAACATACTTATAGCCTGTTATTCTTCATAGAGCTTCTATCTTCCATAATGCACATGGCCTTCCATTTCATAATATTCATAGGAGCTGTTATTCTTTATAATAGACACAGGGGCTGCTGTTCCTTTAGAATCTACAATAGAAAGAGCTGAGAAATTGAATGTTATCTCTGAATCACACTGGAGCAATAGTGATCGGATCGCGAGCCGGCCTTGCATTGCCGTCTATGTGGCACCCTTGAAAGGGAAAATAACAAACTTGGAGGTGGACGCAAAATGCCGGAGTAACTCAGCGGGACGGGCGGCATCTCTGGAGAGAAAGAATTGGGTGACATTTCCCCTCTTCAGACTGAGAGGGAGACTAGAGATATAGAGGGGTAAGGTGTGAGAACGACAGATCAAAGTAGACAACGATCAAGGAAATGTAGAATGGTTCATTGCTAGCTGAGGGGAAGGTATACAATGTGTAACATTGCAACCATGTTTTAACCCAAGCAGACCTGGAGGAATTGCAAATAGCGATCTCCAGTTATTTCAACACTGCCAAATTCCAAGAGCTTGCTTCTATTCAGAAAGGAGAAAGGGGGCACTTTGCTGATAGTATTGTCAGCAAGAAGTCTTGCTCTAAGCATTGTCATTAATTCTTGTTGCCGATGAGCCTGACAGTGTTGGTATTTTATTTGCACTCTGTAGTGAGTGAAATTTGAAGTCTATTCTTGCCTGGAAAGCAGTTATTTGCCACAATATATGTCGACTGCTTTTCTGTAATGTTAACATGGGTTATTATTTATAACTGTATATACAGAGACCATTATTCTCTAGGCAACACATGAGGACTGTTATACACTAAACTGATACAGAGACTGCTGTCCTCTAGAATATACCTACGATGAGATACAACCCTAGTTTAACTCAGCGGTTCTTCTTCTTCTTGCGTATGGCGTGCACAGCCTAAAGTTGTAGGACTACTTGTTCTATTTGATCTTATTTGATTGTGCACACTGGGTTGATTGCATTTGTCAAAACAGGGCAGACCACGTGAAGGTTGCAATCTCCCACCCCAACTCAGCGGGTCAGGCACCATCTCTGGAGAATAAGAATAGGTGATGTTTTGGGTCAGAAACATTCTTCCGCCACTTCAGTCTGACGAAGGGTTCCGACTCGAATCGACACCTATTCTTTTTCTCCAGAGATGCTGCCTGACACGCTGAGTTACTCCAGCATTTTACGTCTATACTCGGTATCAAACAGCATCTGCAGTTCCTTCCTACGCATAAAATCCTAGTCGTTGCTTTTCAAACTTCAGCTGCAGCAGGGATAACTTGAGTAGATGATCACTTCAGGTTAGATAAATACATGAGTATATGAGACAGTTGTTCACTTTAAGCATCTGAACACCAGTGTGGTCTGTCCGTCTAGATTTCGCATATCTCCAAAAAGCCTTGGGTTGCTCTCCCCAAAGAATAGAATAAACATGTTGTCTATTCACTGGAATTTAGAAGGATGAGAGGTAATCTTATAGAAACGTATAAAATTCTTAAGGGATTGGACAGGCTAGATGCAGGAAAAATGTTCCCAATGTTGGGGGAAGTCCAGAACCAGGGGTCACAGTTTAAGAATAAGGGGTAGGCCATTTAGGACTGAGATGAGGAAAAACATTTTCACCCAGAGAGTTGTGAATCTGTGGAATTCTTAAAGGCAGTGGAGAATAAGAATAGGTGTCCCAGCAACTCAAATTTCTCAGAGTGAAAATTTAAGAGAAATTCCCATCCAGTTCTGCGAAAAATAATCTCTGGATAATTTCCCTCCAGCCTCCTAAACAAGGTGGCGCAGCGGTAGGGTTGCTGCCTTGCAGCGCTTGCTGCACCAGAGACCCAGGTTCGATCCCAGCTGTGGGTGCTGTCTGTACAGTGTTTGTACGTTCTCCCCGTGACCTGCGTGGGTTTTCTCCGAGATCTTCGGTTTCCTCCCACAATCCAAAGATGTACAGGTTTGCAGGTTAATTGGCATGGTGTATGTCGGTGTGTGCAGGATAGAATTAATGTCGGGGGTCGCTGGTCGGCGCAAACCCGGTGGGCCGAAGGGCCTGTTTCCCCCCTGTATCTCTAAACTAAACTAATCTAACTCAAAGGTAGACAAAAATGCTGGAGACACTCAGCGGGTGAGGCAGCATCTATGGAGCGAAGGAAATAGGCAACGTTTCGGGTCAAGACCCTTCTTCTTCACCTATTCGAAACCCTTCTTCAGACAGTTCCTTCTTAAACAATAACCTAAATCAAGCAAGCTCTTGGAGCTCAAATATGAACGTACCTCCTGCCCAGTCCATAAAAAAAAATGGTGGTGTCTCTATCTTTAACGCAATTTCCTCCAGAAGCTGATAACAGTGTGAAAATAAATGTTTTTCTGGCATTTAATCTAATGTACTTCCGAACAACTTTATATCTGTGATGTCCTGTCCTGACAGCCCAATCGATTTCGGTATTCTAGAGTAAAGTATCTTATTCAAACCTTCAGCTATTCCACCTCCAAATATCTTCATTGTAACTTCACTCCTTGGAGCCCATTGCTGTAATGGAATATTCATGAAAGAGTTTAAGGCCTCAATATCTTAAGCTCTTTGTTTTTTTTAAATAATGTTTGGGTACCAAAGAATGCAGGGTTAGCCCAGTAAAATAAGTGTTTAGGATTTAGTTTTAGAGGCACAACGTGGAAACAGGCCCTTCGGCCCACCGAGTCCGCGCCAATCAACATTAGGGACAATTTACAGAAGCCAATTAACCTACGAACCTGCATGTCTTTGGAACGTGGGAGGGAACCAGAGCTCCCGGTGAAATCCTATGCAGTCACGGGGAAAACGTACAACCTCCGCACATATAGCACCTGTAGTCAGGATTGAACCCGGCTTTCTGGTGCTGTAAGACAGCAACTCAACTGCTGCACCACTCAGATAAAAGATCGGATGTGACCTCGCCAAATGTAAGGAACAGGCACAAGGGGCTGAATGGCCTCCTCCTGCTGCTATTCCTTAGTTACTTATAATATTCTTCAGAATAAATTGGAATAAAAGTGAAATTATGTCACTAAAACCGAAAGACTCAACACATCTTTTAAAATTCCCTTTTAAAATAGCTACAGAAAAATTTAAATACTTGGGTATTGAAATCACCAGAACATATCAAGGCATGTTCAAAGCAAATTATGATCCTCTACTTAATAAATTAAATACATTAATTACATTTTGGAAAACGCTACCGATGTCTTTAATAGGCCGAATAAATGCAATAAAAATGATCTTCTTACCACAAATTTTATACCTATTTCAATCGATTCCTATATATCTACCAAAGAAGTTTTTTTTTAAATTGGACTCAGACATTACTAATTTTATATGGGACTATAAATCCCATAGAATACAAAGAACACACTTGAACAAAGCTAAAGTATTAGGGGGCTTAGCACTCCCTAACTTCATGTATTATTATTGGTCAGTAAATATTAAAAATATGATCCAACTGATGGACAACTCTGCCCAGCAAGTGGACTGGATTAAATGGACAATTGAGGGCTCTGGGGAAATGGCAAAGAAGATGCGTTGAGGCCAGCATAGATCAGCCTTGATCTTATCAAATGGTGGGGCTGGCTGGAGGAGACTTAACACATGATGAACGCTTGACGGTCCCGGGCCTGTACTCGCTAGAGTTTAGAAGGATGAGCGGGATCCTCATTGAAACTTGCCAAACAGTGAAAGGCCTGGATAGAGTGGTTGCAGAGAGGATGTTTCCACTGGTGCAAGGATCTAGAACCAGAGGCCAGAGCCTCATAATTAAAGGACATATCTTTAGATGGGAGATGAGGAGGAATTTCGCTAGTCAGAGGGTGGTGAATCTGTGGAATTAATTGCCACAAGACTGTGGGGGCCAGGTCAATGGATACTTTTAAGGTGGATGTTCTTGATTAGTAAGAGTGTCAAAGTTTAGAGGGAGAACGCAGGAGAGTGGGGTTGAGAGGGAAAGATAGATCAGCCATGGTTGAAGCTGCTCCTACAATGTATGAAGTTATAAGCCTGTTGTCCTCCTCCTGCTCCCATCTTCTTGTGTTTCTGTATATCATAATCTAAGGTTCTGGCCCTTTTATAGACTGCGGGAATACATGCTGAGGGACTCGTTGAAGCTCCGTGCAGCCAACGCCAAGGCTCTGTGGTGGCAGAGGACCAGAGACTAGGGTCCTTCCACAGTGGTACATTGGAGGGGGGGGGGTACATTGGGGGGGGGGGGCACGGTCTGTTGGAGACGCCACTGGAACAAGAGAAGGGTTATCACCCCAGGGGGGCACATGAATGGCAAGGAAGCTGGGTGCAAGGATAGCTTGCAAACACTACCGAATATCACACTATTGAATGTCAGAAGTGTTTTGGCCTGTGCTTGTTTTGTAATTCATCTTCTTATGCTGAATAAAGTTTCTTCTTTGAAACGGAAAGTCATAAGCAAGATAGACACAGAAAGCAGGAGTAACTCAGCGGGACAGGCGCCATCTCTGGAGACAAGGAAAGGGTGACGTTTCGGGTCGAGACCCTTCTTCAGACCTAAGAGAGTCTTAAGCAAGGTCAGGTTAAGAGAGAGATGCTCGTTTAGAAAAACATCCACTCTAACAAAAGCGGAACATGTTAGAAGCACTCAGTAGATCAGGCAGCACCTGTGGATGGAGAAACAGGTAAGGTTTCTGATCTCTTTCCGCAGATGCTGTCTGGCCTGCTGAGTATTTCCTGCATTTTCATAACTAACCTTTCAGCACTATCATAATTTTGATTTTCATTGGATTCTTTTTTTAGGGAATGTGGGATATGAAAATGGGAGTACAGTGTCCCAGGAGTGGGAACTGACCATGTACGAGCAACAAAGTCACGGTACAATGCCGTTCCGTTTGCCGATTCGTTCCGTTTATTAGGCCACAAAGTCATAGAGCACCGAAATAGGCCCTTTGATTCAACTTGTCCATGCTTACCAAAGCACCCTGTATTGTATACGCTATTCCCATTTGCCCACATTTGGCTCAGACCCCTCTAAACCATGTACCTGTCCTAATGTCTATTAAAAGCTGTTATTGTACCTATGTACGTCAACTGTTTCACCCAGCAGCTCATTCCATGTTCCCACCACCCTTTGTGTGCAGGTTGCCTCTACTGTGTAGGTGGGTGGTGGGTTCTGGGGAGAGTTAGTCAAGTCAAGTCAAGTCAATTTTATTTCTATAGCACATTTAAAAACAACTCACGTTGACCAAAGTGCTTTACATCAGTGCAGATACTAATGTGCTACATACAGTGGTACACAGACCTAACAATACATACACAAACTGTTTACAGCGACCCCTCAGAGGGCCTCAAAAACGCTTCGGGAGTAGAAATAGGTCTTGAGCCTCGACTTAAAGGAGTGGATGGAGGGGGCAGTTCTGATGAGGAGAGGGATGCTGTTCCACAGTCTAGGTGCTGCAACCGCAAAAGCGCGGTCACCCCTGAGCTTAAACCTGGACCGCGGGATAGTCAGTTGATGGGAATGTGAGGGAGTAAGAAAAAAGGAGAGTTAATAATAATAATAATAATGGATGGGATTTATATATGATGGACTTGATGATGGGAACAGACATGCTGTTCCAAAGATCTTGTTTCCAAACTCTTTCAACGCCTTCATTATGCTTGTTTCAATTATGTTTGGCTGCCCATTATCCTTCCTCCAGTTTCTTGACAATCAGATGTTATAGTCTGGATATGGATCTCTGCTTCTTTGAGCAGCTTTATAAAGGCACTTAGGGTTTATTTAAGAAAGAACTGCAGATGCTGGAAAAATCGAAGGTAGACAAAAATGCTGGAGAAACTCAGCGGGTGAGGCAGCATCTATGGAGCGAAGGAATAGGTGACGTTTCGGGTCAAGACTCTTCTTCATCGCCTGTTCCTTCGCTCCATAGATGCTGTCTCACCTGCTGAGTTTCTCCAGCTTTTTTGTCTACCTAAGGTTTAATTAATCTCCTTTCGTCTCAGAGTCAGAATGGTCACTGTTTAGTTTGGTTTAGTTGAGAGATACCGCGCGGAAACAGGCCCTTCGGCCCACCAGGTCCGCGCAGGCCTGCAATCCCCACACAGTAACACTATCCTACACACACTCGGGACAATTTACAATTTTTTTACCAAGCCATTTAGCCTACAAACCTGTATGGCTTTGGAGCGTGGGAGGAAACCGGAGATCCTGGAGAAAACCCACGCAGGTCACGGGGTGAACGTGCAAACTCCGTACAGACAGCATTCGTAGTCAGGATGGAACCCGGGTCTCTGGCGCTGTAAAGCAGCAACTTTACCGCAGCGCCACCATGCCGCCCCTTGACCATTTGCTTGACAATTATCTGTTATAGTCACAGCGAGATATCCTTTGGATCTCTGCTGTCTGAAGCAGGGTCTCGACCCGAGACGTCACCCATTCCTTCTCTCCAGAGATGCTGCCTGTCCCGCTGAGTTACTCCAGCTTTTTGTGTCTATCTGCTTCCTTGAGCATCTGTATAAAGACACTGTATAAAGACACTCATTTAATCTCCTTGAGTCTCAGTGACAGGAGTCGAGCCTGTTCTTTAGTAGTAATTTAAACGTCTATTTTTGGTAAACATTACTGATTATCTAAAAGAATTCTACAATGCACCCCTCTCTTAACAATAGTTCCTCAGAGATAATGCTAACGTTACTCTTTCAGCAGCTTTCAGTTGCCCCGTGGGCTAAAATGCCACATCAAAATGCAATGTAATGAACCTCACTGCGAATGTTACAGTTATGTAATGGGTGTGCTACAGATCTCTGAAATGGCCCAGCAAATCGTAGCCCAGGGTGCAGTTAAGGATAGGTAACAAAATGTGCAGGAATGAACTGCAGATGCTGGCTTATACCAAAGATAGACACAAAATGCTGGAGTAACTCACTTTGGACTTCACTTCTGATGCCCACAACCTATTAGTCAGTAAGTCGTTCACTAGTTCATTCATAAGGTCAGGAGGTCATAAGGAATATAGAATTAGGCCATTCGGCCCATCAAGTCTACCCCTCCATTCAATCCTAAGCCCATTCTCCTGCCTTCTCTCCATAATCTCTGACATCGCTTACTCATTCCTTACATGGATGAATGTATGGGGATTAATTCCATTTAATTTCCAAAGAACAAACAACACTCTGGAGGATAAACCCCTTGTCCCACGATGCGAGTTTGCCCAAGAGCTCTCCCGAGTTTTAAAAAAAAATCAAACTCGTGGCAAGTGCGTAGAATGTACATAGCGGGTACGTCGGAGCTCGTGGGCGTCTCCTAGCGGCTCGTCACGCTAACGGCAGGTACTCGGGAAACGCGGAAACTCGTGAAGTTTTTTCAACAGTGAGAAAAATTGCCAAGAGTAAAAAAAATACTCGTGATGAAGTACCACGAGTTTGATTTTTTTTTAAAACACGGGAGAGCTCTTGGGTGAACTCGCATCGTGGGACAGGGGCTTAACAAAAGCATGTTTTGGTAGCACAAGAAGCAGATTACTGAATCAGAATCCAAAAATGTGGGCTGAGGCTCTTGAGATATGAGTTTATTTGCCATGGAGGTAATTAAGGGGTTGAAATTTAAGCAATTAAATATAATCATACAACACAGAAACAGGTCATTAGGCCCGCTGTATATGCAAACTATCAAGCTCCCATCTCTTCATGCCCTACACTAATCTCATTTCATTCACCACACATTAGACTTTAGAGATACAGCGCAGAAATAGACCCTACAGCGAGTGAGAGAAATCCGGAACAAGGTACAGAATATCTGATGTAAATGGGTACCTCTCTCATGAAAGTGATCTTTGTGGGATTTTCACAGACGACACAAACAAAACAAACACAGCAAGGAGCAGGACCACCTTCACCAGTGTGGAGTGTGGGAGGAGACTGGAGCACCCAGAGAAACCACGACACGGTCACAGGGAGAACGTGCAAACACCACACAGACAGCGCCCGCAGTCAGGATAGAACCTGGGTCTCCCCAGATTCTACCACAAGCTACGCATTCGGGACAGTTTACGGCAGTCAATTAACTTGCCAACCTGCATGTTTTGTGGGATGTGGGAGGAAACGGGAGCACCTGAGTCTGGGAAACTCACAGAGTCACAGAGAGAACACGAAAAGTCCACACAGGCACCGCCTGAGGTCAGTATTGAACACACATCGCAGGAGGCGTGAGGCATCAGCTTCAACAGCTGCACCACTAACAAGTCTGCAGTTAAGGGCTTGGACACGCTAGTGGCAGGAAACATGTTCCCGATGTTGGGGGAGTCCTGAACCAGGGGCCACACACAGTTTAAGAATAAGGAGTAAGCCATTTAGAACGGAGACGAGGAAACACTTTTTTTCGCAGAGAGTGGTGAGTCTGTGGAATTCTCTGCCTCAGAGGGCGGTGGAGGCCGGATCTCTGGATACTTTCAAGAGAGAGCTAGATAGGGCTGTTAAAAATAGCAGAGTCAGGGGATATGGGGAGAAGGCAGGAACGGGGTACTGATTGGGGATGATCAGCCATGATCACATTGAATGGCGGAGCTGGCTCGAACGGCTGAATGGCCTACTCCTGCACCTATTGTCTATTGTCTATTTTCTCACGAAGTTGGCATCTGTAATGGTGACTATGAAACTTTGGCACTCTAGGGGTTATTTATGTGTGATTTATGTGATTCTTGTGTGTTCGCGCCCATGATGCTTCTTTTTTTTAAATTTTTAACTTGAGATATTTTAATTTTTTTTATTTTTTATTTTTATTTTTTATTTTTTATTTTATTAGAAGTAAGTACAGTAATGTGGCACCAAGGTGCCTAATATATATTGACATGTTACATTTTATGAACAGCTTCATTTTTTTATTTTCCCCTTAACAATAAAAGAGAAAAAGGAAGAATCGGTAATAAAAAGATAGAAAAGCATGTGATGTCCAGATGTGTGAAAAGGAAAAGGGAGGAAAGAGGGGAAGAAAAAAAAAGAAGAGAGAAAAAGAGGAAGTAGAGAGTAAGAGATTGTAGGAGATAGTTAAAGGCCTGTCTCACGAGTCTGCGGTCATTGGCGGTGATACAGGAAGTATCTACCGCTCGTGGACCGCCAGAGACCGCGGGTTCGGTCAAACGCACACCGCCGGCGCCGTGCGGCGTTGGTCCCAACACCGCACGGTGCTCAAAAAAAGTCAGCAATGTCCAAAAATTATTTCTTACCGCACAGCCGCCGCCAGTGAGGCACGAGTGCGGCACGGTCACCGCCACAGCCGCCGCCAGTGAGGCACGAGCGCCGTGAGTCGAACTCTCACTGCCACAGCCTCCGCCAGTGAGGCACGTGTGCGGCACGGGCGCCACCACAGTCCCGCGATCAGCACTACCGCCGCCACAGCCCCGCTTGTCTTTTATGAAGCAAATTTCTATAACACCGCAAGCTCGTGGGACCGGCCGTACTGAGATCACTCGGCCCCCGCGCAGCATCCGTGCGGCGTAGGCTCGGCGCTCTCGCGGTTGACGTGCGGTCCCCTCTTCCGGCGACGCCGCGCTTCACCGCCAATGACCGCAACACCGTGAGACAGAGCCTTTATTTATATTCTTGACCATCCTTCACCCAGTCCTGAAACAGTTGGTTTCTACGATTTTGTTGCACCATATGCTTCCAAGAAATCGATAAATGGAGACCAACTCGTTATGAATTGGTCTGTTTTGTCTGTTAGGAGGAATCGCATTTCTTCAAGATGTGCGGTTTCCAACATGTTTGAAATCCACATTTTAAGCGTTGGTATGGGTGTATTTTTCCAAAATTTAAGTATACTTTTTTGCCTTTATTAACGCATAATTTAAAAATGAATTTTGAAATGTGTTCAGGTTGTTCCCGTCTTCCATTACTCCAAATATAATCATTTCAGTGTTAGGCTCCATTTTTATCTTGAATAATTTTGTAAATATTTCAAAGATGTTCCTCCAGAATTTATGAAGTTTTATGATGCTTCTGCAAGTAAGATATTTATTGCCTCTGTACCACACTATCCTTGTGCACGTGATACCAAACCAGACTGCACTTGAGTTGATTTTACTTGACTACGGTTAGGGATACAAACAGTTTCATTTGCTTTCTTATGATCTAATAATCCCCTCTCAACGCTATGCTTTTCTTACACCAACCCTCTGCCTTGACTGAATACTAATATCAGATTTCAATGACACTTTCGTTTCATTATTCAGACAGAGACATAAATTCACCCATCAGCCTATTATTGTGGCTTGTTGTGAATTTCCATCACATTTCAAATATTCCTCATGTGAAAACATAGAGCATAGAACAGTACAGCACTGGAATAGAAACAAAGAAAATAGGTGCAGGTGTAGGCCATTCGGCCCTTCGAGCCATGGCTGATCATCCAGAATCAGTACCCCGTTCCTGCTTTCTCACCATATCCCTTGATTCCGTTAGCCCTAAGAGCTAAATCTAAAGCCCCTGTCCCATGGTACGAGGTAATTCAAGAGTTCTCCCGAGATTTCCCCTGATTCGAACTCGGAGAATGTCCGTAGGAGTTCGTGGATGTCTCGTAGCGGCTCGTACGAGTAAAAAGTAACAATATTTTTCATCACACGTATTTATTTACTCGTGGACATTTTTTACAGTGTTGAAAAAACGTCACGAGTTTACCGGATTTCCCGAGTACCTTCCGTTACTCGTATGAGCCGCGACGAGACATCCACGAGCTCCTACGGACCCGCTAGGGACATTCTCCGAGTTCGAATCAGGGGAAAACACGGGAGAACCCTTGAGTTACCTCGTACAGTGGGACAGGCCCTTAAGTCTCTCTTGAAAACATCCAGTAAATTGGCCCTCCAGTGCCTTATGTGGCAGAGAATTCCACAGATTCACAACTCTCTGGGTGAAAATGTTTTTCCTCATCTCAGTCCTAAATGGCCTACCGCTTATTCTTAAACTGTGACCCCTGGTTCTGGACTCCCCCAATATCGGGAACATTTTTCCTGAATCAAGTCTGTCCAATCCTTTAGGAATTTTATATGTTTCTATAAGATTCCCTCTCATCCTTCGAAATTCCAGTGAATACAAGCCCAGTTGACCCATTCTTTCATCATATAAGTAAGTAAGTAAGTAAGTAAGTTTATTGGCCAAGTATTCACATACAAGGAATTTGCCTTGGTGCTCCACAATATGATGACATATCAATATGATATGTCATCATATTGTTGCCCTTTGGCTTACAATAATGCCTCGTTAAACTGATCTCTTAAATGCCACTTAAATGCCACTATCGTATCTGCCTCCACCACCACCCCCAGCAATATATTCCAGCCCCCACGACACTCTGTTAAAAAAAAATCTTGCTCCACACATCCGCATTAAACTTTCCCTCCTCTCACCTTATACAGTCCCCTCCATAATATTTGGGGCAAAGACCCATCATTTATTTATTTGCCTCTGTACTCCACAATTTGAGATTTGTAATAGAAAAAAATCACATGTGGTTAAAGTGCACATTGTCAGAATTTATTAAAGGGTATTTTTATACATTTTGGTTTCACCATGTAGAAATTACAGCTGTGTTTATACATAGTCCCCCCATTTCAGGGCACCATAATGCCTCAAAACTCATTGTCGGCGGTTCATTCTACAGCAAGGCAGTGATCCCAAACATACTGCTGAAGCAACAAAGCTAAAAAATGATCAATTCTTGAGTGGCCAAGTCAATCACCCGATCTGAACCCAATTGAGCATGCCTTTTATATGCTGAAGAGAAAACAGAAGGGGATTAGCCCCCAAAACAAGCATAAGCTAAAGATGGCTGCAATACAGGCCTGGCAGAGCATCACCAGAGAAGACACCCAGCAACTGGTGGTCCATGAATCGCAGGCTTCAAGCAGTCATTGCATGCAAAGGATATGCAACAAAATACTAAACATGACCACTTTCATTTACATGACATTGCTGTGTCCAAAACATTATGGTGCCCTGAAATGGGGGGACTATGTATAAACACTGCTGTAATTTCTCCATGGTGAAACCAAAATGTGTAAAAATGGCCTTTAACAAAATCTGACAATATGCACTTTAACCACATGTGATTTTTTTTCTATAACAAATCTCAAATTGTGGAGTACAGAGGCAAATCACTAAATGATGAGTCTTGGTCCCAAATATTATGGAGGGCACTGTAGCTATGCCATCTAGTGTCGGACATTTCCTTCCTGGGAAGAAGGTCTCAGCTGCAAGGAGAGGTTGGACAATCTTGGATTGTTTTCTCTAGAATCCAGAGGTTGAGGGGAGACCTGATGGAAGTAGATAGAAATATATAGAAATAAAAGATGCATAGATTCGGATAGACAGTCAGAACCTTTTTCCCTGGGTGGAAATGTCAAAGATTAGCGGGCGTGGATTTAAGGTCAGAGGGGGGAAGTTTTCATGGAGATTTGAAGGGAGCAAGTTGTTTTACAGAAAGGATAGCGTGTATCTGGAATGTGTTGCCAGTGTTGGCGTTACAGGCAGATACAATTGTGGCATTTACGAGGCTTTTTGGAGAGGCAGATGATATGTCGAGAATAGAGGGGATATGGTTTGACATAGGCAGATGACATTAGTTTATCCGGGCATTATGTTCAACCAAGATATTGAGGGCTGAAGGGCTTGTTGCTATGCTGTTCGTTTCTCGGTTCTACCTTATTTGAAAAGACTGGCACAGGCAGGCACAATCTCAACTGCAAAACTGCACCTACAGACAGAGTCAGCCCTCGCTCTTACGGGTAAAGTGCATAGCAGGTTAATTAGCTTCTGTAACTGTAAGGTGTCTCCAGTGTTGATGCATGGCAGGAGAATAAGGGGGGGGAAGTTAATGGGGTTATGCAAGGGAACAGTTTACAAGGAGGTAAGGGGTGGGGATGGGATTCAGAGTTGGCATAGATCTCAAGGGTTGATGTCCTTTGGGTCTATGCCAGCGGAATTTCCTGCCATGTCCTGCAGAATTATTTTTTTTAAATTGGAAAATCGTGTAGTTCACCACTCAATTCCTTTATTGATACGAGGGTGTTGACAGGACTCGAGGGCCTGAGCTACAGGGATAGGATGACAGTCTAGGACTCTGTTCCTTGGAGCGCAGGAGGATGAGGGGTGATCTTTTAGAGGTGTACAAATCAACGAGAGGAATAGATCGGAAGAAACTCACAGGGTCTCTTGCCCAGAGTTGGAGAATCGAGAACCACAGGACATAGGTTGAAGGTGAAGGGGAAAAGATTTAACCTGAGGGGTATCCTTGTCACACAAAGGGTGTTGGGCGCATGGAACGAGCTGCTGGAGGAGGTAGTTGAGGCAGGTAGTATCACAAAGTTTAAGAAACATTTAGACAGGTATATGAATTGGGCAGGTTTAGAGGAATATGGGCCAAACGTAGGTGGGACTAGTGTAGATGGTACATGTTGGCCGGTGTGGACAAGTTGGGGCAAAGGGCTGGTTTGCACGCTGTAAGACTCTATGACTCTATGTTAGTAAAAAAGAAAAGAGTCCATTTCAAATGAAAATAAAAGTACTGTGTCTGTGGAGGCTTGGCTGCAGAGAAAGCTGATCAACCAATCAATTAATCAACGACTTTATTATCATTCAGAAATACACCAATAAATGCAAGTCTGAACGAAATGTCGTTGCATCTGGCTCACCGTGCAACATAAAATAACAAAAGGATAAAATAGATAAAAAGATAAAATGGATAAAAAGATAAAATAGATAATGGTGGCGGCACATTGTATGGAATTCAAGAGTCTGATGGCTCGGGGGAAGAAGCTGTTGCAAAACCTGGCCGTTCTGCTCCTTATACTACGATATCTTTTGCCCGAGGGCAGCAGAGTGAACAGTCCATTATGGAGATGTGTGGGGTCCTTTATAATACTGTTGGCCTTGGACAAGCAACGTTTGCACGCAATGTCCCAGATTGAATTTCATCGCAAAAGGATTTGAGTATAGGAGCAGGGAGGTTCTACTGCAGTTGTACAGGGTCTTGGTGAGACCACACCTGGAGTATTGCGTACAGTTTTGGTCTCCTAATCTGAGGAAGGACATTCTTGCCATAGAGGGAGTACAGAGAAGGTTCACCAGACTGATTCCTGGGATGTCAGGACTTTCATATGAAGAAAGACTGGATAGACTCGGCTTGTACTCGGTAGAATTTAGAAGATTGAGGGGGGATCTTATAGAAACTTACAATATTCTTAAGGGGTTGGACAGGCTAGATGCAGGAAGATTGTTCCCGATGTTGGGGAAGTCCAGAACAAGGGGTCACAGTTTAAGGATAAAGGTGAAATTTTTTAGGGACTGAGATGAGAAAAACATTTTTTACACAGAGAGTGGTGAATCTCTGGAATTCTCTGCCACAGAATGTAGTTGAGGCCAGTTTATTGGCTATATTTAAGAGGGAGTTAGATGTGGCCCTTGTGGCTAAAGGGATCAGGGGGTATGGAGAGAAGGCAGGTACAGGATACTGAGTTGGATGATCAGCCATGATCATATTGAATGGCGGTGCAGGCTCGAAGGGCCGAATGGCCTACTCCTGCACCTAATTTTCTATGTTTCTATGTTTCTATGAAGGAAGAGGTCCCGATGATTTTTTCAGCCGTCCTCACCACTCTCTGCACGGACATCCAGCCGGAGGCTTTGCAGTCCCCAAACCAGACAGAGATGCAGCTGGTCAAAATGTTCTCTATGGTTCCCCTGTAGAAAGTGGTGAGGACGGGATGGGGGAGGTGAGCTCTTCTCATCCGGCGCAGAAAGTGCAACCGCTGCTGCGCTCTCTTAACTGGTGCACCACAGTTAGATCTGAAAGCTGTCAGCCCATGACACTTGGCAAATTGCACTTGTCTTTCTTATAAAACACTGCCAGGCCAACACTCTTCTCCCTCCCACCATCGGGAAGAGATAAGGTTGCCCCCATAATTCTGCAATGAGAACTGCAATCCTTTCTAAGTGGTTCTTAAAAAGCTTTTACCATGCATCGAAGCAGGGTGCATCAATAACATAAAATAGGACAAGCCACTTGCTTTTCTCGTTCAATTGGGATGGCAGCCAGGACTTAAGTAATTGTAAAATGGTTTTAATTGATTTGAACACTGCACATGTGGAGGAATCAGCACAGACTATTGAGATTAAAATCTCAGAACGGGTCGCTCACCTTTGCAACACTTGGAAAGCCAGCTCAAGCAATATCTTCTCGACCCAAAATGCATCTTCTCGACCCTTCTCGAGCCAGCTCCTCATTCACATCAACCCACGGCTCGTGTAGGAAGGAACTACAGATGCTGGTTTCAACCGACGACAGACAGAACAATTGCTGGAGTAGCTGGACAGCGGGACAGGCAGCATCTCTGGAGAGAAGGAATGGGTGACGTTTCGGGTCGAGACCCTTTCCTTCAGACTGAAAGTCACGGGGATATAGACGACGATGTAGAGAGATAAAGAACAAATGAATGAAAGATATGCAAAAAAAAGTAACGGTAAAGGAAACAGGCCATTATAGAGTTTTAAATTGTATGAGAGAAGTCGCTGAAGAGGAGTCTCGACCGAAACGTCACCCATTCCTTCTCTCCAGAAATGCTGCCTGTTCCGTTGAGTTACTCCAGCATTTTGTGTCAATCTTCGGTTGAAACCAGCATCTGCAGTTCCTTCCTACACATGATAAAAAATGTAATTGGTTTCGGGTCATGGTGCTGCATAAAGCATTGCTATTGAAGCTCTGGGGTCTTCACACAGTACCATCTCAGTCAGTCAATAGTCAATAGGTGCAGGAGTAGGCCATTCGGCCCTTCGAGCCAGCACCGCCGTTCAATGTGATCATGGCTGATCATCCCCAATCAGTACCCCGTTCCTGCCTTCTCCTCATATCCCCTGACTCCGCTATTTTTAAGAGCCCTATCTAGCTCTCTCTTGAAAGCATCCAGGGAACCTGCCTCCACCGCACAGTCGGTGAGGTTGGGGAATAGACATAATGGCAGGGCTTGTAAGCTCTTTTAAACAGTGCACTACAGCAAGTGTTATAGGGTCCATTCAAAAAGGACAGCAGTGTAAATGGACCTCAGATTCTATTTTCAAACTGACAAGCCTAAAAAGTCTACAGAGTCTATTTAAACTGCAGCTAAGCATAGTCTATTTAAAAATACAACAATCTGTAATCTCAGCGGGTAAGGCAGCATCTATGGAGCGAAGGAAATAGGCAACGTTTCGGGACGAAACGTTGCCTATTTCCTTCGCTCCATAGATGCTGCTTCACCCGCTGAGTTTCACCAGCATTTTTGTCTACCTTCGATTTTCCAGCATCTGCAGTTCCTTCTTAAACAAACTGCAAGGTCTATTAAAACTGCACTGCTACAAATAATTGGGTCTGTTTAAACAACACATTGGACTTGGACTTGGACAGGTACATGGACAGGAAAGGGATATGACCCACAAACTGTGGAAGCCAAGACATTGGGTATTTTTAAAGTGGAAATTGTTAGGTTCTTGATTAGTAAGGGGGTCAAAGGTTACGGGGAAAAGGCAGGAGAATGGGGTTGGGAGATTAGTTTATTGTCACGTGTAATGCGGTTTCAGTGAAAAGCTTTTTGTCGTGAATGGCGGAGTAGACCCGATGGGCTGAATAGCTTAATTCTGCTCCCGTGTCTTCTAGTCTTATGGACTAGTTAAGTTGGGCACCTTGGTCGGTAGCTCGGTACGTTACAGTGTCGGGGCAAAGGGCGTATTGCCGGGTTGTATGATTCTCGAGCAGCAGAATGTGAACACTATTTAGATGCACACAGCTACAGCAGACAGAATGCATTACCAAATCCACCACAATGCGTCCCCCGGGTGAGTTCTCAGTAAAGTGGAAAGAGTGAAAGGTAGTTAAGTCGTCCATTTAGCTCTTTGAGCTTCGTCTGTCATTGAATTGGATCCTTGGTGATCAGCATCTCAACAGACATGCTGCGTTGGTTCTGCGTGTCTAAGGAATGGCACAGCTGGTAGTCCTGCTGCCTGACAGCTCCAGAGACCTGGATCCAATCCTGACCTCGGGGGTGCTGTCGGTGTGGAAAGAGCACAAGTGTGGAACCTCATAAAAACCGTTGGCACAAGTACGATTGCCCAAATGGCCTCATCGTTTGCCTTGACATCGTACGATGGACATTGGTGAACATTGGCTTTGTCACATGGGGCCGGCACGGTGGTGCAGCGGTAGAGTCACTGCCCTACAGCGCCAGAGAACCCGGGTTCGATCCTGACGAAGGGTGAGGTCTATGGAGTGTGAGGTTTGTATGTTCTCCCTGTGACTGAGTAGGTTTCCCAACACATTCCAAAGACGTGCAGGTTTGTAGGTGAATTGGCTTCTGTAAATTGTCCCTAGCGTGCAGGATGGAGCAGGTAATCGCTAGTCACCGCACGCTCGGATGGCCGAATAGCTTATTTCCACACAGTATCGCTAATCTAAACCAAACTAGTAGGACTTACCTGGACTTTTTACATTGTCTTCACATCTGGACGCCCGCAGCGACGGCTGCGGAGGGTTGAGGTCCCGACCACGGGGGAATATGGAGGAGGACTGGCCAAATTTTATGCCTTCCACCACATGCTGAATGCTGTGGTGGATGTTAGTGTTACATTTTTTGTGTTACAGTTTTTGTGTGTTCTTTATCATTGTACCGCTGCTGGCAAATTCATTTCACTTGCACTTGATGTGCAATGTGGCGAATAAAACTGATTGTATTGTATTGTGTTGTAACTAAACCGATAAGGCTCCCAGGACGTTTGTCCAGCAGAGTTATTCATTGCTACAGACGTCTGTGGAGGCCACAAGTCAATGGATATTTTTCAATGGAGATTAACAGGTTCTTGATTACTAAGGGAGTCAGAGGTTATGGGGAGAAGGCTGTTAAGAGGGGAAAATGGTTCAGCCATGATTGAATGGTGGAGTAGACTTGATTGGCCAAATGGCCTGATTTTGCTACTGGAACTGATGAACATAATGAAGCACAATCCAAGATAGATTTAGACAATGGGAGATAGTAGACATAATCAGATGCCGAGATGCTAAGCCTGTCTTTTGCTTTATGGATGATAATCCCGGCCACAGTTGGTCCATAAATCATCACTGGCTATTGGAGTCATAGAGTCATATACAGCATGGTAATAGGCTCTTTGGCCCAACTTGCCCAAACTGGCCAACATGTTCCAGCTACACTAGTCCCACCTGCCCGCATTTGGCCCATATCCTTCCAAACCTGTCCCATCCGTGTACCTATCTAACTGTTTCCTAAACGTTGGGATAGTCCCAGCCTCAACTACCTCCTCTGGCAGCTCGTTCCACACACCCACCACCCTTTGTGCGAAAAAGTTATGCCTCAGATTCCTATTAAATCGTTTCCCCTTCACCTTAAACCTATGTTCTCTTGTCCTCGATTCACATACTCTGGGCAAGAGACTGTAATGACAGAATTGTGTAACGACAGACATCGGAACGGCTTTAAGTCTGCAGTATGTCTGTGAGCTGCATGAACAGCAAGGGTCTTTAGTTGTGGGATGTGGGAAGACTTATCCAATTGTCACTATTCCTGCAGGAACAATAAATAACGTGGGTTCTTTTCCAGCAATCCATCTCCGTGGCCAATTACCAGATACATCTGTGGGAGCAGAAGGAATTGTCCTCAGGGATCCACGGGCCAGGAAAAGAGAAATAAAAGAGTCAGCGCTAGCCTATTCCTGCTTGCATTGGAAGATTAGCCACCTGCATGTGTTTGGGGAATGAGGACAGTGCAAGCAGCAAGAGAGAATTCATGCCTGCCTGCCAATATCCTGCCTTCATCAGTCAGAGTATTGAGTATAGAAGTTCTGAGGTCATGTTGCAGTTGTATAAGACGTTGGTGAGACCACATTCAGAGCATTGTGTTCCGTTCTGGGCACCATGTTATGGGGAAGATATTGTCAAGCTTGAAAGGGTTCAGAGAAGATTTACGAGGATGTTGCCAGGACTACAGGGTCCGAGCTATATGGAGAGATTGAATAGGCTGTTGGAGCATAGGAGGATGAGAGGTGACCCGATTTTTTGTAATCCGGATTTTAAAACCCGGTGAAATCTCCGCTCTCCGCGAGACAGTGGGGGTGGGACTGCTGATCGAGGGCGCCGATTGGACAAGTGGGACGTCGGTCAGCAGGCAATGGGGGCGCCACAGGCCTGCGCCTCATCCACAGCCAGGATCGATCCCGGCTCTCCGGCGCTGTCCCGTCCCCACCCGAGTGTCCCCCAGGCCCACAGCCAGCGCAGAGAAGCAGCGCAAAACCCAGCTCACCTCTGCCTGTCCCGCCAGGTTAACCTACAGCCCTGCCTGGACTTGCGGGAAATATGGCCCAGGTTTACAGCCAGCGCGGAGACGCAGCGCTGGTGTCCCGTCAGTCCAGGCAGGGCTGGAGGTTAACCCGGCGAGACAGGCAGAGTTGAGCTGCATTTAGCGCTGGACTGAGCCTCCGAAGCCTCGCGTGTGTGTGTGTGAGTGTGCGCCGGTCCCCGGTTCTGTTCCCTGGTCCCCTCCATATTTTGACAGCGATTTCCGTGCCTGCAGACAAGCACCCATAGTCAGGATCGAACCCGGGTCTGTGGCACTGTAAGGCAGCAGCTCTAACACTGCGCCACTGTGCCGACTTGCATTCAACTTTTGAGGGGGAGTTTGTGCTGACAGCAGCCAGTGCACTCTGAGGGAGTGAAGGGATTAGGAATCTGCCGTGAGCTCTTTATGCAGATTAGATGGTGTTACCGTTATATAATAGAGCTCTGAATCATTTTTGGACTCGGAGGCACCGCTGTTACATTTGTTTATTTTTAAATGTTAGTCTTTTTAAAAGTTGCTATTTTCCACTCCTCTGTTATTTTGGGATCTCTCGTAGCTGCACCCTGATTTCTGGCATGTGGCAGTCACTGGCAAGACCGAGTATTGTGTGCAGTTTTGGTCTCCTAATTTGAGGATGGTTGCTATTGAGGGAGTGCAGCGTAGGTTCACTCTGTCATGTGCTGAGAGGAATGTCATATGCTGAGAGAATGGAGCAGCTGGGCTTGTACACTCTGGAGTTTAGAAGGATGAGAGGGAATCTCATTGAAACATATAAGATTGTTAAGGGTTTGGACACGCTAGAGGCAGGAAACATGTTCCCGATGTTGGGGGAGTCCAGAACCAGGGGCCACAGTTAAAGAATAAGGAGTAAGCCATTTAGAACGGAGATGAGGAAACACTTTTTCTCACAGAGAGTGGTGAGTCTGTGGAATTCTCTGCCTCAGAGGGCGGTGGAGGCAGGTTCTCTGGATGCTTTCAAGAGAGAGATGGATAGGGCTCTTAAAAATAGCAGAGTCAGGGGATATGGGGAGAAGGCAGGAACGGGGTTCTGATTGGGGATGATCAGCCATGATCACATTGAATGGCGGTGCTGGCTCGAAGGGCCGAATGGCCTACTGCTGCACCTATTGTCTTTTGTCTATTGTCTATTCACCAGCTTAATTCCCAGTTTAAGAAAGAACAGCAGATGCTGGAAAAATCAAAGGTAGACAAAAATGCTGGAGAAACTCAGCGGGTGAGGCAGCATCTATGGAGCGAAGGAATAGGTGACGTTTCCGGTCGAGACCCTTCTTCAGAATTCCCAGGATGGTGGGACTGACATATGATGAAAGAATGGGCCAACTGGGCTTGCACTCACTGGAATTTAGAAGGATGAGAGGGGATCTTATAGAAACATATAAAATTCTTCGGGGATTGGACAGGCTAGATGCAGGAAAAATGTTCCCGATGTTGGGGGAGTCCAGAACCAGGGATCATAGTTTAAGAATAAGGGGTAGGCCATTTAGGACTGAGATGAGGAAAACTTTTTCACCCAGAGAGTTGTGAATCTGTGGAATTCTCTGCCACAGAAAGCAGTGGAGGCCAATTCACTGGATGTTTTCACAAGAGAGTTAGATTTAGCTCTTAGGGCTAACGGAATCAAGGGATTTGGGGAGAAAGCAGGAAAGGGGTACTGATTTTGGACGAAATGCCATGATCATATTGAATGGCGGTGCTGGCTTGAAGGGCCGAATGGCCTAATCCTTGCTGCACCTATTTTCTATGTTTCTATGCCATGAATTGCCCATTCCTGCCCTTATTGAGGTGGCGGTGATTAGGCATCCTCTTGACCCCCCCCTGGTATTTTTTGTGTTGAGGGTTCTCCCACACTGCTGTCGGCTTGGGAAAGATAGACCTGCCAACAGCAGAAGATTTTTTACCCAAGATCTAGGACCACCTACACTGCTTGAACTTCTCTCCTCCATTGTTATGGTTGCCCCAGAGACCTGCTTGGAATACTTAATATATTATAACTCTCCCTAGATTTGAGCACAATTCATTCTTTTATTGGTCCCCAATTCACGTTGAATTGCATGTATTAAACATTGCTTCCATTTGTGGTATAAAATCATTTTCACCTTCATCACTCATAGCGCATTATATCATTCACTTGGGCTACGATGACATCTTCAAGAACTTAAAATTTCTTGAAGATGTCTTGAACAATTGAAAATGGTTTGCATATTGATATATTCTGTTGTGCTGCAGCAAGTAAGAATTTCATTGTCCCGTCCGGAACATATGACAATAAATCACTCTTGACTCTTGACTTGAAAATGGGCCTGGTCACCAAAATCATCCCCTTCTCTACCTATTGTCTGTTATTTGCTGGACTATTCTCACACAAACATTATCATTATCCCCAATCTGAAGCAAAACTGGAACTAAAATAGCGCTATTATGTGGTAGAATAATGTTGGGTTGGAGGTTTGAGCAAGTGGTTATGTATTCACACTAGTGAATTTGACAAACAAGTCAATGCCGTGGTAAAAGCGAGCTTCTTTCAGCTTCAGACGATAGCTAAAATAAATCAATTCCTCCAGTTTGATGACCTCGAAAAGATCATCCACACATTCATCTCCTCCCGCCTAGATTACTGCAACTCTCTTTACACTGGCATCAGCCAATCTTCCCTGTCCCGCCTGCAACTGGTCCAAAACGCTGCAGCGAGACTCCTGACGGGCACCCGAAAAAGGGACCACATCACCCTGATCCTGGCCTCTCTCCACGGGCTCCCTGTGCGGTTCCGTATAAACTTCAAGATCCTCCTCCATGTCTACAAAGCCCTCAATGTGCTTGCCCCCACCTACATTAAAAGTCTTCTCACCCACCACTCCACCTCCAGGCCCCTCAGATCGGCCGACTTGGGGTTGCTGAATATCCCACGGTCCAGGCATAAGCTCAGGGGCGACCGCGCCTTTGCGGTTGCAGCCCCTAGACTGTGGAACAGCATCCCCTTTCCCATCAGAACTGCCCCCTCCATCGACTCCTTTAAGTCAAGACTAAAAACTTATCTATGCTCCCAAGCCTTTCCTGACGTCCTCTGAGTGAGGGCTACATGTATATATGTCTGTAGTTTGTTTTGTTTATGCTATTCTTATAACAAATGTAAAGCACTTTGGCCAACGAGAGTTGTTTTTAAATGTGCTATATAAATAAATGTGACTTGACTTGACTTGACTAGTGAAAGTTTAGCTTAGTTTAGAGATACAGCACAGAAACAGGCCCTTCGGCGCTGACCAGCGCTCCCCGCACACTAACACTATCCTACACACACTAGGGACAATGTACATTTATACCAAGCCAATCAACCTACAGACCTGTACGTCTTTGAAATGTTTCCTCATCTCCTTCCTAAAAGAACTCTGAGACTATGACCTCTAGTCCTAGACTCTCTCACTAGTGGAAACATCCTCTCCACATCCACATCATGTAGGATTAGTGCAAAAAGATGGTTGATAGTCAAGGTCAAAAGACCTGTTTCCATGATGTGCCTCTCTGTATCTCTCTTTGTCTCTAAAACACATGTATTATGGAAGGGTAGACAGGATGCCTTTCAGTCCAAGTTTCTGTGATCACTCTTTGTAGAGCGATCAGTCAGCTTCATTCCCCCTGCAATATGTTTTCATACACAAATCCATGTCGTTTCTTCTTTGAAAGCTTCTATGGAAACCAGGCAATGAAACGTAGTCACCCACTGTGTAAAGAACGTTTCTCTTCACATATCATCCTGAACCTTCTGTCAATCCCTTCAACTGTGTTTTCTGCTCCTTCAACACTAATGGAGAACAGTGTTTATCTACTTATGTCATCCAAACTGAAAAGTAAACAGCATGCAGGCCATGGACTTCAGACTTTGCACTTTGGAGATACAGCGCGGAAAAAGGCACCTCAGCCCACCGAGTCCATGCCGACCAGCGATCCCCGTACACCAGCACTAGCCTACACACACTAGGGCCAATTTTACATTTTTACCAAAGCCAATTAACCTACAGACCTGCACGTCTTTGGAACGTGGGAGGAAACCGGAGCACCTGGAGAAAGCCCACGCGGTCACGGGGAGAAGGTACAAACTCCTTCCCAACAGTGAAACCAGTCGGAGAAACATGGATGGGGGAGGGATGGAGAGAGAGTCAATATTCATTCGGCTGGGTTGTAAGCTGTACTCCGTCTCGAGGAGTTATTCCCGGGATACACTCCAAAGATATGTAGGCTTAGTGTATGTGTAAATTGTCCCTCGTGTGTGTAGGAACGCGTTGGTGTGCGGGGATCGCTGGTCAGCGCGGACCCAGTGGGCCAAAGAGTTTCTGCTCTGTATCTCTAAACTAAACTAAACTAAATTCTGTGTTTGCTGCACATTACACCTCCCGAGTTAATATTAGGGTAATTAAAATGCACCTAATATTACTATCTTAGTGCTTCTACATTTGTTGAAAATTTACATACAAATTTCCTTCTCTATCTCCCTAAGACTATTTAGTCATCTATAGTAAACACTTAACAATGTTATTCATCCTTTGTCGCTATTTAGTTGGACGCATTTACTCTCATTTTATGATCTTTATTACATATCAGCTTCTACTAATGCTGTATATTCTCTTTAACCAATATTGCCACCCCCTCCCTCCTCCACTTCTTCCTCTTAATGTCCCAGCCTCACTGAAACCCCTGTAATCAGGAGCATTAAGCTCCCAATCCTGCCCCACTCTAAACCACTTCTGCATAATAGCTGCAACATCAAACTTCCATGTAACAATCAGTGCCTCTAGCATATCTGCCTTATTCAGTACACTCTTTGCATTTAGATCGACACCATTAAGCACAAGTAGGCTCCATCTTTATCTATTTTTTTTTAAACATTAGTTTCCTCTCTCTTTCATACTCTGTCGTTAATTTTCAGCATTCCATTTCCAGTTTTTTTCCCCCTTTCTGAATGTTTCCAGTACTCTCTCTCTCTCTCCCTCTCCCTCTCCCTCTCCCTCTCCCTCTCCCTCTCCCTCTCCCTCTCCCCTCTCCCTCTCCCTCTCCCTCTCCCTCTCCCTCTCCCTCTCCCTCTCCCTCTCCCTCTCCCTCTCCCTCTCCCTCTCCCTCTCCCTCTCCCTCACCCTCTCCCTCTTCCTCTCCCTCTCCCTCTCCCTCTCCCTCTCCCTCTCCCTCTCCCTCTCCCTCTCTCTCTCTCTCCCTCCCTCTCCCTCTCCCTCTCCCTCTCCCTCTCCCTCACCCTCTCTCTCTCCCTCCCTCTCCCTCTCCCTCTCTCTTTAACCTTCCCCAACAGCACTAGCAAACCTCTTCCGAGCTGTGATCAGGCAACTGAACCATCCTTCCACAACTAGAGTGCAGTGGTGCAGATCCCACACTTTGGTGACCCCCGGACTATCCTTGAAATTACTTTGCTGGCTTTACCTTGCACTAAATGTTAGTCCCTTATCATGTATCATGAGGGAATTGAAGGCAATATATCCAAGTTTGCGGATGACACTAAGCTGGGGGGCAGTGTTAGCTGTGAGGAGGATGCTAGGAGACTGCAAGGTGACTTGGATAGGCTGGGTGAGTGGGCAAATGTTTGGCAGATGCAGTATAATGTGGATAAATGTGAGGTTATCCATTTTGGTGGCAAAAACAGGAAAGCAGACTATTTTCTAAATGGTGGCCGACTAGGAAAAGGGGAGATGCAGCGAGACCTGGGTGTCATGGTACACCAGTCATTGAAAGTAGGCATGCAGGTGCAGCAGGCAGTGAAGAAAGCGAATGGTATGTTAGCTTTCATAGCAAAAGGATTTGAGTATAGGAGCAGGGAGGTTCTACTGCAGTTGTACAGGGTCTTGGTGAGACCACACCTGGAGTATTGCGTACAGTTTTGGTCTCCAAATCTGAGGAAGGACATTATTGCCATAGAGGGAGTGCAGAGAAGGTTCACCAGACTGATTCCTGGGATGTCAGGACTGTCTTATGAAGAAAGACTGGATAGACTTGGTTTATACTCTCTAGAATTTAGGAGATTGAGAGGGGATCTTATAGAAACTTACAAAATTCTTAAGGGGTTGGACAGGCTAGATGCAGGAAGATTGCTCCCGATGTTGGGGAAGTCCAGGACAAGGGGTCACAGCTTAAGGATAAGGGGGAAATCCTTTAAAACCGAGATGAGAAGAACTTTTTTCACACAGAGAGTGGTGAATCTCTGGAACTCTCTGCCACAGAGAGTAGTCGAGGCCAGTTCATTGGCTATATTTAAGAGGGAGCTAGATGTGGCCCTTGTGGCTAAAGGGATCAGAGGGTATGGAGAGAAGGCAGGTACGGGATACTGAGTTGGATGATCAGCCATGATCATATTGAATGGCGGTGCAGGCTCGAAGGGCCGAATGGCCTACTCCTGCACCTATTTTCTATGTTTCTATGTTTCTATGTTTCTATGTATCTGTACACTGTAAATGGCTCGATCGTAATCGTGGACAGATGCTCCCCGATTTACGATGATTCGACTTGCGATATTTCGACTTTACGATCGGCAAACGCTCGGCAACGGCAGCGAGCCGCACGTCACATCCAGTCACGTGGTCGCAATGTATTAAACTTGCGATATTATTGATTTGCGATGGGTTTATCGGAATGTAACCCCATCGTAGGTCGATGAGCAGCTGTATTGTCTTTCTTCTGACTGGTTTGCACGCAACAAAAGCTTTTCACTGTACCTTGGTACGCGTGACAATAAACTAAATCAATAACTGGTAAGTGAGATCAGTGGTTCCAGTCCTATTCCAGTGGTTCCAGTCCTTTTCCAGTGGTTCCAGTCCTTTTCCAGTGGTTCCAGTCCTTTTCCAGTGGTTCCAATCCTATTCCAGTGGTTCCAGTCCTATTCCAGTGGTTCCAGTGGTTCCAGTCCTATTCCAGTGGTTCCAGTGGTTCCAGTCCTATTCCAGTGGTCCCAGTCCTACTACAGTGGTTCCAGTGGCTCCAGCCTGCCAAACTTTGGCAGGGTTACACTTTCCCCAGAATCGGTCCTATGCCTCAGGGTAAAACAGTGACGTAAATGGTGGAGCCATTGCCTAACGCTGCCGGGAACCTGGGTCCAATCATGTGTGGAAAGGAACTGCAGATGCTGGATTATACCGAAGATAGACACAAAGTGCTGGAGTAACTCAGTGGGTCAGGCAGCATCTCTGGAGAAAAAGGATGGGTGATGTCTCGAGTTGGGTCCCTTCTTCAGACAGGGTCCCGACCTGAAACGTCACCTATTCCTTTTCTCAAGATGCTGCCATTGAGTTACTCCAGAACTTTGTGTCTATCTTTGGTAAAATCGTGACCTTGGGTGCTGTCTTGGTGGAGTTTGCATTTTCTCCCTGTGACTCTCTCCATGTGAGGTTCCTCTGGGTGTGGGGGTTTCCTCCAACATCTCAAAGATGCACAGGTTGGTAGGTCAATTGGCCTCCGTAACCCCTGGGTGTGCAGGTGGAGGTAGAATCTCAATGGGGGGGTCACTGAGTATGTGGGGAAAATAATAAAATGAGATGAAGGTAGGATTCATGCCAATGATGGTCAGCATGGACTAGTGGGCCGAATGGCCTGCATCATAGTCTATTGAGCCATGGAATCATGGTCATATGGTCAGCATGAACTAGCGGGCCGAATGGCCTGCATCATAGTCTATTGAGTCATGGAATCATGGTCATATGGTCAGCATGGACTAGTGGGCATTTTATGTCTATCATCAGTGTAAACCGCATCTGCAGTTCCTTCCTACACATTTTGTGATTTGTCTAATTCTCTCTCTAAACCACACCATTCATTCATTAATTAACTGCACAGTTCCAAAAGTGTTCTGTCGTACCCTTCATCACGAAAATCCTGAGAACTATATTCTGCACTTGTATCTTTCCCATTGTGCCATCTATTGTACTTGAGTTTAGCTTGGTTGTATCTCTAAATAGTATTATCCAATTTGATTTAATAGCATGCGAGAGTCTAGAACCAGCGGGCACAGCCTCAGAGTAAAAGGACGTACCTTCCCATCAGAACTGCCCCCTCCATCGACTCTTTTAAGTCGAGACTTAAAACTCATCTTTACTCTCAAGCCTTTCTTGACGTCCTCTGAGGGAGGGCTATATGTATGTATTTATGTATGTACTTAATCTATGAACCACTGTTGTATAACGTTAGTACCTCCACCAATGTAAAGCGCTTTGGCCAACGAGAGTTGTTTTTTAAATGTGCTATAGAAATAAAAGTGACTTGACTTGACTTCAGAATGGAGACGAGGAAGAATTTCTTTGCCCAGAGGGTGGTGAATCTGTGGACTTCATTGCCAGAGACGGCTGTGGAGGCCAAGAGATTTTTAAGATGGAGATGGGTAGGTTCTTGATTAGGAACCTACCCATCAAAGGTTACGGGGAGAAGGCGGGAGAGTGGGGTTTAGAGTGGAAAATCGATCGGCCATGATTGAATGAATGGCGGAGTAGACTTGATGGGCTGAATGGCCTAATTCTGCTCCTATATCTTACTTAAAGTCTTGAAACAAAGCTTTTCAGTGCACGTGACAATAAACCTGAACGTATCTCCACCTTCTCCCTGTTGTTCCCTCAATTCTCGTTACCCCCTCCTCTCCGTGGTTTAGTCCACTTCTTTCCACTGGAGTGCTTGTAGATTTTCTGTTCATTCGCCGTGTTCATACATATTTATCCAACTGCTGTGGATCATGTTAAAAAATATGGACTATAAGTGTGTTTGAGTAGTAATAGGAGTAACATTTCGTATTCTGCAAAATCCATTAGGCTGGCACAACCAAAGTCCCAAGGGTGTTAGTTGATTTGAGTTTTACTGTCCCTGCTTACCATTGCAAGTTTGAAGAAACCTAATGCTGGAATTAAGTTAAACAAATGAATGTTTAAAATGAAATTATCCCCTTATTTGCTGTAAAAAAAAGTCCACCCTCGCTAATAACTGCACTAAGTGGGCGATGTGTACTCTGCTGTAGGACATGAATGGTGTGTGAGCTTAGTTCAGTTTAGAGATACAGTGTAGAAACAGTCCCTTCGGCCCACCGGGTCCATGCACATACCATCGATCCCCAAACACCAGCACTATCCTGCACACAACTTACAATCTTTACCGGAGCCATTTAACCTACAAACCTGTACCTCTTTGGAGTGTGGGAGGAAACTGAAGCACCCGTGGGTAAACCCTATGCGATCACGGGGAGAACGTACAAACTCTGTACAGACAGCACCCGCAGTCAGGATTGAACCTGGGTCTGTGGTGCTGTAAGGCAGCAACTCTGTGGGAGGGCTCTCTTTGTTTCCTTATCACTGGCTATTGATTTTATGTTAAAAGCAATGCACTGCCATTTGCTACCTATGGTCCCCTTCAAAGCAACAAACATTCATCTAACCAACCCCCTGCCCCCCACCATCCTCCAAATCCATAGCTCTTGTTTCACCAAGGTCCCATATTTACTTGGTTGGGGATGGAAGGGTGTGGAGGTGGCAACATCACTTCATAAGTTCATACATTCATATGTGATAGGAGCAGAGTTAGGCCATTCGGCCCACCAAGTTTACTCCGACAATCATGGCTGATCTATCTCTCCCTCCCAACCCCGATTCTCCTGCCCTCTCCCCATAACCCCTGCCTAACCAAGAATCTATCTATCTCTGCCTTAAAAATATCCATTGGCTTGGCCTCCACAGCCTTCTGTGGCAATGGCATCCAGATTCCCATGCACGTCGTCAACTGTGCTTGTCTTGATAAATAACTCAGGGAGAGAAAAAAACATACACATGTTAATATTCAACAGTCCATCATTTTTACAGCACATTTCAAGAGGAGAGTGGGTGGATAAATGCGAGAGAGCTTTCTCTTCTATTCTTGAGGTGATTATAGATGGCCTTTAGCAGCCTTCATGGATATAACCTGGTAATTAACGGAGTGAAGAGGAGGTAGGTCCAGGCAAAGGGAATAAAACCCTTTGCATTTATACAGCGTATTATTATCCTGCCTGTCAAGAGATGCCTTAAAAACACTACACATTCACTGAATCACTTTGAAATTCAATTGATGTTATATAAGCAACAGCCAGATGACGTTCAGAAATATTCCACGGCTGGCAAGGTGATGAGTGCTCAGTAACACTGTCAGCTTTCAACTTTATAGCCCTGCCCCACGGTACGATTTCATTCCAAGAGCTCTCCCGAGTTTAAAAAAAATCAAACACGTGGTAAGCATGGAGAATGAAGGTAGCGGGTACGTTGGAGCTCGGGGACGTCTCTTAGCGGCTCGTCACGCTAACGGCAGGTACTCGGGAAGACTCGCTAACGGCAGGTAAGCTCGGGAAGACTCGTGAAGATTTTTCAACATGTTTGAAAAATGTCCACGAGAGCCCCGAGTACCGACGAGCGGCCATTACCGTAAATCTCCGAGTTCGAATCAGAGCTCTTGGAATGAACTCGTACCGTGGGACAGGGCTTTTAGACTTTAGAGATACAGCACAGAAACAGGCCCTTTGCCCACCGAACCAACGCTGAAAGGCCTGTTTCTGCTCTGTGCCTCTAAAGTCTAAATTTTAGAGGAGATGCCAGAGGAAGGGAAGTGGCCGAGGAGAGGTTCGAAAACAAGCTGGGGAATTTTATAGTCTCAGTGTACGTCAGGGAGCATGGGATGATGGGCAAACGGGATGGACCAAACGTGAGCAGATAGGACTAGCGTAGCTGGGACATATTGGCTGGTGTGGGCATGTTTGGCTGAAGGGCCTTTTTCCAAGCTGTATCTCTCAATGACCACATGACTCAATAAAGCTCGCAGAGTACCTGAATACTCATCGCCTCCAGTCTGAAGAATGGACCGTAACGTCACCCATTCCTTCTCTCCAGAGATGCTGCCTGACCCGCTGAGCGTTTTGTGTCTATCTATGGAAGGTTTGGGGACTGGAATCAACAGCTTGAAATTACAACCACAATGGACATAGTGTAGAAACAAAGAACTGCAGATGCTGGTTTACAAAAGAAGGTGCAGAGTGCTGGAGTAACTCAGCGGGTCAGGCAGCATCTCTGCAGAACATGCTGTGGACGAGCGGTGGACAAGCTGGAAGAGAACAGAAGCAGGACTATGTCCCACCATCTGCCCATCTAAAAACCAAAGATCCTATAGATAGACCATTCCTGCTAAATGCAATGGGCTGACGTGTAGTACGCAACGGAACGCAACATGTGCCTTTTTTTCATCCATTTCCGTAACCCGACCCGACTCGCAGTGTAATCAACGTTGCGGGGGAACAGTTTGTGTTAATAAATTAAAATTCCGAAAATGAGGAGAAGATTTTTCCCAAAGAACTTTGATTTTTACGAGGATGTTTCCGTAACCGGCTTCCGTCTCCGCACTAGTCTTCTATGGGATCTTTGGTGCGGTGACGGAAGCCGGTTACGGAAATGGGGCCGAAAATTACCCATGAATCTGCCCATGACCGTACTACGTCTTTTTCGTCGAGTGGACTATCTTGCTCGCTATAGGATCTTTGCTAAAAACTCTCCTCACTTGTATCAACCTATTATTTGGGCTTAGTTCTGCCAATCCTCTTTTCCAGCTTTCTCCAGCGCTTACCGCTGCTCCACCGCGTTGAGTTGTGTAGTGTGTACACAACTTCAAGTTGTGTCGTGTGTCAGTTTGGTTTATTGTCACGTGTACCGAGGTACAGTGAAAAGCTTTTGTTGCAGCACATGCTATCCAGGAGGCAGGAGGACAATTCATGATTACAATCGAGCCATTTACAGTGTACAGATAGATACATGATAAGGGAATAAGGTTTAGAAAAATAGAAACATAGAAAATAGGTGCGGGAGTAGGCCATTCGGCCCTTCAAGCTTGCACCGCCATTCAATTTGATCATGGCTGATTATCCAAAATCAGTACCCCGTTCCTGCTACTGTATCTCCCCATATCCCTTGATTCTGTTAGCCCTAAGAGCTATATCTAACTCAAGGTTAAGTTAAGGTACAACGGCCTGTCCCACTTTCACGACCTAATTCACGACCTCTGCCGAGTTTGCCCTTGACTCATACTCGCAGCATGGTCGTCACGAGGTCGTAGGTAGGTCGTGATGCTAGCCGTAGGTACTCGTGGCATCAAGTAGGTCGGGGCGTTTTTCTAACCTGATGAAAAATGTCCACGAGTAAAAAGGGTCGTGAATTAGGTCGTGAAAGTGGGACAGACCCTTAAAACTAGCAAAGTCTGATCAAGGATAGTCCGAAGGTCACCAATGAGGTTGATAGTAGTTCAGCAAGTATCTGCACCCCCTGCTGCATCACTGCGGAGAGTCGAACAAGGGAGGTTGGCAGATGTGCGCTAGTTTAGTTAAAGTGAGGTTCTTTCACAGAGACCTGGGTCCGAATGTGACCACAAGCCACTTTCTGTGTGGTTCTCTCTCTCTCTCTGTGAATTGCAGTTGTGATTATGGATAAAGGTGGAAGCTAAAAATAGCTAATTGTGTATTCCCCAATCTGATCCATCATATTGTATTCCTTTTTATCTTACGACAAAATCTAAAGAGAATAACTGAACACTATCTTATGAAATATGCTACTTCATCTGCTCCTACTCAGTTACACATAGCTTCATAAATGCAAGTGAATCTGCCTAGAAATTGGACAGATGAAGTATGGCGGAAGGAACTAAAGACTTTAACGCCCCTCCCATTGTCAATGGAGAGGTCAACACCTCCTCGAACACCTCAATATCTCCTCCAACAAATCATATTTCGCTTGGGCAGCTCACACCCCAGCGGTATGAATATTGACCCCTATCTTCGTAACCCTTGCTTTCCCTCCCTCTTCATCCCTCCCTCCCCAGTTCTCCGACCAGTCTAAGTGTCCTCATTTACATTTTATCTCTGTTTGCTTTGTTGTTACCTTCCCCAAGCTAACAATGATCTGTTCTACATTATCCTTGATCTCCATCCCCTTTGTCTCATTTTCACACCTTTCACTTCCTTATCTCAAGTCAAGTCAAGTCAAGTGAGTTTATTGTCATGTGTCCCTGGTAGGACAATGAAATTCTTGCTTTGCTTGAGCACAACAGAACATAGTAGGCATTTACTACAAGGCATTCTATAAATATATACACAATGGTCAATATACTGATAAAGTGCAAATAACAGTATTGGCTAGTAAAGTTCAGTGTTATGTCCGAGCCAGGTTTAATAGCCTGATGGCTGTGGGGAAGTAGCTGTTCCTGAACCTGGTCGTTGCAGTCTTCAGGCTCCTGTACCTTCTACCTGAAGGTAGTAGGGAGATGAGTGTGTGGCCAGGATGGTGTGGGTCCTTGATGATACTGCCAGCCTTTTTGAGGCAGCGACTGCGATAGATCCCCTCGATGGAAGGGAGGTCAGAGCCGATGATGGACTGGGCAGTGTTTACTACTTTTTGTAATCTTTTCCTCTCCAGGGCACTCAAGTTGCCGAACCAAGCCACGATGCATCTCTGTGTCTCCCTCTCCCCTGTCAGTCTGAAGAAGGGTCTCGACCCGGTACGTCACCCATTCCTTCTCTCCAGAGATGCTGCCTGTCCCGCTAAGTTACTCCAGCATTTTGTATCTATCTTCGGTTAAACCATCATCTGCTGTTCCTTCCTAGAAATTGGACATATTTGAATGCAAGCCATGCTAGTGCCCATTAGATTGCACGAACAATCATTTATTTGTGGATTGATGACCACGGACACTACAATAACTGGCACTGGCCACTCAAATCAGCCACCCCGGACATGTTTATGATTGGTCTTACTGTATTTTAACGTTGTTTGTATCTATTTTAACTTATACTGTTCCATCAGGGACTGGATTGTTTTAGTGTTGTTATTATTATTATTATGTGTGAAATGTTTTAAACGTCATGTGCGATGCTCCGGTATTCCCTGGGAAACGTCTTTTCGTTTTGCACTGCACAACTGTTGCTTGCAAGATGACAATAAAGGAATTGAATTGAATTGAATTGAATCAGAGGGTTGTCCTGGGCTCTTCCCACCAAGAGACAAGACAAGACAAGAGACAAGAGACACTTATTGTCGCGTACCAGTTGGTACAGTGAAATTTGTGGTCACCATACAGCCATACGAATAAAAAAGAGCACAGAACACGATAGTCTTTAACGTGGACATCCCCACACATAAGTTTCCCACTGTGAGGGAAGGCACCAAAGTTCAGTCATCCTCCTCAGTTGTCCTCTGTTGTCCACCCGTGGTCGGGGGGCTCCCGAATCCCTCGCTGTCGCCACTAGGCACGGCCCGATGTTCAGGCCCGCTCGCCGGATGATGGAACTCCGACATCGGAACGGGAGAACATTCTCAGCTGCTTGGACATCCGAATCGGCCACTTCCTACCGGAGACCGCGGACCGTCTCTCTTCATCGGACAGACATCTAAAGACGTCACCCTGGGGCTCAATGGACACTTTTATGTTTCCATCCCAAATTGGCCAGTGAGAGTGTGATCCATGACCTGTGTTGATAATTCACAGTGGAACAAGGGCGGCATGGTGGCGCAGCTGTTAGAGCGCTGCCTCCCAGCACCCGTGACCTGGGTTCGATTCTGACCTCGGGTGCTGTCTATATGAAGTTTGCACGTTCTCCCAGTGACCGAGCTGCCGGAGGAGGTAGTTGAGGTAGGGACTATCGCAGCATTTAATAAACATTTAGGCAGGTACATGGATAGGACAGGTTTTGAGGGATATGGGCCAAACGCAGGCAGATGGACTGGTGTAGCTGGGTCATGTTGGTCGACGTGGGCTAGTTGGGCCGAAGGGCCTGTGTCCACGCTGAAAGACTATCAATAGGAGAAAGAATACAAGATTGGTGTGGGAGCGAGGGAGGGAGAGAGGGAGAGAGGGAGAGAGGGAGAGAGGGAGAGAGGGGGAGAGGGAGAGAGGGAGAGAGGAGAGAGGGAGAGAGGGAGAGAGGGAGAGAGGGAGAGAGGGAGAGAGGGAGAGAGGGAGAGAGGGAGAGAGGGAGAAAGGGAGAGAGGGAGAGAGAGAGAGAGAGAGAGAGAGGGGGGAAAAAAACGGGAAGGAGATCTAATGCAATGATTTTTTTCTGAATGATGCTTGCGGGATTTAATACAGATTAACTCTTTTCAGAACTAAATTCCTCTTGCACACTTTCATACCAGGAATGATTCTTCTTAGGGAACCTAATCTGAAGAAGGAAATTGGAAAGGAAGGATGAGATTACATTGAATGTTCAATTGGTGTTGTAAGGTCATGTCAAACAACTGCAGAATAGGGCGTGTAATACATTGAGGTTTAACAGCCAGTGGACTAGCTAAGATTCTTCAGTCTCAACTTAATCTGCAGTTCAGGGAACTTTGGCTGCATATGCACAAGAAATAATTTTGCAATTAAATAGGTCGAGGTCATAAGTGATAGGAGCTGAATTAGGCCATTGAATGGCCTACACCAGATACAAAGGGATGGAGGAAAGAAGGGGAAGAGGGAACAAAGAGAAAGGATGGTAACAAGGCAGAAGGAAAGAGTAAAAGAGAAAAGAAATGACAGTGCAAGATGAAAGATGGTGAGCAAGTAAGGGATGAAGTGGTGAGTGTGGTAGTGATTTGATTTGTTTTCTGAAATCACTACAGTGGGATGGATGAAATGATGGAAATTTGAAATAAATAGAGATATGAAATATGAAATAAATATTGGGACATGGATAGGATAGACAGTCAGAATCCTTTTAATCCAGCGTGGAAAAGTCAAAAAGTGAAGCGCATAGCTTTGAGGAGACTGAATCTTGAGCCAAAAAAACCCAAAGTGCTGGAGGACCTCAGGGGGGCGTAACCCATCACTATCCCACAGACCAGGGACAATTCATCATTTTTACAGAAGCCAATTAACCTACAAGTCTGTATGTCGTTGGAGTGTGGGAGGAAACTGGAGCATCAGGAGAAATCCCAAGTGGTCACAGGTAGAATGTACAAACTTAGTACAGACAGCACCCATAGTCAGGATCGAACCCAGGACTCTGGCACTGTAAGGCATCAGGCTCTATCTCTGCGCCACCATGCCCACCCCTTCCTTAGGAGGCAGAGAATGATGTTGTGAAGTAACGGAATTTGTTTTTCGGCAACTCTCCGGGGTGCAGGGCAGAGTGGGAATATTAGTGGCTAAAATGGTTCCATCTGCAACCCCGGGATGAAAATGAAATAGGATTTTTGTTATTATCATTGACGTTCATTAAAGGGAATGCCAGAGAGTGGGAAGTGGAATTTATATTAAAACAACTTGTTGAGCATTCAGACTCAGAGTGTGTAATTATACTAATATTTAGATTGCAGAAATATGCAAATTTCCAGACTGTAATTTTGTAACATGCAGGCTGCTTAATTATGCTAATATTCAGAGTGTGTATCTGGGCTAATATTCATATTGCTTAATTACACTATCATTTGGATTCCACAATGCGCTTCCCTCTATTAGGAATTATTCCGCCTCCTCTATTATGCTTGCTGCTTTATTCCAGCCTTCACTGATCCCTTGACACAAGTCCAAAGCTTTTCACTGTACCTCGATAAACTAAACCGAACTGTGGCGCAGCAGTAAAGTTGCTGCCTTACAACCACTGCATCGCTGGGGATTCGCGGTCGATCCCAACTACGGGTGCTTGTCTGGACTAAGTTTATACGTTCTCCCCGTGACCGCGTGCGTTCTCCCCAAAACCTTCAGTTTCCTCCCACAGTCCAAAGACGAACAGGTCCCAATTCAAGGACCCAAGCAGTCGTTCCGGGTGCGACAGAGGTTCACCTGCACCTCCTCCAACCTCATCTATTGCATCCGCTGCTCTAGATGTCAGCTGCTCTACATCGGTGAGACCAAGCGTATTCTTGGCGATCGCTTCGCCGAACACCTCCGCTCGGTCCGCAATAACCAACCTGATCTCGCGGTGGCTCAACACTTCAACTCCCCCTCCCATTCCGAATCCGACCTTTCTGTCCTGGGCCTCCTCCATGGCCAGAGTGAGGACCACCGGAAATTGGAGGAGCAGCACCTCATATTTTGCTTGGGCAGTTTATACCCCAGCGGTATGAACATTGACTTCTCCAATTTCAGGTGGTCCCTGCTTTCTCCTCCCCTTCTCAGCTCTCCCTCAGCTCTCTGGCTCCTCCTCTTCCTTTCTTCTTCCCGCCCTCCCCCACCCCCACCCAACATCAGTCTGAAGAAGGGTTTCGGCCCGAAACGTTGCCGATTTCCTTCGCTCCATGGATGCTGCTGCACCCGCTGAGTTTCTCCAGCACTTTTGTCTACCTTCGATTTTCCAGCATCTGCAGTTCCTTCTTAAACAGAGGTTTGTAGGTTAATTGGCTTGGTGTATGTGTAAATAGTCTCTAGTGTGTGTAGGATAGTGTTAGTGTGTGGGGATCGCTGGTCGGCGTGGACTCGGTGGGCCGAAGGGCCTGTTTCCGCGCTGTTCCTCTAAACGAAGCTAAACCAGGTTGCCTTGTTTCATTCTACCTTAGAGTCTCCCAGTGCTTTTGATCAAGAGTTTAGTTATTTTATCACATGCAACCCCTCAAGCTATCGCTTGTTCACGCACGGGAAGTGAGAAATAACATTGTGAACAGCAATTACTACCATCCCTACCTGCCTTTGATGTAAATGACTTACTGCACCATCTGGGCAAAATTAACCATCTTGCTGGGCCTGGAGATAAATAAAAGGCCAGACTAGTTAAGGACGCAGGCATTACTTCCATGAACCAGGTGGAATTTTACCTCAATCCAGTAGTTTCATGGTTCCCATCACAGACACTAACTTCTGCAGTGTATCAGTATGGAAACAGGCCATTTGGCCCAGAAAGTCCATGCTGACTATGAAGTTCTCATCTGCACTCATCCAATTTTGCAGCATTTAGCCTCTGGCACTTTGTGCCTTGGCAGTTCAACTGCTCATTTAGATACTTTTATTGCAGTCGATTTAATTACTTCAGTCCACATTCCCCAGATGCAGCACAGGGATTTATTCAGTCCAACAACTGAACAGCCTCTGGAAACAAGAGCCACTGCCTCACCGCTCCAAAGACCCGGGTCCATCCTGATCCCCTTGGTGCTGTCTATGCGGAGTTTGTACGTTCTCCCTGTGACTGTGTGCGTTTCCCCACGGGTGCTCCGGTTTCCCACATCCCAAAGACTTGCAGGTCGGTAAGGTTTAATTAGCTTCTGTAAATTGTCCCTGTCGCGTGGGTGAGTGCTGGACTATGAGAGAGTTTTTTTTTTATTTTTTTTAATTTTTATTTATTAGAAGTACATTACATTACAACCACATACATTAATACTCGTCATTTATATCTTCTTACAATTAATGTACTCCCTTTATTATTTTTTTTACACTAGAAAAAGAAAAGATTGAAAGAAAGAAGAAAGTGAAGGAAAAAGTGCAAGTGTAGAAAAGTGTAGAAAATGTAACAACAAAAAAGGGCGAAGACCCTATAAGAGCGAAATTAAAAACAAAAAGAAAAAGAGTTAAGAAATAGGCCCTAAGAAAAGAAAAGAGAAAGAGAAAAAAAGAGAAACAAATGTTTTTTTTTTGAGCATCACGTAAATAGGACATACCAACTCTTCAACTATCATCCCCCCTTACCTGACCTCAATTTTTTATTTTTTTTAAGTACTTTTGCACCCTGACTATGAGAGAGTTGATGGGGATTTGGGCAGCATAAAGTTGATGAGTTGAAGGACAGTGTGGACACGATGCATCGAAGGGCCCGATTCCATGTTGGATGTCTCTATGTCATTTTTTTAATGAGATACAGAGTGCAACGAGCCCTTTGGTCTACCGAGTCCACGCCAACCAGGCATTAGTCCTATCCTGCACACTAGGGCCAGTTTACAGAAGCCAATTCACCTACAAACACCTGCACGTCTTTGGAGTGTGGGAGGAAACTGGAGCACCCTGAAAAAACCTACAGGGAAAAGCGTACAAACTCCACACAGACAGCACCCATAGTCAGGATCTAACCCGGATGTCTCTGGCGCTGTAAGGCAGCAACTCCACCACTGCGCCACCGTGCCACCCTGTGACTCCAAGTCCAGATTACTCCAAGTCCAGTTCTACTCCTGGCCAATATATCTAGTCCTGACCAATGCAGATTCTCCAGATATTATCACGTTGCTGGCAGTGGGATCTTGCTGTGCATAGTTGACCACTGTGACTCCCACTGCTGCCCTTCAGATGTACCTTACTGGCTGGAAAGAGCTTCGGAACACGTCAAGAAAGGTCCTATAACAAAAATCAAGTCTGTATTCTGAGTAACCAGGCCTGGATAGAGTGGATGTGGGGAAGATGTTTCCACTGGTGGGAGAGTCTAGGACTAGAGGTCATAGCCTCAGAATTTAAAAACGTTCCTTTAGGAAAATGAGGAGAATTTCTTTGTCAGAGGATGGTGAATCTATGGAATTCATTGCCACAGAAGGCTGTGGAAGCCAAGTCAATGGATATGTTTTATGGCAGGGATAGATAGATTCTTGATTAGTACGGGTGTCGGGTGTTGTGAGGAGAGAAGGCAGGAGAATGGGGTTGAGAGAGAGAGAGAGAGAGATGGATCAGCCATGCGCGATGTACAGACATGCCGTGGCTGTTTAATTGCGCTCCAGCTCGGATTGTACAGATTGGCTAATATTTCGGAATGTGTCATTTCAAGGGCAAAGTGGTTGCAGCTCTTTAAACGACAAGCACTTGAAGCCACTTGTGATTTGTTGCATGCAGTTTGCCTTCAGTTTCTGGCAGCGGAAGGCTTCTAATTTCTTTCTCATTGAAGTTGGATGCGACAAAAACTAGCATTATACCCGAACCATCTGGCGAAAATATACATCACGCCAGCATTTGCAGTCTCCCTTGCAGAAAGCTAATTGATATTCTAAAATGTGCGGGTCTATGTAAACACAAGATTGAGAAGCCCACCGCACTGGAAGGTCAGGCGCAATGTCATCGTTTCTTGGTCTCTCCTGGAGGAGAGGGGCGGTTTATTTTGCCTGGTATGTGGCGTGCGGCAGTGATTTATGAGGCTCAAGCAGTGAGTCCATAACAGCGCTGCAGTATTACATGGAGTCCATTATCCTGTTGTTCCCTGCCCCAGCAATATTTTTAGGTACTCCATCCCTGTCAGGATTGAATTTATGGCGTGTAATTTAATTGTGCTATTGAAGTGTGGGTTTAAAGATTTCTTCATTTCTGATTTATTATCTCTTCTGTTTTTGCATCTCTTCCCAGACTGCACCAAGTGTTGGAGGTGGTTAGGTTTGGATCTCAATTTTCTTTCCCTTCCATTCACGTGGTTGGAGCGGTGTTCGCTTGCAGCCGAGGCAGCCATTCGCCAGAGTGTGTCTATAAGGTCTCTCGTTAATGGAATCAATCCCACTGCCCCATTTTCACCTATTAAAGTCATAGAGTCATACAGCGTGGAACCAGGCCCTTCGCCCCAACTTGCCCACACCACCCAACGTGTCCCAGCTAAACTACTCCCACCTGACTGGATAGACTCGGCTTGTACTCGCTAGAATTTAGAAGATTGAGGGGGGATCTTATAGAAACTTACAAAATTCTTAAGGGGTTGGACAGGAAGATTGTTCCCGATGTTGGGGAAGTCCAGAACAAGGGGTCACAGTTTAAGGATAAGGGGGAAGTCTTTTAGGACCGAGATGAGAAATTTTTTTTTCACATAGAGAGTGGTGAATCTGTGGAATTCTCTGCCACAGAAGGTAGTTGAGGCCAGTTCATTGGTTATATTTAAGAGGGAGTTAGATGTGGCCCTTGTGGCTAAAGGGATCAGGGGGTATGGAGAGAAGGCAGGTACAGGATACTGAGTTGGATGATCAGCCATGATCATATTGAATGGCGGTGCAGGCTCGAAGGGCCGAATGGCCTACTCCTGCACCTACTTTCTATGTTTCTATGCCTGCAATTGGCCCATATCCCTCTAAACCTCTCCCATCCATGTACCTGTCTAATTGTTCCTTAACCGCCACCTCAAACTACCTCCTCAGGCAGCTCGTTCCCTACACCCTCCACCCTTTGTGAGAACAAATTACCTCTCAGATTCCTATTAAATATTTCCCCCTTCACGTTAAACCTATGTCCTCTGGTTCTTGATTGCCCTTCTCTGGGCAAGAGACTCTGTGTGTCTACCTGATCTATTCCTCTCGTGATTTTGTAGACCTCTATAAAATCAACTCTCATCCTCCTGTGCTCCAAGGAATAGTCCCAACCTGCTCAACCTCTCCCTATAGCTCAGATCGTTTGTATCCTGGCAACATCCTTGTAAATCTTTTTTTTCCCCATACCAAATTGACAATATATTTTCTGTAACATGGTGCTCAAAGCTGACACGATACTCAAAGTGTGGCCTCACCAACGTGTTATATAACTGCGACTTGACCTCCCATCTTCTATACTCATTACTCATGTCTTGGCTTCATGCTCTAATCCAAAGCGAGAGAGATGATTCAAGGTAAATGAGCTCCCTTATCTTGTCTTTGACATTTAAGCCAAGATGCGAAGCGTAACAATTTCAATAAGTGCTCAACTAATGGATTTATCTATTCTCCAGGCTGATGTTTCCCAATAATCCAGTTCAGTGTAACTGATAAACATATTCTGAAAAGGACACAAAGTGCTGGAGTAACTCAGCGGGTCAGGCAGCATCTCTGGATAACATGGATGGATAAAGTCTTGGGTTGGGATCTGTAGATGATATATGCATGTGCCTTTAATATAGTGACCTCATCACTACTAACCACTCCCCATATCACAAGTATAACTACAACCTCCCCACCCACAGATCGCTCTCTAGTTCCTGTGACAGACCACGTACAGCTAGTGCAATATGTAATGCTCCAGTATGAATAAAGATAGTAAAGTAACGATGTGTCGTTATAGCTTCTTTACATGGTGTCAGATGTGGGATTCTGACGCCCCCTGCTCAGCGGCTCATGTCTCGCGCTACCAGACTCCCGCTCCCTGTGGCCCAGCGCTCCCTCATACCGTCTGTCCTCACGCCTGCTGCGGTTCAGAAACGCATTGCCTTCAGGCACGATGTCCAGAAGCGTTCCCATGACAGGTCCTGCCACCCGCTGCCGCGCCTCTTCCCCGGTCAAGTTGTCCGCATGCAGACCCCTTCCGGTCACTCCAAGCTCGCTACCGTCATCGGCTCTGCGGGGTCGCCCAGGTCTTATCTCGTCGACCATGCGGGAAGACATTTACCGACGGTCCCGCCAGCACCTTCGGCTCGTCAACGAGCCGCGTCCGCCCGCCGCGGATCCCTTTGCTCCCCCACTGCCGTTTCCGCGTCCGGGCGATGCTCTGCCCGTCCTTCCTAACATGCAACGGTCTACACCACCTCAACTCCTTCCGTCCCACCTTACTCCGGCTAGTCCTCGCTCGCCTGCCCGCGCTCTGCCCGCTCCTGATCCCGCATCACCTCCGGTTCTGGTGCCGCGGTCTCCTCCGTCTCATCCCGTTTCCCCCTTTTCGGTTCGTCTGCCCCCATCGGTGCCTCTTCTTCCTGCCGGAAGGGAGGATGGCGAGATGCGAACCCGGTCAGGACGTCTTGTCAAACCGCCTGTCCGCTATGGCGATTTTGTTTAACCGTCCTAGCGCATGAGCCGTGGTCGCCCTGTCACTATTGTATTTGCCTGTCATTTCCAAGGGGAAGGGTGTAGATGATATATGCATGTGCTTTTAATATAGTGACCTCATCACTACTAACCACTCCCCATATCACAAGTATAACTACAACCTCCCCACCCACAGATCGCTCTCTAGTTCCTATGACAGACCACGTACAGCTAGTGCAATATGTAATGCTCCAGTATGAATAAAGATAGTAAAGTAACGATGTGTCGTTAGAACTTCTTTACAGGATCCTTCTTCAGACTGGATAATACGAATCATATTCCAGGGGGTTTATTAATGGTTGAAAATGGCTTAGACACAAAAAGCTGGAGTAACTCAGCGGGACAGGCAGCATCACTGGAGAGAAGGAATGGGCGACGTTTCGGTTCGAGACCCTTCTTCAGCCAAACATTGAAGATGGGAGTGAAGGTCAGCTGGTGGGCTGCAGCCAGACTGGCATTGGGATAACTAGTGTGGGTTTGTGGCAGGGACCGGCCTTTGGAGCGCTTGAATATTTCCTGCTCCCTTCACGTTCAATGAGTTCACCAGGAACTCGCTACTGGACGCTACTGTGTAAAATGTTTTTTTTTTAAAGTGGAATAAATGATGTTGTCTAACTGGAGAGAGTGCAGAGAAGATTTACGAGGAAGTTGCCAGGACTTGAGGGCCTGAGCTATGGGGGGGGGGGGGGGGGGTTGAGCAGGCTAGGACTCTATTCCTTGGAGTGCAGGAGGCTGGGAGGTGATCTTATAGAGGTGTACAAAACCAAGAGGGTGTACGCTAAGAGTCTCGTGCCCAAAGTAGGGGAATCGAGAACGAGAGGTCATGGGTCTGAGGTGAGAGAGGAAAGATTTAATAGGAGTGGGGCATATCTGAAGAAGGGTTTCGGCCCGAAACGTTGCCTATTTCCTTCGCTCCATAGATGCTGCTGCACCCGCTGAGTTTCTCCAGCTTTTTTGTGTACCTAAGATTTAATAGGAACCTGAGGGGTACCTTCTGTACACAAAGGGTGGTGGGTGTATTGAACGAGCTGCTGGTGGAGGCTTAAGAAAAGTTTAGACAGGTGCAGTACATGGATAGGACAGGTTTAGAGGGATATGGCCCAAACGCATGCAGGTGGGACTAATGTAGATGGGGGCAAGTTGGTCTGAAGGGCTTGTTTCCACACTCTGATTCCATGACTGTAAAAAATTTAAACATTAATGAGCATCGAATAGTAATAATCCAAGTCTGTTATTCTGGGTGACAGATTATTGGAGTTTTGTCACAGTCGTATTGGGTCTCGACCCGAAATGTCACCCATTCCTTCTCTCCAGAGATGCTACCTGTCCCGCTGAGTTACTCCAGCTTTTTGGGTCTATCTACAGTCATATTGAAGTTACGTTTAGTTTAGTTCAGAGATACAGTGCGGAAACAGGCCCTTCGGCCCATGGAGTCCGCACCGACTAGCATTCCCCGCACATTAACACAATCCTACACGAGGGACAATTCTTACATTTATACCAAGCCAATTAACCTACAATCCTGTACGTCTTTGGAGTGTGGGAGGAAACCGAAGATCTCGGAGAAAACCCACGCGGGTCACGGGGAGAACGTACAAACTCCGTACAGACACCACCCGTGGTCGGGATCGAACCCGGGTCTTTGGTGCTGTAAAGCAGCAACTCTACCGCTGCGTCACCGTGCCGCCCTTGTGGGAGCTTGCCAGGCACAGATTGCCCACTGCAGTTACTCCATCACAACAGGGCCTACAGTTCAAAACAAATATCGTATAGCGAGCAAGATGGTCCACTCGACGAAAAGACGTAGTACGGTCATGGGCAGATTCATGGGTCATTTAAGGCCCCATTTCCGTAACCGGCTTCCGTATCCGCACCAAAGATCCCATAGGATAATAGTGCGGAGACGGAAGCCGGTTACGGAAACATCCTCGTAAAAATCACAGTTATTTGGTAAAATCTTCTCATTTTCAGAATTTTAATTTATTAACACAAACTGTTCCCCCGCGACGTTGATTACACTGCGAGTTGGGTTACGGAAATAGATGAAAAAAAGGCCCACGTTCCGTTCCGTTGCGTACTACACATCAGCCCATTGCATTTAGCAGGAGTGGTCAATCTTGCTCCGCTATAGGATCTTTGGTTCAAAAGATGCTTCGTTGATTGAAAAGCACTTTGAGACATTCTGAAAGGCACATGTAATGCACTAAATATTTGCAGGTCTTTACATAAAATTACCTCCACTGGTATAAAAGTATTCAACCTTGTGCTGTTGAATTTTCCTGCTTGCAAACATAATTGAAATGTTAGGATTCAATAATTTTATAAGCTGTGCAAGATGATTGTTACATATTCAGTCAACTCTTTAATAAGATCTTTCAGGTTATGGAGGTTTTAATATGCAACAATTTTCAAAGAGATAGTGTCAGCATTAAAGCAATTTCAGGTCAGGCATGACGGATGGTAAATGCAGACTACGGCTGTTTTCTGCAATGTTCTGTCAAGCACTCCCAAGTCAGCTTCAAGTGTTAGCCGCTGAGTAACAGCTCTCTCCACAAAATGGCATCTCATGCTGCAGAGCAAGCAAGGGCAAGGACTGTAGTTGGTGCCTGCCGCGGACACCAGGAGCAAGCCCACCTCGTGCGTTCAATCCCAGCATCTGACATTTGAGCACATCCTGGGCTGGTACTTCATTGTAGAACGAGAGTCAAAGAATTATAGGGCACAGAAAAAGACCACAATGGCCATGCTAATGATCAACTAATGACGACAGGTGTCCTCTGTGTGTTCTTCACCACTGTGCTGCCACCTTCACCGACCCTTGTACTTGTGTTCAGTGTTAATTATAAATTAATGTTATTGTCAAAGAAAGGAAGAACTATCTCTGTCTGAAGAAGGGTCTCAACCCGAAACGTCACCCATTTCCTTCGCTCCATAGATGCTGCCTCACCCGCTGAGTTTCTCCAGCATTATTGTCTTCCGTCAAAGAAAGGAAGTTAACTTTTTATGTCCAATGCCTTCCGTGATTGCATGCTCCAGATTAATGTTGACCATGTGCCACATTAAACTGAACTGTGCATAACGTCTCCAAAAAAAAGAAGGGCCGGCACGGTGGCGCAGCAGTAGAGTTGCTGCCATACAGCGCCAGAAACCCAGGTTCGATCCTGACTATGGGTCAAGTCAAAGTCAAGTTAAGTTTATTCCTCACATACACATATAAGATGTGCAGTGAATTGAAAAGTGGCAACGCTCGCGAATTGTGCAAAAAACAAACAAACAAACTGCAAACAGAATGGAACAGAATCACATATTACATATTTGTTGGAGGGTGGGAAGAAAAAAGAAAAAAACAGCAATTTAAAAAATACATCACACAACAGTAAATTGGTTCAGTAAGTTAGTCTCTGGTGAGATAGGAGTTTACAGTCCGAATGGCCTCTGGGAAGAAACTCCTTGTCATCCTCTGCGTTCTCACAGCATGGCAGCGGAGGCATTTGCCTGACCGTAGCAGCTGGAACAGTCCGTTGCTGGGGTGGAAGGGTCCCCCATGATCTTGTTGGCTCTGGATCTGCCACCTTCTGATGTATAGTTCCTGCAGGGGGGGGCGAGTGTAGTTCCCATAGTGCGTTCGGCCGAACGCACTACTCTCTGCAGAGCCTTCTTGTCCTGGGCAGAGCAGTCCCCAAACCAAATCGTGATATTTCCGGACAAAATGCTTTCCACAGCCGCTGAGTAGAAGCACTGGAGGATCCTCAGAGACACTCTGAATTTCCTCAATTGCCTGAGGTGGTAAAGGCGCTGCCTTGCCTTACTAATGAGTGCTGCAGCGTGTGATGTCCATGTCATATCCTCAGAGATGTGGACTCCCAGGTATTTAAAACAGCTCACTCTATCCACAGTATCCCTGGTGCTTGTCTGTATGGAGTTTGTACTTTTTCCCCATGACCTGAGTTGGTTCCAAAGGGCCTGTTTCCATGCTGTAAGACACTATAACTCTATGACTCTGTAACCTGCTCCCCAAATGTGACATTGGCCCGATTCAAACATACTCAACAGCTGCATGTGTACACATTTATTTTCAAACATCTGTACCATTTAAAACAGCTCATTCGATAAATGTCAAAGGACCATTTTTGCAGTCAGGGTTTCATTCTGCTAACAAGATTTCATCCCTGGTGGCCAAAGGAAGTCTGTGATTTAAGCAGTTTAGGCAGTCGTTTTTTAAAACGGGCATTAATATTGCCCTTTGGATTCCCAGTTTCCAAAGTTCATCCTTGTTGCTTCAGTCTCAATTCCCACATCTGATGACTGTGCCACTGCTTGGTTAGAAATTACAAAATGTAGAACAGCTGGATCAGAAGCCTTGTGCCAACTCTTTCTCAACAGCAGCTGGATGGAGACCCCTCATCCCCCTTTGGTTTCACAATAGTTTGGTGGCACAGTGCTGGAGCTGCTGCCTCACAGTTACTAAGCACTTAAATGTTATTCACGTTATTCCCTTTCTCATGTATCTGTACACTGTACACGGCTCGAATCTCATCACGTATTGTCTCTCCGCTGACTGATCCTTCTGCAGTTGTACAGGGCCCTAGTGAGACCACACCTGGAGTATTGTGTGCAGTTTTGGTCTCCAAATTTGAGGAAGGACATTCTTGCTCTTGAGGGAGTGCAGCCTAGGTTCACAAGGTTAATTCCCGGGGTGGCGGGACTGTCATATGCTGAGAGAATGGAGCGGCTGGGCTTGTACACTCTGGAATTTAGAAGGATGAGTGTAGATCTTATTGAAACATATAAGATTATTAAGGGTTTGGACACGCTACAGGCAGGAAACATGTTCCTGATTTTGGGGGAGTCCAGAACCAGGGGCCACAATTTAAGATTAAGGGGTAAGCCATTTAGAACGGAGATGAGGAAACACTTTTTCACACAGAGAGTTGTGAGTGTGTGGAATTCTCTGCCTCAGAGAGCGGTGGAGGCGGGTTCTCTGGATGGTTTCAAGAGAGAGCTAGATAGGGCTCTTAAAGATAGCAGAGTCAGGGGATATGGGGAGTTCCATATCCCCTGCAGTTCGTTCAATACACCCACCACCCTGTGTGTGAAAACGTTACACCGGTAGAGTTGCTGCCTTACAGCGCTTGCAGCGCCATAGACCGGGTTCGATCCCGACTACGGGTGCTGTCAGTATGGTGTTTGTACGTTCTCCCCGTGACCTCGTGGGTTTTCTCCGAGATCTTCAGTTTCCTCCCACACTCCAAAGACGTACAGGTTTGTAGGTTAATTGGCTTGATATAAATGTAAATTGTCCCTAGTGCGTATAGGGTAGCGTTAATGTGCGGGGATCGCTGGTCGGGGTGGACTCTGTGCGCCAAAAGTCCGGTGTCTCCAAACCCATCATCTTTCCTATAACATGGTGCCTGGAACTGGACTCAATACTCTAAACGCGGCCTCTCCAATGTCTTATGCAACTGCAACATGACCTCCCAACCTCACCACTTCAAAGAAGACCAGGAGAGTTACGGATAATGTTTATCCTCTAGTCAAACGAGAGGTTGAGCAAGCTAGGACTCTGTTCCTTGAAGTGCAGGAGGATCTTATAGACTTGTAAAATTCATACGAGGAATGGGTCAGGGTGGTCGCACAGAGTCTCTTGCCCAGAGTAGGGGAATCAAGTACCAAAGGACAAAGGTTTAAAGTGAGGGTGGAAAGATATAATAGGAACCTGAGGTGTAACTTTTTCACACACAGGGTGGTGGGTGTATTGAACGAACTGCAGGGGATATGGAACTCCCCATATCCCCTGACTCCGCTATCTAGTGAAATCATTTCTCAGTTCATTATCACCTTCCTGCTTATGGAGATGCGGTGCCTAAATTAGCCGCTATTTCTCAACTGTGCAGCAATGGCACAGTTCATTAGCTCTGGGATGATGTTTAAGGTGCTGTGTAATTGAAATGCTCCATCCTTGTCAGCATTCTCTGCACCCACTCCAGTGCACCTCGACCTTCCCATGGTCTGGTCACCCTAACTATTCGCTTGGTACTCCTGTGGCCCAAGCAATGGTTTTATAAAGTTGCACATAGCAAAGCAAGAATTTCATTGTCCTATCAGGGACACATGACAAGAAACTCACTTGAACTTGAACTTGAACTTGAATAACTAACCTGCTTTATAAGCTTAGCCCTGGCTAATGAAGGTAGACAAAAGTGCTGGAGAAACTCAGCGGGTGCAGCAGCATCTATGGAGCAAAGGAAATAGGCAACGTTTCGGGCCGAAACCCTTCTTCAGAAGGGTTTTAGAAGAAGGGTCTGAAGAAGGGTTCCGGCCTGAAACATTGCCTCTCCGACTCCGTATGGTTGCCCTCCTTTTAGGCTGCCGAAGTCGGGGTCGCTGACCGCACTGTCAGCGAGTCGGGTAGCAAACCCGACGGCCACCGGCTACTCGCTCTACCGCGCTCTAACTTCAGCCGTCTGAAGTTATCCCGCGGCCCGTCCGGATCGCCCGTATTATAAAGCCCTCGGGAGTCGCTGATCGTACTGTCAGCGACTCGGGCAGCAAACCCGACGGCCACCCGCTGCCCGCACTTCCGCGGTCCGTAGCCGGCATCACCCGCGGTCCAATTGGTTTTCGCTCGTATACAATATCCAACAGGAAACTCTGCGAGAAGAGATTCCTGCAACAAAGGACAACCTGAAAAGTAAGTTCGAAACTTACCTGTAGGATTTGAAACTTACCGCTGGAGGAGCAACGCGCCTACCAGCCAGTCGTTGCGCCATGCGTTAGACGATAATGATGCGCATGCGGGCTGGCGGGCTCTTCGCGTAGTCACTCATGTGACTCCGAAGTAAAATTATAAATTAATTTAATTGTCAAAGAAAGGAAGTTAACTTTTTATGTCCAATGCCTTCAGTGATTGCATGCTCCAGATAATGTTGTCCATATGCTACATTAAACTGAACTGTGCATAACATCTCTAAAAGAAGGAGTGGGTGGCAGGGTGGTGCAGCGGTAGAGTTGTTGCCTTACAGTGGCAGAGACCCGGGATCGATCCTGACTACGGGTGTGGTCTGTATGGACTTTATACCTTCTCTGCATGATCGCGTGGGTTTTCTCCGGTTGCTCCTGTTTCCTCCCACACTCCAAAGAATTATAGGTTTGAAACGTTCATCGGCTTTGGTAAAAAATGTTTAATTGTCCCTCGTGCGTGGTGTGTGGTAGTGTCACGGGGATCGCTGGCCGGCGCAGACTCGGTTGGGCTGAATGGTCTGTTTCCACACTGTACCACTAAAACTTAAAACTAAACACTTGTGCACCATGGTCCTTTTGTTAAAAAAACACTTGCTTGAGGAACTCAGTAGATCAGGCAGTATCTGTGGTGACCTTTCGGTTGAAACTGGGGGAGGATACATGAGTCAACTACCAGCCATCTTCGCTCTATGCCAGTCTTGTAGAAGGGTCCCAGCCTGAAATGTCATCCTTCCATTCCCTGTACGGGTGCTACCTAACCCGCTGCATTCTTCCAGCAATTAGCTATTTGTTGCTCAATGTTCCTACAACTGCTCTCTTGTGTTTCCAAGGTCTTCTTGTATCTGAACACTCCGAGAACACCATTCATAATGAATTTCGAAGCCTTAGTAATCTTCCCAAAATGGAATCACAGGCTTGCGTTTGCTTCATCTGTTTATTGTTCCCTCAGTTATATTCCTCATGTAACTGCCCTTAAATGTTTTATTGCATGAGACGATTATAACAACTTTTTGCTTTGTACAATGGCCCTTGAATCACTGGATTCTGTAAATGGCATCAGCTGTAACATTCATCAGCACAAGTACCTTTGGGCTAACATATGATGAGCGTTTGATTGCACTAGGCCTGTACTCACTGGAGTTTAGAAGAATGAGGGGGGACCTTACTGAATAGTAAGGCCTAGGTAGAGTGGATGTGGAGAGGATGTCTCCTTCCCAACATCACTGTTAAAGGACCTTCACCAGAAGGACTGCAGTAGTTCAAGAAGGTAGCCACCCCCCCCCCCCCCCCCACGCCCAGTCTTGAGCCCAATGAAGGAAGATTTTGTTCTTGTCAGTCATACATACACACCATCAGCGATTTAAAGAAAGGATTAACTAACTATTTCTTTCACTCAGGTATCTTTGACAACAACTGAGCTTCAAACACAATGGCGCAGCGGTAGAGTTGCTGCCCGACAGTGCCAGGGACCCGGGTTCAACCCTGACTACGGGTGCTGTCTGTACGGAGTTTGTACGTTCTCCCTGTGACCGTTTGGGATTTCTCTGGGAACACTGGTTTCCTCTCACACTCCAAAGACGTACAGGTTAATTGGATTGTTAAAAATGGTAAATTGTCCCTAATGTGTGTTTGGATAATGTTGGTGTGCGGGGATCGCTGGCCACCATCGACTCGGTGGGCCAAAGGGCCTGTTTCTGCGCTGTCTCTAAAGTCACTAATTTGTCTTTCATTTCCAATCCATTTATGGTTCCAATCCATTTATTGAAACCCGGCTTTGATTGTGATGTTTTAATTTGTGCTTTGCACAGAATTGAACAGCAGCGGACTCACTTTTCTAATCTCACGATTAACTCTAATCAAAAAGACAACTTTTTCCCTGTTCGCCAAGGTGCAAAGGAAAGTACTTAGCACTATGCGTTCTAGGATGCTGTTCGCTTATATTCAGTTAATTAACAGTTCATCAGTCTGCTAAAAATAGGCTGACTTACCAGTGGGCCCACTAAAGCCTCCAGCCTCTCATGGCTTCGACTTCAAGCAGAGTTTCGCAAACAGACCTCGCTATTGAATCCTCCTATTCAATGATTGCCTTGTTGCCAAATGAAGGCACTGTACAAATCTTCAGCCTAGTCAGGGCCGTGGATATCCACCAGCACTTACATCCAAAAACACGTTCAATTGTTCGCCCATGTGTGTATTTTATTAAGAGATACAGAATGGAAACAGGCCCTTCGGCCCACCGAGTCCACGCTGACCATCGATCACCTGCTCGCACCAGTTCCATGTTATCCTACTTTCTCATCCACACAGTTCAGTTTAGTCGATTGTCACGTGCAGTGGAAAGCTTCCGTTGCGCGCTATCCAGTCAGCAGAAAGACAATACATGATTACAATCGAGCCATTTACAGTGTACAGATGCGTGAAAAGGGAATAACGTTTAGTGCCAGGTAAAGCCAGCAAAGTCCGATCAAGGATAGTCCGAGGGTCACCAAAGAGGTAGATAGTAGTTCAGCACTGTTCCCTGGTTGTGGTAGGATGATTCATTTGCCTAATAACAGCTGGGAAGAAACTGTCCATGAATCGTTGACGAGACAATTTACAGAGGCCAATTGAACGACAAACCCGCGTGTCTTTGGGATGCGGGAGGAAACCGGATTATCTGGAGGAAACCCACGCAGTCACAGGGAGAATGTGCAAACTCCACACAGACAGCATCCAAGGTCAGAATCGAACCCGGGTCTCTGTCACTGTGAGTCAGCAGCTCTACCAGCTACACCACTGTATTGCCCTAGTTTGGAGATGAGTGTTAGAATCTGAATCAAGTTGATGAGTAGGCATGAGTAGTCATTGAAAGTAGGCATGCAGGTGCAGCAGGCAGTGAAGAAAGCGAATGGTATGTTAGCTTTCATAGCAAAAGGATTTGAGTATAGGAGCAGGGAGGTTCTACTGCAGTTGTACAGGGTCTTGGTGAGACCACACCTGGAGTATTGCGTACAGTTTTGGTCTCCAAATCTGAGGAAGGACATTATTGCCATAGAGGGAGTGCAGAGAAGGTTCACCAGACTGATTCCTGGGATGTCAGGACTGTCTTATGAAGAAAGACTGGATAGACTTGGTTTATACTCTCTAGAATTTAGGAGATTGAGAGGGGATCTTATAGAAACGTACAAAATTCTTAAGGGGTTGGACAGGCTAGATGCAGGAAGATTGCTCCCGATGTTGGGGAAGTCCAGGACAAGGGGTCACAGCTTAAGGATAAGGGGGAAATCCTTTAAAACCGAGATGAGAAGAACTTTTTTCACACAGAGAGTGGTGAATCTCTGGAACTCTCTGCCACAGAGGGTAGTCGAGGCCAGTTCATTGGCTATATTTAAGAGGGAGTTAGATGTGGCCCTTGTGGCTAAAGGGATCAGAGGGTATGGAGAGAAGGCAGGTACGGGATACTGAGTTGGATGATCAGCCATGATCATATTGAATGGCGGTGCAGGCTCGAAGGGCCGAATGGCCTACTCCTGCACCTAATTTCTATGTTTCTATGTCTCTATGTAAGGAGAACATAAAATGGGATTAATGTAGGATTAATGCAAATGGATGCTTATTGGTTGGCGCGGACTCTGTGGGCCGAATGGCCTGTTATCATGCTGTCTGTATCAATGACTCAGACTGGTATAGTGAGGTGCTCTACATTGTGAGATTCATTGAATTACCATGGACCAATTCTGCCTCCATTTCTGTCAGATGTCCCAAACATCTGGAGATATATCAGTGGAGTTTTAATCCAATGTTTTCAATAGTACAGAAAAATGCAAAGTAAAAAGGAGGCAATGATGATTGGATGATGTAGAAAGGAAATGATGGGGAAAATACAGGTGTCGGAGGTTACGGGGAGAAGGCAGGAGAATGATGTTAGGAGGGAGAGATAGATCAGCCATGATTGAATGGTGGAGTAGACTTGATGGGCTGAATGGCCTAATTCTACTCCTATTCCTTATCAACTTATGACCTTATGAACTGCAGATGCTGGTATATACCGAAGATAGACACAAAATGCTGGTGTAACTCAGCGGGTCAGGCAGCATCTCTGGAGAAAAAGTGAGGTTTCGGGTCGGGATCCTTCTTAGACACTTATGTGTCCACAATTGGATGGTAAGTAAGTAAGTAAGTAAGTTTATTGGCCAAGTATTCACATACAAGGAATTTGCCTTGGTGCTCCGCCCACAAGTAACAACATGACATACAGTGACAGTTACGAATGACTCAGAAAACACTAAACATTAATAATAATAAAACATTAATGATAAAACACCATTGATCAAGCATGTGAACCAACAAAATACCAGATCAAAGGGAGGCTACAGATTTTTGGCTGTTGAGTAGAGCAACTACTCGTGGATAAAAACAGTTTTTATGTCTGGCTGTGGCAGCTGAATGGGGTTAGGAGGGAGAGATAGATCAGCCATGGTTGAATGGCGGTGTAGACTTGATGGGCTGAATGGCCTAATTGTACTCCTATCACTTATGATCTGATGATTCTGCCATTTACTTTGGATCCAAACGAGGATTGTTTTCTCTGGAGCGCCGGAAGCTGAGGGGAAGCTAGATGGAAGTACAGTATATAAAACTATGACCGGCATAGGTAACAGTGGACAGTTAGAACCAATTCCTCTGGGTGGAAATGTCAATAGACTAGACAGCATAGCATTAAGGTGATATGGAGAACATTTAAAGGGCAGGGCAAGTCTTTTTACCCAAAGAGTGGTGGGTGTCTGGGCCAAGATGTCAGGGATGGTGTTGGAGGCCGTGCAGCCAACGCCAAGGCTCAGTGGGGGAGGAGCACAGTCGAGGGTCCTTCCGCTGCTGGACATGGGGGGCACGCCCCTCAAAATAAGGGAAGGTATCCCACGCCAGGGGGCCACATGAGTGGCACGGGTGGGGGACAGATTGGTGAAATTTGAGAAATGTATATAAACTGCATTGAACAATTTGTATAGACTCCGAACATGTCGGATGAACTTTTTCGCATGGTTCATGTATTGTATATATTTATTACCTGAATAAAGTCTATTTTGAAATTAAATCCCACACAGATCGCCGGAGCCGCATGTAGTTGGTCCCGACACCGCGCGGGGGCCGAGTGATCACCGCACGGCCGGTCCCACGAGTATGCGAATGCATGCGGCAAGCGCAACCTTACCGGAAGCGGTTGCCGCGCGGGGGCCGAGTGATCACCGCACGGCCGGTCCCATGAGCATGCAAATGCATGCGGCGATCGCGAACTTACCGGAAGCGGGGGGTGCGCGAATGGACGGAGTAGGCTAGCACGTTGCGTTGCGCGCTGACGTCATCACCCGACGCCGCGCAACGTCCATTCGCACACCCCCCGCTTACGGTAAGTTCGGAATCGCCGCATGCATTCGCATGCTCGTGGGACCGGCCGTGCAGTGATCACCCGGAATCCGCGCGGCGACCGCTTTCGGTAAGGTTGCGCTTGCCGCATGCATTCGCATGCTCGTGGAACCGGCCGTACGGTGATCACTCGGCCCCCGCACGGCCCTCCCGCGGCAGCCGCGCTTACCGCCTGGAACCGCCTGCCCGTGGGACAGGGCCTTAAGGATTGGGGGAAATGGGTCACATGCATGCAGAGGAGATTCAGCACACACATTGTGGGCTGAAGGGCCTGCTCCTGTGCTGTGCTGTTCTGTATTACCGATATGTGCATGAGGAATGTGTAGGAAGAAACTGCAGACTCTGGTTTAAACCGAAGATAGACACAAAAAGCTGGAGTGACTCAGCGGGACAGGCAGCATCTCTGGAGAGAAGGAATGGGCGACCTTTCGGGTCGAGACCCTTCTTCAGACGTGAGGAATAATTTACAGAGGTTTAATTACCCCACCAGCCTTCATAGCTGCGGGATGTGCGCATGGCATGCACGTAATGCATGCCATGCGCGCCTAATGCACGCCATGCGCGCATCACGACACACACGTCGTGCGTCGTGACGCGTAAATGATGTCGCGTAAATGACGTGCAAATGACGCCCAAGTAGGACAGGCCCTTTACTGGACTTCACCCTGCACGAAACGTTATTCCCTTTATCCTGTATCTGTACACTGTGGGCGGCTTAATTGTAATCACGCACAGTCTTTCCACTAGAAACTGGTGAAAACCTACATGGTCATTGGGAAAATGTACAAACTCTGCACAGACACAAACCTGGGTCTCTGGCGCTGTGAGCCGTTTGTTTAAGTATTCATCTCTCATCTCATTCAGTGCCCTTTTCATGATCTTCTCCATGCCCTCACTAATCTTCTGCAGTCTACCGATGTACGAGTGAAGCTCTGATATCCATGATTAAAACTGATGTAAATCAAGTGGAGTGGCTGAGCCACACCAAGCCTGGGCATTGCAAGCAAGAAGGAATGATTGAGCGATGTTCTGAATGCCAATGCATGTGAACTCCACAGAAAGCATGAGTCAGAATGAGAAATGTCATGATTGCCTGGAATCTGTGGTTGTAACGATGACAGAACTATCAGTTTTACCGTCATTACATTGTGAGGCTGACAGTAACTCCTTAAGTACCTGAAGAGAAGAATTATCCATTGTGAAGGATGAGCCCCAGTGGTGAATCACCCCGAGCGAAGAATTACCGGAGCAAGGAATTATTTCCAGTTGAAAATTATTCTCAGGGTAGCACAGTAGCCCAACTGGTGGATCCGCTGCCTCACAGCACCAGGGACCCGGGTGCGATACTGACCTTGGGTGCTACCTGTGTGGAGTTTGCACGCTCTCCGTGACTCGTAAAGGCCTGTCTCACAAGTCTGCGGTCATTGGCGGCGAAACGGGAAGAATCTGCCGCCATAGACCGCGCACTCGTGAGAACGCACAATTCCGGGGCCGTGCGGCGGTGTTGCCAACACCGCACGGTGCTAAAATAAAACCTACACTGTTGAAAAATATTTTCCTACCGCACAGCCTCCACCAGTGATGCATGAGTGCGGCACGGCCGCCCGCACGGGCCGCCGCCAGTGTGGCTCGAGCGCCGTGCGTCAAACTTGCACTGCCACAGCCTCCGCCAGTGAGGCACGTGTGCGGCACGGCCGCAGGCACAGCCACCGCTACTTCGCCGTGATCAGGACGGCCGCCGCCACAGCCGCCGCTGGTGAGTCACGTGCGGCGGGCCGACGTCATCGCAGTCGGCCCGCCCTTTTTTTTACTTACCGCAAGCACGTGGGACCAGCCGTATTTGAATCACGCGGCCCCCGCGCAGCATCCGTGCGGCGCTCCCGTGGATAGGCTCGGCGCTCTCGCCGTTGCCGTGCGGTCCACTCTACAGGCGAAGCCGCGCTTCACCGCCGATGACCGCAAAGACGTAAGACAGAGCCTTAACTCAAGCTTGAATGTGCGTTATTGAAGAGGCAACTTATGCATGGTCTTCCATGTCTGCAATTTAATCCGTAGCTCCCTCCCTTCAGTTTAGTTCTGTTCAGTTTAGTTTATTGCCACGTGTACCGAGGTGCAGTGAAAAGCTTTTTGTTGCGTGCTATGCAGTCAGCGGAAAGACAATACATGATTGCAACTGAGCCATTGAAGTGCATCGATACATGATAAGGGAATAACCTTTAGCGCAAGGTAAAGCCAGGCAAAGTCCGATCAAGGATAGTCCGAGGGTCACCAATGAGGTAGATAGTAGTTCAGGACAGCTCATGGCTCTCATTGCTATCTGTTATCCCAACCCAGCTCTGGTAGGTGAGCTGTAGGGGAAAGGGAAGAACAATGGAGGGGAGCGCAGGGAGGGAGGGGGAAGAATGATGGACAATGGTGAGGGAGGTGGGTGAGGGGGGGGAACAATGGACAATGGGGATCTGGTGTGGAGGAACCGATGTGGGGGGAGGGGGGGGTGGGGAAACAAAGGAGGTGCCGGCGTGCTTTGTAACATTGTCAGCGCCGTAGGTGGCCGCTATTTGTATAGATTGGGTATGCGGGCAAAGAATTTCACTGTGCCTCGTCACCTGTGACACTAAAGTATTCCTTTCCAGTAAAGGGGCCTGTCCCACCGTACGAGCTAATTCAAGAGTTCTCCCGAGTTTCCCCTGATTCGAACTCGGAGAATTACGGTAATGGCCGCTCGTAGGTACTCGGGGCTCTCGTGGACATTTTCCAACATGTTGAAAAATCTTCACGAGCTTACCTCGTTTCCCGAGTACCTGCCGTTAGCGTTACGAGCCGCTAAGAGACGTCCCCGAGCTCCGACGTACCCCCTACGTACATTCTACGTGCTTACCACGAGTTAGATTTTTTTTTAACTCGGGAGAGCTCTTGGGTAAACTCGTACAGTGGGACAGCCCCTTAAGACTCCAGCTTATATGTTAGACTCGAGTGTCTACCTTCTGTATATAAACCAGTGCGGGCTGCCGAAGCCAGCCAGCGATAACTTCTGACAACCTTCACGCTGTGAAGTAATAGCTCACCGGCACCAAAACACCAGGAGCGCACATACTGTTTGAAGGCTCTGCAGAGAAGCTCAATGTTTCTTGACCCATGTAGACATCCGTGCCTTCAGGAAAGAAAGACAGATAACAAACAACCAGGTGGATGCCCATAGGACGTACAAACAAATTGGCACTGGCAGTCAGATTTTCCATCCGTGATAAGAAGTCAATTTATTTATTTTGACCCAACTTTCTAATTACTCTGGATACATGGCATTTCATTTCCTTCATGGGAGAGAAAAGCCTCCCACCGGCAATTCTTTTTATCCTATAATAGAAGCCACAACCTCAAAACTAGTGAAGCAAAATTGCTAAATTAGATTTTGTGATTCCGAAAATAGTTTTACACAACTTTGTGTTTGTTCTTTTCCTTTATGATAACATTCATACCTCTCAATTATATTCGTGTCTGCAACTCATCCTTTGTTCGATATTTAAACCTTTGGAAACCGCAAATTTAGTTCCAGCCTACACAGCTCATTCCCAGGTCTCTGTTAATCTGTATATAAACCCCAATCCATTGATTAGTATCCAGCCTATACCTTCATCATTCTGTATTTATGCCATCTGAGACCCACAATTAGATTCTCAGCCTCTGTTACACACTCCTAGGTGTCCCCTTATTCTATATTAGAAAGAACATTCACATCCTGTTATTAGATCCCACTCTGCAACTCCCAGACGAGAATTTGTTGTTCACTATATCAACCATGTCATCTGCACAATTCACTGCCAGGTATCTATTGTGTACACAAACACTCCGAATCTGCACCCAGGGCCAATGCACGGCCCACACAAATGAGAAAAAGAGATAGGTTTAGCTTAGGTAGACAAAAATGCTGGAGAAACTCAGCGGGTGAGGCAGCATCTATGGAGCGAAGGAATAGGCGACGTTTCGGGTCCCGCACCCCCCACATCAGTCTGAAGAAGGGTCTCGACCCGAAACGTCACCTATTCCTTCGCTCCATAGATGCTGCCTCACCCGCTGAGTTTCTCCAGCATTTTTGTCTACCTTCGATTTTTCCAGCATCTGCAGTTCTTTCTTAACCATTAGGTTTAGCTTAGTTTACTTCACAGATACATCGCGGAAACAGGCCCTTCGGCCCACCGAGTCCGCACCCACCAGTGATCCCCGCACATTAACACGATGCCTACACGCACTAGGGACAATTTACACTTATACCAAGTATACAAACCCAAGACAATTAACCTACAAACCTGTACGTCTTTGGAGTGTTGGGTGGAAAACGGAGATCTCGGAGAAGAACCACGCGGTCGTGGGGTGAATGTACAAACTCCGTACAGACAGCACCCGTAGCCGGGATCGAACCCGGGTCTCTGGCGCTGCAAGCTCTGTAACGCAGCAACTCCACCGCTGCGCCACCGTGCCGCCCGTAGTTCCGACCCCCTACCTCACCAAATTCACCTATTTCTGTAGCACGGCTTCAAGCTGGATCAGTTCGTCCACCACTGAAATGTTGAATTATCTTCAGACGTGATACTTCCAACATTCTCCTCTCCACCCTCTCGTTTTCCACCCTGCACAAACATAAACACAGCCGAAACTATTTTGCAATTAGTTGGCACCACGTCCCCTTCATCCTTCAGCTCCTGGTTGAGCGATGACTCACTGGTGAAATCTCACCTTACTTTTAAAATCCATGAATATACTTCTCCCCATCCCTAGAGCCTCCTTCACTCCACTCAACGGTTCAATGGTACTTTATTTGTCATGGGCACCAAGGTACAGTGAAATTCATCTTTGTATACAGTTAGCACATGTATCACTATATATACTGTAAGCACTTAGATACGTTTCAGACAGGCATCTCAGATGCAGTGCGAGGGTATACCAGTAGTAGACTGAGACAGTATACAGAGTCGCCAGTTTGGCGCCATTACCTTCTGAACCTTCTGAATTTTGTAGTCGGCCGGGCAGTACTCTGCAGATCGCCAACTTGGACAATTTTACATTTTCTCAAGCCAATTAATCAAGCCAATTAACATACAAACCTGTATGTCTTTGGAGTGTGGGAGGAAACCGAACATCTCGGAGAAAACCCACGCAGATCACGGGGAGAACTTACAAACTCCATACAGACAGCACCCGTAGTCGGGATCGAATCCGGGTCTCTGGCGCTGCATTTTACTGTAAGGCAGCAACTCTACCGCTGTGCCACCGTGACCACCCATTACTTGTTTCTCAGTTGCTTGACCCGACCATGAAGGCCCGTTTTCCTGGCGGCGTTGCAGGGTCGGCCTGGCCAAACGTAGCCGTTGGTGTTCTCCGCCACTGCTCCCGGGTATCGATCATTCTCCATCTAATCCATAGGAGCCTCACAACCTCTAATGTGGACAGGTACACGGATAGGAAAGGTTCAGAGGAATATGGACCAAACGCAGGCAGGTGGGACTGGTGTAGTTTGGGAAAGTTGGGCCGAAGGGCCTGTTTCCGTGCTGTATGACTCTATAATCTTAACACAAGCTTGAGTGCGCGGTATTGTTGATGTAACCTACGCATGGACATAATGTCTGAATTCTAATCCATGCCACACTCATTGCTACCTGTTCTTCTAATACAGAAAAGTAGCACAGCTCTGTTAGACTCAGGATAGACACAAAATACTGGAGTAACTCAGCGGGACAGGCAGCATCTCTGGAGAGAAGGAATGGATGACCTTTCGCCTCAACCCGAAACGTCACCCATTCCTTCTCTCCAAAGATGCTGCCTGTCCCGCTGAGTTACTCCAGCATTTTGTTTTTATCTTCGGCTTAAACCAGCATCTGCAGTTCCTTCCTACACTATTAGACTCAGGTGTTTATCTTCTATATATAAACCACGTAAAACTCAATTAGATTAAATCAGTGACTCGCCCTCAGGAACTAGTATTTCTAAATATAATTCTATGTGAACTCTGCAGTTAGTTTCCTGGCAGTCTAATCGAGGTATTCCGATGACTCAGTGAGGCAATGAAAATAATTGTGTAAAGGAAAGGGACTACCTGTGTACATTGGGACAGGTTGAGAACGTATTTCATAAATTCATGTGATAGGAGCAGAATAAGGCCATTCAGTCCATCAATAGAACAACCTTTCATTCCTTGAGACCTCAGTGATGATAGGCGTAGACTGCCCATTCATAAGACAGCGCATCTACTCTGATAATCAACTTACTAAACTTTCTCTGGGCTGTCTCCCTCTCATAGAGTCATAGATTGATAGAGTGATACAGTGTGGAAATAGGCCCTTCAGCCCATCATGCCCACACCGGCCAACATGTCCCAGCTACACTCGTCCCACCTGCCTGAGTTTGGTTCATAGCCCTCCAAACTTGTCCTATCCATGCACTTGTCTAACTGTTTCTTGAATGTAAATAAGTAGATCATAACTTTGCAGTACTTTTGACACAATCTCTCTGACATATACAGTAGCACAGTTATAGAAACATAGAAACATAGAAAATAGGTGCAGGAGTAGGCCATTCGGCTCTTCGAGCCATTCAATATGATCATGGCTGATTATCCAACTCAGTATCCTGTACCTGCCTTCTCTCCATACCCCCTGATCACTTTAGCCACAAGGGCCACATCTAACTCCCTCTTAAATATAGCCAATGAACTGGCCTCAACTACCTTCTGTGGCAGAGAGTTCCAGAGATTCACCACTCTCTGTGTGAAAAATGTTTTTCTCATCTCGGTCCTAAAAGATTTCCCCCTTATCTTTAAACTATGACCCCTTGTTCTGGACTTCCCCAACATCGGGAACAATCTTCCTACATCTAGCCTGTCCAACCCCTTAACAATTTTGTACGTTTTATAGAATCACAGAGCCGATAGAGTGTGGAAACAAGCCCTTTGGCCCGACTTGCCAACACTGGAGAACATGTCCCAGCTACACGAGTCCCACCTGCCCACATTTGGTCCATATCCCTCCAAGCCTGTCCTATCCATGTAGCTGTCTAACTGTTTCTTAAATATTGGGACATTCCCTGCCTCAACTGCCCCCTCTGGCAGCTCGTTCCATACACCCACCGCCCTTTGTGTGAAAAAGTCACCCCTCGGATTCCTATTCAATCTTTTCCCCTTCACCTTAAAGTTGGAGCAAGACTTCCCTGCCGACATAATCCCCAGATGAAAAGTAAGTGCAAAGGGTTCCCTTCGCTGGGTTGTGTATGAATTAGACAGAGGGAAACTTTCTTGCTTACGATCACAGTTTGGCGGTCGCAAGAACGACAACTGAATTTTTAAACGAATTTTTATTCAGTTTACAGGCTCTCTTGACACGTCTGGCCACAACGGTGGTCAGCGCTGAACTGCCCCGCGAAAACAAAACCGCGCGAAAACAAGCAGCCCCTCCCGAGTCACGTGACTGCGGTTTCCGAACGCCGGGTTCGATACCTGCGTGCGCCAGGAGGCGCTGCTACAACAGGAACTTTACAAATCTCATTGAGGAAATCTTGAACCTCCGTATTCTTCCCCCTACTGTAAATTCCCCACCCCCTAATATCACACAAACTGTACCCCCCTTCCCCCCCCCCCTCCAACACCCCATCTCCCCCTCTCCCTCCTGTCTTGACTGTTTCACGACCTTATACGATGAGAGCTTAAAATAGATTCCATGCTGGAGGAAAAAAAGCGTTGAGATAATTTGCGGCTTATTTGCAAGTCACAGATGGCTTTACAACATCACAAATCTTTTGAATACGGTCCCGTTAGCATCTAATTAAGCTTCAGATTTGGTAAATTAAGGTAATGTACATTGGAACTTGGCGATGGCTTGATTCCTCGTGAGCCGTTAGGTTTCAGGAGGTCATTTAGTACAGCACCTTGGTCTCCTTCTCCTCAAATACATCTCCTT
>CM075991.1:9245652-9268539 GCA_038087875.1 Malacoraja senta
TGGTATATTTAAGAGGGAGTTAGATGTGGCCCTTGTGGCTAAAGGGATCAGGGGGTATGGAGAGAAGGCAGGTACAGGATACCGAGTTGGATGATCAGCCATGATCATATTGAATGGCGGTGCAGGCTCGAAGGGCCGAATGGCCTACTCCTGCACCTATTTTCTATGAATAGAAGATTGTTATTTGTTTCACTGTGTGAATGCACTTTGTATCCTTTTGTGTATTAATCAGCATCTGCAGTTGCTTGTTCCTACATTTTCAGTCAATTTTTCTTGATCCAAAACATCACCTGTCCATGTTTTTCAGAGATGCTGCCTGACCCGTCATGTTACTCCAGCACTTTGTACACAGTTTTTTGTAAACCAGCATCTGCAGTTCCTTATTGCTACATTGTTCTGGAGAGCATTAGAGGTTGAATGTCAGACCCGATTTAAGCATATCAGATTAGAGATGCATAGAAAGGGCAGGTGATCCGAATTAGACACCAAGTGCAGAAGTAACTCAATGGGTCGGGCAGCATCTCTGGAGAGAAGGAATGGGTGACGCTTCAGGTCGAGACCCTTCTTCAGACTGAGAGTTGGGGGAGAGGGAGACACAGAGATGAGGAAGGGTAAAGCTGACTCTCAGTCTGAAGAAGGGTCTCGATCCGAAACATCACCAATTCCTTCTCTCCAGAGATGCTGCCTGTCCCGCTGAGTTACTCCAGCATTCTGTGTCTAACAGTGTTCATGAGTTAAGGCAAGTTTATTCTCATTTGCACATGTACGGTGATGTGTAGGTTCAATAGATAAGCTTCCATTACTTGGAAAAATGAGGGTTTGAATTTCCCCTCCGTTGCATGTGTTAAACGCATAAAAGGGGAGTGTTGTGCTCTGCTTTGGAAGTTCAGCTCAGATGACTTCAACGGATACCAGGCACAGACACACTGATATAAAGCAAGCAATCATGGGTGGACTTCAGACCGTTCCGTCTGAAACAGCGAGCTTTCCCGTTCCACATTCTCGCGTGGTGAATCCTGATGGGAGAAGGAAGCTTAAGGGCCTGTCCCACTTGGGCATCATTTACGCGACATCATTTACGCGACATCATTTACGCGTCACGACTCGGGAGTCGTGACGCGCGCATGGCGTGCATTACCCGTGCATGGTGCGTGGTGACGTAGGCAGTGACGCGCGGTCGTGCGCGGCGCCCCAAGATTTGGGGATTCACAAAATCTTCGGCCGCCACCTGCGCGACGCGCCAATGACGCCCAAGTGGGACAGGCCCTTTAATGACCTCAAGACACTTGAGACACTCAGGTCTCACCTCTGGTCCCCAAACCTGTGCGGGAACATCAGCACGTTTCACAGTTAAATATCATTTAGTTTATGATCGTCACGTGTCCCAGGGCACCGTGACATGTTCTGCGTGCTATCCAGTCAAATCATGTCAAAACGTGAGTTTAGTCATGCATTGGTGAAAGTGAGTGTCAATAGATCCTCTTCTGTGACAGCACGCAAAGAGTCGCCACGTTCTGGTGCCATCTTGCAACTTCCAATTCTCTGAAAACTGTAACCTTAGCCTGAGGATGTATGCAGTGGATCGATGAAGTGTGGCACGGTGGCACAGCGGTAGAGTTGCTGCCTTACAGCGCCAGATACACGGGTTCGATCCTGACTACGGTGCTGTCTGTACGGAGCTTGTACGTTCTCCCCGTGACCCCGTGATCTCCGTGATCTCCGGTTTCCTCCCACACTCCAAAGACATACAGGTTTGCAGGTCAATTGGCTTGGTGTCATTGTAAATTGTCCCTAGTGTGTGTGTGTGTGTGTGTTTGTGGGATAGTGTAAGTGTGCGGGGATCGCTGGTCGGCGTGGACTCAGTGGGCCGAAGGGCCTGTTTTCGCGCTGTATCCCCAAACTGAACTGAAGTAGGGGTTGGTCTGGCCAAGAGAGATGGTGTTGGGTGCTTTCACTGCCGCTCCATGCAGCAAAACGCTCGCTCACTCAGATGCAGTAGAGCTTCCAGTGGCTTTAGTTCTAGTGTTTTAATATTTGCAATGTTACTCAAAATATAAGATTTAGATATTGTATCGTGTGACAACATAATTATTGTATTTGCATAATTGTAACTGTTTGTTGGTATAATTGGGACAGAGGGGAAAGCAGGAACCGTTAAACAAAATAAACTTGCAGATATAGCCTGGCGGCACGGGGTGGCGCAGTGGTAGAGTTGCCACCTTAAAGCGCCAGAGACCCGAGTTCGATCCTGACCACGGATTCTGACTGTACGGAGTTTGTACGTTCTCCCTGAGACTGCGTGGGTTTTCTCCGGGTGCTCCGGTTTCCTCCCACATCCCAAAGATGTGTGGTTTTGTACGTTAATTGGCCTCCATAAATTGCCACCCAGCGCGTAGGACATAGAACTAGTGTCCGAGTGATCGATGGCCGGCGTGGATTTAGTGGACCGAAGAGCCTGTTTCCGTGCTGTATCTATGAAACTCAAACTAAATCCAATTCTGAGGCACTCCTGCCAGTCAATAGATCTCAAGCCTTGAGCGATAGTTAATAGATGTCAAGAACCTTTGGTGAACTCCCACCCACACTCCAAAGACCTACAGTTGTGTAGGTTAATTGCAGATATGGTCTGTAAATCATCCCTAGAGTGTAGACAATAGACAATAGACAATAGGTGCAGGAGTAGGCCATTTGGCCCTTCGAGCCAGCACTGCCATTCAATGAGTAGGTTAGAACTAGTGTACCGGTGACTATTGTCGGCACAGACTCGGTGGGCCGAAGGGCCTGTTTCCATGCTGTATCTCTAAAGTCTAAAGTAAAAGTCTAAAGCCTGATATAATATCTTCTGCACTTACCAAATAATCGTGAACAGAGCTAGATTCAGGGGGCATGCTCAACAAGGGGTGTTTGGTGAGGTATAAGATCATAATTTGGTATAAGATCATGTGATAGGAGCAGATTTAGGCCATTCGGCCCATTAAGTCTGCTCCGCCATTCAATAAAATATTCAGCTACGTGTCGGTGTTCTGGCCCTGGGTCAGTACTTATCCAGGTCAGGACAATTGGTTCATATTGCCAAGTGTGTCTTTAGCCTTGGAGATACAGCCAGGAAACAGGCCCTTCGGCCCACCGAGTCTGCACACTATCCTACACACACCAGGGTAAATTTATAGTTTTTACCTAAGCCAATTAACCTGCAAACCTGCACGTCTTTGGAGTGTTGGCGGAAACCGGAGCACCCGGAGAAAACCCACGCGGTCACAGGGAGAACATAGAAACTCCGCACATACAGCACCCGTGGTCAGGATCGAACCCGGGTCCCTGGCGCTGTGTGAGGCAGCAACTCTACCGCTGCGTCACCGTGTCGCACGGGTCCTTGTTCAATATTTGTGTTTCAATAGTGCGTTTGAGACTGATGGATTTTCTTGGGTCAGGTGTGGAAAATATTAGAAGTCCTCTGGCTAAGGTTGGTTGTTGCAAACATCTGTGTCGCCTCTTGCGTGGATAACAGCAGCATCTTGCAAGTCCTGGTGCATGAATTGGGGAGGTTGACTGAAATCCTGCAATTTTTTGAAGTGGCATTGCGCAGCTGGTAGAGGTATTGTCTCACTGGGCTCGTTCCTGACCCGGGCTCGATCCTGACCTTGAGTGCTGTCTGTGTGGAGTTTGCACATTCTCCAGTCATTGGTCATCAGTCATTGGTGCTGGCTGTGATTTGTTCTGTACCTCGTTACTAGTTACTAGTTACCCTCTCACCGAAATGTCACCTTTCAGTTTGACTTTAGTTTATTGTCACGTGTACCGAGGTACAGTGAAAAGCTTTTGTTGCGTGCTAACCAGTCAGCGGAAAGACAATATATGATTACAATCGTGTTTACAGCGTATAGATCCATGATAAAGGAACAATGTTTAGTGCAAGCTAAAGCCACTAAAGTCCATTCAAAGATAACCCAGGGGTCACCAATGAGGTAGATAGTAGTTCAGGACTGCTCTCTGGTTGTGGTAGGATGATTCAGTTGCCTTATAACAGCTGGGAAGAAACTGTCCCTGAATCTGGTGTGAGCATTTTCACTCTTCTGCACCTTTTGCCTGATGGGAGAGGGGAGAAGAAGGAGTGGCCGGGATGCGACTCGTCCTTGATTATGCTGCTGGCCTTGCCGAGGCAGCGTGAGGTATATTTCACCTCTACCTTTTCTCCAGAGATACTGCCCGAGTTACTCCAGCTGAGTTACTCCAGCATTATGTGTCTATCACCTTCACCTTTGTTCTATCCTTCCGTCGGGCGTGGCCACCCTGATACAATGTGCGTATTAGTTTAGTGGAGAGATACAGCGCGGAAACAGGCCCTTCGGCCCACCAAGTCCGCACCGACCAACAATCCCCGCACCCTTACACTATCCTACACACACTGGGCACAAGGTTACCTTTACACCAAGTCAAATTAGCCTACACACCTGCACGTCTTTGGAGTGTGGGAGGAAACCGAAGATCTCAGAGAAAATCCACGCAGGTCAAGGGGGCAACGTACAAACTCCGTACATACAGTACCCATGTTTGGGATCGGACTCTGGTCTCCAGTGCTGTAATATATATGGTTATATGGGTTATTGTCTGAGTGCAGGTAGATGGGACTAGGGGGAAGTATTTATTTTTAATTTAAAAAAAAAAAAATTAATGTTCGGCACGGACTTGAAGGGCCGAGATGGCCTGTTTCCGTGCTGTTATGGTTATATGGTTATATGGTTATAAGGCAGCAACTCTACCACTGAGCTTTCTATTGGTGAGGCATAGGTGGTGCTGGCATCTGGGTTGGTGTTTATTGCATTTGAATGTCTTGCTGGCAGTTCAGAGTCGGCCATTTCGTTATGGGCCCAGAGTCACACATCGACCAAGCCAGCATTCCTTCCCTGAAGGACACCGCTGAAAATAATGTGCTTTTGCAACAATTCGGCAATTTTATGGTCACTCACTATAACTGAGACCAGCCTTTTTAAAAGAACGCCTGGTTATTTAATTAGCTCAATTTAAGCGCTCCAGCTGTCGTTGTAGAATTTGAACTCATGTTAAAGGATCATTAGACCAGTAATCTAATCACTAAGCCACCATTCCCAGTATCGAGGTAATGATGCAATGTAATGTGAGTTCAAATCCCATCATGGTAATTTGGGAATATTAATTCAGTTAAAAATATCTTGGAACAAAAAGCCTGTTAAAGCAAAAGTAAGTGTTAGATTAGTTTAGTTTTAGAGTTACAGAGCGGAAACAGGCCCTTCGGCCCACCGAGTCCACACAAACCAACACATTAACACAAGCCTACACACACTAGGGACAATTTACACTTATACCAAGTATACAAACCCAAGCCAATTAGCCTACAAACCAGTACGTCTTTGGAGTGTGAGAGAATACCAAAGATCTTGGAGAAAATTCACAGGGAGAATGTACAAACTCCGTACAGACAGCACCCGTAGTCAGGATCGAACCCAGGTCTCCGGCGCTGCATTAGCTGAAAGACAGCCACACTACCGCTGCGTCACCGTGCCGCCCCATTCTCTATGTTCCCATTCAACAGCAAAAACTTGCAAGTGTTGAGAATCTGATATGAAAATATTGGCAACACTCAGCAGTGGGCGGAGGAGGGGGGAATGGAGATAATGTTTCTGGACAATTACACTCCATATTGGCTATTGGTGAGGCTCCAGATTTGCGTGTTCCAGTCTCAACATTGAAGAAACATATAGTCGGGTACATGGATAGGACAGGTTTGGAGGGATATGGGCCAAACGCAGGCAGGTGGGACCACTGTAGGCAGGGCATATCGGTTGGCGTGGGCAAGTTGGGCCAAAGGGCCTGTTTCCATGCTGTATGACTTGGATAGAGTGGATGTGGGGAGGATGTTTCCACGAGTGGGAGAGTCTAGGACCAGAGGTCATAGCCTCAGAATTAAAGGTCATTCTTTTAGGAAGGAGATGAGGAGGAATTTCTTTAGGTGGTGAATCTGTGGAATTCTTTGCCACAGAAAGCTGTGGAGGCCAAGTCAGTGGATATATTTAAGGCAGAGATAGATAGATTCTTGATTATTACAGGTGTCGGAGGTTATGGAGAGAAGGCAGGAGAATGGGGTTCGGAGGGAGAGATCGATCAGCCATGATTGAATGGTGGCGTAGACTTGATGGGCCAAATGGCCTAAATTGCTACTATCACTCATGATCTTATGATGACCACAATGGTGTGCTTCAGCCCTATACCCTGTAGACCCGAAACGTCACCCATTCCTTCGCTCCATTGATGCTGCCTCACCCGCTGAGTTTCTCCAGCATTTTTGTCTACCTTCGATTGTTCCAGCATCTGCAGTCCCCTCGTAAACGAATCAGAGGCTAGAATCAGTTCAGTTCAGTTTAGTTTATTGTCACGTGTACCGAGGTACAGTGAAAAGCTTTTTGTTGCGTGCTAACCAGTCAGCAGAAAGACAATGCATGATTACAATCGATCCAAAGTTACAACAAAGTTGGGATTGAAGCTAAGCTGGTAATAGAAGATGATGATCGAATGTGGAGGAGTCACTGTGGTGGATGTTCATGTTGAAATGTATTTTGTGTGTTCCGCTGCTTTTGATTTGGATGACTGACTTGGCAAATGAAATTCCTCGTATCTTGCAAAACATACTTGCTAATAAAGTATTGTTGTGATTGTGATTGATGCTGGAGTAACTCAGCAGGTCAGGTGGCATCTCTGGAGGAAAAAGAGTAGGTGACATTTCAGATTGGAGCCTTCTTTAGACTTTCTCCAGAGATGCTGCCGGACCCGCTGAGTTACTCCAGTGTTTAGTGTCTATCTTCGGTGTAAAGGGCCTGTCCCACTTACATGTCCTTGGCACGCAAATTACGCGACCTCGTGGTCGCGTTGAGGCGCACGGGCATCGTATGGCCGCGCGGGGCCGGTCCCACTGAGAAGCGCGGAGGGGTATGTAGTTGTGCGCGACATCGCGCGGGGATCCGAAATTTTTGTAGCGAACGAAATCTTCGCTCGCCAACGGCCTGTCGCGTAACTGATGGTCAAAGTGGGACAGGCCCAAGGCCCTGGCGCGACGCAACGTCTCACCTCCAACAGCAGCAGAAGCAGGCAAACGATCGCCGAGCTCGGCCTGGGGCTCACGGCCGTTGTAGTCAGGATCCGCCCCCACTCCTACTCCCAGAGCGGGGCCAAGAAAATTGAAGATGGACACAAAGCTGGGGTAACTCAGCGGGACCGGCAGCATCTCTGGAGAGAAGCAATGGGTGACGTTTCGGGTCAAGACCCTTCTTTCAGACTGAAGAAGGGTCTCGACCCGAAACATCATCCATTCCTTCTCTCCAGAGATGCTGCCGGTCCCGCTGAGTTACTCCAGCTTTGTGTCCATCTTCAAATGACGTCACACGCTCCAGACGGCTGTCCGCACGCATGAAATCCCACGCGACCTTCGCGGGACCGTCGCGTCTCAACGCGACCACGAGGTCGCGTAATTTGCATGTAAGTGGGACAGGCCCTTAAGCCAGCATCTGCAGCTCCTTCCTACACACCAGAAGATGGTGATCAAGTAAGGCAAAGAGAAATGTTGCAGAGCAGTGGCAGGATCATGACAGCCAGATTATATCAGACATGGGCAGAGTACACATGCCTTAAGAGTGTCCTGACAAATAGACTTAGAGAAAGGAAAAATGATGAGATGAGATGAAATGGTTCTTATTCTGAATGTGTGCACCATTTTTTAACAAGATCTATCTTGATGGCACAAATAAAGGTAGATGTGTAATCGCCAGGTGACCAGGGCTGGGGACAGAATATGCAGTGGTATTTACTCTAATAGTTTGTAAAGGAAGACAGATGAGATGGAAGTGTTAACAAGTAATGAGATTATGACAGTGGTGAAGGATGATATTGGCTCAGAGACTCAAGATGTGGAATCAGTTTGCTTGGAGATAAGAAACAGTGAGGGTTAGAAGTCTATGCTGGTGTGATCAATCAACACTGAATCAGCAGCAATAATGTAGGAAAGAGTATAAATCATGAAATATTAGGAGCTTCTCGGAAAGGTATTGAAACATTAATAGGTGTATTAAATTATCATTCAGATTGGATGCATTAACTTGGAAAGAGTATTTCTTTTTTATCAAGTATCAACTTGGCAAAACTTGGAAATGGACCAACTTGGAGAAGAGGTATTTTAGATCGATTTACAGGATTTCGGGTTTAGAAGAATGAAGGGGGATCAGGTTTAAAGTTTAAATGAATGAGGAGGGGATCTCATTGAAACCTATCGGATAATGAAATGCCTAGATGTAGTTTAGTTTCGAGATACACCGTGGAAATAGGCTCTTCAGCCCACCGAGTCCGTTCCGACCAGCGATCACACTCCGCACACTAGTACCATCCTACACACTAGGGACAATTTACAATTTTTACAGAAGCCAATTAACCTACAAATTATAAATGGGATTACTGAGTGCCAGAGTAAAGGGCCTGTCACACTTTCCCGAGTTACTCACGAATTCTCCCGAGTTTTCCCCTTGATTCAAACTCGGAGATGCCCGCCTTAGGTACTCGGGGGCTATTTTTTTTACTCGTGGACATTTTTCAACATGCTGAAAAAACGTCCCGACTTACCTGATGCCCCGAGTATCTACGGCTGGCATAACGAGCCGCTACGAAATATCTACGGACTCCTACGACCTCTTACGGACTCACTACGGACATTCTCCGAGTTTGAATCAAGGGGAAAACTCAGGAGAATTCATGAGTAACTCGGGAAAGTGGGACAGGCCTTTACCATCTCGCATGTGAGGCCACATTTACATTTTTTTAGAAATGGTACAGGAAAGACAAACTAGAACTGTTGCTTCAATTATAGAACAGAAAGTGCTGGAGTAACTCAGCAGGTCAGGCAGCATCCCTGGAGATCATGGATAGTTGATGTTTCTGGTCGGGACTCTTCTTCTTCCTCATGAGTCTGACGAAGGGTTCCAACCCGAAACTATCGCCTACAGTCCGAAGAATCCCAATTCAAATAGATGCCTATAGGATGAAGAAGGGACCTGACCCTAAAGGTTGCCTATCCATGTCCTCCAGAGATGCTGCCTGACCCTCGGAGTCACTCCAGAACAGTACGCTCTACACAAGCCTCCAACATCTACAGATTTCAGTGTCTCCAACTGTTCCTTCAAGTCCAGTTTTAACCTCTCAGTGTCCGGCTGACCAATGTTATCGCAACTAAATTAGACCTGGCCCCCAGTCACCAATCCTGTATTAATGAAGTCATTAACAGGTTGTAAACTGCAGGAGATTTGACATCCCTTGGCTGATTACACTCAGTGCAGAAGCTGCAAAAAACATTCCAAATGTTGCCTTGGCAACTCGTTTATATCGGACCCATTTGTTTCAATTTAATTCAGCTAATTAAAAGTGCAGCAAGAGTCATCGTAACTGACAAAGGACAAGGTCACTTAAAGCATGCGCTGGCTTTGGCTTGAAGGAAGCCCCATATTTTACCAAAGGCCAAACACAAATGGCAAAAAAAATCCAAAGATAGACACAAAAAGCTGGACTAACTCAGCAGGTCAGGCAGCATCTCTGGAGAGGAATAGGTGACGTTTCGAGTCGCATCAATTATACCAGTGCCCAAGAAGAGTAAGGTGACGTGCCTCAATGATTATCGACCTGTGGCACTAACGCCTGTGGTGATGAAGTGCTTTGAGAGGTTGATCATGACGCAGATCAACTCTTACCTCGACAAAAACCTGGACCCACTGCAGTTCGCTTACCGCCACAACAGATCAACGGTGGATGCGATCTCGCTGGCCCTCCACTCCGCTCTGGACCACTTGGACAACAAAAACTCATATGTCAGGCTGTTATTCATCGATTACAGCTCGGCATTTAACACAATCATCCCCTCCAAGCTGGTTACCAAACTCGCAGAACTGGGTCTCTGCGCATCCCTCTGCAATTGGATCCTCGACTTCCTCACTCTCAGACCACAGTCTGTTCATATTGGTGGAAATGTGTCAGACTCGATAACAATTAGCACAGGAGCACCTCAAGGCTGCGTGCTCAGCCCCCTGCTGTACTCACTATACTCATGACTGCGTAGCCGGACACAGTGCGAACTCCATCATCAAGTTCGCTGACGACACCACTTTTGTGGGACGTATCACTGATGGGGATGAGTCAGAGTATAGAAGAGAGATCGAGCAACTGTCCATATGGTGCCAGCACAATAACCTGGCCCTCAACACCAGCAAAACCAAGGAACTGATTGTGGACTTTGGAAGGAGTAGGATGGGGACCCACAGTCCCGTTTATATCAACGGGTCGATGGTTGAAAGGGTCAAGAGCTTCAAATTCCTGGGCGTGCACATCTCTGAAGATCTTTCCTGGTCCGAGAACACTGATGCCATTATTAAGAAAGCACATCAGCGCCTCTACTTCCTGAGAAGATTACGGAGAGTCGGTTTGTCAAGGAGGACTCTCTCTAACTTCTACAGGTGCACAGTAGAGAGCATGCTGACCGGTTGCATCGTGGCTTGGTTCGGCAACTTGAGCGCCCAGGAGCGGAAAAGACTACAAAAAGTAGTAAACATTGCCCAGTCCATCATCGGCTCTGACCTCCCTTCCATCGAGGGGATCTACCACAGTCGCTGCCTCAAAAAGGCTGGCAGCATCATCAAGGACCCACACCATCCTGGCCACACACTCATCTCCCTACTACCTTCAGGTAGAAGGTACAGGAGCCTGAAGACTGCAACGACCAGGTTCAGGAATAGCTACTTCCCCACAGCCATCAGGCTATTAAACCTGGCTCGGACATAACACTGAACTTTATTAGCCAATACTGTTATTTGCACTTTATCAGTATATTGATTCATGTGTGTATATATTTATAGAATGCCTTGTAGTCAATGCCTACTATATTCTGTTGTGCTGAAGCAAAGCAAGAATTTCATTGTCCTATCAGGGACACATGACAATAAACTCACTTGACTTGACTTCTTCGGGGGAGAGGGAAACGAGAGACATGAAAAGGTACGTCGAAAAACGGAATGGAAGGTAAGCCAGCAACGATGATCGCGGAACGGTGGAGCCCACAATGGTCCATTGTTGGCTGTGGAGAAGGTGATAATGAGTGATACAAACAGTGAAACTCCACAGGACGACAGTGAAACCAGTACGATGACTAGGGTGGGGGAGGGACGGAGGGAGGGGGGGATGCAAGGGTTACTTGAAGTTAGAGAAACTCAACATTCATACCGCTGGGTATGAATTTATTCATACTTTTTTTTGCCATGTAAAGCAATTTGCAGATATTTGTTTTTACAGCTTGATGCCTCCTTCAGGAGGATCTCGACACACTTCCCATACATTGCTGGGTATTTATGGTTGCAGCAACTGTTGTTCGACATGTAACAATGGCCTTAAATAATCTGGGGAGGAGCTCTGTTAATGGAGGTACTGGTTGTGGAATATATCTTGGTTGTTTGTCGAATTCCTTGTTATGATCCTATAGGCACGGAGAATCCTATGCATGGAGAATTCTGTTTGATGTTTAGTTACAAGAAAGAGGAGAAGTTCTTTGAGTTCCTCAATCTATTTAATAAGATTCTTATTATTATTATCGAGTCCACACGCAAGATTAGACAATAGACTATAGACAATAGACAATAGGTGCAGGAGTAGGCCATTCGGCCCTTCGAGCCAGCACCGCCATTCAATGTGATCATGGCTGATCATCCCCAATCAGCACCCCGTTCCTGCCTTCTCCCCATATCCCCTGAGATACAGCCTGCCAGAGCTGAACGCACCTCTCAGCATCTGCATTCAATGGTGTCTGTCTTGTCTCTTCTTCTGCTTCTTGTGCGTGGTGGTGGAAAGATTGGTGGAAACAGGGCCGTGACGTGAACGCTCTTCCCTTGACCCCAATAAGATTCTGATGCATTAGAACAGAACAGGGCGGCACGGTGGCACAGCGGTAGAGTTGTCGACCCTAGACGTCACCCAATCCTTCTCTCCAGAAATGCTGCCTGACCCGCTGATTTACTCCAGCATTTTGTGTCTGTCTTCGGTTTAAACCAGCATCTGCACTTCCTTCCTCCACACAAGCTGAATCCCTTGCTTAGAATGCCAAGGTCGCCTTATTTCCTCTGCCTATAAATCTATACAAAAAAACATCCAAACACTTCAATTAGATTCCACCCTGTAACCCATTTGTGCACGACTGTTATTACGCAATCTATCTGAACCTCTTAATTACATTCAAGCCTGTACCTCAACTGTCCTTCTGCACATAAATTACGTAAACTCCCCTGATTACAGCCCCATTTGCACCAAGGATCTGACACTCTGCACATATAATTTATCTTGGACAGTCCATGAATTATCAGGAGTGCAGTTATATCTGATGCGCTACAGTTGGTGCTCATGCATTTTCATTAACAAACAGAGTGGAATAATTTCTGACATTACAGGAGTGGCTGCAATTCAAGAAAAACACTATCGGCTGTTAAGTGGTTTGGTTTATGCTAAGGTCATGAAAAGAATTGTTTTTCGTTTATCTGTCTGCACTGCATTGTAGTTTAATTTAGTTTAGCTTAGAGATCCAGCGCAGAAACAGGCCCTTCGGCCCACCGAGTCCGTGCCGGCCAGCGATCCGCGCACGTTAGCACAAGCCTATACACGCTCAGGATGATTTACACTTATACCAAGTATACAAACCAAAGCCAATTAACCTACAAACCTGTACGTCTCTGGAGTGTGGGAGGAAACCGAGGATTTTGTAGAAAACCCACGCAGGTCACGGGGAGAACGTACAAACTCCGTACAGACAGCACCCGCCGACCAGCCATCCCTGCACACTGACACTATCCTACACTATCCTATCCTCATCAGTCTGAAATAGGGTCTCGACCCGAAACGTCGCCTATTTCTTCTCTCCATAGATGCTGCCTCACCCGCTGAGTTCCTCCAGCATTTTTTGGCTACCTACACACACTAGTTTAGTTTATTTTATTTTATTGTCACGTGTACCGAGGTACAGTGAAAAGCTTTCATTGCGTGCTAACCAGTCAGCAGAAAGACAAGACATTTGCGCCATTTGCAAAGGGATAATTCACAATTTTATCGAAGCCTACAGACTTGTACGTCTTTGGTGTGTGGGAGGAAACCGGAGCGCCCGGAGAAAACACACGCAGGTCATGGAGAGAACGTACAAACTCCTTACAGACAGCGCCCATGGTCACGATCGATCTCGTGTCTCTGGCGCTGTAAGGCAGCAACTCTAACGCTGCGCCACCCATTCAATGTACATTGTAGATTTCTAGATTTCTATCGAATGGATCTGCCATTTAGGCCTCTCTTTAAAAGAAGCACGGTTGATATCTCAGGATGCGGCGGGATCGTTCACACAGCGGCACTTTTTTGAGTGGCTGATTCTCAAATCACTCCCTTGGGACGAATCTCTTTGCAAACGGAGAAATGAAGAGTTGCCTTTCTCTGGAACTTTGTGCAGCATCTCAGAGTGATCTTCAGCAAATGAAGACTACTAAAGTCAAATTATGGCCCCAATGAAATTAAGGGAGAAAACCCAATCTCCCTCGCCCCCCCCTCCCCCGATTATTTTTTCTCAATCTCCTCAGTGTCCCATCTGAACATGGACCCATTTCTCTCACTATTCTGCCCCCTTTCCTCTCCACCCCTCTCCACCTCATCCCCTTCCATCACTATCCCTTCCACTGGCTTCATGTTCCACTCCTCTTTATCTTACAGCTTTTTGTCTGTCTTTGGGCCTTTGGGCCTTTGTCTACTGATCTGCCAATCTACAACCCCCCCCCCCTCCCCTCTCCACCACCACACCTGTATCCACCTATCACTTTCCAGGCTTTATACCGCCCCCACCACTTCTCCAGCTTTCTACCCCCCCCCCCACTTCCATTGGGGTACCGACCTCACGTATACATGTCTACCAGAGCTGCTGCCTGACCCGTAGAGTTACTCCAGCACTTTGTATTTTTCTTTGAAGAACAAGACCTCAATTTATAGAACATATCCTACAACCTGAAAACCCCAAAGTGTAATAGTTTAGTTTTAGCTTTAGCTAAAAGGCCTGTCTCACGGGTCTGCGGTCATTGGCGGCGAAACAGGAAGAATCTACCGCTCCTGGGCCGCCATAGACCGCACACTCGGTCAAACGCACAATTCCGGGGCCGTGCGGCGTTGTTCCCAACACCGCACGGTGCTAAAATAAAACCAACACTGTTCAAAAAACTTTTTCTACCGCACAGCCGCCGCCAGTGTGGCACGAGCGCCGTGCGTCGAACTTGCACCGCCACAGCCGCCGCCAGTGTGGCACGAGTGCGGCACGGCTGCCGCCACAGCCGCCGCCAGTGTGGCACGAGCGCCGTGCGTCGAACTTGCACCGCCACAGCCGCCGCCAGTGTGGCACGAGCGCCGTGCGTCGAACTTGCACCGCCACAGCCTCCACCAGTGAGGCACGAGCGCCGTGCGTCGAACTTGCACCGCCACAGCCTCCGCCAGTGAGGCACGACCGCCGCCACAGCCTCCGCCAGTGAGGCACGTGTGCGGCACGGCCGCCGCAACAGCGCCGCGATCAGCACGGCCGCCGCCACAGCCCCGCAGATCCGAAATGATGTCATCGCAGTCGGCCCGCCCTTTTTTTTTACTTACCGCAAGCTCGTGGGACCAGCCGCACTTAAATCACTCGGCCCCCGCGCAGCACCCGTGCGGCGCTCCCGTGGCATAGGCTCGGCGCTCTCGCCGTTGCCGTGCGGTCCCCTCTACCGGCGACGCCGCGCTTCACCGCCGATGACCGCAACACCTTCGGCCCACTGAGTCCGCGCCGACCAGTGATCATATAGTTGGACCATTCGGCTCATCGCGTCTACTCTGCCATTCAATCATGGACGATCTATCTTTCCCTCTCAACCTCAATCTCTTGCCTTCTCCCCATAACCTTTGACATCTGTACCAATCAAGAACCTGTCGGTCTCCACTTTAAAAAATATCCAATGACTTGGGCTGCTCAGCCATCTGAGGCAATGAATTTCACAGATTCACCACAGATTCACAGGGCGCAGCGGTAGAGTTGCTGCCTTACAGCGCTTGCAGCACTGGAGTCCCAGGTTCGATCCCGACTACGGGTGCTGCCTGTACGGAGTTTGTACGTTCTCCCCGTGACCTGCATGGGTTTTCTCCGAGATCTTCAGTTTCCTCGCACACTCCAAAGACGTACAGGTTTGCAGGTTAATTGGCTTCGGTATCAATGTAAATTGTCCCTAGTGTGTGTGTGTGTGTGTAGGATAGTGTTAATGTACGGGGTACGCTGGGTCGGTGCGGACCCGGTGGGCCGAAGGGCCTGTTTCTGCGCTGTATCTCTAAACGGAACTAAACTCTGGCCATAGAGCTTCCTCCTCGTCTTCTTTCTGAAGAGATCAAGTGATCATTGCCACATGGCCATTTTCTGGACCTTGCCCTGTGGAATTGTCTGCCACATTTCCAAGTTAATTTATAATGAAACTGGCAAATAAAAAACCATTACTGGCAGTCAATAATCTTGCAAGTTCCAAAAAAATATTCATAGCTCAAATGGGCTGTGTTATTCAGTGCTGCATGCCAGTGGCAAAATATTTACTCTAGGTGTTTAGTGTTAAATTGCTGTGTGATTAGCTCTCTTTAACTCTCTCCCTATCTGTGAATCCGAATGCACTTTGGCAAATAAAGAAATCAAAATAACTTCATTGTGTGCAATCCACTTTGAGATATTCTGACATTGTGTGAGACTTTTTATAATAGGAGGCCATTTCTTAGAGTCATAAAGTGAACATAATCATACATTATTAGCCAAGTATGTTTTGCAACATACGAGGAATTTCATTTGCCATACAGTCGTCATATCAATAAAAAGCAACAGAACACACAAAATACATTTTAACATAAACATCCACCACAGTGACTCCTCCACATTCCTCACTGTGATGGAAGGCGAAAAAAAGTTCAATCTCTTCCCTTCTTTGTTCTCCCGCGGTCGAGCCTTCCGTTGATGGTGCGATCTTGGCTCCCGTAGCCGCCGATCAGGCCCTCCACGTCGGGGAGATCAAGCTCCTGCATCAGGGGGGGGGGGGAATCTCAGCTCCCCTGCGCCGGGCGATCGGACCCCGGGTCGGGGCTGGTTGAAACCTTCTGCGTTGTTCGGAGCTCCCGACATTGGTCTCTGCCCGAGACTGGGAGCTCCTCGATGGAAATCCACAGGCCGCAGTTGGAGTGTCGATCCCAGGCAAGGGATCGGCTCCGATGGTAAGTCCACTTCCCCCGTGGTGGGGCTCAAAGTCCGTCCTGAGCAAGGCCTCCAGCTCCATGATGTTAGGCCGCAGAATGACCAGAGATACGAAAACCTCCAGCAAGGTAAGAGATGGGTGTTTCCCCCGATCCCCCCTGCCACCCCCCACATAACACAAACCAGGGAACATTAACATAAACTTTTCATACACACTAAAAATAACAACAAAAAAAGCCGTAAATCTTGCAAGACTGTTGGCGAGTCTGTCATCGGCGACGGCGATACCCGGTGGAAAGCTATGATACCGCGTGGAAACAGGTCCTTCGGCCCAACCTGCCCCCACCGGCCAACATGTCCCAGCTACACTAGTCCCACCTGCCCGCGTTTGGTCTATATCCCTCCAAACCGGTTCTATCCATGTACCTGTCTGTTTCTTTAATGTTGGAATAGTCCCATCCTCAACTACCTCCTCTGGTAGCTCGTTCCATACACCAACCACCCTTTGTGTGAAAAATCTACCCCTCAGATTCCTATTCAATCTCTTCCCCTTCACCTTAAACCTATGTCCTCCGATCCTCGATTCACCTACTCTGGGCAAGATCTACCCGATCTATTCCTCTCTGTTCTTCTCTTGGCTCAGAGGACAACATCAGTGAACATAGAAACATAGAAACATAGAAATTAGGTGCAGGAGTAGGCCATTCGGCCCTTCGAGCCTGCACCGCCATTCAATATGATCATGGCTGATCATCCAACTCAGTATCCCGTAACTGCCTTCTCTCCATACCCTCTGATCCCTTTAGCCACAAGGGCCACATCTAACTCCCTCTTAAATATAGCCAATGAACTGGCCTCGACTACCCTCTGTGGCAGAGAGTTCCAGAGATTCACCACTCTCTGTGTGAAAAAAGTTCTTCTCATTTCGGTTTTAAAGGATTTCCCCCTTATCCTTAAGCTGTGACCCCTTGTCCTGGACTTCCCCAACATCGGGAGCAATCTTCCTGCATCTAGCCTGTGCAACCCCTTAAGAATTTTGTAAGTTTCTATAAGATCCCCTCTCAATCTCCTAAATTCTAGAGAGTATAAACCAAGTCTATCCAGTCTTTCTTCATAAGACAGTCCTGACATCCCAGGAATCAGTCTGGTGAACCTTCTCTGCACTCCCTCTATGGCAATAATGTCCTTCCTCAGCTTTGGAGACCAAAACTGTACGCAATACTCCAGGTGTGGTCTCACCAAGACCCTGTACAACTGCAGTAGAACCTCCCTGCTCCTATACTCAAATCCTTTTGCTATGAAAGCTAACATACCATTCGCTTTCTTCACTGCCTGCTGCACCTGCATGCCTACTTTCAATGACTGGTGTACCATGACACCCAGGTCTCGCTGCATCTCCCCTTTTCCTAGTCGGCCACCATTTAGATAATAGTCTGCTTTCCTGTTTTTGCCGCCAAAATGGATAACCTCACATTTATCCACATTATACTGCATCTGCCAAACATTTGCCCACTCACCCAGCCTATCTAAGTCACCTTGCAGTCTCCCAGCATCCTCCTCACAGCTAACACTGCCCCCCAGCTTAGTGTCATCCGCAAACTTGGAGATATTGCCTTCAATTCCCTCATCCAGATCATTAATATATATTGTAAATAGCTGGGGTCCCAGCACTGAGCCTTGCGGTACCCCACTAGTCACTGCCTGCCATTGTGAAAAGGACCCGTTTACTCCTACTCTTTGCTTCCTGTTTGCCAGCCAGTTCTCTATCCACATCAATACTGAACCCCCAATGCCATGTGCTTTAAGTTTGTATACTAATCTCTTATGTGGGACCTTGTCGAAAGCCTTCTGGAAGTCCAGATACACCACATCCACTGGTTCTCCCCTATCCACGCTACTAGTTACATCCTCGAAAAATTCTATAAGATTCGTCAGACATGATTTACCTTTCGTAAATCCATGCTGACTTTGTCCAATGATTTCACCACTTTCCAAATGTGCTGCTATCCCATCCTTTAATAACTGACTCTAGCAGTTTCCCCACTACCGATGTTAGACTAACTGGTCTGTAATTCCCCGTTTTCTCTCTCCCTCCCTTCTTAAAAAGTAGGGTTACGTTTGCTACCCGCCAATCCTCAGGAACTACTCCAGAATCTAAAGAGTTTTGAAAAATTATCACTAATGCATCCACTATTTCTGGAGCTACGTCCTTAAGTACTCTGGGATGCAGCCTATCAAAGCCATGAACATCAGCCACAGAGGCATTCAAAGCCATGAAACGCTTACAGATGCCACTTGTGGCTGGCCTGTCCACCTTCATCTATTTCATACCTTGATGAGCCACGAACAAGTAGAATGGTTAACAACGTTGAGAAAGATCTCGGCTACACAAAGGTGAGATGTGTGAGCATTAATAAATGGAACAAATCGATGATTCTAATTATCCCAGTCATGTAGAACTTCATCACTTAATCGCTTTGTACATTTTAGGAAATACACTCTAGTGCTATAACTAACATAGTTATAGAATATGAAGGTAGGTGATCATGGCATATGGAGTTAGTTATTGTCCTTAACATAAGTTGGAAGAATCAGTTTCGATAGAACTTTGGCTTTAGGCTTGGTTTTTCTTGCTTGAGTGGTTATCCTGGTGTTATAGCAAGTACCTTGTGTTTCAATTGTAGTTTAGAACAATGGAACACAGGAATAGTGTCTTCAGCCCAAGTGCCTACAGTACAGACACCTCCCAACTTGTATAAGGGTTACGTACCAAGGACTATCGCGTAAGTCAGATGTAACGCGCGTCGGGAACGGAAGTGCTGCTGGGCAAAAGTAACTTTACTACTCGTACTTTATTGGGATACGGTGCAAAACTTTAATTGCATGTTATCCATTCGATTCATATCATGCATGAGGACATTGTGTATGGAAGCAAAGAATCTCACTGTGCCTAGTCACATTGTGGAAATAAAGTATTCCTATTCCTAAATTCAAGCCATGCATACGTACAATAGGTAGAGTAAAGAGAAAATCACCAGCGTGCAGGGTACAGCGTTACAGCATTACTGTGTTACAGTGTTCGAGAAAGGGCAGGGAAAAAAAGTGCAGGGTCCGCAATGAGGTAGGTTGGAAGATCTGGACTACACTCTGACTTATGGTCGGAGGGGAGAGTGGACGCTGGCGCGGTTTGGCTGCCGCTGCTCTCTCCTCAAATTGTGTTTCTTATTTTCTTTTTGTGCTTTTGTAATTTGAATTCTGTCCTTGATTTGTGTACTGTGGTGTTTTTATATTTAATTTATTCCGATTATGTGTTTTGTATTTTTGTGATTCTATGCCTTGTAAGGTGTCCTTGGGTGTTAGAAAGGCGCCAGCAAATAAAATGAATTATTAATTAATTATTATTATGGGAAGACCGCTCAGCTGTCTGATAACAATAAGGTATGACATGGCTTAGTCAGAGCTGTGGCTGGGTAACTTGAGGAAACTTGAGGTAGTTGAGGAAACGAGAGCAGTTGAGGAAACTTGCCCACACTGGTCAACATGTACCAGCTACACTAGTCCCACCAGCTCCCGTTTTCCTCAACGTTTTGCCGGAGGTAGTTGAGGCAGGGACTATCGCAATGTTTAAGAAGCAGTTAGACAGGTACAGAGATAGGACAGGTTTGGAGGGAAAGGGGCCAAACGCGGGCAGGTGGGACTTGTGTAGCTGGGACAGGTTGGCCGGCATGGGCAAGTTGGGCCGAAGGGCCTGTTTCCACGCTATATCACTCTATGACTCTGAGGGCTGAGGGCAAGTCTCTGAGATGACAGCTGCGGAGCTCAAACAAGTGCAAGACAGCGGCACACAACCGCAAACCCCTCAAAGATTGGCGGGAGGAGGTTTCGATTTTGCACGCACGCGCCTTTACTGAAGGCCAGCAACCATCGACTTCAGAACCACACCTTCAGCAGCTTCCCCCCCCCCCCCCCCACCCACTCCACGAAGGAATTGGTGCAGCAATCATCTTGCCACAGGCAGCTCATTTCACACAGTCGAATTTGTCCAATTCCTATACTTCCTGGCAGAAGTTGAGAAGAATGTAAATGCATATTTTTCCTTTCAACCACAAAAAAATAATGTGGAAGGCGACAGTTGCGAAATGACTCACCCGTTACCTTAAAAGACGACTGCAATTATATCGTACATGTCTGTTTTACATAAAGCAGAGCTTCTTGCAACTATCTGCTTTTATTTGTCCCCTTCCTATCACACTAATATAAGTGTAACATCTTCCAGCTGTCATGTACATAAGGGGTGTCAGCCAACTGACTGGCTAATAACATCGTTTCTCCCCTCTCGCAATGGATTTAATAGGTACTTGTATTGTCTGAGATACAGAAGTTCCGTTTTTGCATTCCAGAAAGATAATTTATGTTTCTTTTCAAAGTCATCAAGAGTTAATGGCAGAAGTAATTTAAAGTTATGTTTTCCGTGTCTATGCCTACATGTTAACCAACCCCTTGAGCTTCTAGGCGAGGTGGATGTATAAATGATTCATTTTTGCCTGTCCTTCAGGAAAACTCTTGCATTCTTTGTAAACATAAGATTGCCTTGAACTGTTGCAGCCTTTACAAAATGTGGATGTGTGTAAAATGGAAGACAGATTGTGACTGTACACATAGTCATTGGTAGGAGAATATATTTAGTGAGATGAGAGGCATAGATGGGGTAGACAGTCAGAACCTTTTTTCCCCCAGGGTGTGCCGTACGATGGCTGCCTCACCAACGGTCTGTCTCGTCTTTTTCCTTTGTGTTTTTAGTTTGTTGTACAATGTATGTTTTAATTTATCTTTAGTTTTGTGTTACGGGTAAAGTCGCATCTCCGTCTAGGAAAGAGATTAAACCCCCCCCCCCCCCTCATAACACAAATTCCCCCTCCCCCCCTTGTGTTATGAGGGGGGGGAACTTTTTTTATCTCTTTCCTTGACGGAGATGCGACTTTACCCATGTCGGATCTCGGTCCGCACTGCGGCCTAAAAGGCCTGTCCTACGATGCGAGTTCACCCGAGCTCTCCCGAGTTTAAAAAAAAATCAATCTCGTGGTACCTCATCACGAGTATTTTTCACACTGTTGAAAAAACGTCAAGAGTTTCCGCGTTTCCCGAGTACCTGCCGTTAGCATTACGAGCCGCTACGAGACGTGCATGAGCTCCGACGTACCCGCCACGTACATTCTACGTACTTAAGGGCCTGTCCCACTGTACGAGGTAATTCAAGAGTTCTCCCGAGTTTCCCCTGATTCGAACTCGGAGAATTACGGTAATAGCCGCTCGTAGGTACTCTGGGCTCTTGTGGACATTTTTCAACATGTTGAAAAAACTTCACGAGCTTACCGCGTTTCCCGAGTACCTTCCGTTAGCGTTACGAGCCGCTAAGAGACGTCCCGAGCTCCGACGTACCATCTACGTACATTCTACATACTTACCACGAGTTTGATTTATTTTAAAACTCGGGAGAGCTCTTGGGTAAACTCGTATAGTGGGACAGGGGCTTTACCACGAGTTCGATTTTTTTTAAAACTCGGGAGAGCTCTTGGGTGAACTCGCACCGTGGGACAGGCCCTTAACATCATGGAGTTGGCGGCCTCTTGCTGGGACCTCGGAGCTCCAACCGCGGGACTTTAACAACGTGGAGCTCGCGGTCCCTGGTTAGGGAACGAATTCGGGAGCTCCAAAACGGCGGGAGTTTCGACCGCCCCGATCACGGGAGCTTCGATCGCCCCGACACGGGAGCTTTGATCGCCGGCTGCAGGAGCTTCAATCGCCCCGACTGCGGATGGTTCGACTCCCCAGACTGCAGGAGAAAAGGAGGAAAAAAGGTATGACTTTATTACCTTCCATCACAGTGGGAAATGGGGAGGAGCCGCTGTGGAAGATGTTTCTGTCAATGTTTAATGTAAGTAAGTAAGTAAGTTTATTGGCCAAGTATTCACATACAAGGAATTTGCCTTGGTGCTCCGCCCACAAGTAACAACATGACATACAGTGACAGTTACGAATGACTCAGAAAACACTCAACATTAATAATAATAAGACATTAATGATAAAACACCATTGATCAAGCATGTGAACCAACAAAATGTAGCTGTGTGTCTTGTTGCTTTTTTGATACGACTGTATGGTAAACCAAATGCCTTGTATGTTGCAAAACATACTTGGCTAATAAATGACAATTATGATTGTGATTATGATGTCCAATACTAGAGAGCAGGGCTATAAGGTGAGAGGGTGAAAGTTGAATGGAGATGGGGAATCTGGAGAGATTGAGGATGATGGATGGGTGGGGTTTACCAGAAGATGGAGAATTCAATGTCCATGCCATGGTGTTGCTGGCTACCCATGTCGAATATGCAATGGCTACCCATGTCGAATATGAGATGCTGTTCTTCTAACTGGGACAAATATTAGTCTGAATGAGCTCGGGTGGAGTAATAGGGGGAGGTGAACTGCTGGTCATTGAGTAAACTATTGGAAGTTTAATCAAAGGAAGTGCGTGCTAATGAGAGATAACTCAGGACTCGTAAGGTTTTATT
>CM075991.1:9268739-9276239 GCA_038087875.1 Malacoraja senta
GGCCAAGTCAGTGGATATTTTTAAGGCAGATATAGGCAAATTATTGATTAGAACGGGTGTCAAGGGTTATGGGGAGAAGGCAGGAAAATGGGATTAGGAGGCAGAGATCAGCCATGATAGAATGGCGGAGTAGACTCAATGGGCCGAATGGCCTAATTTAACTCCTTTAACTTGTGAATGTGAACTTGTAAGTCCATGCCAACCAGAATCACCAGTAGGTAGACTAAAGTGCAGGAGAAACTCAGTGGGTGCAGCAGCATCTATGGAGCGAAGGAAATAGGCAACGTTTCGGGCCGAAACCCTTCTTCAGAATCACCAGTACCCCAGTTCCATCCTACACACTAGGGACAATTTACAGAGGCCAATTAACTTACAAACCTGCACATCTTGGCATGTAGGAGGAAGCCGGAGATCCTGGAGAAAAGCCACGCAGGTCACGGGGTGAACGTGCAAACTCCGTAACGACAGCACCCATGGTCAGGATCATAACCGGGTCTCTGGCGCTGTAAATTGTACCTGGTGTGTGTAGGATGGAACTAATGCATGGGTGATCATTGGTCGACATGGATTCAGTGGGCCGAACGGCCTGTTCCATGCTGTATCTCCAGCCAAAAGTGGACCATTATGGGCTCCACCCTTCCCTGGTCATCTATTACCGGCCCTGATTTGTTCTGGCCCTTTCCTAACTCCAGCCCTGTTTCCTCCCCCACTCCCGTTCTACTTTCAGTCTAAGGTCGGGTCCCAACCCGAAACGTCACCCATCCTTTTTCTCCAGAGATGCTGCCTGACCCGCTGAGTCACTCCAGCACTTTGTGCCTATCTTCGGTAGAAACCAGCATCTGCAGTTCCTTCCCACACTATGTTTATGTATCAATGTAAAGGGGAAACTAGGCTGGGAGTGCCCTGAGAGCCAGCATAGTCTGGATGGGCCGAATGGCCTGTCGTTAAGGAAGCGTTGGATTGTTTATCCGGGCAATTCCTATCAGCCGAACAATCGCTTATTCCTTCCCTGGAGATGATGCAGATCTCCCTCAGCTGTGGGCGCAGCAAGGCTCCACGCTCTGCTGTCACCATCTCGAGAAATAAAGTCTATTTTGTCACACTGCGCTTAATTACAGCATCCACATTATGAATTGAATACAAGAGCCCAATTCAGTGCGATTTCACCAATTAAAAGCGCCAGTATGTTTTCCTGCGCAGACTAGACTACATTGTTTGTGCTGTTAATGGAGGAAAAAGGCTGAAAAGGGAAGGAAAATTATCCAATTAAGGAAACATTGCAGGTTGAATGGAAAGTTAACCCATGTTTTTTTGCTAAATGTTGCCTTGAATGAACCCGTTACTTAATTAGCAATATGTGGACATATTATCGAGCTTCCCGGACAGTTTCTTTCTTTGGATGCAGGAGATATTTTAGGTTCTCCGTAAACCTCCTACTTTTAACTCCTTGGAGGACCGACTATAGATCATAAAGAGAGAGAAACTTGCACCTAGTTTAGTTTAGATTAGATTAGAGATACAGTCTCCAGAAACAGGCCCTTCGGTCCACCCAGTTCTTTCATATTATTCCCTTTGTCCTGTAACCTGTACACTGTGGACGGCTCGATTGTAATCATGTATTGTCTTTCCGCTGGCAGGTTAGCATGCAACAAAAGCTTTTCACTGTACCTTGGTACGCGTGACAATAAACTACACTAGACCAGCGATCCCTGGCCGCACACTAACACATACTAGATACAATTTACGATTTTAACCAATGTTCAACAATAGTGAGCAGGAACATTCATTGTGAAATGCTAGACATAGGTTCCATTCCAAAGTATATCACCTCACACTTTACAGTATTAAATTCCTCCTGCCATTGCTCTGCTCACTGCTAAAGCAAACCTCCACAATTAGTTTCCATTTCCTATCGCCAAGCCAATTTGGGTTTTCATTTGCTAAACCTCTTCGGATCTCGTGAGCCTGAATCCTTTGTCACCGGTTTCACCAAGTGGGATTTTCTCCAAAGTCTTACTGAAATCTGCAAAGACTTCATCAAGCACACTATTCTCATTGAAATGCTTAGTTACTTCTTGTGAATAATTCAATCCAATTTGTTAGACAGGATCTCTCTTTAATATACCATGGCGAATATATTTCACTTAATCCCTCCTGTCTCAACTACTCAGACTTTTCTTCCAATACTTTCTCTGTCACTGATATTATACTCACTACCCTGGGACTACACGGCTTTCTCTTGTTGCTACCTCGATTGTATTTGGTATTAGATGGTCAGCACAGATTCACTGCGAAGTAGGGCCTGTTTCCATGTTGTGTCACTCTATGACTAAGCGAGTCATAGAGTCACACAGTGTGGAAACAGACCCTTTGGCCCAACTTGCCCACACCTGCTCCTGCACCTACTTTCTATGTTTCTATATCTTCTGCAATGCAAACTCATCGGATAATACCCATCCCAAGACCCACTGGTCGAAGGGCAAAATGGGCAGTTGTATCAGCGTTACCGCAATCCTAGCATGAGATTCGATGCCAGTAATGCCGTCGGAAGAGTCAGGCCCTTAGTGTTAGCGGAAACATCGCAATCCACACACTGCTGCCAATTTTGCACAATCCGCAGGCATTGCCCCTTTCATTTCACTGCACATCTTGTATGTGTATGTGACAAATAAAGTTGACTTGACTTGTGTTAAATAAAGACGTTGCCTATTTCCTTCGCTCCATAGATGCTGCTGCACCCAGCTGAGTTTCTCCAGCATTTTTGTGTACCTTCAAGTTAACTTGACTTGATTACTCGAGCCAAACATTCACACTGCGGAGAGACCTGATGCTGCTGCTGCAAAGGAACAGTAATTCAATTGCAGTCTTTCAGCTCTGCCACAGAAGGTAGTGGAGGCCAAGTCACTGGATGTATTCAAGAGAGAGTCACATATACAGTAGCTCTTAGGGCGAATGGAATCAAGGAATGTGGGGAGATAGCAGGATAGCAGTGATTTGGATGATCAGCCATGATCATATTGATTGGCAGTGCTGGCTCGAAGGGCCGAATGGCCTACTCCTGCACCTATTTTATATGTTTTTATGTTTCAGCTCATGAACCGTAAACACTAACAGCTCCCATTTTATTGAGCCTTTGGTGGAATTCACATTTCATCCAACAGTGGGAGCCAACGGGACTACCCGCTGCTCAGGTCCCCTCTTCCAAGGCACCTCTTCCACTTAATTGAAACTCACAGGGAGAATTAACTGGAGATACGGAGGAAGGACACTGCAAAGATGGGAAGCATCGCCTGCACTGCTTGAAGCTACTTTTAATAGCTCCTCGGGTGGCCGCTTCTGCAGGAGAATGATGTGGAGAGGAAGATTCATATTGCACCAGGGAAAATTGGAATGAATTTAATTCTTTTCCCCACGCCTACTCTGACCTTTTTGTCTTTGTACTCCAGCACTGAACTGCAAGCGAGCTCAAGGAACAGCAGCCCGTCTCACGACCGGCTCGGTTTCATCCTTCAGGACTCGACACAAAATGAATCAATTTGTCGTATCACACAGTTCCATTATTCAATTTCTTTTTCACTCTCCGAGCAATTTCAGATTTCATTTGTCTCCCCTCGATAGCCGGCGGCTCTCAGCGCCAGCGAGCCCGGGGTCGATTCCGACCTCCGGTGCTGTCCGTGCGGAGTTTGCACGTACTCCCTGTGATCATGTGGGTTTTCCCCCAGGTGCTGGCAGAGGAGGTCGTTGAGGCAGGTACAATTGCAACATTTAAAAAACAATAGACAATAGACAATAGGTGCAGGAGTAGGCCATTCGGCCCTTCGAGCCAGCACCGCCATTCAATGTGATCATAGCTGATCATCCACAATCAGTACCCCGTTCCTGCCTTCTCCCCATATCCCCTGACTCTGCTATTTTTAAGAGCCCTATCTAGCACTCTCTTGAAAGCATCCAGAGAACCTGCCTCCACCGCCCTCTGAGGCAGAGAATTCCACAGACTCCACTCTCTGTGAGAAAAAGTGTTTCCTCGTCTCCGTTCTAAATGGCTTACCCCTTATTCTTAAATTGTGGCCCCTGGTTCTGGACTCCCCCAACATCGGGAACATGTTTCCTGCCTCTAGCGTGTCCAAACCCTTAACAATCTTAACCCTCTCATTCTTCTAAACTCCAGAGTGTACAAGCCCAGCTGCTCCATTCTCTCTGCATATGACAGTCCCGCCATCCCGGGAATTTGAAAACATTTGGACAGGTACATGGATAGGACAGGGTTTAGAGGGATATGGGCCCACTGTAGGTAGGTGTATCTATATATCCCAAACATGTGGGTTTGTAGCTTAAAAATTGCCCTTAATAGAGTCATAAAGTCATACAGCATGGAAACAGGTCCTTCAGCCCATCTTGTCCACACCGACCAACATGCCCCATCTACACTAGTCCCACCTGCCTACCATATCCCTCTGCACCCATCCTCCACATGGACCTGCCCAACTGTTTTTGTAAATGTTCTGATAATACCTGCATCAATCACCTCCTCTGGCAGCTCAAATGTGTGGGAAAGAACTGCAGATGCTGGTTTACGTCGAAGGTAGACACAAAATGCTGGCGTAACTCAGTGGGTCAGACAGGTTGCTGCCTGACCCGATGAATTACTCCAGCATTTTGCGTCTATCCTCTGGCAGCTCGTTCAATATACCTAGCACCTTTTGGGTAAAAGGGTTGCCCCTCAGGTTCCTATTAAATATTTTACCCCCTCACCTTAAAATGTGTAGGTGAGAGGTATAGTCAGGGTGGAGAATAAGTTGCAGGGACAATTGATAAGGGGATACGCTACGATACGATAGAAATGTATTTAACCAAGATGGGAAATTGATCTGCCAACAGTCCTAAAACACAAGATACACTCAGTCTACCCCGCGAATTAAGGTGGTGGAGTTGTGCAGTTTGATAGCCACAGCGAAAAATGATCTCCTGTGGCATTGTGTACTGCATCTTGGTGGAACCGGTCTGTTGCTGAAGGTACTCCTCAGGTTGACTAGTGTGTCATGGAGGGGGTGAGCTGTATTGTCCAAGATGCTCCGCAGTTTGAGGAGGATCCTCCCCTCCAAGACCCACCTCCCGTGAATCCGATGGATTGCACTGTGAACTGGCCGAGAGTTGGTAGACTGATATCATATGGAAATCCCTGACTGACCTTGCAGGGTTACTTTACTCTGAATCATAACAATCCCGTTCTCTGGTCAGACTCAGTCGGGATAGATTTTCTTCCCCAGAGGATATTAAAGATCCATTCGAATTTCACAACAATTTACTCATTTCAAGGTCACCATTAAAAATACGAGTTTTCCCTCTAAATTACAGGTTTATTTAATTAACTACATTTGCATTCACCGACCACTGTGCTGGGATTTGAACATGTCTGAGCATCATTAGTCAGGTCTTTTCAGCTCGCTAATCCAATAACAGAACCACTATCCTCCCCTATTTCAAGCTCACAAGTCACTACGAGAATTAATTTTATATCAAGTGCTTCCAAATCTTGCTGAGCGATAATGATAAAGCATTTTATGCAAATATATATATATATATATTATACATATAATAGAAGTCCATTCTTATTACTTGTTTACAACGTTCCATTTATTCTAGTTGCTTATCTATGTGTACATATATTAAATCTATTTATATATATTTATATATATTTGTATATATTTATATATATATAATTTATTATTATGTACATGTGTAAATATATATTGCATCACATTTTCATATATATATGTATATGAATATGTGATTCAATATATATATATACACGTATATATCAATAAACAATATATATATCGGCCAATCTTCCCTGTCCCGCCTGCAACTGGTCCAAAACGCCGCAGCGAGACTCCTGACGGGCACCCGAAAAAGGGACCACGTCACCCCGATCCTGGCCTCTCTCCACGGGCTCCCTGTGTGGTTCAGAATAAATTTCAAGATCCTCCTTTACGTCTACAAAGCCCTTAACAGGCTTGCCCCCACCTACATCAAAAGTCTGCTCACCCACCATTCCACCTCCAGGTCCCTCAGATCGGCCGACTTGGGGTTACTGAATATCCCGCGGTCTAGGCATAAGCTCAGGGGCGACCGTGTCTTTGCGGTTGCAGCTCCTAGACTGTGGAACAGCGTCCCCCTTCCCATCAGAACTGCCCCCTCCATCGACTCCTTTAAGTCGAGACTTAAAACTCATCTTTACTCTCAAGCCTTTCTTGACGTCCTCTGAGTGAGGGCTGTATGTATGTATTTATGTATGTACTTAATCTATGAACCAATGTTGTATAACATTAGTACCTCCACCAATGTAAAGCACTTTGGCCAACGAGAGTTGTTTTTTAAATGTGCTATAGAAATAAAAGTGACTTGACTTGACGATATGAATATATCAAGTCAAGTCAAGTCATTTTTATTCTCATTTATGAAAGTGCTTTCATTTTCCCATTCATGGGATCCTATGAGCCCCCAGTGCCTTCCATGGCTTATACATATTATTTGATCTTGAATATTGAACCGTGTGATGTGATTTAAAGAAGAGCAAATCCTTGGTGAAAGATGTGTCATGAAAGAGGAGAGTGGGGCCGAGGGGCTTAGAGAGGGAATCTCAGAGCTCAAGGCGTTGGCAGCTCATAGCGTGGCTACCAATATGGGCCGATTAAATTGCCTTCAAAATGAAGCTGGTGCGTGCACAAGAACCTTGGAAGGTCAGCACCACTGATGATCCTGGGATTTAGGTTTCTAACAATATATCGTCCTTGACTCACGAAGATGAGTGAAACATTTCACTTTAACAATAAAACATTTTTTTACACTTCTCCAGCCTTTTATCTCACGTTAGTGCCCAATAAAATCAGGCCCATGAAAGACTCAAAGAGCTGAAAGTGCTTTTATCACAGAGAACTGATGAAGACTCACCTAGTCTTCAATGCTCAAAAGGTAAGCATGCTAAGAAATGTGCAGGAAGGAACTGCAGATGCTGGTTTACACCGAACATAGACACAAAATACTGGAGTAACTCAGCGGGACAGGCAGCATCTCTGGGTGGAAGGAATGGGTGACGTTTCGGGACAAGAGTCTGAAGACGGGTCTTGAGCCGAAACGTCACCCATTCCTTCTCTCCAGAGATGCTGCCTGTCCCGCTGAGTTACTCCAGCTTTTTGTGTCTGTCGAGGATGCAAGAAAGCTGGCTTGAATTATACAGAGAATATACAAACATATTTTCGCTGGGAGGTTAGTTGAATCAGTTTGAGTTCTTGATGATGTTGGCTGCTGTAGAGATAAGCATTATTGATTAGCAGGCATCTTCTTACCTCAGGCTTCATTGGATAAAGACTTTCTCTTGATGTTTTGGAAGTCAGACCTTGCCCAGTGCAAACTGCACTGGTGATTTCACCAATGTGATTAACTGTCAGGCACCTGTATATTAATGGTCAACTTGAAGCCCCTGTCCCACTTTCACGACCT
>CM075991.1:9281239-9353739 GCA_038087875.1 Malacoraja senta
TCCTTCGATCACCTTCAACCTCCCTTCGACTATGATAAAGACTATCTACGACTTAGAATACCTTCGACTACCCTCGATTACTTACGACTAACATGCCGACCTACTACGACCTACTACGACTAAACCTACGAGTAAAAAATGTATCGATCTTTTCCATGGCGACCATTTTTTATTCGCGGGCATTTTTTAACATATTGAAAAAAACGCCGCGACCCAGCTGAGGCCTCGAGTACGCGGAGACCACTCTCGAGCATGAAGGAGAGTTACGAAGACCTCCTACCACCTCGTGTCGACCATGCTGCGAGTATGAGTCGAGGGCAAACTCGCCAGAACTCACGGATTAAGTCGCGCAAGTGGGACAGGAACGTTACACAGACCAGAGAAATCAGTTTCTTCCCATCTATTATCAGGCAACTAAACCATCCTCTCATCAGGTAGAGTGCAGTCCTGACCTTCCATCTAACTTAATGTAGACCTTTGAGCAATCTTTAATTGGACTTTATTGGACTTCAATGTTATGTCTTACACTAAATGTTGTGCCCTGTATTCGTTATCTTTGCACTGTGGACAGCTTGATAGTATACATGTACAGTCTTTTCTTTGAAGATAGACACAAAATGCTGGAGTAACTCAGCGGGATAGGCAGCAGCATCTCTGGAGAGAAGGAATGGGCGACATTTCTTCAGAATATTCTTTGACTGGATAGCACACAAAGAAAAGCTTTTCTCTCTACCTCGGTACACATGACAATTATAAACTAAACCAGAGTCTACTGTAGAATATATTACACTTGACTTTTTCACCTTGGACCTTACCTGGGCTTACCTTGATTGGGGGCGCTCTAGCATATTTCTAACATGTGAACCGGACTTTAGACTTTGGACATTGGGCTTTTCTTTGTCAACGGAACCAAATTATAGCCTTTAGGAAGGAACTGCAGATGCTGGTTTAAATCGAAGAGGCACAAAATGCTGGAGTAACTCAGCGGGACAGGCAGCAGCATCTCTGGAGAGAAGGAACGGGTGATGTTTCGGGTCGAGACTCTGACGAAGGGTCTGAAGAAGGGTCTCGACCCAAAACGTCACCCATACCATCTCTCCAGAGATGCGGCCTGTCCCACTGAGTTACTCCAGCATTTTGTGTCCACCAAAATATGGCGACTGTGCATTTGTGGGTTGTGCAAAAGGAATTTCACAGTGCCGTCTTCTTGTCGAGTCCACACACAAGATTAGTAGTTGTTCAGCCAGAGCTGAACACACTTCTCGGCGTCTGCATGCAATGGTGTCTGTCCTGAGCTTCTTGTGCTTCTTGTGCGTGGTGGTGGAAAGATTGGTGGAAACATGGCCGCGACGTGAACGCTCTTTCCGTGACCCGTGCATTGAGAACCATTGAGCCATTGAACCATTTACCATTAACCACCATAAGTTCTTCCTGATAGATTTATAGCACATTAAGGTGTGGTAATCTTTAGCACCTTCTGTTGAATGGTTCAATGGCTCAATGGCTCAATGGTTCTTCTTAAGGTTCTTGTTAATGGTTCTTAAGCCCTTCGTAAATCCATGCTGACTGGGACCGGTCCTGTTACTGCTATCTAAATGTGCGGCTATTTCATCTTTTATAATTGACTCCAGCATCTTCCCCACCACCGATGTCAGGCTAACTGGTCTATAATTCCCTGTTTTCTCTCTCCCGCCTTTCTTAAAAAGTGGGATAACATTAGCTACCCTCCAATCCACAGGAACTGATCCTGAGTCCATAGAACATTGGAAAATTTTCCTCCTAATAGATAAATTTGACCAATTCATAACGAGTTGGTCTCCATTTGTCGTCTTTTTGGAAACATATGGTGCAACACAAGTGTAAAAGCTAATCCGTGACTGGGTGAGGAATGGTCAAGATTATAAATACGATCTCCTTACTTCTCTTTTATTTTTCTTCTCTTTTCTTCTTTTACTCTTTTTCTTCTATTTTCTATTTCTTAACTTTCTTCTTTCACTCTCTATTTTTCTTTTTCACACACTATATATCTCACATTTTTCTATTCTTCATTATCTAACTTCTTTTTCTTTTTCTTCTTTATTACAAAATTAAAAAAATAAGAAGCTGTACATAAAATGTATTATGAAAATATGATTGTATACAATTGTACTTACTTCTAATAAAAATAAATTTAAAAAAATTAAAAAATAAAGAACATTGGAAAATTATCAGCTATGCATCCACGATTTCTAGAGCCACTTCCTGAAGTACCCTGGGATGCAGACCATCAGGCCCTGGGGATTTATCAGCCTTCAGTCCCATCAGTCTACCCAACACCATTTCCTGCCTCACGTGATAGATTTATAGAGCATTAAGGTGTGGTAATCTTTAGCACCTTCAGTTGATGTACAAAGGCAACTTTCTGCCTTGTATTTTTCTACTTAGGAATCTGTTGGATCAAACCACCTCTGGTCAGTGAATGAGTTACAAATTGTCTCTTGTTGGGACCAAATAGTTTGATTGTCTGCACTCACGTGTCAATTGGCGCAAGGTCTAACAAATAGCGGGGAGATTAAGCCCAGCGGGATGAGAGGAATAATTAATATTCATCATTGCGCTATCAGCTACCTGCTGTCTGGTTGCAGCAGAGACAGGCCATTATCTCTAATGGGCAGCCCAACAGTCCAGGAGATTCTCAGCCACCGTGAGTGAAAGCTGTGGTAATTAAATCAGAAAACCAGTCTCTAAACTCCCACCTTGATCGACAGATTTGATTAATTGTGAAGCTTCCTTTTTGTTTTATCTTCTGCTTGTCCTCGACTCAATCAGAGACGGAGAGAGAGATAAAGCCAGGATTATAGTCTGTCTCCTTTGCTCCAATTCTTAATATTTCTTTTTATGGCATGGAATAAAATTGTATAGGTTTTTAGAAACATAGAAAATAGGTGCAGGAGGAGGCCATTTGGCCCTTCAAGCCAGCACTGCCATTCATTGTGATCATGGCTGTAAGTTACCCCTCAGTGTAGGATCTTAGGAATGACAGGGAGGTAGATGGGCATCTATGAGGGAGAATGGTTCAGCATTTCATGCATCATCTGACCGGTAGCTGAATAAGATCGCCAACTACCCATGCATGGGGTAGTTAGGATTTCCAGGCCCAAGGCCGCCTCCAACGGGATTAAAGCTTTTTGTGCCTATCTTCAGTTTCAACCAGCACCTTCCTACACAACTAATCAAATGCTCATCCAGCTACAATAAGAGTTTGATAATCCAGTAACCAAATCCAGCAACCTCAGAGCAGAACTGTGGTGACCGGAACTGTCTATACTGAGTTTGTACATTCTCCCCGTGACCTGCGTGGGTTTTCTCCGAGATCATCGGTTTCCTCCCACACTCCAAAGACATACAGGTGTGTAGGTTAATTGGCTTGGTATTCATGTAAAAATTGTCCCTAGTGGGTGTAGGGTGGTGTTAATGTGCGGTGATCGCTGGGCCTGGTGTCGCGGACCCGGTGGGCCGAAGGGCCTGTTTCTGCGCTGTATATCTCTAAACTAAACTAAACTAAACTAAACTGAACACGTCTGAGGCAAAGATCAGTTTCAAATTTGTTTCACAATATAGTTTGAGCTCATAGTTATTTTAATTGATGGAATAAATAGACACAGATCCAAGCAGGTTTGCTTTTTTTAATGTTAGTTTTGATGCCTCTTGTTAATGAGAACATTTTTTATTGTTGCGGCACTTATTAGAGTCAGTATTAATCCAATTAGCTCTGGAGCAATTCTGTTAACTAGCAAATAGTTTGAAGGTGGAGCTCACCGCGACTGGGAACTGCGTAGCAGAAATGATGTGCAGGAAGGAACTGCAGACGCTGGTTTAAACTGAAGATGGGCACAAAAAAGCTGGATTAACTCGGCGGGACAGGCAGCATCTCCGGAGAGAAGGAATGGGTGATGTTTCGGGTCGAGTCTCGACCCGAAACATCACCCATTCCTTCTCTCCATGTTGAAAAATCTTCACAAGTCTTCCCGAGCTTACCGCGTCTCCTGAGTACCTGCCGTTAGCGTTACGAGCCGCTAAGAGACGCCCCGAGCTCCGACGTACCCGCTACGTACATTCTACGTGCTTCCACGAGTTTTTTGTTTTTTAAAACTCGGGAGAGCTCTTGAATTAGCTTGTACAGTGGGACAGGCCCCATAAAGGTGTCAATGGTTATGGTGGAGAAGACAGGAGAATGCGGATGAGAGGGAAAGATAGATCAGCCATGATTGAATGGTGGAATGGGTTGAATGGCCTAATCCTGCTCCTTTGAATTATGGACCCTATGAAATGAAGAGTCGACATTTTGGGTTAGGATCCTTCACCTGGTATAAATGATACAGGCTCCCCACTAACTTATGTAGATAAAGATCTGGGTTGTCCTCAGATCCATGGTGGGCATCCATAAAGAAATTATGTGAATGGGGCGGCAGGGTGGCGCAGCGGTGGAGCTGTTGCCTTACTGCGCCAGTGACCCGTGTTCGATCCTGACTACTGTCCGTGCGGAGTTTGTACGTTCGTCCTGTGACCATGTGGGTTTTCTCCGGGTGCTCTGGTTTCCACCCACATTCCAAAGATGCACTGGTTTGTATTTTTAATTGGCTTTGGTAAAATTGTAAATTTCCCCTAGCGTGTTGGACAGTGCTAGTGCACGGGGTGGTCGCTGGTCGACGCGGAAGGAATAGATGATGAATGATACTTTACTGTCACCTGTGACAAGTCACAGTGTAATTCGTAGTCTTGCATACCCAAGGTATGCAAAGAGTGGTCACATAAAGGGCACCGACTCAGTGGGCCGAAGGGCCTGTTTCCATGCTGTATCTCTAAAGTCTAGAGTGAAGGAAGGGAACTCAGCCTGTGTGTGCCTTCGAACAGGATGGGAGGTGAATGATAATCAAAAACGTTCCGGTTAATTCCTTCTGTGATGGGCAGTAATCATGGCACAAACTCTACCCACCATCTCAAGGTCTGTACCATCAACTTATTCATTAGTATCCCGCAATCATCAAAAGAGTCAAGATGATCGAAAGCGACAGAATGACAAGCAGAAAGTATTGTTTTCTGCCTGATTAGGTGTTTGCTTAGACAGAAGCTGCAGTGTCCTCATGTTAATGCTACTTTTACAAAGTTTGTCACTGACAGCTGCCTCGAGTTCAATGGCAGCATCGTTGTAATAAAAGCCAGCATACTGGGCCTGTACTCGCTGGAATTTAGAAGGATGACGGGAAGGGGGGGGTCCTCATTGAAACTTACTGAATCATAAACGGTCTGGATTGACTGGATGTGGAGAGGATGTTTCCATGAGTGGGAGAGTCCAGGACCAGAGGTCACAGCCTCAGAATTAAAAGACGTTCTTTTAGGAAGGAGATGAGGAGGAATTTCTTTCGTCAGAGGGTGGGGAATCCATTGTCACAGAAGGCTGTGGATTCCATCTCTAGTTTCCCTCTCACCTGACGCTCAGTCTCAAGAAGGGTCTCGACCCGAAACGTCACCCATTCCTTATCTCCAGAAATGCTTTCCTGCTGTGTTAATCCAGCATTTTGTGTCTATTTACATTGTAAGCCAGCATCTGCAGTTCCTTCCCACACAGCTTTTGACTTCACTTCAGGCTTTAGAAATACAGCGTGGAAACAGGCCCTTCGGCCCACCGAGTCCGCGCCAACCAGCGATCCCCGTACACTAGGACTATCCAACAGACTAGGGACAATTTACAATTTACAATTTTACCAAGCCAATTAGTTTCCCAACCTGTACGTCCTTGGAGTGTTGAAAAAGACATATAGATATATATTGGGAACATACTGTAGGTCTCACTACACCAAGGCAGTCCATTCAGCCCAACAAGTCTATTCTAGTGTTTAGGTCAAATTCCAAACTGATTTAATTATAACACAACAAAAGACACAAAGTTCTGGAGTAAAGCAGCGGGCGAGGCAGCATCTCTGGAGAACATGGATAGGTGACAATTCAGGTTGGGACTCTTCTTCAGACTCACATACCAATTGAGCAAGAGAGCAGCAGGAATCACAGAATGGGAGCAGTGAGAGAGGTTCTCACACACAACCTTCAGAGGAAGAGAAGCTTTAAGTAGGCATACCTTGAGGAGATTACGCAGTGGAGCGTTCAAAATGTAGAAACAAGGAACTGTTTCTAAGGTGCTGGTTTATTAAAAAAACACAAAGTGCTGGAATAACTCTCAGCGGGTCAGGCAGCATCTGGGGAGAACATGGATAGGTGATGTTTTGGGCCATGAACCTTCTTCAGATCCTTCATTATACCCTGTTGCTTTGATTTTAATGAGAGTTCAACTACGAGCTGCCGGAGGAGGTAGTTGAGGCTGGTACGACCACAAGGTTTAAGAAACATTTGGACAGTGGAGGTGAAGTGGAAGATTCTTTGCCACAGAAGGCTGTGGAGGCAGAGTCAGTGGATATATTTCAGGCAGAGATAGATAGATTTTTGATTAGTACAGGTGTCAGAGGTTATATGGAGAAGGCAGGAGAAGGGAGAGATAGCTCCGCTATGATTGAATGGCAGAGTAGACTTGATGGGCTGAATGGCCTAATTCTGCTCCTATCACTTATGACCTTATGGCCTTATAATTAAAGGACATTGAGCTTGCCACCATGAAAAAAACCTCTTATCTTTAATGCTACATCAGCTCAACAGTTTCAATCGACACTTCCACAGTGAGGGCCAAAAGATGATTAGCCACAGAGTGGAGTGTGTGTAAGGTGCAGATCGTCTATCAAAAGAAACCTCTGACAAACCTGCCCTCATGACTGCACTAACTGCTTCCATTAGAGAGATTGGACATCGACGCATGGTTTTCATAGCAAGCAGATGAGAATTTTATTAAGCATCGCATTAGCATTTGCGGAATAATGCATGAATGGTAAATCTTGCTCCAATTGCTTGGTTGCCGAGATTGACTGGGAGGTCAGTAATGTGAAACAGTGGGAGGCAGCAGGAAGGAATAATAAATTAGCTTTGGTAGTTGCAAAGAGCATTAGCTAATTCCAGGTAACTTCATTCATTACAATGATAACCGCTGTGAGTTAGTACGCGAACATCCAACTCAGTGGACACTGATTGATGGTTCAACTGTGCTTCTTAAGAGCTTGCTGGTAGAGTGCTGGAATTGGCTGATAGGCATCTTAAAGTGCCTTTTCATGACCTACCTGGGGAATGCCAATTGGACCATCCATCCCTGACTCCCTCACTCTCTCAACAATTCCACAATCACACGTAATTGGAGGTGTAGCTCAGTGGTCGAGCATTTGACTGCAGGTCAAGATGTCCCTGGTTCAAATCTAGGTGTCCCCTTATCAACTTTCTAAGGGCAGCACAGTGGCACAGCGGTAGATTTTCTGCCTTACAGCACCAGAAACCCGGTTTCAATCCTGACTACGGGTGCTATCTGTACGGAGTTTGTATGTTTTCCCTGTGACCGCGTGGGTTTTCCCCAGTTTCCTCCCGCACTCCAAAGCCATACAGGTCTGTAGGTTAATTTAGTTTTAGAAAAAAGAGTAAATCATCCCGAGTGTGTAGGCTAGTGCTGGTGTACAGGGTCATAGAGTCATATAGCAAGGAAACAGGCCCTTTGGCCCAACTCACCCACGTCGACCAACGTGCCCCATCTAAACTAGTCCCATCTGCCTGAATTTGGCCCATATCCCTCTAAACCTACCATATCAATGTACCTGTCTAAATGCTTTTCAAACGTTGCAGTAGTATCTACACTGCGGGTGATCGCTGGTTAGACTCGGTGAGCCAAAGGGCCTGTTTCCATGCTGTATATCTAAAGTCTAAAGACCAGGTTTCGGTGCATCTTGCTGCCAGCTTTAGCAAGTCTGCACCTTCTTGGTTGCTGGTGGCAAGCGACGGTCTTTTGGAAGGCGGGCACGGGCAGTTGGCACCTGGAGCTCCCAGTGAGACCCCCTGGTCCCTGCTTGTGAAGTGGCTGCTCTCTCTACTGCAGGACTGGAGGCTCGGGATAGAGAGCGGAGTGAGCGGAAAACGTAATCAAGATCCCAAACCCTCGAGCAAAGTCCCAAGCACCAAAATAAATGTCCGATGCAAAAGGAACGAGTGCTGGAGTCTCTCGTGTTAGGTAAGGTAAACCATGGCTGGGTACCCAATTGAAGGAAGGATGTTGTTAAGCTGGAAAGGGCGCAGAGAAGATTCACGAGGATGTTGTCAGGACTCGAGGGCCTGAGCTATAGGGAGACGTTGAGCAGGCTGGGACTTTATACCTTGGAGCACAGCAGGCTGAGGGGTAATCTTATAGAGGTGTATAACATCATGAGGACAATAGATAAAGTGAATGCACAGAGACTTTTACCAAAAGTAGGGGAATCAAGAAGACATGGGTTTAAGGAGACAGGGGGGAAAATGTAATAGGAACCTGTGGCAATGTTTTACACAAAGGGTGGTGGGTGTATGGAACGAGCTGCCGGAGGAGGTAGCTGAGGCAGGTACTATCATAACATTTAAAAGACATATGGACATGTACATGCATAGGATAGATTTAAGGGCCTGTCCCACTTTCACGACCTAATTCATGACCTTTTTTACTCGTGGACATTTTTCATCATGCCCCGACCTACTTGATGCCACGAGTACCTACGACTAGCATCACGGCCTGCCACGAAGGATATTGATCAAATGTCAGCAGGTGAGACTAGTGAAGATGGGGCATATTGGTCAGCGTGGGCAAGTAGGGACAAAGGGCCTATTTCCATGCTGTATGACCTTATGACTCTAGGATCCTGTGCCACATCGACTTTCTCATCAGTTCCTTTACCCCCTCACAGTTCTTACACAGAAAACTCCAATAATTGAGCAAGTGTGGAACCTTGGTGATGCCAGATCGATAGATATTCCAGATTTCAGGATGTTATCCCCAACACACTTTTGTTTGACATTTTCTGGATATTACATAGTGTTAGGTTGTAGCGAATCCAAACTTTGTGATCAAACGGCTACTTTATTGGGTGAGATAAGTTTGACATACATGTGCGTTGGGACTCTCCAACATACTGAGTCATTGCTGCTGCTGCTGCTGCTGAGCGAGGGTGTTGACTCGAGCTCAACTACCTGTCGACTCGTGATCTCAAGGTAAGACCTGCTGATGTAGCAGGACATGGCTTCACGTGACAGTCCTCGTAACCACTGACGAGAGTTCGACAGTAAATGGTCCGACCATCAGGTGACGCCACAATGTTATGATACATTTTCTAGAGAACCTGATAGATGTAAAGGGAATGCTGAAAACTGGGTCCTGGTCAGTTTATAGGGATTACAGGGACTGGGGCCGTTGCGTTTCAGCACTGGGTTTAAGGCACTCTAAGGTGAGAGTAAAGGGTGCCATGGTAAACATTACCTAGTTAGCCAGATGTGGAATCACTAGGTTCTCAAGATAGTCAGTGAACAGATTCCCACTGTAATCACAGGCTCGTTTTCCAAGGTAGACAAAAGTGCTGGAGAAACTCAGCGGGTGCAGCAGCATCTATGGAGCGAAGGAAATAGGCAAAGTTTCGGGCCGAAACCCTTCTTCAGGCTTGTTTTCCATCTTGGTATTAAACATATTCAATACGTCGAGCATCTATACTTCTCCCAGGGTTGAGAAATTTGTCTCACCGTTATCCTGCAGCACTATGCCCCAGTAGTTCAGCTTTGCATATGTAGATGAGCGGCAGAATCTGGGAGGATTTTATGGGAATAAAGGAATGGAATTAATGTAACATCAGCATTTAGTTTAATTTCGTTTAGTTTAGTTTAGTTTAATGTCACCTGTACGGATGTACAGCGAAAAGCTTTTTTGTTGTCTGCTATCGAGTCAGCGGAAAGACTATATGTGATTACAGTCTGCAGTGTACAGACACAGGATAAAGGGAATAACGTATAGAGGAAATTAAGAAGGGCAGAGTTAAAGTATGAAATGCTGCTGGTGGAGTAGAGATTTGAAAGTGAGGAGCGATTGTAATAGATGATTGTAGATCCACTATGAGACCAGCACGCAGAGAGTCTTGGCTTGGGTGCCATCGTACCATAATTTAAAAAATGGGTTGTTGATGGTCAGCATGGCCTCCATGGGCTGAAGGGCCTCTTTCTGCACTGTAAGTCTTTACAATCCTATGACAGCCGCAAGCTAGCACAAGGCCATCATCTCCCAGAATGTTTCTGATCTCATCGCCTCTGGTGATCTCTCCTCCACAGCCTCCAACCTTATTGTTCCCCAGGCCCACGCTGCCCGCTTCCATCTCCTCCCCCTCAACACCAACCAGCCTCACGCTGCCCGCTTCCATCTCCTCCCCCTCAACACCAACCAGCCTCACGCTGCCCGCTTCCATCTCCTCCCCCTCAACACCAACCAGCCTCACGCTGCCCGCTTCCATCTCCTCCCCCTCAACACCAACCAGCCTCACGCTGCCCGCCTCCATCTACCCCCCCTCAACACCAACCAGCCTCACGCTGCCCGCTTCCATCTACCCCCCCTCAACACCAACCAGCCTCACGCTGCCCGCTTCCATCTCCTCCCCCTCAACACCAACCAGCCTCACGCTGCCCGCCTCCATCTACCCCCCCTCAACACCAACCAGCCTCACGCTGCCCACTTCCATCTCCCCCCCCTCAACACCAACCAGCCTCACGCTGCCCGCTTCCATCTCCTCCCCCTCCACACAAAAAAGGAAGAAGGGTCTCGACCCGAAACATCACCTACCCATGTCCTCCAGAGATGTGGCCTGACCTGCTGAGATACTCCAGCACTTTGTGTCTGTTTGTTAGTAAGCTGTTAGGTTGGTCCAAGGACAAGTTCTCAAGACCTGTTGCCTGAAGCCTTGCTTCCAACCATCCTCCTCTTTACCTTGCCCAATGACCATGACATACACAATCCTACATAGTCACAATGACAGTTGCGAACACAAGGGGCAAATGCTGTCTGCGGACCACACCAATCTATGGGAATCCCCCCTGGGTACTTTGGTGTGTGAAAGATTGCCGTGAAGCTTAATTGCTAATCTAATCAATGTCCCACTAATCTGTATATCCTATAAACGGTAACAACTTAGAAAATGCTTCCGGCAATAATGGGGCAGATTTAACTCCTTGGCAAATTTTGGATTCTACTTAATAGCTAGTTAATAACATTTTTATTGTTTTATACATGGTATTACACAGAATGATGCCACCATGGAGGCCATTACGCAGATGTTGGATAATTAGTAGAACTGTCTAACTAGTCCCCATTGCCCATTTTCTTCCAAAGTTCTTTCCGATCACAAATGTGAGACACAGACGGTAGTAAAGACGCAGGCGGGAGAATTTTATTTATTCTCTCATGCACTCACACTTCACCACACTTTACAAGGATGTTGCCAGCACCTGATGGTCCGATCTATCGAGAGAGGTTGAGCAGGCTGGGACTCGATTCCTTAGAGCGCTGGAAGGATGAGGGGTGATCTTATAGAGGTGTACAAAATCACGAGAGGAATAGATCAGGTGGACGCACAGATTCTCTTGCCCAGAGTGGTGGAATCGAGAAGCAGACGGCATAGGTTTAAGGTGAAGGGGGGTGGGGGGGGAACGATTTTATAGGATTCTGAGGGGTAACTTTTTCACGCAAAGGGTGGTGGGTGTATGGAACGAGCTTCTGGATGATGTCGTTGAGGCAAGGTCTATTGCAATGTTTAGGAAGCAAGTTGACAGGTATTTGGATAGGACAGGTTTAATGGGATATGGGCCAAACACAGGCAAGTGGGACTAGTGTAGATGGGACATGTTGATGGTCGGTGTGGGCAAGTTGGGCCAAAGGATCTGTATGCACACAATGACCAGCCATCAGGCAGCTATTTACATGAATTCCATTTTTCATTCTCCCCACATTCTCATCAACCCTCCCTGGATTCTACCACTCACTTGCACACGAGGGACGAGTTATAGACAACAGACAATAGACAATAGATGCAGGAGTAGGCCATTCGGCCCTTTGAGCCAGCACCGCCATTCAATCTGATCATGGCTGATCATCCCCAATCAGTACCCCGTTCCTGCCTTCTCCCCATATCCCCTGACTCCGCTATTTTAAGAGCCCTATCTAGCTCTCTCTTGAAAGCATCCAGAGAACCTGCCTTCACCGCCCTCTGAGGCAGAGAATTCCACAAACACAACTCTCTGTGAGAAAAAGTGTTTCCTCGTCTCCGTTCTAAATGGCTTACTCCTTATTCTTAAACTGTGGCCCCTGGTTCTGGACTCCCCCAACATCGGGAACATGTTTCCTGCCTCTAGCGTGTCCAAACCCTTAACAATCTTATATGTTTCAATGAGATTCCCTCTCATCCTTCTATACCCCGGAGTGTTTCAGTCCAGCCGCTCCATTCCCTCAGCATATGACAGTCCCGCCATCCCGGGAATTAACCTTGTAAACCTACGCTGCACTCCCTCAATAGCAAGAATGTCCTTCCTCAAAATAGTTGCAGTGTTCAATTAATCTGCCGACCCACATGACTTTGAGAGAAAACAGGAGCACGCCGGGGAGGCCCACATTGTCACAGAGAGAATGTGCAAACTCCACACAGATCAGGATTGAACCTGGGTGACTGGCGCGGTGAGGCAACAGCTCTAATAGCTGAAGCAGGGTCCCAACCTGAAATGTTGCCTTTCCATGTACTCCTGGTATGCTGCGTTACTCCACTGAGCTAATCCAGCACTCTGTGGCTTCGTAGGTTACTTGGCCTCTGTAAATTTCCCCTGAACTGAGCAGAAAATAAATGGGATTCGCGTAGAATTAGTGTACATGGGAGCGCGATGATCAGTTTAGTGCAGTTGAGTTTTGAGATGCAGCATGGAAACTTTTGGCCCACTGTGGCTTCACTGACCAGCGGATCAACCATACACTAGTTCCGTCCTACACACCAGGGATAATTTACAGAGGCTAATTAACCTGCAAACCTGCACGTCTTTGGAATGTGGGAAGAAACCGGAGCATCCGGAGGGAAACCCACGCGGTCACAGGGAGAACGTACAAACTCCGCGAAACAGCACTCGTAGTCAGGATTGAACCTGGGTCTCCAGTGCTGTAAGGCAGCAGCTCTACCGCCATGCCACTGTGCTGCCCTTGTGCCGCTGTGCTGATCAATATAGACTCAGTGGTCTAAGGGGCCTCATTTGTGCTGCCTGATTCAATGATCAGATTTTCGTTAACAATCTGGTGTCTAGCAAATTCTAATGTATGTCATGTTCCCAGTTGTCTGTGCCTGAATCACACTTGATGACTGAAACCTGTGCCTTACGTCATGTTTATTTTCAGACTGAAGCCATGTGCTGCCAAACAATACAATGTGTGATTACTAAACAGAGCATAGTGAGTGCGCGCAGTACAATCGCTACAAATAGAATACTTGCATCTGTAATATTCCTTACATAATATAACGCGTCTTCAACTTGGCAAGAATTTTTTTTTGTCCTTCGCTTTAGTTTAGTGTAGTTTAGAGAAACAGCGCAAAAAACAGGCGCTTCAGCCCACCGAGTTCACGCCGTCCAGCGATTCCCCCCGTACACGACCAGCATTATGCTACACCCAAAACTGGAGCACCCGGGGAAACCCCACGCGGTCACGGGGAGAACGTGCAAACTCCGTACAGACAGCACTCGTAGTCAGGATCGAAACCAGGTTTCAGGTGCTGTAAGGCGGCAACTCTACACTGTGCCGCCCCCATGGTCTAAAATCATTTAGCACAAATCGTTTATATTAAAATTTGAACCACGTCAATACTTGTCACTCCTCTGAAAGCATCATTCACCGTCTTGCTCAAAGGGCCTTCTCTCTCCGTCACTCTCCGTAACCGGCGTGGGTTTTCTCCGGGATCTCCGGAGGTTTCCTCCCACACTCCAAAGATGTACAGGTTTGCCGGTTATTTGGCTTGGCATAATTGTAAATTGGACTTGCTGTGCGTAGAATAGTGTTAAAGCCCTGTCCCACGGTACAAGTTCATTCCAAGAGCTCTCCCGAGTTTTAAAAAAATCAAACTCGTGGTAAGCACGGAGAATGAACGTAGCGGGTACGTCGGAGCTCGGGGACGTCTCTTAGCAGCTCGTAACGCTAACAGCGGGTACTCGGGAAGACTCGCTAATGGCAGGTAAGCACGGGATGACTCATGAAGATTTTTCAACATGTTGAAAAATGTCCACGAGAGCCCCGAGTACCGACGAGCGGCCATTACCGTAAATCTCCGAGTTCGAATCAGGGCAAACTCGGGAGAACTCTTGGAATGAACTCGTGGGACAGGGCTTTTAGTGTTGGGGCATGGCTGGTCGGCGCAGACTCGGTGGACCAAAGGGCCTGTTTCTGCTCTGTATCTCTAAGCTAAACTATACACAAAGGTAAACTCCTTTATTCAAAAGTGACGGGACAGAATACAGGAAACAACAGGCGTAGCGTCACTCATGGAGAAAATGTTCTAGGCTATTATTTAAGGCGTTATGGCTCGGCAGTTAGGGAAAAAAAGCAGAGTAATTAGGGAATGTCAATCTGGTTTTATGAAAGGGAAATCATGTTTGACCATTTTATTGACATTCATTGAAGAAATTTAATGTGCTGCAGATAAAAGAGAATGATTGGATCAACCTCCCTTAGATTTTCAGAAGCCATTTCAGAAACAACTGCATTAAATGTTATTGCAGAATATGAAATTTCAACTATATGAGGTATAATATTGGCGTGGACAGAAGTTTGGCTGGCCAACAGAAAAAAGATTAGGCATACATGGAAGATAGACTCAAAATGCTGGGGTAACTCAGAGGGACAGGCAGCATCTCTGGAGAGAAGGAATGGGTGATGTTTCGGGTAGAGACCCTCCTTCAGACATTCGATCCGAAACATTACCCATTCCTTTTCTCCAGAGATGCTGCCTGTCCCGCTGAGTGACTCCAGCTTTTTGTGTCTATCTTCAGTTTAAACCAGCATCTGCAGTTCCTTCCTACACATTAGGCATAGATGGGTATTTTTCTGGTTGGCAAAGTGTCACGAGGTATTTGCGGCAGGGATTGGTGCTGAAGACAGAGAAGATTTACTTCTTGGATGTTGCCAGGACTAGAGGGTCTGAGCTATAGGGAGAGGTTGAGTAGGCAGGGACTCTATTCCTTGGCGTGCAGGAGGATGGGTGACCTTATAGAGGTGGATAAAATCATGAGAGGAATAGATTGGCTGGATGCACAGTCTCTTGCCCAGAGTAGGTCAATAGAGAACCAGAGCACATTGGTTTAAGGTGAAGGGGAAAAGATTTAATAGGAATCTGAGGGGTAACTTTTTCACACAAAGGGTAGTGGGTGTATGGAACAAGCTGCCAGAGGAGGTAGTTGAGGCTGGGACTAGCCCAATGTTTAAGAAACATTTAGACAGGTACATGGATAGGACTGGTTTGGAGGGATATGGGCCAAATGCAGGCAGGTGGGACTAGTGTAGTTGGGACATGTTGGTGGCTGTGAGCAAGTTGGGTCGAGGGGCCTGTTTCTACAATGTTTAACTATGACTCTGAGTGTATAATAGTTCACTCCAAGTGACTCGAGGTATTCTGATGGCTTTGAACAACATTCGTGCCTTTTGAATATAAAGTTTGAGTTGAAGTTACACAAAAATGCTGGAGAAACTCAGCGGGTGCAGCAGCATCTATGGAGCGAAGGAAATAGGCAACGTTTCGGGCCGAAACCCTTCTTCAGACTGGAGGAAATAGGCAACGTTTCGGGCCGAAACCCTTCCGGGTTTCGGCCCGAAACTTTGCCTATTTCCTTCGCTCCATAGATGCTGCTGCACCCGCTGAGTTTCTCCAGCATTTTTGTGTACCTTCGATTTTCCAGCATCTGCAGTTCCTTCTTTAACACTTTGAGTTGAAGTAGTTGCCCTTGAATTTGCCATTGGCCTATTTAATTATCTTAATGTCACTATTAATAATAATTATTACCTTTGATGAGTCCTCCACCATCAATATCATAGCTGTCAATCGTTAGCAGAACCAGCCACATAAATTAAAAAAATATAGACGCAAAGTGCTGGAGTAACTCAACGGGTCAGGCAGCATCTCTGGAGAAAAAGGATGGGTGACGTTTCGGGTCGGGATCCTTCTTCAGACAAATTCTCATCATGTTACTATTATCCTTGATACGAAGAAATCAGGTAGGGGCATGAGTAGGCCACTCTCCAATTATAGACAATAGACAATAGGTGCTGGAGTAGGCCAATCGGCCCTTCAAGCCAGCATCGCCATTCAATGTGATCATGGCTGATCATCCACAATCAGTACCCCGTTCCTGCCTTCTCCCCCTATCCCTTGACTCTGCTATCTTGCTTTAAATCATGCTTTAGTTTAGTTTAAATTATAAATACAGCGTGGAGTCCACACCGACCATCGATCACCTGTACACAAGTTGGGAACCAGATGAAGTTGGGAAAAGATTTAATAGGAATCTGAGGGGTAACTTTGTCACGAGGGGAATAATGAGAGAAATCATGAGAGGAATAGATCGGGTAGATGCACAGAGTCTCTTGCCCAGAGTAGGTGAATCGAAGACCAGTGGACAATGGTTTAAGGTGAAGGGGAAAAGATTTAATAGGAATCTGAGGGGTCACTTTTTCACACGAAAGGTGGTGGGTGTATGGAACAGAGGATGTAGTTAAGGCTGGGACTATCCCAACATTTAAGAAACAGATAGACAGGTACATGTTTGGAGGGATATGGACCAAACATGGGCAGGTGGGACTATTGGGACATGTTGGCTGGTGTGGACAAGTTGGGGTGTAGGGCCTGTTTACACACTGTATCACTCTATGACTGTGACTCTGTGACCCCTGTGTGTGAAAGAGGATGCAGAATCCGCATCAGTGTATAAAATCAACAGGGGAATACATAGGGTGAATTTAAAAGAGTCTCTTGCGCAGAGTAGGCGAACCAAGAACCAGGGGACATAGGTTCAAGGTGAGATGGAAAAGATTTGATAGGAACCTGTGGGGCAACTTTTTCACACAAGGAGTTGGTGGATGTATGGAACAAGCTGCTAGAGGAGGTCGTTGAGACCGGTACTATAACAACAGTTAAAAGACATTCGGACAGGTACATGGATCGGAAATTTAGAGGGATATGGGCCTAATGTGCGCAGGTAGGACTGGGGTAGATGGGACGTTGGCTGGCGTGGGCAAATTGGACCGAAGGGACTGTTTCCATGCTGTATGACTCTATGACTCATTGCACACTGGTGCTTACTGTACTAACTGGGGTGATTGGCCTTATGTACGGGAACAGCCTTGCTGGGCTGTATTTCACTGTGGTACACGTGGCAATAAAGAAACCATTGACCATTGACTATATCCGAATGGTCAGGAAGCAGATTATCGGAGTTTTCATAGTACTCAGTCGTGAGGCCCTCAGGGTTGAATAGCCAGAAGCTCTGGAGAGGACGTTAATTTGTAAGCAACACTCAGAGGGTGAAGTGATATTGTTTCCGAGATCGTATCAATTAACATGGGGGTCACCGGTGCTGTGCCTATCCAGAACAGAGCAATTAGCCATTAGTTACAAGGGTGGCGCATTTAACACGCAACCAGCCATGTCAGTCGGCAGCAGCTCGGAAAATTACCCTGGTTATTTAAGGGATGCCAATTAACTGAAGAAAAACAAACAGAATGCAGGGGGACGAAAATGTAACAAGTACTGTGAAATAATCAGCGCTGTGTCACGTAGATTGTTTGGGAAGGTAGAGGAGGTTCCATCAAAGATAAATTGGCTGATGATTAAATCTTACAATAACAACACCAGGGTTCTGGTTGCCTTGGAAACAAGCCACTGTCACACGCACTCAATCAAAATAATTTAGTCTGTGGGTGTGCAAATGAATGCAAAATGTCACCTTTTCAACTCGTCAGTGTAAAAGGCTAGCGTCAGGAATGGTTTTCTTCCTTTATTATCACTGCGCCCCCTTTATCAAGAGCTTCCCGTGTTTTGCAGGATTCTCTGGAACTTTTCAACTCCTTAGCACAGCACAGCAACGGTTTCCCTCTCCCGCGACTCTCAGTCGGAAGAGGGTTCTGGACCCGAAAAGGTCAGCCATTCCGTCTCTCCAGAGAGGCTGCCTGTCCCGCTGAGTAAAGGGCCTGTCCCACTTGGGCGTCATATGCGCGTCATTTATGTGACATCATTTACGCGTCACAACGCACGTGATGCGCGCATGGTGCGTGGTGACGTAGGCGGTCGCGCGCGGCCCCCCAGGATTTTGGGATGTACAAAATCTTCGCGCGCCATCTGCGTGACACGCAAATGACACCCTAGTGGGACAGGCTCTTAACTCCAGCTCTTTGTATCTACCTTCAGTCCATGCTAAAGATTGCACTTACCAGTGGTGTGTGTGAGTTGGCCGTGGCATAACCTCAGGGACTTTGTTTAGATTAATTCAGATACAGCATGAAAATAGGCCCTTCGGCCAACCGTGTCCGTCCAGTGATCGACATAAACTAGTCTGAAGAAGGTTCTCGACCCAAAACGTCACCTATTCCTTCGCTCCATAGATGCTGCCTCACCCGCTGAGTTTCTCCAGCAGTTTTGTCTGCCATAAACTAGCACTAACTTGCATACTCGGGGCAATGTACAATCTTTTGAGCAATTGGGAGCAGGTTTGGGCACCACATCTGAGGAAGGATGTGCTGGCTCTGGAGAGGGTCCAGAGGAGGTTCACAAGAATGATCCCAGGGATCAGGTTGACAGGATGAGCGTTTGACGGCACTGGGCCTGTACTCGCTGGAATTTAGAGATTGAGGGGGGACCTCATTGAAACGTACAGAATAGTGAAAGGCTTGGATAGAGTGGATGTGGAGAGGATGTTTCCACTAGTGGGAGAGTCTAGGACTGAGGTCATTGCCTCAGAATTAAAGGACGTTCTTTTAGGAAGGAGATGAGGAGGAATTTCTTTAGTCAGAGGGTGGTGAATCTGTGGAATTCTTTGCCACAGAAGGCTGTGGAGGCCAAGTCAGTGGATATATTTAAGGCAGGGATAGATAGATTCTTGATTAATACAGGTGTCAGAAGTCATGGGGAGGAGGCAGGAGAATGGGGTTAGGAGAGAGAGATAGATCAGCCATGGCGGAGTAGACTTGATGGGCCGAATGGCCAAATTCTACTCCGATCACATATGATCTTGTGATCTTACTTCTGATGTTTACCAAAGCCTATTAACCTAAAAAACCTACACCTGTTTGGAATGCGGGAGGAAACCAGAGCACCCAGAGAAAACCCACACGGTCACAGGGAGAACGTACAAACTCCTTACAGACAGCACCCGTAGTCAGGATTGAACCCGGGTCTCTGGCGCTGTGAGGCAGCAACTCTACCGCTGCGGACAGTGCTGCCCTTGTTGTCCGCGCCCAGTCTAGCTATAGGTGACTCCTGGCCGCCTGCCCCTTGGGATTACTCCTTAACGCTCTCCTCAGTTCAGTCGCTGCTGGCGACGGGCGTTAAATGCGGGATTGCAGTGAGTCTGCCACTGAGCCACTACACTGCTCTTCATCCATCACTTCCCTCTGAACAACACTCTCCACTACCCGCCACTGAGGCTCTATCGCAGGGTGGGATATACGGTATACGATACGATAGAACTTTATTTATTGGTCTGCCAACAGTCATAAAAACACAAAATACATGAAACAGGAATTAAAGTGATGAGTGGATCGGATTGGAGATGAGCAAAGATTGGGGGTGGAAGCAGGAAGAATCTTGTTGAAGTTTTTTGTGTAGAAGGCTTGAATGTTTAAATTGTTAACATGCAAGCAATAATCAGGTCAATGCAATCATGTCATGCCCTGGATTCAATTACTTGCTTGACTTGATAAACACATTTGGTGTCGGGAGACATTTCACGGTCGATGATTCGGTTGTGCCAATGTACTTTCATTTTATTCTCTACAGTCGTTCTGTGGTGGCATCATTTCTGCTCCCTGAAACACCCAGAGCCTAATCAGTGCTGTTAGATCTGTGGCATTTAGCTGGTTCTGTTGGATACAGACAGCTATCAGCAGGTCACTTAACCTTTCCAGACATGGCCAGGTCCCCAGACAAGACTGACGATACTGGAGCCCAGCAACAACTTAAAGGCCTGTCTCACGAGTCTGCGGTCATTGGCGGCGAAACGGGAAGAATCTGCCGCCATAGACCGCGCACTCGTGAGAACGTACAATTCCGGGGCCGTGCGGCGGTGTTCCCAACACCGCACGGTGCTAAAATAAAACGGACAATGTTGAAAACTATATACTTACCGCACAACCTCCACCAGTGATGCACGAGTGCGGCACGGCCGCCCGCACGGGCCGCCGCCAGTGTGGCTCGAGCGCCGTGCGTCAAACCTCCATTGCCACAGCCTCCGCCAGTGAGGCATGTGCCTCCACCAGTGAGGCACGTGTGCGGCACGGCCGCAGGCACAGCCACAGCTACAGCGCCGCGATCAGGACGGCCGCCGCCACAGCCGCCGCTCATGAGTCACGTGCGGCGGGCCGACGTCATCGCAGTCGGCCCGCCCTTTTTTTTTACTTACCGCAAGCACGTGGGACCCGCCGTGTTTGAATTACTCGGCCCCCGCGCAGCATCCGTGCGGCGCTCCAGTGGATAGGCTCGGCGCTCTCGCCGTTGCCGTGCGGTCCCCGCTACCGGCGACGCCGCGCTTCACCGCCGATGACCGCAAACAGGTAAGACAGAGCCTTTACTCAAAGATGAATACGTTGCAGTCACAATCGATACAAAATGCAACCCGGGTCAAGGGGACTAAAATGAGATTCCACCCAGCTTGTTACGGGGTGGAACATTTTCCCATCGCACGTGCTGTGAAATGAATTGTGAAATAGGTGGCAAGGTGGCGCAGCGGTAGAGTTGCTGCCTCACAGCGCCAGAGACCCGGGTTCCATCCTGATTACGGGTGCTGTCTGTACGGAGTTTCTACCTTCTCCCCATGATCTGCGTGGATTTTCTCCATGAATGCATCTGCTTCTACCACCACCCCTGCCAGTGTGTTCGAGGCACTCACCATTCTGTCTAAATAACTTGCCCCACACAGCTCCTTAAAATGTTGCCCCTCATACCTTAAAGCTGGGATAAAAGTTCTGACTGTCTACCGTGTCTATCCTCTCATCATTTTAGAAACTTTGATCAAGTCTCCCCTCAATTTGCAACGCTCTAGGGAAAACAATCCAAAACAAGAGTCTGAAGAAGGGTTTCGACCCGAAACGTTGCCTATTTCCTTCGCTCCATAGATGCTGCCTCACCCGCTGAGTTTCTCCAGCATTTTTGTCTATCTAAAACAATCCAGGGTTGTCCAACTCAAAGTTCCTTTAATATTCAGAAATTTACCTCTCAGACTCAAGGTCTGTGAAGTTTAATTGTATTCAGTGCCCCAGACTAGATGGGCAACAGCATGGTGGCACAGCGGTAGAGTTGCTGCCTTACAGCTCCAGAGATCCAGGTTCGATCCTGACTACGGGTGCTGTCTGGGCAGAGTTCGCACTTTCTCCCCCTCCATGACCTGCGTGGGTTTTCTACGGGTGCTCCGGTTTCCTCCCACACTCCAAAGACATACGGGTTTGTAGGTTAACTGGCTCCAGTAAAAATTGTACCTTCTCCCGAGTGTGTCGGATAGTGGTGGTGGGTATGTCACCATGGTTTTGGTTTTGGTTTCGTGTTGAAATTAAATAAATTATTTTTTAACACAAAAAAAAGTGTGTAGGATAGTGCTAGTGTACGGGGTGACCGCTGGTCAGTGCGGACTCGGTGGGCCGAGGGGCCAGTTTCCGTGCTGTTTCTCTGGAGTCTAGAGATAAAAGGAGAGCAGATGCTGTCAGGGCTCTCAAGGAAGATGTCACAGCTGCTTATTCATCTCGTAAAAATGGCTTCAACACCTCTTTAGTTCATTAGTGGAACACTGGCTGGATTGTCACCTGATGCAGTTGTTCCCCCTGGAGCCCATTAGTGATAACAGCTGGCCAGCACAGCTCACAATAGCATTTATTCGACAGAGTTCCTCTGCTCGCCGTATATGGTGAGAATGAGTTACTGCCTTTGATCCGCTGCCTATTGTCTCATCTGTCATTACATCTCCTGCCTGGCTCTCTGCAGGTGAGTCCAGGATAGAACTGAAGGTTGGACAAAGTTAAGGACACCTCGCCAAGATTGGACCATGATAATCTCACATCTGTTGCGTTTTATAATATGCTAAACTGCCTCACTGAAGGAGAAAGCTAGAGGTGTAAGACAGACCGTGATCTCTTAAGGGCCTGTCCCACTTGGCCGTCATTTACGCGCCATTTACACGACCTGGTAGCGTGTGGGTAGTGCGGGACGGGCGCATGGAGTGGCGTGGAGGAGTGTGGAGTTGCGCGCGGTATCGCGCAGTGCGCCAGGATTTCGTGCTGCACGAAATCTTCACGTGCCATCGGCCTGTCGCGTAAATGACGGCCACGTGGGACAGGGTGATGTTTTGGGTCGAATGGGTGACGTTTCGGGTCGAGACCCTTCTTCAGACTGAAACATCATCCATTCCTTCTCTCCAGAGAAGCTGCCGGTCCCGTTGAGTTACTCCTGCATTTTGTGTCTATCTTCAATTTAAACCAGCATCTGCAGCTCATTCCCACACATTAATTTGGTCTGCCGCTTGCTACTTTTCATTCACCTCTTTATTTTGAATAGGGGCATTACATCTGCAGTTTTTCCAATCACCACTCAAGAAACTGGAACATTTTAGAAAATCACCATAAATATCATAAACTGGGTAAATATCATAAACTGGGTATTCAAATGACGTCACGCACTCCAGACGGCTGTGCGGACGCATGATGACGCGTGCGACAGTCACTACCGGCCTGTCGCGTAAATGACGGCCAAGTGGGACAGGCCCTTTATGTACTGTAAAGGGCCTGTCCCACGAGCATGCGACTGCATGCGGCAAGCGCGACCAAGCCGGTCCCACTTCGATCGCCGGAGCCGTATGGAGTTGTGCGGAGCTGGTCCCGACATCGCGCGGGGCTCCGAAAAACTGACACTGTCCAAAAATTCCGCGCGGCAACGGCCTGCCGGCCCACAGCCGCATTGAGGCCGTACGCACCGCCTTCGACGGGCGTGCGCAGCGTCTCGACGCCGTACACAGCGTCTTGACGCCGTACGCAGCATCTTGACGGCGTACGCCTAGCGCGAACTTCCCGCGGACTTCACTCGAACATCACGTCAACTCGTACTGGATCACTCGACCTCTGCGCGGCCCCCGCTTCCGGTTTGGTCGCGCTCGCCGCATGCAGTCGCATGCTGGTGGGACAGGCCCTGTACGGGAAACACTCGGCCTCCGCGCGGGCCCCGCGCGGCCCCCGCTTCCGGTTTGGTCGCGCTTGCCGCATGCAGTCGCATGCTGGTGGGACAGGCCCTGTACGGGGAACACTCGACCTCCGCGCGGGCCCCGCGCGGCCCCCGCTTCCGGTTTGGTCGCGCTTGCCGCATGCAGTCGCATGCTCGTGGGACAGGCCCTTAAGTGAGGTGGATTTGTGAAGCCTTTTTTTTAACAAAAATAAAATGTAATCAATTATTGCCAGAATAACACATAAAATTCTTAAAAGATTGGACAGGCTAGATGCAGGAAAAATGTTCCCGATGTTGGGGGAGTCCAGAACCAGGGGTCACAGTTTAAGAATAAGGGGTAGGCCATTTAAGACTGAGATGAGGAAAAACTTCTTCACCCAGAGAGTTGTGAATCTGTGGAATTCTCTGCCACAGAAGGCAGTGGAGGCCAATTCACTGGATGTTTTCAAGAGAGAGTTAGATCTAGTTCTTAGGGCTAAAGTAATCAAGGGATATGGGAGAAAGCAGGAATGGGATATTGATTTTAGATGATCATCTAAATGATTATTTTTGTTGCATTCTTTCTAGTCAGCGGAAAGACTATACTGCATATAGTCTGACTGCAGAAACAGAATTTCGTTTGAACTTAGGTTCAAATGACAACAAATAAATATCTATACATGATTACAATCAAGCCGTCTACAGTGTACAGATGCAGCATAAAGGGAATAACATTTAGTGCAAGTTAAAGTCCAGTAAAGTCCAATTAAAGATAGTCCAAGGGTCTTCAATGAGATAGATAGTAGCTCAGGACCACTCTCTAGTTGGTGATAGAATGGTCCAGTTGCCTGATAACAGCTGGGAAGAAACTGTCCCTGAATCTGGAGGTGTGCGTTTTCACACTTCTGTACTTCTTGCCCGATGGGAGAGGGGAGAAGAGAGAGTGACCTGATGAGTCTCGTCCTTGATTAAGCTGGTGGCCTTGCCGTGAAGTGTAGATGGAGTCAATGGAAGGGAGGTTGGTTCACGTGATGGTCTGGGCTGAGTCCACAATTCTCTGCAATTTCTTGCGGCCTTGCGGCATCATAGCGTGGTCTGTTCCCAGACCACGCTATGATGCATCCCGATAAAATGCATTTCAACGAGCATCTGTGTGCGAGCATGGTAGCTGACGACATCGTGTCATTTGAACCAACTTCATTTTAAGCCATCTGAATCCACTGTTACAGCAGAGGAATAGGGCTCAATAAAACTCCAATAATCTGGCAGTCCCAGGACTTTGTTGGTGTTGAATTGGCAGATTCCGCACCGACCAGCGATCCCCGCACATTAACACTATTCTACACATACTAGGGACAACTTACATTTACATCAAGTCAACTAACCTACAAAGCTGTACGTCTTTGGAGAGTGGGAGGAAACCAAAGATCTCGGAGAAAATGTACGGGGAGAACGTACAGTCAGCACCCGTGGTCAGGATCGAACCCGGGTCTCTGGCAATGTAAGCGCTGTAAGGAAGCAACTCTACCGCTGAGCCATCATGCCACCCTGAATATAAATCCATTCCCATAGAGGCTCCACTTAATTGGAATTGTTTCAGCATCCATTACATTCCCAAGTGGCCTTTCATTACATAATCCTTAAGCCAATTATTAAAATAAACTTATGAAGAACTTGAACAATTGCTGCCACACTCAGTTTACTTACGGTTAATTGAAACCAAGTATCTCCATTTCATTCACGTGTCCCTTGAGACCACATGGGATTAGTTAATTTTTTGCAACAATAGTCATGAGGTCCCATGGAACTCATTGAAGATTCTGCAGCAAAACTGGATGGGATTTCCTCATCTGTTTCTGCATCTCTGTCTTTCCTTAGCTTTATCCTTCAGTGCCAGCGAAAGGCATCTTCTCTCCAACAGGCTGCTCACTCATCACCCGTGGGTCAGCTGGCATCATGAGGAAAAACTTTTTCACCAAGAGAGTTGTGAATCTGTGGAATTCTCCGCCACAGAAGGCAGTGGAGGCCAATTCACTGGACGTTTTCAAGAGAGAGTTAGATATACATTTAGGGCTAATGGAATCAAGAGATATGGGAAGAAAACAGGAACAGGGTACTGATTTTGGATGATCAGCCATGATCATATTGAATGGCGGTGCTGGCTCGAACGGCTGAATGGCCGATTCCTGCACCTATTCTCTATGGTTTTTGTCTATGTTTCTATCTCAGGGCAAGAAAGTCATGTTCATAAGGCTGAACGGGTAGCATAGTGGGGCAGCAGTGGTTGCCTTACAGTGCCATAGACTGGCATCGATCCTGACTAAGGGGGCTGTCCGTATCGATTTTGTACGTTCTCCCTGTGACTACATGGGTTTTCTCCACGTTGCACCGATTTCCTCCCACAATCCAAAGAAGTGCAGGTTTGTAGATTAATTCAATAAGTTGTAAAATTCTACCTAGTGTGTATAGGTTAGTGTATGGCCGGCGTGGACTCAGTGGGCCTGCTCTTGGTCCATATCCCTCCAAACCTGTCCTATCATATTTAGTTTATTAAATGAGTCCAGTGAAAAAGTACGTCTCGGAAATAATCACCATGAGAAAGACTCAGGCTCGGATTGATGGGGACCACGGTCCAGGGCATTGTAGTTTGCTATTAACCGCCCTCTGGAACAACCCTGTTAGTCACTCACGTCAAGGGCACCAAGGTGGTTATTAAATGATGGGGGTGCCGGCAATATTCTGTAAGCAAGGAACAAATTAAAGGTCCAGTGTATTTGATCGACAGTAAGGTCAGAGGGAGAATGTGATGGGATGGTGGCGAAAATATTCTCATCAGTCCCCATGTCACTAACATCTATAGAGAAGATGTTGTGATATTGCAAGGACTACTTTGTTATATCACAAGGACTACATGTATATGTGGGGATGACGTAATATGGGCAGGGCACTCTGGTTCCAGATTGTCGTGAAATAAACAGAGCCTTGATTTATGCTCAGCTTCAAACCCCTAAATACGTGTGCTTATGGTCATTAACAATGGTATTACAGATACCGGACCATGAAGTACAACTGAAGACATCACTTGAAGAAGGGTCTCAACCCAAAACGTCACCCATTCCTTCTCTCCAGAGATGCTCCCTGTCCCACTGAGTTACTCCAGCATTTTGTGTCTATCTTCAGAGACGCTGCCTGTCCCACTGAGTTACTCCAGCATTTTGTGTCTATCTTCAGAGATGCTGCCTGTCCTGCTGAGTTACTCCAGCATTTTGTGTCTATGCTCAGAGATGCTGCCTGTCCTGCTGAGTTACTCCAGCATTTTATTCCTATCTCCAGCTAAAAGCAGACAGTCGTTTAATTCGAAGATACGCACAAGATGGTGGAGTAACTCAGCGGGACGGGCAGCGTCTCTGGAGAGAAGGAAAGGGTGACGTTTCGGGTCGAGACCCTTCCAATTCGTTTCAGTTGATAAAATGACTGCTTCACCTTCACCTGTTTAACATTCGAATGTAGTTCCGTTTTTTTAGTTTATTTTATTACTGTCACGTGCACCGAGGTACGGTGAAAAGCATTTTTGTTGCGTGCTATCCGGTTAACGAAAAGACCATACATGGTTACAATCAGGCTGCCCACAGTGTACAGATACAGGAAGAAGGGTATATCGTTTCGCGCAAGAGAAAATGCTACTGCTGAAATAAAGATTTAGAAGCCTGGAGCGATTGTAATGTATGATAGCAGATCCCCTTCTGGGACCAGCAGTCAAGGAGTCTTCCAGCTTGGGCACCATCATCTCATCTAGTCTTGTCGCTGATCATGTATAAGATCATGAGATGAATAGATCGGGTAGATGCACAGAGCCTCTTGCCCAGAGTAGGGGAATCAAGGACCAGAGGACATAGATTTAAGATGAAGGGGAAAAGATTTAATAGGAGTGCAGGTGGGTGACCTCCCAACTGCGCTTAAGGGCCTGTCCCACTTGGCCGTCATTTGCGCCTCATTTACGCGTCATATGTAAAATAAGTTGACGCGTTGTGACGCACGGGTAGCGTGTGGGTAGCGCGGACGGGCGCATGGAGAGGCGTGGAGGAGTGTGGAGTTGCGCGCGATATCGCGCGGCGCTCCAGGATTTCGTGATGCACGAGATCCTCGCCCGCCACCTGCGTGACGTATCGCGTACGCACGCTGACGCATTGGGTATGCACGCTGATGCATTGACGTCGCACGCTGCGTCCCGACGTCTCACGTGTATCGGGTGGTGACGCATGGTTACGTCACCGTGTGTAACCACGCATCGCCGCGCGCCGCAGGGTATTCTAATGACGTCACGCGCACCAGACGGCATGATGACGTGTGATTTGCGCGCGATGTTGCATCGACCTATTTTACATATGACGTGTAAATTTGGCGCAAATGACGGCCAAGTGGGACAGGCCATTTACAGTACATCCCTCGTCCTACTTGATGGTAGTGTTTATATCATTGGTGCGGCCTGGCTGAGTTACAACAAATTTCCTACCTGATCTTTGGTCTCCCTGTAGACTAACTGGGTGAATCAGTTAATTCTAAACTGCCTGACCGCTCTACTCTTTAGACTTACGACTTTAGAAATACAGCATACAAACAGGTCCTTCGGCCCACTGAGTCCAGCAATCGCCCCGTACACTAGCACTACCCTACATACTAGGGATAATTTACAATTTACAGAAGCCAATTATCCTACAAACCTTTGCGTCTCTGGAGTGTGGGAGGAAAACGGAGAACCCTGAGAACGTACCAACTCCATATAGACAGCACCTGTAGTCAGGATCGAACCTGGGTCTCTGGCACTCCCAGGCAGTAAAGGGCCTGTCCCACTTTCACGACCTAATTCACGATCTTTTTTACTCGTGGACATTTTTCATCAGGCTAGAAAAACGCCCCGACCTAATTGATGCCACAAGTACCTACGACTAGCATCACGACCTACGTACGACCTACCTACGACCTCCTACGACCTTGTGACGACCATGCTGCGAGTATGAGTCAAGGGCAAACTCGGCAGAGGTCGTGAATTAGGTCGTGAAAGTGGGACAGGGCCCTTTACTCTACCGCTGCACCACTGCGCCACCCCTCGTTCTCAGCTTTGGATTGAGCTCCTGGGTTTACGGTTAGAGTGAATGAATTGACTGTTGCAATAACTCCTTTCTCTCAAATATTATTTAATCCTGAATTGTCATATAGTCATTAGAGTAAAGAACCTGGGGGTGGAAGATTGCAACCTTGACGTGGTCCACCCTGTTTCGACTAATGCAATCAACCTGACGTGCACAAACAAGATCAAACAGAACAAGTTGTCCTACAACTTTAGGCTGTGCACGCCATACGCAAGAAGAACAAGAAGTAAAGAGCCTTAATGTTTGGCAAAAAGCACTGCATAAGATCAGCTGGAAGCAAATCATCTGAGGAAAGGACTTTGGAGATGCAGAAGAAGCCCAGCCGCGATACAGAATCAAAGATCAGAGAACATTGACAACCTCATAAGTTCTGCAGCAACAAATGTTTTTAATGATGAAAGTTTGAGGGGGTAAATTGTGTCAGATTATTCCCACTGTGAGGCTAATCAGTAAAACAGAGACAATTAGTTCGCTTGAAAAGAACAAAGACTTTATGTGGAGGATTGCCGCTGGAGTTATTGCAGTGTAAGCGATGGCATCGTACATTTGCTGAGGCACAGATTAGTTCAGAGATACGGGGTGGAAACAGGACTTCCCGCCCACCGAGTCCACGCCAACCATCGATCACCCATTCACACTAGTTCTATGTTATCCCACTCTCTTTGGATGGGGAGAGGATGTTTCCACTAGTGGGAGAGGACTAGAGGTCACAGCCTCAGAATTAAAGGACGTTCTTTTAGGAAGGAGATGGGGAGAAATTTATTGAGGGTGGTGAATCTGTGGAATTTTTTGCCACCGAAGGCTGTGGAGGCCAAGGCTATAGGACAGGTTTGGAGGGATATGAGCCAAACGCAGGCAGGTGGGACTCGTGTAGGTGGGACTTGTTGGTCGATGTGGGCAAGTTGGACCAAAGGGTCTGTTTCCACACTGTATCACTCTTACGACTCGATGACTCTAGTATGTCAGCTTTGTTTCATGAGAGTTGTGAGACCGCAGCAAGATACAGATTCGTAAAATCAAAGTATCCATAAATTTTAACATCAATGGCTAAGCTGACAATTTGCTATTGTTAAAAAGGAGTCTATCATGGCAAGAATTAGAACCTAGTGCAATAATTACAGCATGTGCACCTTCCTGTCCTGACCTGCCCAACAAGGAAGATTAATTGATTTATTAATTAATTCAATATAGAAGGGCCAGCTCATAATATTTACCTCAGTTTTGCATTCCTGGCAGTCAAACCATCTACACATTGGAAATGGAACCCTACACAGAGACAGCACCAGTGATGTCACCTTAAAGGGTGATATACCTGCAGTTTATTGCATGTGTGTTAAGAGAGGCGTAGATAAGATAGATAATCACTCTCCCATGATGGAGAAATCAAATACTAGAAGGCTTAGCTTTAAGGTGAGAGGGGCAAGGTTTAAAGGAGATGTGCGGGGCAGGTTTTTTACACAGAGGGTGATGAGTGCCAGGAACCCACAGCCTGGAGTGGTGATTGAGGCAGTTACAATAGTGGTGTTTAAAATACTCGAATTGCAGCTTCTCGTGATAAGAGCAGAGAGACTATGAGGCGTTTGAACACAAGGAGAACCCTGAGGCCTTGTTTAATCAGAAGCCAATGTGTGCCGACCATTATCACAACCCCATTTACACTAAACGTGCACTAATCCTACTACCCCACACTTCTATCAACACTTCCTGAAAAGGCACTTGGGCAGATACATGTATAGAGGGATGTGGACCAAGTGCTGGCAAATGGGATGAGCTTAGATAGGGAATCTTGGTTGACATGGAGGAATTGGGCCGTGGGACCTGTTTCCATGCTGTATGCTATGACCCCCTCCCAGCCACCTACACACTAGGGATAATTTTATGGTGTAGGAAGGAACTGCAGATGCTGGTTTAAACCGAAGATAGACACAAAAAGCTGGAGTAACTCAACAGGATAGGCAGCATCTCATCTTCAGTTTCAAGAAGAGTCTCGACCCAAAACGTCACCCATTCCTTCTCTCCAGAGATGCTGCCTGTCCCACTGAGTTGCTCCAGCTTTTTGTGTCTATCTATAATGTTATGGTGGCATGCAGGAGGTAGACAGAGCATCAGGAGGAAGCCCGTGCGGTCACAGTGAACGCTTGCAGACAGCGTGGTGTAGGAAGGAACCGCAGATGCTGGTTTACACCGAGGATAGACATAAAAAGCTGGAGTAACTCAGCGGGTCTGGCAGCATCTCTGGAGAAACGGTCCTGAAGAAGGGTCCCGACACAAAACGTCACCTACTCCTCTTCTCCAGAGATGCTACCTGACCCGCTGAGTCACTCCAGTATTTTGTGTCTGTTATTCCTGACTACGGGTCCTGTCTGTACGCAGTTTGTACGTTCTCCCCGTGACCTGCGTGGGTTTTCCCCGAGATCTTCGGTTTCCTCCCACCCTCGAAAGACGTACAGGTTTGAGGGCTAATTGGCTTGGTACAAATGTAAATTGTCCATAGTGTGTGTGTGGGATAGTGTCAATGACCGCTGGTCGGTGCGGACTCGGTGGGCCGTAGGGCCTGTTCCCGTGCTGTGTCTCTAACCCAAACTAAACTAAACTGAACTAACTTCACATGCAAATGGCTGGCAGACAGCATCAGAGGTCAGGATTGAACCTGGGTCTCTGGAGCTGTAAGGCTGCAGCTCGACTAGATACATAGATACATAGAAAATAGGTGCAGGAGTAGGCCATTCGGCCCTTCGAGCCTGCACCGCCATTCAATATGATCATGGCTGATCATCCAACTCAGTATCCCGTACCTGCCTTCTCTCCATACCCCCTGATCCCTTTAGCCACAAGGGCCACATCTAACTCCCTCTTAAATATAGCCAATGAACTGGCGTCAACTACCCTCTGTGGCAGAGAGTTCCAGAGATTCACCACTCTCTGTGTGAAAAAGTTTTTCCTCATCTCGGTCTTAAAGGATTTCCCCCTTATCCTTAAGCTGTGACCCCTTGTCCTGGACTTCCCCAACATCGGGAACAATCTTCCTGCATCTAGCCTGTCCAACCCCATAAGAATTTTGTACGTTTCTTTTAGATCCCCTCTCAGATACTGATGTGAGTTCACAGCAGAACTTGGAGCAGGCTGGTGGGGGATGATTATGGATGGTTAACCAGGAAGGTGTCAAGAGATCCAGGTCTGCTGGAACTGCAGCAATTTACAGAGAACATCGTGGCAATAACACAGAACCGAGCAAATATTGAATAAACCAAAAAACATTTTTTGGAATTTGAGAACTGTGTTCTGACTCATTAACCCTCAGCCAACATTGCTGAATTTGTTTGTACAGTCAGTATCATATGTGGGGCTTACTGGGTATAGATTGTCTGCGAGAATCCTACATTAGAACAGGAATTACCCATCAAAGTTAAAGAAATTGAGAATATGATGTTATGAAAAACCAGGGAGAATCCAATCACCTCTTTGATTCCCCTTCTATTAACATCCCAGAGGTGGCATCTCTGAGATTAACATCTCAGAGTGTGGCACAGTGGTATAGAGCTGCTACCTCACAGCACCAGAGACTCAGGTTCGATCCTGTCAACAGGTACTGTCTGTACAGAGTTTGTCTATTCTCCCTGTGACTACGTGGATTTTCTCCAGGTGCTCCAGTTTCCTCCCTTATTCGAAAGACATGGAGGTTTGTAGGTTAATTTGCTTCTGTAAAATGTCCCTAGTGTGTAGGACATAGAACTAGTGTAAAGGTGATCCCTTCTTCTTCTTCTTGCGTATGGCGTGCACAGCCTAAAGTTGTAGGACAACTTGTTCTATTTGATCTTATTTGATTGTGCACGCCAGGTTGATTGCATTCGTCGAAACAAGGCGGACCACGTGAAGGTTGCAATCTCCCACCCCAGGTGATCCCTAGTCAACACAGACTCGGTGAAGGGCCTATTTCCATGCTACATCTGTAATGAAAAGTCTAAAGTCCCCTCGCTTGCAGCTCTTCCCCTCGTGAAACACACACTCTCAGGACTGGCACAGAGGCACAGCAGTAGAGTTGCTGCCTTGCGGTGCCTGAGACTCGGGTTCGATCCTGACAACGGGTGCTGCTGTCTGTACAGAGTTTGCACGTTCTCCCTGTGACCATGTGGGTTTTCCCCGGGTGCTCCGGTTTCCTCCCACACTCCAAAGACGTACAGGTTTGTAGGTTAATTGGCTCCGATAAAAGTTGTAAGTTGCCCTAGTGTGTAGGGTAGTGGTGTCGCAAGTCGGCCCATTCTCGGTGGGCTGTGGGCCTGTTTCCACGCTGTATCTCTAAACTAAACTGACGTAAACTCAACATCATCCAGGTCAAACCAACCTGCTTTAAAGAAAAGCAGCGAAAACAACGTGTTAAAAAAAATTGCCTCGAAAGTCTCCCTAAAACTTTCCCCTGCTCACCTTGAAGCTATTAACCATCAAGATAAATGCACATATCTTAGGAATGCCATGGATTTAATTGAAATCATAAAATGCTAGTAACACACAACTGGTCAGGCAGTATCTACGGAGAGAGAGAAAGAGAGAAAAGTTTCAAATCGATGTCCTTTCATCTGAAGCGATGATCCGAATCTTTGCGAGGAAAGGCCATCGACTTGAAACATTGACACTGTTTCTCTCTCTGCAGATACTGCCCGACCTGCTGCCACGCGGACCAGCTAGAAAGTACACCGCCGTTTCACGTCCAGTCTTCTCCAACGCCGTCTGCCAAACCCGCGACTTCTGCCACCACGGCACACTTCATCCCAGCACGGAAGGATGTCAACTGTCCTTCGCTGTCACTGGGTCTAAGTCCTGGAGCACGCTCCCCAACAACACACTGGGAACGACCTTCACCCTTCGTTCTACGGCGGTTCAAAGAGACGCCTCTTCGCCACCTACCCAAGACCGATTGGGAACGACCGATAAACATTGACCATGCCAATGACATCCACGTCCCATAAAAAAAATATATTTCCATTATTTTATTTTTGTCCTGTTTTCAGAATGGCTTAATTATACTCCTTTCCCTTATGACCATATCAGAATAGTGAAAGGCTTGGATAGAGTGGATGTGGGGAGGATGTTTCCATTGTTGGCAGTGTCTAGGACTAGAAGTCATAGCCTCATAATTAAAGGACGTTCTTTTAGGAAGGAGATGAGGAGGAATTTCTTTAGTCAGAGGGTGGTGAATCTGTGGAATTCTTTGCCACAGAAGGCTGTAGAGGCCAAGTCAGTGGATATTTTTAAGGTAGAGATAGATAGATTCTTGATTAGTACAGTTGTCAGAGGTTATGGGGAGAAGGCAGGAGAATGGGGTTAGGATGGCGAGATAGATCAGCCATGAATGAATGGCGGAGTAGACTTGATGGGCCGAATGGCCTAATTCTACTTCGATTCCTCATGACCTTATGACCTCCTCATCCGCTCCCCACACAATACGGGCAATTTGCAGCTACCAATTAACCTACAAAGCCACATGTTTGAGGAAACTGGAGCACAGCAGTGCAGCAGTAGAGTTGCTGCCTTAGAGAACCAGAGAGCCGGGTTCGATCCTGGCTACGGGTGATGTCCGTATGAATTTGTGCACTTAATTCTACTTGTTCTTGGTTCTTGGTTTCTCGTTCCTCCAAAATATTCCAAATGGAATTTAAACTGGAGGTGGTGGAGGGAGGACAATCCAGAAAGGGTTTTTGGGAAGAAAGAGCTACCTTAAATTTAGTTGCATCTGGTTGGGTAACTATGGTAGGGTGGAGATTATTCCATGCTTTAATTGTGCGGGGCGAAGGACGAATTGCTGTACCCATCTGTCTTGGTAGCTGGAATCACAAATTGGATCTCCTATTCCTTATGACCTTATGACCTTAATCCCAGGGTGCGCTTTGATGAAAAATATAGCTAGCCAATATTTTGTAGCGCTGTGCTTTACATTTCACAAATTCCCTAATTTTTTGCGCCCCCCCCCGTTCTAAACTGATAAAGAAACTCCGATTGCAATTAAAACTCAAACGTCAATTAGGATTTAATTGAAAAATCAGTTGGCATATCTAATTAAAGATGACAGAGACTGGAAGATGCACATGAATACTTAGATTAGCAATGAAAAGTTAATAGCTCATAAAACATCATTAATTGCCAGATTACGCTGAAGAAGTATATTGTTATTGAAGTGTAATTCACTGATTCTGAGAGAGATATTTAAAAATGCAATATTCTTTTGAATTCAAGCCGCAAGCACTTTGGGTTGGGGGATGGCGGGTATATCTGCATTGCATCTAATCTATTAGATCTTCAGTGATGCTACAATGAATTTTGCCTTGGATGCTGCTGTAGGACACCTTCTCCTGCGATTGTGTTTTGGTGGGAGCAGGGTTCAACCACTAATGGTAATAAAAAGGAAAATATGTAAAACCTGACATTATGGTTTTATTTCTCTGGTAGGGCGGAGGCTAAGGGGAGCAGTAGGTAAAATTATAAGGCCTCGGCGAGGCCAGCAGCATTATCAAGGACCAGTCTCACCCCGGTCACTCCCTCTTCTCCCCTCTCCCATCAGGCAATAGGTACAGAGCTTTGAGAGTGCGTGCTGCCGGATTCAGGGACAGTTTCTTCCCAGCTGTTATCAGACAACTAAACGGTCCTCTCATCAGCTAGAGTGCGGTCCAGATATGGTTGCCAACGTTCTCACGCCCAAATAAGGGACAAAAGATCAAAATACGGGATAAATTCCCGACGGCAATTCGTTGCCCGACTCGACCGTGGCTGGGTGAATGATGAGTTGGGCTGCACACAAAGCCCAGCAGGCGGGCCAGCTGAGGAGTTGTGGTGGCCGGCGCCCCATCCAACTCATGAACCGATGATCGGCCACGAGAAGGAGGGGGTGGTGGTGGTGTCGGCGGTAAGCGAAGGTCCGAAGGTGGGACAGCTGGCCGGGCTGCCGACCGACGGGGCCGCGGGCGAGGCGCTGCTGCTGCTGCACTCCATGGGCTGCACTATGTCGGGTGAGGTGGGGCCGGACGCGGCGCTCCGACCCAGACAGTCCCCTCGACCCGAGTAGTAGCAGTCAAATATGGGACAAGGGCGGTCCCGTATGGGACAAACCAATTTAGCCCAATGTACGGGATGTCCCGGCTAATATGGAACAGTTGACCACCCTAGGTCCAGACCACCCATGTACCTCATTGAAGACCTTTGAACTATGTTTATACATGATTTATTGGACTTTATCTTGCACCAATTGTTGTACCCTTTATCGTTCATCAGTACACTGTGGACGGCTTGATTGTAAACATGCATAGTCTTTTCTTTGACTGGATAGTACGCAGTAAAAAGCTTCTCACTGTACCTCGGTACATGTGACACCAAAAACCCAAACTAAACTAAACTAAAACTGGGGTAGGATGGAGATAAGCAGCAAACAGGTAAACATGGTAGACAGTCACAACCTTTTTCCCAGGATGGAAAAATGAAATACAAACTTTAAGGTGAGAGGGGCAAAGTTTGAAAGAGATGTGTGAGGTGAGAGGGTGGTGAGTACTGCTGGAACGTGGTATCGAATCAAATGTGATGGTGGCATTTAAAATCTTTTGGATAGGCACATGGATATGCAGATTACGGAGGGATATGTGTTATGTACTGGTAGGTAAATGATGGTCTTTGCAGCATGTTCAGCACAGATATTGTGGGCTGAGGGTCTTATTCTTATGTAGGAAGGAACTACAGGTGCTGGTTTAAACCGAAGATAGACACAAAAAATGCTGGAATAACTCAGCGGGACAGGCAGCATCTCTGGGTGTCGTTTCGGGTCACGACCCTACTTCAGACTGAAGAAGTAAGACTGAAGACCCATCCAGAGACGCTGCCTGTCCCGCTGAGTTACTCCAGCGTTTTGTGTCTGTCTTATCCTTGTGCAGCACAAGTTGTGCTGCACTGCTCCATGCTCTATATTCTAAGGTTATCCGATCAAGGAGTGAATGGGAGAGGTGAGAGATTGTGGACATAGTCGAAATAAAACGTAGATAAAATAAAGGAACAGCAGCGAGATCTGCCGATGTTGGAATCTTGAGTAAAACGCAAAGTGCATTCAGGCAGCATGTGTGGAGGGAATGGTTAAGTGGTGTTTCGGGTCAGCACCCTTCTTCAGACGAAGAAAGGGTCCCGACACAAAATGTCACCCATAGAGATAAAGCTGAGAAAATGTTGCAGAGATTGGTAGATTTGTATTGACTGATTTAAGGAACAGGGAACAGGGGGCTTATGAAGTTATCAATAGACAATAGACAATAGGTGCAGGAGTTGCCCATTCGGCCCTTCGAGCCAGCACCGCCATTCAATGTGATCATGGCTGATCATCCCCAATCAGTACCCCGTTCCTGCCTTCTCCCCATATCCCCTGACTCCGCTATCTTTAAGAGCCCTATCTAGCTCTCTCTTGAAAGTATCCAGAGAACCTGCCTCCACCGCCCTCCGAGGCAGAAAATTCCACAGACTCACCACTCTCTGTGAGAAAAAGTGTTTCCTCGTCTCTGTTCTAAATGGCTTACCCCTTATTTTTAAACTGTGGATAGCCATAATTCTAAAGCTCCACCAAGTTTAGAATTTCTACAAACATCGATGTGGAATTGTTGCCATGGACACTGTTGGTGGCCGAACTGTGCTGAGCAGGCGGGAAGAGATGAAGGACACTTATATAAATGGAAGTGTTTTAAGTACACTATAATCAAAGCACAAAGTGACCTTAATCAAAAGGCCATCTCATTTCCTTCTGAACCTTCCACACTTCTCCTCCTCACTCATCCCCCCACGAGCACCTGAAGTGTATTGTAATTTATTTATTTCGTTTTATCTGATTTTCTTCCTTGCAAATTGGCCACCATGCTTACTGCGTTAGGATCATGCTACCACGCAAATGTTTATTGCTAATAAAGCAATTTAAGACATTCTGCAGTTGTGAAATGTGCTTGTATTTCTCTCCTGCATCTTCCAATTTCATACTACCGTCGTAAACGGTCGCCGCTGACTACTGAAGCGGCGACGCGGTGGCGCAGCGGTACGCCTGCAGCCTTCAGGGCCTGTCCCACTTTCACGACCTCTGCCGAGTTTGCCCTTGACTCATACTCGCAGCATGGTCGTCACGAGGTCGTGGGAGGTCGTAGCAGGCCGTGATGCTAGTCGTAGGTACTCGTGGCATCAAGTGGGTCGGGGCGTTTTTTCTGGCCTGATGAAAAATGTCCACAAGGTCATGAATTAGGTCGTGAAAGTGGGACAGGCCCTTTACAGCGCCAGAGATCCGGGTTAGATTCCTACTACGGGTGCTGTCTGTGCGGAGTTTGTACGTTCTCCCCGTGACCACGTGGGTTTTCCCTGGGTGCTCCAGATTCCTCCCACACTCCAAAAATGTAAGTTAATTGGCCTGGCCTAACTGTAGATTGGCCCTGATATGTGTGCAGGATAGTGTTAGCGTGCGGGGATCGCTGGTTGGGACTCGCTGGGCCGAAGGGCCTATTTCCAGGCTGTATCTCCAAAATAAAAAAAAGGCATCTAAAATCACTGCCTTCCCAGGCAGCTCCTTCAATCCATCTCCTGGACAAGGTCATTATTTTAAAAGTGTCTATTTATTGTTGATTTAATGAGAATAAATTGGTTCTCCTTGATGTGATGGTGATATCGAATAGGCTCAGTACTGGGGAACGCTTCTGTTGACATTTCATTGAGAATGACTGCATATTACAGAGTAACATCCTACGCTTGTTCATGTTTGGGATCAAATACTCTTCAGGGAGTACATTTAGTTGGGTAACTCTAACAGTTCGCTAGCACAAGCATTACATGCTGAATGGTCACTTTCTACATATAGAAACATAGAAACATAGAAAATAGGTGCAGGAGTAGGCCATTCGGCCCTTCGAGCCATTCAATATGATCATGGCTGATCATCCAACTCAGTATCCTGTACCTGCCTTCTCTCCATACCCCCCTGATCCCATTAGCCACAAGGGCCACATCTAACTCACTCTTAAATATAGCCAATGAACTGGCCTCAACTACATTCTGTGGCAGAGAATTCCACAGATTCACCACTCTCTGTGTGAAAAATGTTTTTCTCATCTCGGTCCTAAAAGATTTCCCCCTTATCCTTAAACTGTGACCCCTTGTCCTGGACTTCCCCAACATCGGGAACAATCTTCCTGCATCTAGCCTGTCCAACCCCTGAAGAATTTTGTAAGTAAATATGTAGAGGTACATAAAAGTATGAGAGGCATAGATATGGTAGACAGGCAGAACCCTTTTCCCGGGATGATAAAATCAAATATCAGAGGGCATAGCTATAAGGTGAGAGGGGCAAAGTTGAAAGGAGATCTGCGGGGCAAGTTTTTTTGCCTAGAGAGTGGTGGGTGATTTGGAACTTTACAGCTTTGGGCGACACGGTGGTGCAGCGGTGGAGTTGCTGCCTTACAAAGCTTGCAGCGCCAGAGACCCGGGTTCGATCCTGACTACGGGTGCTGCCTGTACGGAGTTTGTACGTTCTCCCCGTGTCCGCCATGGGTTTTCTCCGAGATCCACGGTTTCCTTCCACACTCCAAAGACGTACAGATTTGTAGGTTAATCCACTTGGTATAAGTGTAAATTGTCCCTCGTGTGTGTAGGGTAGTGTTAATGTGCGGGGATCGCTGGTCGGTGCAGACTCGGTGGGCCGAAGGGACTGTTTCCGCGCTGTATCTCTAAACTAGACTGAACTAAACACTGCTCGGGGTGATGGTGGAGGCAGATATGATAGTGGCATTTAAGATACTTTGGGGTAGGCACCTTTCTAGGCATGGAGTGGAGGGATATGGATCATGCGCAGGCAGATAAGGATTGGTATTAAAATATAATAAAAATGAATCGCCAATGCTGGCTTATACCAAAGATGAACACAAAGCGCTGGAGTAACATCTGGGGGTCAGGCAGAATCTCTGGAGAAAACAGGTAGGTGACGTTTCTGGTCCGGACCCTGCTTCAGACTAGATTAGGATTGATGCAAAATGCTGCAGTAACTCAATGGGTCAGACAATATCTCTGGAGAAAAGGAATAGGTGACGTTTCGGGTCGAGAACCTCCTTCAGACTGAGAGTCAGGGGAGAGGGAAACCAGAGGTGTGAAAAGGAAGAGAGAACAAAAGAATGAAAGGTATGAAAAAACAAATCAGAGTCTGCAAGGATGATCAAGGGATGGTGGAGCCCACAATGGTCCATTGTTGGCTGTTGAAGAGGTGATAGCGAGTGGGTACGAATGGTGAAACTAAACAGGACTGGGCTCCTCCACCTTTCCTTGATCAACCTTGCCGGCCTTTCTTTTTTCTTTTCGTACCTTTCAATCTTTTATTCTCTGTACCTTACATATCTCTAGCTTCCCACTCCTCTGACTCTCAGTCTGAAGAAGGGTCTCGACTCGAAACGTCACCTATTCCTTTTCTCCAGAGATGCCGCCTGTCCCGCTGAGTTACTCCAGCATTTTGTGTCTGTCTTCAGTGTAACCAGCATCTGAAGTTCCTTCAGCCATGATCATATTGAATGGCGGTGCAGGCTCGAAGGGCCGAATGGCCTACTCCTGCACCTATTTTCTATGTATCTATGTATGTATAAGGATTGGTCTTGGATGCATGTTCAGCAGCGGCTTATGGGCCGAAGGGCCTTATCCTGTGCTGCATTGGCCTACGGGTGTCAGGGGTTCTGGGGAGAAGGCAGGAGAATGGGGTTAGGAGGGAGATAGATCAGCCATGATCGACTTGATGGGCCGAATGGCCTAATTCTGCTCCTATCACTTATGAACTGTTCTACCTTCTGTTCTATGTATATTTGCAATACTTTCAGAACAGATACATGTACGAAAGCACTGTTTAAGAAAGAACTGCAGATGCTGGAAAAATCGAAGGTAGACAAAAATGCTGGAGAAACTCAGCGGGTGAGGCAGCATCTATGGAGAGAAGGAATAGGTGACGTTTCGGGTCAAGACCCTTCTTCTCAAGCCGAAACGTCACCTATTCCTTTTTCTCCAGCATTTTTGTCTACCTCATTTGGCTAAATCATTGATATTTGCAACAGGCAGGAGATCAGCCAAAGTAACCATGGTGTTCTCTCAACTTTCCTTTGCAGACTCCTCTTCCCATGAACATCACAGCCTTTTACAACTACGAGCAGCCGCTGGTTGGGTACTGCAAAGCACACCAGACTCTTCATATACACAAGCGCTTCGAGGCGCCCCTGCAGGAAGAGGCACAGCCCAGCAGCGTCGAGCTGCCCGCCAACCGCAATGTCATCAGCACAGTCGCTCGCTCCGCCATCCCCAACATACATCTCGAACCCCCTCACACGCCGTAGGAGGGCACCCCAACCCCAGCGGCTCACTTTGTGTGCGGCCAGCTCCAGACGGGAAGGAAGTAAAAATACAGGATAGCAACAAACATTTGAAAGTTCTTTCCTGCGTTTAAAATTTAAAAAAATGGACATCCCCGAACAATTGGTAGCCGTTGAAAACTCAACGGCCAAACTATCCGAAATTTGCCGTTCTTCTGATTTTCTGTGCTTTGGTATTTGACGATGTAAATATAAGACTCTGCTTATCATGTTCTTAAGAAAATAAAGTAAAAACTGTAAAGGAACGGGTTCAACTCTTTTCGACGTCATGTTTTTCCACCACACATTCAGGTCCCCAGCCAGGAGAATGTGGTTATTAAAAGGAATCGAGTTTACATCAGCGAAGTTACTTTTCTTTGGAGTGTCAGTCGTACCTGCGGTGAACAACCATATCAACTGAAATGCTGAATTTGTGACAAATACTCAAGAGTTTACAGGTGAATGACTTTGGCACAGTGGGGGAGGTGGGTCTGAATATTTACAGTCACAAAGAATTGGTGCGCGAAGGAACTTCAGACGCTAGTTTACACCGAAGGTAGTCACAACATGTTAGAGTAACTCAGCAGGTCAGGTAACATCCCTGGGGAAAAGGAAGAGGTGAAGTTTCGGGTCAAGACCCTTCATCAGACTGGGAGGCAGGGAGGGGGTGAAACGAGAGGTGCGGAACGGTACAGAACAGAGCAGAGCCTGCAGCGATGACTCAGGAAAGGTTGAGCCCACAATGGTCCATTGTTGGCTGGGGACGAGGTGAAATCGAAGGAATCCAAACAGCGAAAAGAGGGTCAGGGTGGGGGAGGGGTGGAGAAGGAGGGAATGCTAGGGTTAATTAAAGGTGGAGAAATGACTATTCATGCCGCTGGGTTGTAAGCTGCCCGAGTGAAATATGAAGTTCTTTTGTTTACGTACATATTGTATAAAATTGTATAATGTATAAAATTGGCTTTGGTATACTTACATCCTTCTGTATTTTCATCATAAGAAGTATATATGATATGGTCAGCATTCCCTGGATTCACAGAAGGTTGCAGATGCTCAAATCTGTATTAAAATGTGGAGCAACACATTGGAGTTTAAGAGAGAAGAACTTGAATTAAAATATAAGGTCCTCTGAGATTGTGATAGGGTTGGCTTTGGGAGAATACTCCACTTGGGTCGATACCCTGCATTGGGATCTATCATAGTCGGAGAGTGATACAGTGTGGAAACAGGCCCTTCGGCCCAACTTGCCCACACTGGCCGACATGTCCCAGCTAAGCTAGTCCCACCTGCCTGCATTTGGTCCATATCCCTCCAAACCTGTGCTATCCATGTACCTGTCTAACTGTTTCTTAAAATTTCAGATAGTGCCAGCCTCAACTACCTTCTCTTATTCCATACACCCACTACCCTTTGTGTGAAAAAGTTACCCCTCAGATTCGTAATAAATCTTTTCCCCTTCACCTTTTTTAAACCTATGTCCTCTGGTCCTCAATTCTAATGCAGAGACTCGACCCGATTATGGGCAGCATGGTAGCACAGCGGTAGAGTTGCTGCCTTACAGCGCCAGAGAAACCCTGGTTCGATCCTGACTACAGGTGCTGTCTGTGTGGAGTTTGCAGTGTACGGGGATCGCTGGTCGACGAGGACTCGGTGGGCCAAAGGGCCTGTTTCCGTACTGTATCTCTAAACTGAACTAAACTAACAGCTATCACTTTGCCTCCACAGATGCTGCTGGACCTGCTAAGTTCTTCCAGGTTTGTTTTTTTCCACTGGATGTTCTCCTGCTTCTATTTTCATCCATTTTGATTCAAGTTGAGTCTATTGTCATTTGCAGTAATACAGTGATATACAAGTACAATGAAAAAGCTTGCCCGCAGCAGCATCACAGTCACATAGACAACAGCCAGAAACGTAAATTATAAACAAATTGCACATGAATTTTACGAGGCAGTTAAAATAAAACGACCGGGCAAAAAATAAGACATTAGTGAAAAGACATTCATTCATCATTGCCAGTTCTAATGGTGAATCTTTCTTTACTATACTAGAGCAGAGCCTAATACACATTGTAGGAATTCCATCCCTTTATCCAATTTCTTCAGTTCAGTCAATATTGGAATTACTGAAGTCCCCCATGTTTTTATCTTACGTCATAGTCAGGGAGTGATACAGCATGGAATCAGGTCCTTCGGCCCAACTTGCCCACACCGGCCAACATGTCCCAGATGCACTAGTCCCACCTGCCTGCATTTGGCCCATTTCCCACTAAGCCTGTCCTATCCAAGTACCTGTCTAACTGTTGCTTCTTCTTCTTCCGTGTGGCGTGCACAGCCTAAAGTTGTTGGACAACTTGTTCTATTCGATCTTCCGTTTGTGCACGTCGAGTTGATTGCATTAGTCGAAACAGGGCGGACCACGTGAAGGTTGCAATCTTTCACCCCTAACTGTTGCTTAAACGTTGGGATAGTCCCAACCCTAACTACATCCTTTGGCAGCTTGTTCCATACACCCACCACCCTTTGTGTGAAAAAGTTACCCCTCAGATTCCTATTAAATATTTTCCCCTTCACCTTAAACCTATGTCCTCTGGTCCTCGATTTACCTACTCTGGGCAAGAGACTCTGTGCATCTACCCGATCTATTCCTCTCATGATTTGATTATGTGCATCCCTTATTCTTTTAATTTGTCTTCACTTTTGTTCTTCCATCTATTTTTCACTATTATATTCTGTAGACACCACTCATTAGCATCATTTATCCTTTATAAATGTTTATCGTCCTCTAAATTAATTCTGATTCTGTTTTCATTATCAGCGCATTCTCTTTTCCCAACTGGCATCATTTTATCCCTAATAACTACTGTTGATCCACCTGCCTTATTTAGAGTCACAGGGAGAGGCAGCTCAGAAACAGGACCTCTGGGCCCACTAAATTCACACCAACCGACCATAAGCTTACCTTAATCCCATTTTTAACGTCTCTCCATGTGCTTATCAACTCTCCACAGATTCTGCACTCATCTGAAATTTATAGGGGCCAAGTAATCTAGCAACCAGCATGGCTTTGGGATTTGGGAGGAAACCTGAGCACCTGGACCAAACCCACGTGGCAACAGGAAGAATGTGGATCAGAAGAACGTGTACACTCCCTGTAGACACCGTTGGAGGTCAAGGTTGAATCTGGCTCTCCAGAACTGTGAGGCAGCAGTTTATTTAATTTTAGTTTAGTTTAGAGATAGAGCGCGGAAACAGGACCTTCGTTCCGCTGAGTCCGCGCCGACCAACGATCCCCGCACACTAATGGGCCTGTCCCACTGTACCAGCTAATTCAAGAGTTCTCCCAAGTTTCCCCTGATTCGAACTCGGAGAATTACGGTAATAGCCGCTTGTAGGTACTCGGGGCTCTCGTGGACATTTTTCAACATGTTGAAAAATCTTCATGAGTCTTCCCGAGCTTACCGCGTTTCCCGAGTACCTGCTGTTAGCGTTACGAGCCGCTAAGAGATGCCCCTGAGCTCCGACGTACCCACTACGTACATTCTACGTGCTTACCATGAGTTTGATTTTCTTTTAAACTCGGGAGAGCTCTTGAATTACCCCGTACAGTGGGACAGGCCCCTTAACACTATCCTACACAATAGAGGATTTTTACCGAAGCCAATTAACCTACAAACTTTAGAGTGTGGGAGGGAATCTGAGCACCTGGAGATAATCCACGCGGTCACAAGGAGAACATGCAAACTCTGCACAGACAGCACCCGTAGCCAGGATCGAGCCCGGGTCTCTGGCATGGTAAGGTAGCAACTCTACCGCTGAGCCACTGTGCCGCCCCGTTGCCTACCTTTTGGACCAAATGATGGCACTCTTGAATCCTCTCCCTCCCCATGGCTTTTTTGAACTCACAGTCCTTCTCCTGCTTGGATCATTTTGTAAATACTCACTGTCTAATTAGCCCTCTGGGAACGATTATTCCTGTCAGAGAGCCTGCAACTGGCAAAGCCAGTATTTGGTACACATCCCTGGGCCAAGTGGTTTAATTAGGCTATTTCAGCAGTTAGTGTTGCAGTCACACATAAACTGGATGAGGTAAGGACTACAGGCTTTCTTGCTAATGGATATGGGTGGCGTTTCAGGTCGAGACCCTTCTTCAGACTGAGAGTCAGGGGAGAGGGAGACATGGAGATAAGGAAGGGAGAGGTGTGAAAATACGTCAAAGGGGACTATGATCAAGGAAATGTAGAATGTAGAATTGAATTTTGATACAACAATGTACCATTCTACATCATCGCTCCCTTTGATCAGTGTTTTCACACCTTACCCTTCCATATCTCTAAGTCTCCCTCTCCCCGATTCGTAGTCTGAAGAAGGGTCTTGACCCGAAACATCACCCATTCCTTTTCTCCAGCTGAGTTAGTCCAGCATTTTGTGTCTATCTTCGGTGTAAAGCAGTTCCTTCCGACACAATGTTCATTTCACAGCTTGTTTCGAATCATTCGTGCTATCTTCTGAAAATAACCACTTGAGTTTGTACTTTGAATAAATCAGCACCAACTGCTCACGTCAACATGAAGCAAATACCCTCCACCGATCACTCGTTGAAATGTTATTTCTGCACGTGAGTTTTAAATAATAAACTTTATTCAGGGTAAAAATATATACAAAAGCGGAACTGTGCCGACATTCTCGGAGGCTATACTGACGTTCAATGCATCGTAACGTAGTGTTTACACGATTTTACCCGACTGTTCAGTCACTCTACACCCCCACCAGAAAGACCTTAAAACCCACCGTTTCTTCCTTGACCACAGAACCAGCCAATTTCCCTCCACTAACGCGCTCCTCCACCAAGTGGAGCAGGTCCTAACCCATAACAACTTCTCCTTCAACTCCTCCCATTAAAAAAAAAGCAGTCTGAAGAAGGGTCTCGATCCGAAACGTCACCCATTCCTTCTCTCCAGAGATGCTGCCTGTCCCGCTGAGTTACTCCAGCATTTGATGTCAATCTTCGATGTAAACCAGCATCTGCAGTTCCTTCCTGCACCTTCGCCACTCATGTGGCCTCCTGGGGTGATATCCCTTCCCTTTTTGGAGGAGGGTCTCCACATACCTGCCCCCCCAATGCCAAGCAGCGGAGAGACCCTAGACTGCCTTCAGAGCTAGAGATAGTGGCCTGGTGCTCGTCAGTGGGGTCATGGTCCTGGGGTAAGTAGGAGGAAGTGTCCGAGAGTTGGCGCGTGGCCTCAGCTTTGTAGAGATCGACCCACCAGACTACCACGGCACCTCCCTTGTCGGCGGGTTTGATAACCCAGTCTGGGTTGTTGCAGAGTGAGTCAATGGCAGTGCGTTCAGGGGGGAGAAGAGATTGGAGTGAGACAGGGGAGTGGAGAAGTTGAGGCGGTTGATGTCCCGACGGCAGTTTTGGATAAAGACCCTAGACTGTGGTCCTCCCCCACAGAGCCTTGGCGCTGGCTACACCGGGTTTCATTGCGTCCCTCAGCGCGTACTCCTGCAGTCTGGAGTCACCACTCTCCTTTCCCAGATCCATTCCCCAACCCTTTGGGATGAAGCGTCTTGTCGTGGACTGAGTCCTAACCATCCACTTTCCACCGAGAGCACGTCTGATTCACATTCTGTTGCGAGCCCAATTTCTTCGCACCCTAGCTATCATTCTGGATCAAAGACATCCAGATTAGTCTTGGCAACAATAAAATGGAGCACCTGTTAATGTTAGTGATCAGAACAGTTACATCATTCCTGTTAATTACAATGATCTGAACACTTTTGAACCAATGCCATTAATCAAACCCATCCAAAAGTTGCCTGATCTGTTGTACCACTGCCGCTAGAGAAGAAAATAACAACTGCGCTATTTCAGTTCAGTTCCATTTAGTTTATTGTCACGTTTGTATACTTGGTATAAGTGTAAATTGTCCCTAGTGCGTGTAGGCTTGTGAAGGGATCGCTGGTCGGCACGGACTCGGTGGGTCGAAGGGCCCGTTTCCGCGCTGTATCTCTAAACTAAACTAAACGTGTACCGAGGTACAGTGGAAAGCTTTTGTTGCGTGCTATCCAGTTAGCGGAACGACAATACATGATTACAATCGAGCCATTTATAGTGTATAGATACATGATAAGGGAATAATGTTTAGTGCAAGGTAAAGTCTGTAGAGTCCGATCAAAGATAGTCCGAGGGTTACCAATGAGGTAGATAGTAGTGGTTGCAGTAGGATGGTCCTGTTGCCTGATAACAGCTGGGAAGAGACTTTCCCTGAATCTGGAGGTGTGCACTGCCCAACGGGAGAGGGGAGAAGAGAAGATTTGTACCGGTATCAGGGGTTAAGGGGGGAAGGCAGGAGAATGGGGTTAGGAGGGAGAGATAGATTAGCCGTGATTGAATGGTGGAGTAAACTTGATGGGCCGAATGACCTAATTCTGCTCCTATCACTTATGAAGAGTGAGTGGCCAGGGTACGGCCCGTCCTTGATTTTGCTCTTGGCCATGCTGAGGCAGCATGAGGTGTAAATCGAGTCATTGGAAGGTTTGTGTGATGGTTTGGGCTGCGTCCACAATTGGCTGCAATCATCATCTGACAAGCAGTGATTGACATTGCAGCAGCACCTTTGCTTCATTACTGTTAATGAGTGATTAAAATGGTAATTGTGCAAATTCGCATTTGTTACTAATTAATGATTGAAATAGTTGCAACATTAATAGCATCGTCATTGCGCCAGAGCCTCAGAATAAAAGGACGTACCTTTAGAAAGGAGATGAGGAGGAATTTCTTTAGTCAGAGGTGAGAATCTGTGGAATTCATTGACACAGACGGCTGTGGAGCCCATGTCCAATTGGACCGATTGCTCCTAATTGGGCCCCACGCCTAAGGGGGCCTCGCGCTAATTTTTCGTATTTCGTACGGAAATGCGAATTCGCATTGTTAAATACAGATTTATTTTTTTAAACATTCGCCTTGTTAAATACGGATTTTTTTTTTAAACGAACATGGATAAAAACCGCTGCACCGGCCATCAGACAAAAACGATTTGTTAACTACCACTGTTAGCACTTGTTAACAGCCAGTAGTTAATACGTAGTTATATAATATGTCATCAATGCATCGATCCACATTCCTCAGTAAATGTAATTGTGTTTTACTGAATGGGTGGGGTGGGTGGAGGGTGACAGCAGGTGGAGAGATGGTGGGGAAAACGGGAGCACACCGGGACAAGTTGAATCAGTTGTGATCTTATTGAATGACAATACTAGTTCAAAGGACCAATTGGAGGGAGAGTTCCTTTTACAGCATGTGGGGAGTCTGGCCAGGGGTAAAGTTGCGGGGAGGGCAGGAGCGTTGAAAAGGAGGGTGCCGAGGATCATGCCATCAGCCAGCTCAAGAGCGGGTCAGCGGGCGATGGATATCAGGACAGCCGGCAGTGGAGCTTACTCCATGTGTCAGTCCGAGTAACCTCAATTTGGTCCCTTGTTCGTGCTGACACAGGAGTAAGCTCCACTGCCCGCTGTCCTGTTATCCATCACCCGCTGACCCACTCCGCTCTATGATCTTTGCTCTTGAGCTGGCCGCCTCACTGTTCAGAAGGTGCTGAGGTCCCGGCGGCCGCTCATAGCCACACGAGCTGCTTCCCTCCCCGGCCACAATGCAGTGGCTCCGCTCCCGGAACACCGCGGCAGCGGTGAGTGAGTGAGCTGCTGGCATGATCCCCGACCTCCTCCTTCTCAACGCTCCTGGCCAGACTTCCCACACGCTGTGAAAGGAACTTTCCCTCCAATTGGTCCTTTGAACTAGTATTGTCATTCAAAAAGATCACAACTGATTCAACTTGTCCCGCTGTGCTCCCGTTTTTCCCACCATCTCTCCACCTGCCATCACCCTCCTCCCCCCACCCATTCAGCAATTCAGAAAGAAGGAGATTTGGAAGCCTTAGGCAAATTGAATTGTTACTTTCTTTATTTTTATTTTTTATTTTTATGGAGAGGAGAACAATCAGCGCATGCGCGGTTTAAGATTTTTAAAAAGCCGACTGACTGCCTACCCGGAGTAATTACTCACGGCACGTGCCTGAATATGACTCATTTATAATTATATATTTATATTTCTATGAAAATTGTTCCCAATTGGGCCCCGCACCTCCTAAGGCCGGCCCTGCTTACAGCCCCAGAGACCCAAGTTCGATCCTGACCACGGGTGTAGTCTGCACATTCTCCTTGTGGCCTGCATGGGTTTTCTCCAGAATCTCCGGTTTACCTCCCATACTCCAAAGATGTACAGGTTTTTTCTTTCCATGCTGTGTCTCCAAATGAAACGAAACAAAACATTCTCGATCAGTACGGGTGTCGGGGAATGCGGGGAGAATGGGGTTGAGAGGGAGAGATAGATCAGCCAGGATTGAAAGTAGACCTGATGGCTTAATTCCGTTCTCTGAACCTATGAACTTATGAAACAGTGATTGAAACGGGGACAATACAGTTGCAGGGTTGTTGTTCCTAATGATCAAAGTAATGATTGCAATGACACACTCTTTGCATAAATTTGTGGTTGAAATAGTGCCTGCTCTGCTGAACCATTGCTGTGAATTCGTAGCCATGAACATGTTCGCACATGATCGCACTAATCAACACAGAGACCTCACTATTGCAGATTTCCTCCTAATTGGTGGTCGAAATGGTGAATTGTCTGTCGTCCCATTTTTTTTTTTTTTTAATATTTTAATTTTATTAGAAGTACAATCATATGGCATCAAAGTGCCTAATATATATTGACATCATACATTTTATGTACAGCTTCTTTTTTTTAAAATTATAATGAAGAAGAAAAAGAAAAAGAGAATATTGAATAAAAGATTGAAAAACGTGAGATATGTGTGAAAAAGAAAAAAAAGGGTGAAAGAAGAAAAGTGAAGAAAAGAAAATAGAAAGAAAGAGTGTAGAAAATAAAAAAAGAAAAATAAGGAGATCGTTATTTATAATCTTGCCCATCCCTCACCCAGTCCTGGAACAGTTAGCTTCTACAATTGTGTTGCACCATATGTCATCCCATTTCTGTTAAGTGACGATCAAAGTAGTAACTGCACGGGAGCAGTATTGCTGCAAATTGACGATGGAAATGGTGACTGCATTGCAGCTGCATTGCTGCTCGTTAATGATCACTCATGGGTGCACTGTGGTGGCCTTGCTATTCATTGGCAACTGAAACAGTGACTGCACTGTTGTAGCAGTGTTGCTGAATACTGATGGAGACAGGAATCTAAAACCAGAGGGCACAGGGTTAAGCTGAGAGGGGAGAGATTTAAGAGGGATCTCAGGGGCAACCTCTTCACTCAGAAGGTAGTCTGTATCTGGAGCGTGCTGCTAGAGGAACCTATAGGATACAAATACGACTAAAAAGACATTTGGACAGATGTATGTAGGAAGGAACTGCAGATGCTGGTTTAAACCGAAGATAGACACAAAAAGCTGGAGTAACTCGGCGGGAAAGGCAGCAACTCTGGAGAGAAGGAATGGGTGATGTTTCTGGTCGAGACCCTCGTTCGAGACCGAAGAAGGGGCTCGACCCGAAACGTCACCCATTCCTTCTTTCCAGAGATGTTGCCTGTCCCGCTGAGTTACTCCAGCTTTTTGTGTCTATCATTTGGACAGATAGATGGATATGAGGGATCTGGGCCAAATGCAGGCAAATGGGACTACCCCAATATGCCAACGTGGTCAACATGGACACGGTGGGCCAAAGGGCCTGTTTTTCATTACTTCAAAAGACTGTGAGTGTTCCTCATGAGCTTGTACACCTCAATAAGGTCACCTTAATTGGTTTAAGCATTTCCATCAGCATATTCCATTGAAGGTAGACAAAAATGCTGTAGAAACTCAGCGGGTGAGGCAGCATCTATGGAGCGAAGGAAATAGGCGATGTTTCGGGCCAAAACCCTTCTTCAGACTCATGTGAGGGTGGGGGCGGCGGGAAGAAGAAAGGAAGAGGTGGAGCCAGAGGGGTGAGGGAGAGCTGAGAAGGGGAGGAGACAGTAGGGACTACCTGAAATTAGAGAAGTTAATGTTCATGCCGCTGGGGTGCAGACTGCCCAAGCGGAATATGAGGTGCTGCTCCTCCAATTTACGGTGGTCCTCACTCTGGCCATGGAGGAGGCCCAGGACAGAAAGGTCGGATTCGGAATGGGAGGGGAAGTTGAAGTGCTGAGCCACCGGGAGATCAGGTTGGTTATTGCGAACCGAGCGGAGGTGTTCGGCGAAGCGATCGCCAAGCCTACGCTTGGTCTCACCGATGTAGAGCAGCTGACACGTAGACACATTCCATTGCCGCAGCATGTCCCGAAAGGGACGTGATAGGCGCTATAGAAATTCAAGCCTTTTGCTTCAGGACAAGACTGGTGTTTGCCTTGGGTACAGGAAACTCATAATGTGCCTTCCCTGGGATATATTAGTTTCCATGACTCTAATTGTCACGCAACAAGATCCTGAAAACGTGATGGACAAAAATCTGCCCACGGATATTGGATCACTGGAAATTTTACACCCACCTTGCTCCCCAAAAAGATGGTACCTTTTAGCAGCGTGGCAACTCCCCATACCACAGCACAGGAGCATCAGCCAAGAATGCTGAATTGAGACCTGAACACACGGCAGCCACGTACCTCACCAACACACAGAAAATCCATCAGAAATACAATTCTAATCTGAATCAAATGGATATTAGTGGAAAGTGGAAGGTGCGCCTCATATAACAAAAAGAAGAGCCTTAATTTGTCTGACACTTTTCATCACTTCACAAGGTCTCAAAGGTTTTCAAAGCCCACAATATAGATTTGAAACGCGCTCTGGTTATTACTTATTCTGACTTTGCTGACTTTGGAGCCGGGAGCAGTAATTGGGTCGAAAAATCTTCTATCTTCATAATGATTGTCACAAAAAAATCAAAGGCTCTCACACCTGCAATAAACAGCCTTTTATAATGGATCTCTGTACTTTAAAATCTGTTATTAGTTTTCTTACGAGTTCTCTCGGCGTTCAAACAAACCACTATCTACACAGAAAGACCTCGATGACAATAGAAATATCAGACTCACAGTCTTCAATGGTAATTCCCCTTCAAGTAGTGCAAAGCTTGGTTTAAATTCGATAGACATAAAATGCTAGAGTAATTTAACGGGTCAAGCAGCATCCCTGGAGAAAAAGGATGGGTGACATTTTGGGTCAAGTGGACCTCAAATAGTCTTACCAGGTGAGGCAGAGGTTCACTTGCTCCTCCTCCAACCTCATCTACTGTCTCCGCTGTTCCAGGTGTCAAGTTCACTACATCGGTGAGACCAAGCGCAGGCTCGGTCATCGTTTCACTGAACACCTCCGTTCAGTCCGTCTTAACCTACCTGATCTCCCGGTGGCCCAGCACATCAACTCCCCCTCCCATTCCCAATCTGACCTTTCTGTCCTGGGCCTCCTCCATTGTCAGAGTGAGGCCCAGCACAAATTGGAGGAACAGCACCTCATATTTCGCTTGGGTAGCTTACATCCCAGCGATATGAACATTGACTTTTCTAACTTCAGATAGCCCTTGCTTTCTCTCTCCATCCCCTTCCCCTTTCCCAGTTCTCCCACAAGTCTTACTGTCTCCGCCTACCTTCTACTTTTGTCCCGCCCCCTCCCCTGACATCAGTCTGAAGAAGGGTCTCGACCCGAAATGTCGCCCATTCCTTCTCTCCAGAGATGTTGCCTCACCCGCTGAGTTACTCCAGCATTTTGTGCCTTCATGATGGTGCAGATGGACATATTGGTTGGTGTGGGCATGTTGGGCCAAAGGGCTTGTTTGTGTGCTGACTATGAATCTATAAATGAGAGAATATGAAGTGAGGTTATTAAACAAATGGTTAGGATGTGCAGGAAAGAACTGCAGATGCTGGTTTAAATCAAAGGTAGACCCAAAATGCTAGAATAACTCAGCGGGACAGGCAGCATCTCTGGAGAGAAGGAATGGGTGACGTTTCGGGTCGAGACCCTTCTTCAAAAATGTTTGTTAAGTTAGCAGAGTAATAATGATTATGTTGTTTTACCCACAGTCAATAAATTGACAATTACAATAAGAATTCTTCAATCTTAGGATTAATTTTATTTAACCTTGCAAAGTTAAATTTAACAGTCTGGGAATTAAGCCAATGTTTATACCCAGGGCTTCACAGTGACATGAGATTATCTTTGTCTTGTATCTTTGCTTTTAGTCACCTGTAGATGAGCAATTATTCAATGCCTTAGCACATCATCACACAGCACCATTCCCAAGTGCTTTGCCTGCCACCGAGAGCTCTGGATGTGACTTGACCCTTTGTGTGTAAAACACAATAGGATTGTAAATCGGCAAACAATCAGATAAGCTTAAGATAGACACAAAATGCTGGAGTAACTCAACAGGACAGGCAGCATCTTTGGAGAGAAGGAATGGGTGACATTTCGGGTCGCGAACTGAAACGCCACCCATTCCTGCTCTCCAGAGATGCCGCCTGTCCCGCTGACTTACTCCAGCATTTTGTGTCTACATTCGGTTTAAACCAGCATCTGCAATTCCTTCCTACAGAATCAGATAAGCTTTCTGTTTGACTGGCATTGGTTTACGAAACGATGTCAGAGGCTTCATCAATTGGTCCAGCAACAATGGTGGGTTTATATATTGTATAAAGTAAAACTAGTGGGCAGGTGATCAGCGCAGACTCAATAGACAATAGACAACATTGAATCGGCAACACCGCCATTCAATGTGATCATGGCTAATCATCCCCAATCAGTATCCCGTTCCTGCCTTCTCCCCATATCCCCTGACTCCGCTATTTTTAAGAGCCCTATCTAGCTCTCTCTTGAAAGCATCCAGAGAACCTGCCTCCACCGCCCTCTGAGGCAGAGAATTCCACTCTCTGTGAGAAAAAGTGTTTCCTCGTCTCCGTTCTCAGTGGGCCGAAGGGCCTGTTTCCACGTTGTATCCCTAAACTGGACAATAAACTCAATTTAAATAATCCACCAACATGCTTACAAGACAAATAAATAGTCTGGATCTTCTTGCTTGATATAAGATGAACTCCACGACCATTCCAATATGTGGATGTTGGTGCAGAAGGCACCAGAATGTTGTGTTCTTTCCCTCAGTGTTTTCCCTCAGTATTATTCTGGTTAAGGTCACTAGACTGATAGCCTGTCTTCTGCACCATCAACCCTGACATGTGAGTTTGAATTCCATTGTGTCTGCAGGCAGTTTAGATCAAGCAACTAAATATAACGGAAATGTCAACAAAAGCTGATCTCAGGAATGATGGACTTCAACCACAAACAGTACAGCACACGAACGGGCCCTTCGGCCCATATTGTTTGTGCTGAACATGATGCCAAATTAAAATGATCTCAGCTGCCTGTACATTAGTGATAATTTTTCAAAACTCTTTAGATTCTGGAGTAGTTCCTGAGGATTGGAGGGTAGCAAACGTAACCCCACTTTTTAAAAAGGGAGGGAGAGAGAAAACAGGGAATTACAGACCAGTTAGTCTAACGTCGGTAGTGGGGAAACTGCTAGAATCAGTTATTAAAGATGGGATAGCAGCACATTTGGAAAGTGGTGAAATCATTGGACAAAGTCAGCATGGATTTATGAAAGGTAAATCATGTCTGACGAATCTTATAGAATTTTTCGAGGATGTAACTAGTAGAGTGGATAGGGGAGAACCAGTGGATGTGTTGTATCTGGACTTTCAGAAGGCTTTCGACAAGGTCCCACATAAGAGATTAGTATACAAACTTAAAGCACGTGGTATTGGGGGTTCAGTATTGATGTGGATAGAGAACTGGCTGGCAAACAGGAAGCAAAGAGTAGGAGTAAACGGGTCCTTTTCACAATGGCAGGCAGTGACTAGTGGGGTACTGCAAGGCTCAGTGCTGGGACCCCACCTATTTACGATATATATTAATCATTTGGATGAGGGAATTGAATGCAACATCTCCAAGTTTGCGGATGACACGAAGCTGGGGTCAGTGTTAGCTGTGAGGAGGATGCTCGGAGGCTGCAAGGTGACTTGGATAAGCTGGGTGAGTGGGCAAATGCATGGCAGATGCAGTATAATGTGGATAAATGTGAGGTTATCCACTTTGGTGGCAAAAACAGGAAAGTAGACTATTATCTGAATGGTGGCCGATTAGGAAAAGGGGAGATGCAACGAGACCTGGGTGTCATGGTACACCAGTCATTAAAAGTAGGCATGCAGGTGCAGCAGGCAGTGAAGAAGGCGAATGGTATGTTAGCATTCATAGCAAAAGGATTTGAGTGTAGGAGCAGGGAGGTTCTACTGCAGTTGTACAGGGTCTTGGTGAGACCATACCTGGAGTATTGCGTACAGGTTTGGTCTCCTAATCTGAGGAAAGACATTCTTGCCATAGAGGGAGTACAGAGAAGGTTCACCAGACTGATTCCTGGGATGTCAGGACTTTCATATGAAGAAAGACTGGATAGACTCAGTTTGTACTCGCTAGAATTTAGAAGATTGAGGGGGGATCTTATAGAAGCATACAAAATTCTTAAGGGGTTGGACAGGCTAGATGCAGGAAGATTGTTCGCGATGTTGGTGAAGTCCAGAACAAGGGGTCACAGTTTAAGGATAAGGGGGAAATCTTTTAGGACCGAGATGAGGAAAAAAAAATTCACACAGAGAGTGGTGAATCTCTGGAATTCTCTGCCACAGAAGGTAGTTGAGGCCAGTTCATTGGCTATATTTAAGAGGGAGTTAGATGTGGCCCTTGTGGCTAAAGGGATCAGGGGCTATGGAGAGAAGGCAGGTACAGGATACTGAGTTGGATGATCAGCCATGATCATATTGAATGGCAGTGCAGGCTCGAAGGGCCAAATGGCCTGCTCCTGCACCTATTTTCTATGTTTCTATGTTTCTATGTTCATGATTCAAAACCATTTATTCCCTGCACTTTTATGTGCCTATCTAAAAGCCCCTATCATATCGGCCTCCACCACCAACTCTGGCATTGACATTAGACAATAGACAATAGGTGCAGGAGTAGGCCATTTGGCCCTTCGAGCCAGCACCGCCATTCAATGTGATCATGGCTGATCATCCCCAATCAGTACCCCATTCCTGCCTTCTCCCCATATCCCCTGACTCCGCTGTTTTTAAGAGCCCTATCTAGCTCTCTCCTGAAAGCATCCAGAGAACCGGGCTCCACCGCCCTCTGAGGCAGAGGATTCCACAGACTCACAACTCTCTGTGAGAAAAAGTGTTTCCTCATCTCCGTTCTAAATGGCTTACTCCTTATTCTTAAAATGTGACCCCTGGTTCTGGACTCCCCCAACATCGGGAACATGTTTCCTGCCTCTAGCGTGTCCAAGCCCTTAACAATCTTCTCAGGATTATCTCAGCTGCCTGTACATGATTCAAAACCATTTATTCCCTGCACTTTTATGTGCCTACCTAAAAGCCCCAATCATATCGGCCTCCAGCACCAACTCTGGCATTGCAATCCAGTTACCTTACCGCTCTGTGTGTAAAAAAACATGCTCCACACACCTCCATTGGATGTGGAGAGAATGTTTCCACTAGTGGGAGAGTCTAGGACTGGAAGTCATAGCCTCAGAATTAAAGAATGTTCCGTTAAGAAAGAGATGAGGAGGAATTCATTTTGTCAGAGGGTGGTGAATCTGTGAAATTCTGCCACTGAAGGCCACGGAGGCCAAGTCAATGGATATTTTTAAGGCAGAGATAGATTCTTGATCAATATGGGTGTCAGGGGTTATGGGGAGAAGGCAGGAGAATGGGGTTAGGAGAGAGAGATAGATCAGCCATGATTGAATGGCGGAGTAGACTTGATGGGCCGAATGGCCTAATTCAGCTCCTATCATTTATGACCATATAACCATTAAACTTCCCCCCACTCTCACCTTATAGCTATGCCCGCTATTGATGGGCATTTTCACCTTGGGAAAATGGTTCTGGATGTCCACCCCATCTACGCCTCTCATAATTTTAGATACTTCTATCGTCTCCCTCTCAACCTCTGACGTTCCAGAGAAAACAACTCAAGTCTATCCTAGGTCTCCCTGTAGCTGAAGCCTTCTAATCCAGGCAACATACTGATAAAATTGAAACCACAGTAGATGTCATAAAAAACCAATCTGGTTCCTAAATGCCCTTTGGGGAAGGAAATCTGCTGACCTGATTTAATCCATCACTAAAGTTCATAAATTCGTAAATTCAGGGAGAAGAATAAAGGGAATCGACCCATCATGTCTACTACGCCATTCAATCATGGCTGATCTATCTTTCCCTCCCAACTCCATTTTCCTGCCTTCACCCTCTAACCCCTGACACCCGTACTAATGAAGAATCTGGCCATCTCTGCCTTCAAAATATCCATTGACGGCCTCCACAGCAATGAATTCCACAGATTCACCACCCTCTGACTAAAGAAATTCCTCCTCATCACCTTTCTGTAGGTACGATGGTCCTTAGACTCTCCGGCTAGTGGAAACATCCTTGCCACACTCTCCCTATCAAGGCCTTTCACTATTTGGTAAGTTTCAATGAGGTACTCGTCATCCTTCTAAAGTCCAGTGAGTAGAGGCCCTGTGCCATCAAACGCTTATCATATGTTAAACCAATATTCCTGGTGTTAACCCAATCATTCCCAAAAGTGCCTCCAAACCCATTGATGAGGTGGATCCTTAACAGCTTCCTCAATCCCAATTGAAGATGGACAATAAATGCAGTCGGTGCCGTTATTGTCTGCATCTTGTGAATATGTAAATGAATGAAATGTTCATCACTACTCATTTTAGTTTAGCCTAGTTTAGATTAGAGATACAGTGCAGAAACAGGCCCTTCGGCCCACCGATTCCGCACCGACCAGTGATCCCCACACATTAACACGACCCTACACACTCTGGGGACAATTTTACATTTATACCAAGCCAATTAACCTACAAACCTGTACATCTTTGGAGTGTGGGAGGAAACTGAAGATCTCGAAGAAAACCCACGCAGGTACAAACTCCCTACAGACATGCAACTGTGGTCAGGATTGAACCTGGGTCTCTGGTGCTGTAAGGTAGCAACTCTGCCGCTGTGCTACCGTGCTGCCCCTTGGAATGCTTCAGGGAGATCTAGCCAAAGTCTGCTGATCTCACGAGGCCCATCACCATTGTTTGACATCCCTTAACATCAGCAGGTGAGCAACCGTTCCAAAGGTGCGTTAACCTCATCAGGTAATTGCTCTGGTTCTGTCACAGGAGGTGCTTGTGCAGCCACGTACAGGCTTGTGCAGCATTCATTGAATACATTAGCGCAATTCTGACATGGTTTTGTTAACCTGCTTGGAGGAACACACAGCTTTGCTCATCGTCATCCATTACTTAAGCAGGGATGCCTTTCAACTGAAGCACATCCAGGCGTTCAGTCTGAAAGAAACCTTCAATAAGGTCGGTCACTGGCTCGCCTGATAAATCCTCTTCAGAAGGCTGGCGTGCGCCAAAGATCCCGCACACTTCCTTAAACTTGCCGGCGGTATGGTGGCGCAGCGGTAGAGTTGCCTCCTTATAGCGCCAGGGACCCGGGTTCAATCCTCACCACGGGTGTTTGTCTGTACGGAGTTTTTTACCTTCTCCCCGGGACCTGCATCAGTTTTCTCAGAGATCTTCCGTTTCCATCCACCACTCCAGAGACATACAGCGTTGTAGGTTAATAGGCTCGGTAAAATAGTAAATTGTCTCGAGAGTGTGCAGGATAGTATTAAGGGCCTGTCCCACTTTCACGACCTAATTCACTACCTCTGGCGAGTTTGCCCTTGACTCACACTCACAGCATGGTCGTCACAAGGTCGTAGTAGGTCGTAGGTAGGTCGTAGCAGGCCGTGATGCTAGTCGTAGGTACTCATGGCATCACATAGGTCGGGCGTTTTTCTAGCCTGATGAAAAACGCCCACGAGTAAAAAAGGTCATGAATTAGGTCGTGAAAGTGGGACAGGCCCTTAAGGGTGCTGGGTTAGTTGGTCGGCGCGGATTCGGTGGGCTGAAAGGCCTGTTTCCACACTGTAGATCTAAACTAAACTAAACTAAACTAAGGTGTGCAAAAATAGGTATTCAATAGGAAGAACGCACCAAATTAAACAAATAGAACTATTGTCATTTAGCTCCCATTAAAGTGTATGCATTTTAATGATCAATTACTTGTCATTAAATTACACACTGTGTAAATAATTTGAAGTTATATCCCTATAATTAAAAGTGGCTATCTCTCTCAGACTTGTGCTCACATCAATAAGCAGATCATTTGGTCATATAATTTCATTGCTGTCCACAATTCAGCAATCACAAATATAAAATGCCCAGGAATGGCCTGGTCATGGAAGGTGCTTTAAGAAATGCTACCTCCTTTATTTCTTTATCTAAGTATCAATTATCTCAAGTTGATAGAGATACTTAAGACATAGGTTCAAGGTGAAGGGGGAAAGGGGTGACTTTTTCACACAAAGGGTGGTGGGTGTATGGAATGAGCTGCCGGAGGAGGTAGTTGAGGCAGGGACTATCCCAACATTTAAGAAGCAGTTAGACAGGTACATGGATAGGAAAGGTTTAGAGGGATATGGACCAAATGCAGGCAGGTGAGACTAGTGTTGATGGGACATGTTGGTCGGTGTGAGGAAGTTAGGCCGAAAGGCTTGTTTCCACGCTGTATAACTCTCCATGACTCTATCTATCCCAAAAAAGTGTTCCTGAACAGAGTCACTGAAAAGTGTTATTAGTTTAGTTTAGACACAAAAAGCTGGAGTAACTCAGCGGGACAGGCATCATCTTTGGCGAGAAGGAATGGGTGACGTTTAGGGTCGAGAACCTTCTTCAGACTGGTTAGGGATAAGGGAAATAAGAGATATAGATGATGGGGTGGGAGATTGCAACCTTCACGTGGTCCGCCCTGTTTCGACGAATGCAATCAACCTGGCGTGCACAATCAAATAAGATCAAATAGAACAAGTTGTCCTACAACTTTAAGGGCCTGTCCCACTGTACGAGGTAATTCAAGAGTTCTCCCGAGTTTCCCCTGATTCGAACTTGAGGAATTACGGTAATAGCCGTTCGTAGGTACTCGGGGCTCTCGTGGACATTTTTCACAGTGCTGAAAAAACGTCACGAGTTACCGCGTTTCCTGAGAACCTGCCGTTAGCGTTACGAGCCGCTACGAGACATCCACGAGCTCCGACGTAGCCGCTACATACATTCTACGTACTTACCACGAGTTTGATTTTTGTTTAAACTCGGGAGAGCTCTTGAATTACCTCGTACAGTGGGACAGGCCCTTTAGGCTGTGCACGCCATACGCAAGAAGAGAAGAAGATATAGATGATGATGTAGAGAGATAAAGAACAATGAATGAAAGATATGAAAAAAGTTACGATGATAAAGGAAACAGGCCATTGTTAGCTGTTTAGTTTAGATTAGTTTATTATTGTCACATACACAGTACGGTGAAAAGTTTTTTTGCATGCTGTCCAGTCAAAGAAAAGATTATGCATGGTTACAATCAAGCCGTCCACAGTGTTCAGATAAAAGATAAAGCCTGACCTGCTGTGTATTCTCAGAATTTCCTCTTATTATTGTCAATTTTTGCTCTGACATCATTGATACTTTGTGCTGTATCTTCGATCTGTGAAGCTATAGGGCCTGTCCCACTTGGGCGACCTAATCCGGCGAGTTTGTCTTCGATTCATACTCGCAGCATGATCGACACAAGGTCGTAGGAGGTCTTCGTAACTCTCCTTCATGCTCGAGAGTGGTCTCCGTGTACTCGAGGCCTCAGCTAGGTCGCCACGTTTTTTTCAATATGTTAAAAAATGCACACGAGTAAAAAAAGGTCACCATGGAAAAAAATCTATACTTTTTTTACTCATAGGTTTAGTCGTAGTAGGTCGTAGTAGGTCGGCATGCAAGTCGTAGCTAGTCGAAGGTAGTCCTAGATAGTCTTCACCATCATCGAAGGGAGGTCGATGGGAGATCGAAGGAGGTCGTCTTCACTCTCCACTATTCGATGTCCAATTTTCCCGAAGTTAGTCGTAGCTAGTCGAAGCTGGTCTTCAACATAGTCGAAGGATGTCTTCAACATGTCATTTTTTCAAACTCTTCTAAACTCGCCAATTAGGTTGCCCAAGTGGGACAGCCCCTTATTTTTCATTATGTCGAATAGTATTCCATCTTTAACCACATGAACACACCTTGTTGTGTACACATATCAAAGCACCCAAAATAGATATCATCCATACATTCTGATTGATGAAATTTCATTTAACTATTATTTTCCAGGAATTTTTTTCCTTCATAAATTGAAGTATTATTGTAGTCCAATGATCAATTCGTCTTCCCATCCATTGTCAATTGCTGAGAAGATAAAATGGCACGATGTGGGCCTCAATGGATTAGTTTATTGTCACGTGTACCGAGGTACAATGGAAAGCATTTTGTTGCGTGCTAACCAGTCAGCGGAAAGATAATATATGATCACAATCGATATGTCCACAGTCTACAGATATAGGATAAAGGGAATAACATTTAGTGCAAGAGAATGTCTGGTAAAGTCTCAGTAAAGATAATTTGAGGGTCTTCAATGAGGTAGATAGTAGCTCAGGGCTGCTCTCCAGTTGTTGGTAGGATGGTTCGGTTGCCTGATAACAGCTGGGAAGAAAGTGTCCCTGAATCTGGAGGTGTGCGTTTTCAAATTTCTGTTCCTCTTGCCTGATGGGAGAAGGGAGAAGAGGGAGTGACCGGGGAGAGAGTGGTCCTCGAATATCCTGGTAGCCTTGCCCAGGCTGCGTAAAGTGTAGATGGAGTCGATGAAAGGGAGGTTGGTTTGCGTGATGGTCTGGGCAGTCAGCGTCCGGAATTCTCTGCAATTTCCTGCGGATTTGGAAGGAGCTGTTCCCAAACCATGCTGTGATACATCCCAATAGGTCCAGGAAATAGAAGTCCAGGACAAGGGGTCACAGCTTAAGGATAAGGGGGAAATCCTTTAAGACCGAGATGAGAAAAAACTTTTTCACACAGAGAGTGGTGAATCTCTGGAACTCTCTGCCACAGAGGGTAGTTGAGGCCAGTTCATTAGCTATATTTAAGAGGGAGTTAGATGTGGCCCTTGTGGCTAAAGGTATCAGGGGGTATGGAGAGAAGGCAGGTACGGGATACTGAGTTGGATGATCAGCCATGATCATATTGAATGGCGGTGCAGGCTCGAAGGGCCGAATGGCCTACTCCTGCACCTATTTTCTATGTATCTATGTATCTAATATAATGCTTTCTACGGCGTATCTGTCGAAGATGCGTTAATAGATCCGTTAATCACTGAATGGTGTCAGGGGTTATGGGGAGAAGGCAGGAGAATGGGGTTAGGAGGGAATGATACATCAGACATGATTGAATGGCAGACGATGGGCCGAATGGCCTAATACTATTCCTACCACTAATGAACATGAATTTAAGAATGGATCTTGCTATGTACACTTTGCTGGGAGTAATAAACACTCACTCTTCCTCCAGCCAAAGAACAGGGTCAGATGGTGAAGCATGCCTTTCATTCCAGACTGGGATGGGAGATGAGTGTACGAAGGAAGGGGGAAGGGGAGGGGTGACTGGGGAAGAGTGGAGGTGGTTGGAGAAATTGGTGCTCACTTGGATGGGGAAGGGGCATTACATAGGTTTAAGGTGAAGGGGAAAAAGATTTAATGGGAATCTGAGGACACCTTTTCCACACAAAGAGTGATGGGTGTATGGAACAAGCTGCCAGAGGAGGTGGTTGAACCAGGGACTATCCCAACATTTAAGAAAAAGTTAGACAGGTACATGGAAAGGACAGGTTTGGACCAAATGCGGACAGGTAGGACTAGTGTTGCTGGGACATGTTGGCCGGTGTTGGGCCGAAGGCCTGTTTCCACACTGTGTCACTCTATGACTCGCCTTAAACATGGAAAAATCAATGTTCATACGTAATGTGCAGGGAAGAAACTGCAGGTGCTCGTTTATCCTACGACCACCCCGGGCCGCGGTGTTTGAGCCGTGGGACTGATTTAACATCACCCGGGGGTATCGCCTCAGCGCAGAGGGAGAAGAGGAGGGAAGAGACTGCAGACCGAAGACTTTTGCCTCCATCACAGTGAGGAGATGCTGGGTGCACTCACTGTGGTGGATGTTAATATGTGTTTATTGTTGTTTTTACTGTATTATATGTATGACTGCTGCAATTTCGTCCAGACTTCGGTCTGAACGACAATAAAGGCATATCTATCTATCTATCTATCTATCTATCTATCTATCTATCTATCTATACTGAAGATGGACACAAGAAGCTGGAGTAACTCAGCGGGGCGGGCAGCATCTCTGGAGAAAATAGGTGTAGAAAGCGGTGGATTGATGGTCGGTAATCTGGGTTGGCTCCGACCTGGGAGGTCTGTAGCCAGAGTCGGAAACCGCTTGTCGCACTCGTTAGCACCTACTCCACAGACAACAATACACCGTTGTGGGCTCCACCGTTCCTTGATCATCGTCGCTGGCTTTGATTTGTCCTTTTGCATTACTTTTCACTCATTTGTTTCTTTGTACCTTTTCCATATCTTTCGTTTCCCCTCCCTGACTCTCAGTCTGAAGAAGGGTCTCAGCCCGGTACCTCATCCCATCCTTTTCTCCAGAGATGCTGCCCGAATCCACCGAGTTACTCCAGCCTTTCAAGTCTATCTTCAATGCTGATACGGTTGCGTTGTAAGCTGGCACTTGACTCACCACTCGTTCAGATTTTTAAAAGCAGCAAAGACAGATGGAGGAGAGCAGCCTTGCCAGACCATTACACTCCCGTCAATGCTCTTCATCAGCCACATAACTTGTTAATCAGTAAATAAAATGCATGTTGGAGCCCAGCCATCAGTGTTGAGAGCATTCCTGAGAGGGAAAGCCAATCGTGCTTGCTGCTGTTGTTCTTCTCAGAAGCGACCACCGGGATTCAGCCCCAATAGACTAAATCTGACTCCCAGCTAGGTTTCACCACTCAGTTTAGTTTAGTTTAGCGTAGAGACACAGCGCGGAAACAGACCCTTCGGCCCCACCGAGTCCGCACCAACCAGCGATCCCCGTGCCCTAACACTATCCCACACACGCTCGAGTCTGAAGAAGGGTCTCGACCCGAAACGTCACCCACTCCTTCTATCCAGAGACGCTGCCTGTCCCGCGATGAAACTGCGATGTCAGGCTGAGATGCAACCTGCCAGAAAACCTTCTGCAGCGCATCTGCTGAAGTTCAAGAGAATTCTCGTGGTCATGCCGGATCTTCTCAGACACCTAAACAAAAATAAAGATGACGCATCTTGTTGATCACCACATCAGTGTGAAGGGACCAACTTATGTTGCTGGCAGTATGGGTGCCTAGGAGCTTAAAGCTCTTGCCCATCACCACAAGGTTCTGTTCCTTTCTCTTTTGCACTTCATTGCATTCATATTTACGTATAAACATACATACATGCTATACATGAATACAATCATACCAGTCATCATATGTTTGAATGGTGTGATTGTACTCATGTACGGGATAATTTGCCTGGGTATCGTGCAAAACAACATATTTCACTATATCTCAGTCCATCGAACCATATTAATAAACCAAATAGCTCCAAACCAATATTCCTAATTTTGATAGCAGAGGTTGGCTGGAGCCTGGATAGAGTGGATGTTTCATCCTCCCCACGTCCACATGGGAGTGTCTAGGATATACCTTTAGAAAGAAGATGAGGAGGAATTTCAGTCGGAGGGTGGTGCATCTGTGGAATTCACTGCGGAGGCCAAGTTATTAGGTATTTTTAAGTCAAGTCAAGTCACATTTATTTATATAGCACATTTAAAAAACAACTCTCGTTGGCCAAAGTGCTTTACATTTGTTATAAGAATAGTATAAACAAACAAACTACATACATATATACATGTAGCCCTCGCTCAGAGGACGTCAAGAAAGGCTTGGGAGTATAGATAAGTTTTTAGTCTTGACTTAAAGGAGTCGATGGAGGGGGCAGTTCTGATGGGAAGGGGGATGCTGTTCCACAGTCTAGGACTGTGCGAAGTTTAAGGCACAGACTGACAGATTCTTAATTAGTACAGGTGATAGGAGTTATGGGGAGAAGGCAGGAGAATGGGGGTTGAGAGGGAAAGATAGATCAGCCATGATTGAATGATGGAGTAGACTTGATGGGCCGAATGGCTAAATTCTGCTACTAGAGCTTTTGGAACTGAGTTGAGATTCTTGCTACTTTCAAAAACAAATTGATAATGTCCTTGTAGTAAAGGAAAATATTATGCATTTGGTCATTAAATATGGCGAAATAATTTATATCTTTTGAGAACAAGATCGTGCCAGTACGCGAGAGTTCGAAGAGTTGAGAGTTGATTGGATTGTGACATTAAACGCCAGCAGCACTCGAGAGGATTAATGCATGATGTTCTCTCCCATGAAAGTGGGACACATCGTAAGAACACAGAAGATAGAAGCAAAATTTTGGAGTAACACAGCGGGGCAGGCGGCATCTCTGGAGGTAAAGAATGTGCGAAGTTTCGGGTCGAGGCCCTTCTTCAGAATCAGGGCAACTGTGCAGGACAGAGATGAGATGAAACATCTTCATCCAGACACAGTGAATTTTTAGGATTCACTACCTGAGTGGATTCAAGATCAGCAGATTATTGGAGATAAGGGGGCTCAAGCGATTAGGGATCAATGCAGGAAGGAGTGCAGAGATTAAAGATTAGACAGGATCTTATTGAATAGCAGTTTAGGTCCAAGAGGTGAATGGCTTTTTCCTTCTATTTCCTATCAAAGTATCTTTCGCACTACCATTGTTAGAGATCCTTGGTAAAATGGCAGCAGGGATGGCTACAATAATATAAATAGCTGCTCCTTAAACTGAATCTAGTATCCATTGGCTGTCTTTGACAATGTTGCATCCAGGCAAAAAAAGAAGCTTCTTCTGCGAATTATTCCCAGTCGGATTTTCCCATCGGCCATTGTCGATTGGTGAACCGTTGGCGGAGTAGACTAAAGATTCACACAAAAAGCTGGAGTAACTCAGTGGGTCAGGCAGCATCGCTGGAGAGAAGGAATAGGTGATGTTTCAGGTCGAGTTCCTTCGGGTCGAGACCCTTCTTCAGGCTGAAGGAGGGTCTCGACCCACAACGTCACCCATTCCTTCGCTCCAGAGATGCTGCCTGACCAGCTGAGTTACTCCAGCTTTTTGTGTCAATCTTCGGTTTAAACCAGCATCTACAGTTCCTTCCTACACATTTCGGCGGCGTAGATTAGATGGACCGAATGGCCTAATTCCGTTCCTGTGATTAATGAACATGAAACCATTTGGTTTGTTTTTCCAGCTGGAAAACCAGGGTTCATCGACTATTCCCACAGTACGGTTGTGTCTGTGGGAAGGTTCAACAATGCCACCTGATTGTACATCATGAGACCTGAGCCACACACACACACGGGTGTATTAATGACACGGAGGTGAAGTAAATGATCGGCGATCGTGGTAATAAAAATCACATGCCTTAGCAAAGATTCTCATGGGTTTTTGAATTATGAGCCTGGACGTTATGGAGAATCAATACGCTTTATTCATTTGCAGCCTTGAAATAAATAAAAAGGAATGCAGAAACTGCACAAATTTCTGGCATGTTGGCGTGACTCCAAGCTTGTGGAAAGAAGGAGGGACATTTGGATAATTCTGTGCTCATTTGGAACATAGATTCATAAGTGATAGGAGCAGAATTAGGCCATTCGGCCCATCAAGTCTACTCCGCCATCCAATCATGGCTGATCTATCTCTCCCTCCTAACCCAATAATAATAATAATAATGGATGGGATTTATATAGCGCCTTTCTAATACTCAAGGCGCTTTACATCGCATTATTCATTCACTCCTCAGTCACACTCGGTGGTGGTGAGCTACTTCTGTAGCCACAGCTGCCCTGGGGCAGACTGACGGAAGCGTGGCTGCTAATCTGCGCCTACGGCCCCTCAGACCACCACCAATCACTCACACACATTCACACACATTCACACACATTCACACGCAGGCAAAGGTGGGTGAAGTGTCTTGCCCAAGGACACAACGACAGTATGCACTCCAAGCGGGATTCGAACCGGCTACCTTCCGGTTGCCAGCCGAACACTTAGCCCATTGCGCCATCTGTCGTCCCAATAGTCCTGCCTTCTCCCCATAACCCCTGGCACCCGTACTAATCAAGCATCTATCTATCTCTGCCTTTAAAATATCCATTGACGGCCTCCACATCCTTCTGTGGCAATGAATTCCACAGATTCACCGCCGCCTGACTAAATAGATTCCTCCTCATCTCCTTCCCAGAGGAACGTCCTTTAAATTCTGAGGCTATAACCTCTGGTCCTAGACTCTCACACCAGTGGAAACATCCTCTCCACATCCACTCCATCCAGGCCTTGGGTGACGTTTCCGGTCTCAATCTTTCTTCATGGCATCAACAGAATAATATAGAACTAGTGTATGGGTGATTAATGGTTGGCGTGGACTCGGTGGGCCGAAGAGCCTGTTTCCATGCTGTATCCTTAGCTCCCCCTTTCCTTTTCTCCAGAGGTTTTCTCAAGACTCGGAAGAAGGGTCTCGACCCAAAACGTCACCCATTCCTTCTCTCCAGAGATGCTGCCTGACCTGCTGAGTGACTCCAGCATTTTGTATCTATCTTCGGTGTAAACCAGCATCTGCAGTTCCTTCCAGCACATCATGGATGGGTTTTTTCAGGAGAGTGTCACAGTACTTACCTGCCAAGTAGAAGTCCTTGATTAATACCTCATCTGAAAGTTGTGAATGTAGCCCAGTCCACCAGACAGACCAGACTCCCCACTACTGCCTGCATCGACACTTCGCCTTGCCTCGGCAAACAGCCAACATAAACAAGGACCTTTCCCATCCCAGTTAAACCTTCTCCCCACTCCTGTCAGGCAGAAAATACAGAAGCTTGAAACCACATCCCACCACTCTGGAACTCTGGAACAGCTTCTTCCCACTAAAATCAGGCTTCTGAACAGTCCATCCATAAGCTGGAGAACTGTCCGATTCACCTCTATCTCACTGCAGACATTGGACTTTATCTCTGGAACTGAAGTGCAACAATTCCTTAAGAATAAGAATAAGCAGATGCTGGAAAAATCGAAGGTAGACAAAAATGCTGGAGAAACTCAGCGGGTGAGGCAGCATCTATGGAGCGAAGGAATAGGTGACGTTTCGGGTCGAGACCCTTCAACAATTCTTTAGTCAGAGGGTGGTGAATTTGTGGAATTCTTTGCCACAGAAGACTGTGGAGGCCAAGTCAGTGGATATTTCTTAAGGTAGAGATAGATAGATTATTGATTAGTACCGGTGTCAGAGTTTATGGGGAGAAGGCACCAGAAAGGAGGGAGAGATAGATCAGCCATGATTGAATGGCAGAGTAGACTTGATGGGCCGAATGGCCTCATTCCACTTCTGACAATGCAGAGAACTGTACACTGCAATCTGTATCTTTTCCTATACTCTACCCATTGAGCTTGATTGTAGTTGTGTGTGGTGTTATCAAGCTTGATTGCTCCACTTGCAACACAAAGCTCTGCACGGTACCAATAACAACCCTAATCCTAAACCTAAAAGACATTTGCACTGACATTGAAGCAGTCACACGGCACTCCACTGGGGGAATCAACCCACTGTATATGCTGGACGGGTTAACGACATGGGATTTGAGCACGCAGCACTCTGAAGGCACCAGCAGCCGAGCCACCGCCAACACTTTCAAAGGCTCGACAAAGAAAGGAGAGGTGGAACTAAAAAGACCGGTCGATGCTGTCTGCAATCAATCAGTGCCGCTGCCGCTGCCTGGAAGAAATATGACTGCGACCATTTCCAGAAAGAAAGAACTGGGAAATTCTTTGTCAAAGGCAATCATACAAACCCCTGAACCAGTAGAAATTTCTTCCTGACTCAGGAGTTTACCACGTTCCTTCCTCAATCACTGTCAGTCAATGTAAATATCGCTTGGGCAGCTTACAGCCCAGTGGTATGAATATTGATTTCTCTCACTTCAGGTAGCCCCAGCATTCCCTCTCTCTCTATTCCTCCACCACCCAAGTCTCGTTTTCACCCAACAAACAGCTCAGCACTTCAACTCCCCCTCCCATTCCGTATCCGACCTCTCTGTCCCGGGCCTCCTCCATGGCCAGAGTGAGCAACCACCGGAAATTGGAGGAACAGCACCTCATATTCCGCTTGGGCAGTCTGCACCCTGGTGGTATAAACATTGAATTCTCCCAATTCAATCACTATCTCCATCGCAGGTGATAGACTCCTTACCGACATCCACTACAAACCTACCGACTCCCATGGCTATCTGGACTACACTTCTTCCCACCCTGCTTCCTGTAAGGACTCCATCCCCCACTCCCAATTCCTCCGTCTACGCCGCATCTGCTCCCAGGATGAGGGGTTCCACACCAGGGCATCTGAAATGTCCTCATTCTTCAGGGAACGGGGGTTCCCCTCCTCCACCATAGATGAGGCTCGCGCCAGGGTCTCTGCCATGCCCCGCAACACTGCTCTCTCTCCCCATCCCCCCACTCACAACAAGGGCAGAGTCCCCCTAGTCCTCACCTTTCACCCCACCAGCCGTCACATACAACAAGTGATCCTCCGTCAGTTTCGCCACCTCCAACGTGACCCCACCACTCGCCACATCTTCCCATCTCCCCGCATGTCTGCCTTCCGCAAAGACCGCTCCCTCCGTAACTCCCTTGTCAATTCTTCCCTTCCCTGCCATACCACCCCCTCCCCTGATACTTTCCCTTGCAACCGCAAGAGATGCAACACTTGTCCCTTCACCTCCCCCCTCTACTCCATTCAAGGACCCAAGCAGTCGTTCCAGGTGCGACAGAGGTTCACCTGCATCTCCTCCAACCTCATCTATTGCATTCGCTGCTCTAGATGCCAGCTGATCTACATCGGTGAGACCAAGCGGAGGCTTGGCGATCGTTTCGCCGAACACCTCCGGTCGGTCCGCAATAACCAACCTGAACTCCCGGTGGCTCAGCACTTCAACTCCCCCTCCCATTCCGTATCTGACCTCTCTGTCCTGGGTCTCCTCCATGGCCACAGCGAGCAACACCGTAAATTGGAGGAAATGCACCTCATATTCCGCTTGGGCAGTCTACATCCTGGGGGTTTGAACATTGAATTCTCCCAATTCTGCTAGCCCTTGCTGTCCCCTCCCCTTCATCAGCCATCTGGTTGTCTCCTCCCCTCCCCCAGCCCTCGGGCTCCTCCTCTGCCTTTTTCCTTTTTTCCTTTCTTCTCCCCACCCCCTATCAGTCTGAGGAAGGGTTTCGGCCCGAAACGTTACCTATTTCCTTCACTCCATAGATGCTGCTGCACCCGCTGAGTTTCTCCAGCCCTTTTGTGTACCTTCACCTAACAGCTAACAATGGCCTGTTTCCTTTATCATCATTACTTTTTTTGCATATCTTTTATTCATTGTTCTTTATCTCCCCACATCGTCGACTGTATCTCTGGTTTCCCTTATCCCGAACCAGTCTGAAGAAGGGTCTCGACCCGAAACACCCAGAGATGCAGCCTGTCCCGCTGAGTTACTCCAGCCTTTTGTGTCTATCTCTGCCGTTTGGTGCTCCTGCACATCCACCCCAGAGACATGCCACAAGGAAATACATTCATTCTTATCTTCTGCCGATGGTTTTTTATTTCCCTTTAATTTATCTGTCAGGAACTGGACATTACGGGCCAGGCCAGCGTTTATGACGTGGAACAAAGGAACTGCAGATGCCGGGAAGGGTCTCGACCTGAAACGTCGCTTACCCAGGTTCGCCAGAGGTGCTGCCTGACCAGCAGAGTTACCGTGTGGCCTTTCCAGCATTTAGCACCCTTGAGGAGGTAAGGGGAAGTTGCTTTCTTGAACTGCGGTGTCCTTCAGGTGTTAGACACACAAAAACTGGAGTAACTCAGCGGGACAGGCAGCATCTCTGGAGAGAGAAGGAATGGGCGACATTTCCCATGGAGAGAAGGAATGGGAAACGTCACCCATTATTCCCTCTCTCCAGAGATGCTGCCTGTCCCACTGAGTTACTCCAGTTCTTTGCGTCTGTCTTCGGTTTAAACCAGCATCTGCAGTTCCTTCTTACACAGTCCATCAGGTGACGGTGTTCCACCAGACGCGTTGGCCAGAGAGTTAGAAACATAGAAACATAGAAATTAGGTGCAGGAGTAGGCCATTCGGCCCTTCGAGCCTGCACCGCCATTCAATATGATCATGGCTGATCATCCAACTCAGTATCCCGTACCTGCCTTCTCTCCATACCCTCTGATCCCTTTAGCCACAAGGGCCACATCTAACTCCCTCTTAAATATAGCCAATGAACTGGCCTCGACTACCCTCTGTGGCAGAGAGTTCCAGAGATTCACCACTCTCTGTGTGAAAAAAGTTCTTCTCATCTCGGTTTTAAAGGATTTCCCCCTTATCCTTAAGCTGTGACCCCTTGTCCTGGACTTCCCCAACATCGGGAGCAATCTTCCTGCATCTAGCCTGTCCAACCCCTTAAGAATTTTGTAAGTTTCTGTAAGATCCCCTCTCAATCTCCTAAATTCTAGAGAGTATAAACCAAGTCTATCCAGTCTTTCTTCATAAGACAGTCCTGACATCCCAGGAATCTGTCTGGTGAACCTTCTCTGCACTCCCTCTATGGCAATAATGTCCTTCCTCAGATTTGGAGACCAAAACTGTACGCAATACTCCAGGTGTGGTCTCACCAAGACCCTGTACAACTGCAGTAGAACCTCCCTGCTCCTATACTCAAAGTTCTAGGAGTTCTAGGATTTAGACCAGGATTTAGAGGGGAAGAAGTTCCAGTGACTCAGTTTCAAATCACAATGATGTGTGACTTGGAGAGTCACTCGCAGGAGGTGGTAGATGCTTGCTTTAATTTACTTTAAGAGATACAGCATAGAAACAGGACTTTCAGCCCACTGAGCCACTGTTGTCCACCGTTCACCCCTTCACACCAGTTCCATCATATCCCACTTCCACATCCACTCCCTGCACACTTGGAGATAGGCACAAAAAAGCTGGAGTAACTCAGCGGGGCAGGCAGCATCTCTGGAGAGAAGGAATGGGTGATGTTTCGGGTCGAGTTTCGACCCGAAACGTCACCCATTCCTTCTCTCCAGAGATGCTGCCTGTCCCTCTGAGATACTCCAACCTTTTGTGTCTATCTTCGGTATAAACCAGCATCTGCAGTTCCTTCTTACACCCGACACATTTGGGTCAATTTGCAGCAGCCTATTAACCCACCTCTTTGAGATGCGGGAGGAAACGTGGATGGGAAGGGTTTAGGAGTATAAGGGCCAAACACAGTCAGACAGGACTGCCATTGATGGGGCATTTTGGTCGGCACCGACAAGTTGGGCCAAAGGGCTTAATGACTCTATGATTAGGAAACCTGGAGGAATCCCATGCGGTCACAGGGAAAATGTGAATTCCA
>CM075991.1:9356239-9379671 GCA_038087875.1 Malacoraja senta
AAAGCTGGTGCTGCATGCTATCGAGACAACGGAAAGATAATACATAATTACAATCGAGCCATTTACAGTGTATAGCTACGTCATAACATTTAGTGCAAGGTAAAGCCAACAAAGTCCAAACAAGGATATTCTGAGAGGGCACCAATGAGGTAGATAGTAGATAGACACAAAAAGCTGGAGTGACTCAGCGGGACAGGCAGCATCTCTGGAGAGAAGGAATGGGTGGTATTTCGGGTCGAGACCCTTCTTCAGACTGGTTAGGGATAAGGGAAACGAGAGATATAGACGATGATGTAGAGAGATAAAGAACAATGAATAAAAGATATGCAAAAGAGTAACGATGATAAAGGAAACAGGCCATTGTTAGCTGTTTGTTGGGTGAAAACGAGAAGCTGGTGCGACTTGGGTGGGGGAGGGATAGAGAGAGAGGGAATGCCGGGGCTACCTGAAGTGAGAAAAATCAATATTCATACCACTGGACTGTAAGCTGCCAAAGCGAAATATGAATAGTAGTTCAGCACTGCTCTCTGGTTGTGGTAGGGTGATTCAGTTGCTTGATAACAGCTGGGAAGAAACTGCCCCTGAATCTGGAGATGTGCGTTTTCCATTTTCCACCTGTCCATTTTTGATGGATCAGTCCGAACCACTCATCTTTTTGTCATCGCCTTCTCCCTGAAAACTCACACAGCTGTCTCACAAATCCATTAACACCAGTCTGCTTCAATCGATCCTCCTCGCCGTTAATTCCGCAACTCTGCTGCTGACAAGGGAACGGACTGAGACAGGGGAAGGGGCAAATTTAACTCTGAGCATTCGGAGATTATTTTTCGCTGCGGCATGAAGTCCTGATGATCTTGAATTTGGGTGTAACTGTGGTCTCTGTAATCATAAAAAAAAGGTTCAGTCGATCCCCGGGAAGCTGATAACCAGTTCTGTGAAAGAAAGTCATGCCATCACGGTTATATCCGTCAGGGATAAGATGGGGAAGCTTATTCTCCCTTCTCTAGAAAATGTACGGTTGACTGGAGGACCAATGTAGACCATAGAATGCAAAGTGCTGGAGTAATTCAGTAGGTCATAGAGTCATAGAGTGATACAGTGTGGAAACAGGCCCTTCGGCCTAACTAGCCGACACCGCCCAACATGTCCCAGCTACACGAGTCCCACCTGCCTGCGCTTGGTCCATATCCCCCCAAACCTTTCCTATCCATGTAAAGGTCAGGCAGCATCTCTGGTAGACATGGATAGGAGATATTTCGACTTGAGTCCCTTCTTCAGGCTAATGGTGGTGAGGTAGTGAGAAGAATTCTGGAAGAGAGGAGGTTAACACCAGTTAAAAAAAGCTGGAGTAACTCAGCGGGTCAGGCAGCATCTCTGGAGAAAAGGAAAATTGAATTGAATAAATTTTATTTGCCAAGTATGTATACATACGAGGAATTTGCCTTGGTGCTTTGCTCGCAAGTAACAATACGATATACAATAAACAATTAAGAATAAAACATTATGATTTAAACATGTGAAGAATGAAACAAAATACCAGAGCAAAAGGAGGCTACAGACTTTTGGCTGTTGAGTAGAGCTGCTGCTCGTGGAAAAAATGTTGTTTTTATGTCTGGCTGTGGTGGCTTTGACAGTCCGGAGTCGCCTTCCAGAGGGAAGTGATTCAAATAGTTTGTGGCAAGGGGTCAGAGATCATCTTGCCCGCTCGCTTCCTGGCCCTTGCAGTGTACACTTCATCGATGGGGTGAAGGTTGCAGCCAACAACTTTCTCAGCTGATCGAACGATGTGCTGCAGCCTCCGGATGTCATGCTTGGTGGCTGAGCCAAACCAGACCATGATGGAGAAGGTGAGGACGGACTCTATGATGGCAGTATAACACTGGACCATCATTGCCTGTGGCAGATTGTGTTTTCTGAGTTGCCGCAGGAAGTACATCCTCTGTTGGGCCTTTTTGACCGTGGAGTCGATGGTAGCCCCCCCATTTAAGGTCCTTGGTGTTTGATGGTTCCAAAGATGATGTTTCGGGTCAAGACCCTTCTTCAGACTGAGACCTATTCCTTTTGCGTTTCACGCGGGATTCCAGCATCTCCAGTTCCTTCTATCTCCACCTAATGTAAGTCTTTATAATCAAGCAAGGTTTTGGTAGCGTTGAAGAAAGTTATTGTGGTCAGTATCATTCATTGCACTGCAGAGTAACATCACTACCCTTCAGGGCGGCTAATAGAAAAATCAGGGGGTTGAACACCTATATATAATCTTCATCAATAAATTCTATTTGAGGATGTTACAGCCTATTTATTCATTCATTATTTTGCCTTTCTTTTTCAGTATACCGACAAAATCATATGAGCTTAAAGATTGATTTCCAAACACTTTCATCCTTTGTTTCCCCAGGATGTTGTGATACCTGCCAGCACTGTTTCACCGCTCTTTCCGAACTGCATTCGGAAAGGCAAAAGGAATGTTAAAAATCATGCATCGCGGTTATTAGTGGCCCACCCACTGTGCTGTCAAAGGAATGGCATAGAGTGACATATTGTACGCCATTTACTCTGCTGAATTAATAACGAGGTGTTCAGTAACTGCTCAGACATTATTTGTGACAAGAGCTATCATGCTGCAAAACAAAGTTGTCACCTCACTGATTTTAAATGGTGAAAGTGGTGGTAAAGTTGCTGCCTTACAGCGCCAGGGACCCGGGTTCGATCCTGACTACAGGCGCTGTCTACATGGAGTTTGTACGTTCTCCCTGTGAACGCGTGGGTTTCCTCCGGGTGCTCTGGTTACCATCCACTTTCCAAAACGTGCAGGATTGTAGGTTGATTGGTTTCTGTAAGTTATCCCGACTGTGTGTAGGACTGTCATATGAGGAAAGATTGAAAAGACTAGGCTTGTATTCACTGGAGTTTAGGAGGATGAGGGGGTATATTTTAGAAACATATGAAATTATAAAAGGACAGGACAAGCTAGATGCAGGAAAAATGTTCCCAATGTTGGGCAAGTCCAGAACCAGGGGCCACAGTCTTAGAATAAAGGGGAGGTCATTTAAGACTGAGGTGAGAAAAAACGTTTTCACCCAGAGAGTTGTGAATTTATGGAATTCCCTGCCACAGAGGGCAGTGGAGGCCAAGTCACTGGATGGATTTAAGAGAGAGTTAGATAGAGCTCTAGGGGCTAGTGGAGTCAAGGGATATGGGGAGAAGGCAGGCACGGGTTATTGAGAGGGGACGATCAGCCATGATCAAAATGAATGGTGGTGCTGGCTCGAAGGGCCGAATGGCCTCCTCCTGCACCTATTTTCTATGTTTCCATGTTTCTAGAACTAGTGCGAGGGGACCACTGGTCGGCGCCGACTCGGTGGACCGAAGAGCCTGTTTCCATGCTGTATCTCCAAACTAAACAAAACTAAAGTTGCTGCCTGGCCTGCTGAATTCCTCCAGCAGTTTGTTTTTTGCAATGGGAAGTAAGAATTGGCCAAGTAAATGTTATCATTTGATTATCACGGTAATAATGGCCCCCTTTTTTGGTCCAAGTGTCCATGACGAGAATCAGTTCACCCACCTGATCCTCGTAATTAGACCTGAGTGTTCAACACTTCAAACTCATAGCATTTAACTGGGTCAATCCCCAGCAGTCTCCCTTTAATCTGTGAGTTTCGTGTGTTTAGAGAGATACAGTATGGAAACAGGCCCTTCAGCCCACCGGGTCCACACTGACAATTGATCACCTGTTCACACTGGTAATCTCACTACACACTCGGGGCAATTCACAGAGGCCAGTAAACCTACAAACCCACACATATTTGGTGATGTGGGAGGAAGCCGGAGGACCCGGAGGAAACCCACGTGGTCACAGGGAGATTGTGCAAACGCAGACAGCACCCGAGGTGGGGATCGAACCTGGGTCTCTGGCGCCGTGAGGCAGCAACTCTACCGCTGCTCCACAGCAGCACTAATGCTTAAGCAAAATGGGCCTTTACCTCACAGTGGTTTAGCTATGTTACGAGTCTTGCAAGAGGAAGGCCCGGACTAATGATCCAGAAATTTATTCAAATCTCACCACTGCAGCTGGATAATTTAAATACACTTAATTAAATAAAAATAAATCTAAAATAAACAGCTGGCACGCTCGTAAACCCATCCAGCCTATAGACATTCCATTGGGAAAGATCTACTGGTCCCTCTGGCTTGTACGTTCCACAACAGTGTTAACTGTAGTGTCCCAGCACACCGTTAGTTAACGGGCAATGAAAGAGCTGGTCCTCCTCTGCATGAATACAATAATTAAAAGAGCCCTACCCCCCCCCCAAAAGGGCAGATTTAGTTTAGTTTAGTTTAGTTTAGAGATACAGCGCGGAAACAGGCCCGACTCTGCGCCGACCGTTCACACTAGGGTCTGTCCCACTTAGGCGTCATTTGCGGGTTACTCAGATTGGCGCGCGAAGATTTTGTACATACTAAAATCCTGGGGCGCCAGTGCCTATGTCACTGCCTACGTCACCACGCACCATGCGCGCATCACGTGCGTGCGTCGTGACGCGTAAATCATGACACATAAACTATGCGCAAATGACGCCCAAGTGGGACAGGGCCTTAATGGGCCTGTCCCACTTAGGCGATTTTATAGGCGACTGCCAGCGACTAGGACAATGGAATTCACCGAAGTCAGCACCGGTGATGATGTGCCTCAGGGAATCCAATTCCAGTTACCAGTGGAATGAAGTGCTGTGCCCATGAGCTGTTCCCACCATCTCAATAATACTAAAATGGGGTCATGATTATCTTTGAATTTAAGTTGCTCGTGGCTACTCTGTATTTAAAAGTCGGTGAACTTACCTCTTATTCAACTGTGCCCCTTTAAATTTATGCATGAGCGTTTAAAGGTTCAAGCATTTCTCCAGATGACATTAAGGAAGGTTAAGGAACATCATCACAAATACATATATTGGTCCTTGCTATAGGGCTACCGAGCAATGGTGATTACACTTCAAAAAAGCATTACAAGCTGAATATATCCGGCACGGTGGCGCAGCGGTAGAGCTGCTGCCTTAAGGGCCTGTCCCACTTACGCGACTTTACAGGTGACTGCCGGCACCCGTCATAGGTCGCCGAAATTTTCAACATGTTGAAAATTCAGCGGCGACCAGATAGACATGACTCTTTGGAGACCTCTCACGACCATAGGCTGTATGGTCGTGAGAGGTCTCCTATGGTCGTGAGAGGTCTCCAAAGAGTCGTAGCATCTTTCTGGTTGCCGCTGAATTTTCAACATGTTGAAAATGTTGGCGACCTATGATGGGTGCCGGCAGTCACCTGTAAAGTCGCGTAAGTGGGACAGGTGTGCTTTGGCTGTACGGAGTTTGTACAACCTCCCCGTGACCTGCGTGGGTTTTCTCCGAGATCCTCAGTTTCGTCCCACTCTCAAAAGACGTACAGGTTTGCAGGTAAATTGGCTTGGAATAAATGTAAATTGGCCCTAGTGTGTGTAGGACAGTGTTAATTTGCGGGGATCGCTGGTCGGCGCAGACTTGGTGGGCCGAAGGGCCTGTATCCGCGCTGTGTATCTAAACCAAACTAAAACAAACTAAATCTTTAAAAAAACAATCAGGCTTACCAAGGTCAGAAAAATGTGATAGAAATGCAAGATTTTCCTTCATCTCCAATCTATTTTGTCCTTTAGGCATCGAGTTCTGCCTTTGATATTTTATCATATTTGATCAACAAACTCATTGATCCGTTGCTTGTAGCAAGAGGTTACGATTTCCAGTGAATTGAAAACACCATCATCAGTGTAAGGATCAGACTGTGGGACCGTACCTGCTCATCACAGATCCAACCATTTATTTGTGACCTTTACAGAAAAAATATCATTCAGTTGTTGGAAAGATCCAGCTGTTTAATCGACTGGCAATTTTATTTCTGTTTTTCCTTTTTTTATGTCATGGAGTCATACACCATGGAAACTGGCTCCTTGGCCCAACCTGTCCAAGCCAACCAAGATGTCTTATTTGCCTGTGTTTGGCCCATATCCCTCTAAACCTTTCCTATCCATGCACATGTCCAAATGCTGTAAGAGTAACTGAAACAACTACCTCCTCTGGTTCCCTGTTCCTTATACAACTACACTCTGACTGGGCCTCCTTCATTCATGGGTGATTCTGGACTTACCTGGACTTTTTACCTTGTCTGTACATCTGGACGCCCACAGCGACGGCTGCGGAGGGTTGAGGTCCCGACCACGGGGGAAAATGGAGGAGGACTGGCCAAATTTTGTGCCTTCCACCACAGTGATGAATGCTGTGGCGGATGTTAGTGTTAAAGTTTTTGTGTGTTTTTGTGTGTTCTTTATCATTGTACTGCTGCTGGCAAATTCATTTCACTTGCACTTTATGTGCAATGTGACGAATAAAACTGATTGTATTGTATTCTGTTCGAGCTACCAAACCAGGCTGTTATACAACCAGCCATTATGCCCCACACCATGCACTTAGCTTGATACCGGGGCAATGTAAAAAAAGCTGTATTCTGCATCGAACCCTTGCTATAGAGAGATAGAGAGAGAGTGGGGGGGGGGAGCTAGAGAGAGAGAGAGAGAGAGAGAGAGAGAGAGGGAGAGGGAGAGGGAGAGAGAGGCTGGCTGTGTTTTTTCAGCTCTGCAGTTGAGAAGGATTCAAACAGCTTTTCAAGGACGTTGTCGATGGGGAAGGAACAGAGGCAGAGGGGCTTCATGGTCTAACTTATTGTTGGACTGGTGAAACTTTTCTCTGCTCTAGGAATTCTCCACAAGGGCGGACATTCCGGAGATATTTTTCCATTGTCGAGGGTGCGGTTGTCGTTGGCGGACTGCCAAGAGTGGAGGCAACGGGAAAAAAGGCATTTTGCTCCGGCGGATGTCGGGTTTAATGTGAAGATGGTACTGTTGAGTCCGGAAAGAATGGGATAGAGCTTCCCAAAAGCTGCTGTCGGCTGTGGACGTCTTTGGGGATTTTCTGGCTGTAGCTGGAGGCTTCAGAGTTCTGCTACTTGTTGACTGTGACTATTTGAAGGAGTTAACGTGGAGCTGAGCTGCCGGGGCGATTGGAGCTGGTTGTGCCTCTGTCAGGATGGCGAAGGCTGGGGCGAGGCCGAAGAACCGGAGTTACGCAGTGGCGGCATCAGAGGCGGATGCGAGGACAGTGGAGCATGAGCCTTATGTGAACTTGGATTGGGGCAGGTTTGGTATCTCGGTCCAAACTGGGCCCCAGATGTCTAGGGGTGCAATTACCAAGGCCGTGAATGACCTTATTGGGGGGCGGCCTGTTGTCTCTTCCGAGCTTGTAAGAGGCAAGGTGGAGATGATTTTGAAGACCGAGGAGGGTGTGAAAATGGCGTTGGAGAGGGGGATAACAGTGGGGGGGATCCAATTACAGGTGGATCCGTGGTTATCGAGGGTGAGACCGGTTCTCCTGCGGAGTTGCCCCACATTTATTTCGGATGCTGCACTTATGCCACACCTGTCTACGATTGGGGAGGTGAGGTCTAAGTGCTTTAGGCTCAGGCACCTTGGGGGGGACCCGGAGGAAAGAGGGATCTTCAGTTTTAAGAGGAGGGTGTTCATGAAGGTGGGTGAGGGCGAAGGCGCGGAGGGGAGCTTTGAGGTGGATTGTCAGGGTCTCCATAGAACCGTGTATTGGAGTTGGGGGAAGGCACGGTGTCATGAGTGTGGAGCATATGGACATTTCCGTAACGAGTGTCTTTCTCGCAGGGGCGTTGCTAGAAGTTCTAGCGTAGTGGCCCAGGATGGCAATGCTGGCCCATCCGGGGTGGTACATCATGCCTCGGTGGCGCGGGCTGGCACTGCTGACCTGGCTAGGGCGGCTAGCTCCACCTCGGGGATCCGGGGCGGAAGTGATAGGCCATCTGGGTCTGAAAGTTCTGCCTTGGGGACCCGGGGCGGGGAAGGCCTCAGGCCCCTGCGTCCTGAGACTGTGGAGGTGGTGGTGGCTAATGGTGAGGGGGAGGGAGAGGGTGGAGAGGGGGAGGATGAAGACGGGGAGGGGAAGTGGGAGGTGAAGAAGGGGAGGAAGAAGAGGGGAAAGGGCCATCCGGAGAGTAAAAATATGCGTGTTAGTTCTAGTGAGGTCCAGAGTGTGCTTGATGTGGCCCAGCAAGGCGATGAGATCGCTCAGACGGGGGAAGGGTTGGTAAAGGGTGCGGGGGGTATAGTGGATGGGGGTAGGGAGGGGGTGGAAGACCCTTCCTTTATGGAGGTCACCGTACTGCCGCATGCTAGTGGGGTGAAAAGGAATAGGCCTGGCGAGGAAGAGGAAGGGCGTGAGGCGAAAATTAGGGCAGGTGAGGGGGTTGATTCCGCTGGAGATGTGTCCTCTGGGCGGGGGGCTGTCTCTTCATTTCAGGGGCCCTCCGATGGAGTTATCTCATCGGGTGGTGAGGTGAGCTCCCCTGGGGGTGTGTCCTCTGGGTCAGAGGATGTCCCCTCGTTTCAGAGGCCTCTTGAGGGTGATGGAACGCCAGAGGATGGGGTATGTGCCCCTGGTAGGGGGGCCCCTGAGATGGAGGATGAGCAGAGTCAGCCTGAGGGGGGTGGTTCGGGGGCTGTGGTGTTCCAGTCTATGCTGCACATCAGTGCCAGTGGTGGTAATGGGGGGTGTGCTGCATCGCCGGATGAGGTGGAAGGGGAGAGGCTAAAAGTAAGAGGCGAGCCTCTGGGTATTGCTAGTGGTGGGGATGCTATAGGTGGTGTGGAGGTCGGGGATAGTTTGGGTGGTGATGTCCCTTTAGTTTCAAGGGGTGTCAGTGTATCCCAGGCCCTGGGGGAGCCTAGTGTTTTTGCTTCCCCAGGCCAAGGCGTGGAGGGTGAGGGTAGCGTGCAGGGGCCAAGCCAGTCAGGGGGATGCTTGTTGCAGTTGGGGGTTTCGGGGCCCTTACCTGGCATTGATCCTGGGGGTGGTGTCTTGCTGGAGGAGCGGGAGGGTGAACTGGAAAGTTTGGGTAGTGGGGGTGGAGAGCTTTTGGAGAGCTCTGGGCGTTCAGTTACAGAAAGAGACCTTGAACGTTGTGATGTGGAGTCTGATGGTGCAGGTGCAAGTGCGTTGGCCGAGTGCCCAGACTCCAAGGCCGAGGCTCTTGATTGTGAGATAAAGGTGGTTCGAGAGTTTCTCAGAACAAACCGCTCCGCAAGAACAAGAGTGGATGCTGCTAGTAGGCGGTGGAAGGATCTGCCAGGATTGATTCCGATTCTCGAGGATATTCTTGGCAGCAGGGAGAGTGCTCTTACTGACGTAGAGGTGGGGCAGTTTGGGGACTTTTTGGGGTTACTCAGAGAGAAATTTGTTGTGTCTATGGGGACTGAGGGGGTTTAATAAAGTGGGCCTTTACATTCACCGTCGCAACATTAAACTTAAACGGGAGTAGATCGAGTTTTCGTAGATTTCAGCTTTTATCAGGCCTTAAAGAGGGGAGATTTGCAGTGTGTTTTCTGCAGGAGACGCACACAGTTGTTAGTGATGAACCTACCTGGAGACTGGAGTGGGAAGGGGGGGTTTACATGAGCCATCTCAGCTCAAATTCGAGTGGGGTGGCCTTTCTGTTGGCCCAGAATTTCCTGCCAACGATTTTAAAAGTGAATGAAGTTGTGCCTGGACGTTTGCTCCATCTGGCAGTGAGCTTGGATGGCATGCCGTTGCATTTCATTAACGTGTATGCCCCTAGCTCCAGCACGATGCAGGCTGGCCTAATTCAGGAGGTGACTGCTCTGTTGAGCACTATTGATAGGGGAGAGTGTGTTTTCCTTGGTGGGGACTTTAATTGCACACTTGAGGCGGGAGATCGTTCTGGTACTCAGTGTGCCCCTGCTGTAGCGAAGAAGTTGAGGGGGATGATTGAATCCTTTGAGTTGGTTGATGCATGGCGGAACCTCCATCCGGATTCCAATGCTTTTTCGCGGAGGTATGAGGGTGGTGGTTCCCGTATTGACAGAATATATATTTCCCGAGCGTTTGTTGGCCGTGTCGCAGAGGCTTCAATGCGGGTGGTGCCATGCTCGGATCACTGTCTGGTGCGTGTGGACTTTAATCCGGCGCGCGCTAGGGCTGGGTCCGCGTACTGGCACTTTAACAACCGGTTGCTGGAGGATCGGTGTTTCCGGGAGTCATTCAGTCGGTTTTGGGGGAAGTGGAGAGAGGGGCGGAGGTGCTTCTCTTCCCTTAGGCAGTGGTGGGATGTGGGGAAGGCTCACATTCGTCTATTTTGTAAGGAGTATACGTGGGGGTCGACAGGACGGAGGGACTCAGCGGTCGCGAGGCTTGAGAGGGAGCTACAGGGTGCAGAGTCTCGCCTGGGTCGGGATGGTGAGGACTCCTGTGAATGGGGAGAGTTTCAGGAGAAGAAGGAAGCCTTGAGGAATCTGCTGCTTGAGCGGTCCCGAGGCGCTTTCGTGAGGGCGCGGGTACAGATGATGCAAGATCTGGACCGAGCGTCACCTTTCTTTTTCTCTTTGGAGAAAGGGAGGGGAGCCTGCAAGCAGCTCGTAGAGCTGCTCGCAGATGATGGATCCTCAGTCACTGATCCGGAGAGGATCAGTGAGGAGGTCAGGTCATTTTATGGGTCCCTGTTCTCCGCAGGGGGGTATAACGGGGAGGCTCAGAAGGAATTGTGGGAGGGTCTACCGACTATTGATAGGGAGGTGGCCGATCTTCTTGATGGCCCCTTATCTTTGGAGGAGTTGACTTGTGCATTGTTTCAGCTCAGGAAGGGTAAGTCACCCGGGATGGATGGGTTGACGGTGGAGTTTGTCAGAGCTTTCTGGGAGATCCTGGGGGGTGATTACATGTTGGTGCTGGGGGAGAGTCTGGCGGCCGGGGCGATGCCCCTCTCGTGGCGTAGGGCAGTTGTTGTCTTGCTGCCTAAGAAGGGTGAACTCCGCTTGTTGAAGAACTGGAGGCCGGTATCTCTCCTATGTACAGAATATAAAGTATTTGCACGGGCAATGGCAAATCGCCTGGGCCCTGTGCTGTCTCAAATGATTCATCCTGACCAGTCCTATACAGTCCCTGGCAGGTCCATTCAAGATAACATCCACCTGGTTAGGGACCTGATTCATCTAGTTCAGGGTACTGGTCAGTCAGCTGCTTTTCTGTCTCTTGATCAAGAGAAGGCTTTTGATAGGGTAGAGCATGATTACCTATTCGGGACGTTGCAAGCGTTTGGATTTGGACCGCATTTTGTGGCCCGGGTCCGGCTTCTGTACGCTGCAGCGGAGTGCCTGGTGAAGGTTAATGGTGCGTTGTTGGCTCCCTTTCAGTTTGGGAGGGGGGTCCGTCAGGGGTGCCCCATGTCGGGTCAGTTGTACTCGGTCTGTGTGGAGCCGTTCCTGTGTCTTCTTCGGAGGAGGTTGACAGGTCTGGCCCTACCTGGGCCGGGGTTGGAGGTGGTTCTTTCAGCGTATGCAGATGATGTACTTCTTATGTTCACTGATCCTGGTGACCTGCGGAGGATGCGTGACTGCCAGGAGATTTTCTCAGCTGCATCTTCTGCAAGGATTAACTGGAGTAAGTGTTCTGGTCTTTTAGTGGGTCAGTGGCAGGTGGATTCCCTGCCGGAGGAGATGGCAAGGTATGTGTGGAGCACAACCCATCTCCTCTATCTGGGGGTTTACCTGAGTCCCACTGAGGATGCTTGGCCGGCGAATTGGCTGGAGTTGGAGACGAAGGTGGTTGCCCGGCTGGGTCGCTGGTCGGGCTTGCTTGGAGTTCTTTCTTTCCGGGGGAGGGTGCTGGTCATAAATCAGCTGGTGGCCTCCATGTTATGGTACCGGCTGGCTACTCTTGTCCCACCTTCCATATTTGTAAATGCTCTTCAGAAGAAGCTGGTAGATTTCTTCTGGGGAAATAGGAAGCACTGGGTCTCTGCAGCGGTCCTGAGTCTCCCGTTAGAGGAGGGCGGTCAGTCCTTGGTATGCGTGCGTACCCAGGTGGCGGCTCTCCGTCTCAGGACTCTGCGGAGGTATATGTATGAAGAGAATCCCCCCAGATGGCACGCTCTGGCCACGTATTTTTTTCGTCGTGGTCGTTGCCTAGGGGGGGTCTCGCGGCTCCCGGTGGCGGGCATCAGTAGACCCGCCCTAAGGGGTTTGCCTGTTTTCTATCGGGATGTGATCAGAGTGAGGAATTTGGTTGTTTTCAGCCAGCGTGTTGTTCCACGAGGGGAGGGGGATGGTGCGGATGCGGGAGTGGCCGGTCCTCGCCCAGTCATGGCGGGTGTCGAGGAGAGGCGAGCGCCTAGAGTGGTTCTGGCTGAGCTTTCAATTGCTCCGTCAGATCTGCTCATCGGGCCAAGGCTCCGGGATATTTCTCGGGAACCGGCTCCACACAACCTGAGCCGCCTTTCTGAGATGATCAGCATACCGTTTCGTGATGCGAAGAGACGCACATTGTATAGGATGTTCCTGCACATTCTGCACCTCCTTGCCTTTGTTTCCCGTCCTGACACACCTTGGCGGACGGTGTTACCACCTGATGGTGGGGGGGGTCCCTGGTGGGGGTCCTTCTATGAGGGAGTTGTTCCCCTTTACATTGGGGACCTGGGGTGGAGACTGTTGCATGGAGCGGTGGTTTGCAATAAACTTTTGAGTCGGTTCACGGGTTCGTCTGCCGCGTGTATTTTCTGTGGCAAGGAAGAAACCGTGTTCCACGTATACATGGAGTGTGAGAGGTTACTGCCCCTGTATCAATATCTGAAGGGGTTGTTCCTTAAGTTCTGGTTGCATTTTAGTCCCACGATTCTAGTGTGTGGGCATAAGGTAGGGTGTGGGGAGAGCCAAGTGGGGGGTTGGGACCTCCCTGTCGGTTTGCTCCTGGGCCTGGTTAAGATGGCCATTCGTGGGTCCAGGCAGCGGGCGGTCGATGGTGAGGCGAGAGTTGGCTGCCTGCCCCTCTTCCGGGCGTACGTCCGTGCACGGGTGTCCCTGGAGCGGGAATATGCGGTGTCCACGGGGACTCTGGAGGCCTTCCGTGGGCGATGGTCACCACGTGGGGTGGAGAGTATAATAAATCATGAATGTAATGTTGTACGATAATGATGTGGTTTGATATAATGTATCTTTGATTATGTATTGATGTGATGTATCATTGAGTGTGTTGAATAAAGTTTTTGAAAAGTAAAAAAAAAAAAAAAAAAAAAAAAAAGGGAGAGAGAGAGAGAGAGAAAGAAAGAAAGAAAGAAAGAAAGAAAGAAAGAAAGAAAGAAAGAAAGAAAGAAAGAAAGAAAGAAAGAAAGAAAGAAAGTGCAAGAGAGAATTCCAGAGAGAGAGACTGACAAAGTGAGAGAGAGAGAATGTTCGAGAGAGATAGAGGAGAGAGAAAGAGAGCAAAGAGAATTTCAGAGAGAGAGAGAGAGAGTCTGAGAGAGGCAGTGAGAGAGAGAGGAAGGGAGAATGACAGAAAGGGAGAGAGTGACAGGGAGAGAGTGAGGGAGAGAGAAAGAGACAGAGAGAGCGAGAGACGGGGAGAGGGAGAGATGAACTGACAAGAGGGAAAGACACGGAGGGAGAGGGATTTAAACTCGGAGGGGGCGGGGGTTTGGGAGTGGGGGGGGGGGATAAATATGCCAAGAAGCAAAAAAACAACAGTTACGAATTTACAACTGTGTCATCGTCCAGTCCTTGCAATTTGGCCTTAGAACCTAAAACCATGTTTAATATTCATAGATAATTTAAGAAAGTGCCTTGAAATGAGTTTCAATGGCAAGGTGATGTATTAACATGCTAATGTTTTGAAAGAATGTTTACATAGATAGCTAAACTTTAAAATAATAACTTTTTGTATTTTGTATTTTTTTTTTTTTTTAAAGGGAGAGGGAGAGGGTGAGAGAGGTGAAGAGTGGGAGAGAGGGAAGGAAAGGGTGGGAGATGGATCAGAAATGTCACCCAAAGTGTGTTTTAGATGAGTTAAATTGCCACAGTGCATTGAGCATGAACTGTTTGCACGTTTGAGTGAACACTTTGACCAGCTGCTCTCATGTTTAAAGGCCATTCAAGTTTATTTAGTCATCAGAATCTTCCAGCGATTAGCATCTTGAAACTGCCTCCAGCTACCAGCTACCTTTATGAAGTCTATCTTTGAACAACAATCCATAATCATGTCAGCGACCCCACTGATTTATGCCAGAAACTATTAACTAAATCAAAGATTCAAGGCAACACATGCATACAGTACACAAGACTAAAAGGACTCTTACTTCAACTCTGCTCAACAAATAGAAACATGAATTGTATTATTTGTGAGCGCTCTCTATACTTGTGATATTCTGCATTCTTCTCAAAGCTTTCAATTATCACTTGGTGGAAACCATTGTTTTCCTATTTATTCTGTGCGTTGGAAGAGACATAAGTAAAATGACATAAATAATAAGTCCTTTGTCTCTTTGAGTTTCCACCCCCTGTTTATCTACATCATGGCTCAGTTTTTATCCCAGTGACATTTTAGTGCCGTACACTACCAACCTGGGGAAACCCGTGCAGTTTCAGGAAGAACAAGCAAACTCCATACAGACAGCACCTGCAGTCAGGATCAAACCCGGGTCTCTGGCGCTGTGAGGCAGTAACTCTACCGCTATAGAAACATAGAAACATAGAAACATAGAAAAATAGGTGCAGGAGTAGGCCATTCGGCCCTTCGAGCCTGCACCGCCATTCAATATGATCATGGCTGATCATCCAACTCAGTATCCTGTACCTGCTTTCTCTCCATACCCCCTGATCCCTTTAGCCACAAGGGCCACATCTAACTCCCTCTTAAATATAGCCAATGAACTGGCCTCAACTACCTTCTGTGGCAGAGAATTCCACAGATTCACCACTCTCTGTGTAAAAAATGTTTTTCTCATCTCGGTCCTAAAAGATTTCCCCTTTATCCTTAAACTGTGACCCCTTGTTCTGGACTTCCCCAACATTGGGAACAATATTCCTGCATCTAGCCTGTCCAACCCCTTAAGAATTGTGTAAGTTTCTATAAGATCCCCCCTCAATCTTCTAAATTCTAGCGAGTACAAGCCGAGTCTATCCAGTCTTTCTTCATATGAAAGTCCTGACATCCCAGGAATCAGTCTGGTGAACCTTCTCTGTACTCCCTTCTCTGTACTCCCTCAACGCCATCGTGCCACACACTACTTTACCTTGGACACTTGTAGAGGCTCGGACATTGTTTCATTCAAAGCAAAAGCGATAGACTTCTGATCATTGGTGTCATTGGATGGGTGAACCAGTGAACCGAGCCACTGCCTTGCCATTCCAGAGTCGTGGGTTCAATTCTGATCACCGGTGCTGTCTATAAGGAGTTTACTTGTTCTTCCTGCAACTGCATGGGTTTCCCCTGGTTGCTCCAGTTTCCTTCCACATCCCAAAGACATACGTATTGGTAGACTTCAGACTTCAGAGATACCGCGTGAAAACAGGCCCTTCGGCCCACCGAATCCGTGCTGACCAGTGATCACACTAGCGCTATCCTACACACAAGGGACAATTTACAATTTGACTAATTATCTTAGAAGCTAATTAACCTACAAACCTGTATGTCTTGAGAGTGGGGGAGGAAAGCAGAGCACCTGGGGAAAGCCCACACGGTCACAGGGAGAACGTGCAAACTCCGTACAGACAGCACACGTAGTCGGGATCAAACCCGGGTCTCTGGCACTGTGAGGCAGCAACCCTACCGCTGTGCCACCGTGCTGCCTTTTATAGACAATAGACAATGGACAATAGGTGCAGGAGTAGGCCATTCGGCCCTTCGAGCCAGCACCGCCATTCAATGTGATTATGGCCGACCTTTCTTAGAAGGTTCACATTTGCTAGCCTCCCATCCAGAGGAACAGCTCCAGAATCAACAGAAAACCTTGGAAAATGATAAGTCGACCTTGCTCTATCTTTAAAGCTTCCTCTACCGAAACTCGGGCATGTAAATCAATGGGTCCTTGGGATTTAGCATCTTTCTAGTTCACCAACTTCTCCAATGCTATTTTTTGACTAATACCAAATTCCTTCAGTTCTGCATTCTCACTGGACCCATGATTCTTTAATAAATCTTGAAAGTTTTGTGTGCCTTCTGTGAATTCAGACTGTAATTGTTTAATTCCTCTGCCATTTCCTTATTCCTCATCGTTAATTCTTCTGGCACTACCCGTAAGGGGCCCATTACTGTATTTTCTTCTTTATGGCTGTAAAAGTCCATCTTTATCTTTCCCAGCTGGTCACCCCTCATCGCCTCGTTGGGGTTCCTTACTGCTATTCATAACCCTGATGACCTGCTGTGCTTGACTATCTAACAAGACATTGCTGCCAGTTCTTTAACACACAATTGCTCAGCTTATTCTCAAATGAGCTGCTTTATGAGCATTGAATTCTCCCAATGTGGCCAACTAACCAACAATCCTCCCCAACCCCAACCCCAACCCCAACCTTCTCCCCATATCTTCCTTAAGCCCCATCTGGAAGCACATCCATTTCTCCCATTATCAAGCTTCCCGCCCCGCCCCCCCCCCCCAATCCAACACTGTCTCCTTCCCTCATCCCCCATCTACCTCTATCCCATCCTCTGGTTTCACATCTCACACCTCTCTCTTTGAACAAAGGAGGTCTTGGCTTGGGGGGGCCACCGTGAGGGAGGGGGAGGGGAACTAGGGTGCACCTGGCACGGGATACTTTGTAACGTTGTCGGCGCCCTTTATGTGGCGCCTATTTGTATACCTTGGGTGTGGAAGCAGTGAATTTCACTGTGACTTGTCACATGCGACAATAAAGTATTGAATTCAATGACTCTAGATGCTGCCTGGTCCAGTGACAATAGCAACCATTCGCTTTGTCTTTACCCTACACCAGTAGAACTGCCTTATTTTAGCTAGGATGTCAAACTGAGGTTATCTTAGCTGGTACAAATGAGAGTTTAAATTCCCAGGGTATTGTGCAAAGAAAAGCAGATTATTTTCTTCCAATTCCTTCCATACCAATAACATTTACAGTTAAACAAATGGGGCAGCACAGTGGCATAGATTGGCTGCCTCACTATTTCACCACTCCATGACTGTATGACATAATTGTTTTTCTACCGGCTTAGTGTGTAGATAACTTGTGGAATTTAATTCCATCTCTATCGTCAGTGGAGAAAATAAATTAAATATTAAATATTAAAAGGAAATATTAGCTACTTGATAGCCAGTGGCACAGATCTCAGCAAAATTTTCTCGATAAGAATTTGGAACTTATGTCTTGAAAGATCAACGTTTCCAAAAAGAAACAGGTTGAAAATGTTTGTGTCCAATTGGGTCACAATAAATCAATATAAAAATCGATGAAAGCTTACCAATTTCTCATAGAAGGTACCGTTATATCATATTCAGTGTGTGGCTGGGAAGTTTGATGCTAGAATGGAACGAGCTATTGTCATGTTGACCCCGTGAACAGCCATTTTGTAGTCAGAGAGACAGATAATGCCTCCTTTCTTCAATCGTTCAATGGATATTTCTTGTCACACGTGCAATTAAACATCAAATTGCAAACATTTCATATTGCATATAATGCTGGCACCATTGGGGCAGGAGGCGCAGCGGTAGAGTTGTTGCCTTACAGCGCCGGAGACCCGGGTTCGATCCCGACTATGGGTGTTGTCTATACAGGATCGATGTCAATGTTTATCTTTGATCTTATCGAATGGTGGTTCAGGCTTGGTACATGGCCAATCCTCCTTTGCATTCCAGGACGCCAGGCATTTTCTACCGTAAATTCAATTCTTCTGAGGTTTTACTCAAAGAGCATACTGGGTTTGAGCATTCTCTGATGACTCACATGCCATGTTTCACACACGCTTAAGACTTTAGTAACTGGAATGAATATTTATGCGCTGAATATTGAATGTCTCGAGAGTCAAGTTACAAAGTTTTATTTGAAATGCATGTTTCATGTTGAACCTTGAGTCATTTGATTGATGTTGACTACGTATAAAGCAGGCCAACATACTGGTGTTAGACACAAAATGCTGGTTTACACCGAAGATAGACAAACAAGGCTGGTGTGACTCAGCGGGACAGGCAGCATCTCTGGAGACAAGGAATGGGTGACGTTTCGGGTCGCGTCTGAAGAAGGGTCTCGACCTGAAACATCACCCATTTTGTGTCTATCTTCGGTTTAAACCAGCATCTGCACTTCCTTCCTGCAACAGCTGTAACAGTGTAACAGCTAGTGCTGCCACAGAGCTTTAGGGACCTGGGTTCGATCCTGACCTCGTCCAACATGTCCCACCAACACTAGTCTCACCTGCCTGCGTTTGGTCCATATCCCTCTAAACCTATCTAAACCTAAACATTATGTGTAAACCAGCATCTGCAGTTCCTTGTATCCACAACTACCATTGGACTCCAAACTGAGTACAAGGATAGTACAAGAGGCCAGGTGCATTGCCATGTGAATGATCCCAGGAATGAGTGGGTTAACCTATGGTGAGCGTTTGACGGCACTGAGCTTGTATTCGCAAGACGAGGGGGCTCTCGTTCCGAATAGTGAAAGGACTGGATAGACTGGATGTGGAGAGGATATTTGCACTAGTGGGAGAGTCTAGGACCAGAGGCCATGGGCTCAGAATAAAAGGACGTACCTTTAGAAAGGTGATGAGGTGGAATTTCTTTAGTCAGAGGGTGGTGAATCTGTGGAATTCGTTGCCACAGATGGATATGGAGGCCAAGTCAATGGGTATTTGTAAGGTGCAGATTGGCAGATACTTGATTAGTAAATGTGTCAGGGGTTATGGGGAGAAGGCAGGAGATTGTGGTTGAGGGGGAGAGATAGATCAGCTGACTTTGAAACATAGAAACATAGAAAATAGGTGCAGGAGTAGCCATTCGGCCCTTTAAGCCAGCACCACTATTCAATATAATCATGGCTGATCATCCAAAATCACTACCCCGTTCCTGTTTTCTCCCCATATCCCTTGATTCCGTTAGCCCTAAGAGCTATATCTAACTCTCTCTTGAAAACATCCAGTTTTCATGGTGGCACAGCGGTAGAGTTGCTGCCTTTACAGCAAAATGCAGCGCCAGAGACCCGGGTACGTTCTCCCCGTGATCTGCGTGGGTTTTCTCCGAGATCTTCGGTTTCCTCCCACACTCCAAAGACGTACAGGTTTGTAGGTTAATTGGCTTGATTGTCCAAGTTGGCGAGATGCAGAGTACTGCCCTGCCGACTACAAAATTCAGAAGGTTCAGAAGGTTCCAGTGAATTGGCCTCCACTACCTTCTGTGGCAGAGAATTCCGCAGATTCACAACTCTCTGGGTGGAAAACTTGATGGGCTGAATGGCCTAAATCTGCACCTTTAACCAGTGAATATTTGACCCAGGCACTGACGTGCACACTACAGCTCCCTGCCATTTTCCGAATCCTGTTCCATCTCGCAATATGCTAATGCTCATGGCAATTAAAAATAAATAAAGTTGTACGTGGCAGAACGCTGTGAAACCCTTGCACTGTGCTAGCATTCGCCTGGGTTGTTGACCCTGCAAAGCCTACTTTATGTGAAATGAGCTGGGTCTGTTTACCACCCACGCAACTGAGCGTCAATACAGCACTTGAAATTCATACAACCTGCAACAGCCACTCCGTCGTGCAAAGCAGCTCAAATTCCCGTTGTCGGAATGAATCGCCCACACTTTCATCAATCCAATACAATCTGGAAATAGGAAAACAAATTCACTGAGATGATCAAATAAAGGGCTTCTGCGTCCGAGTTCCATTCCCCTGCAACGGAGAAGTTACTCAATCAGTGGAAAGTAAACAGTTTTTGTCTCTGTTTTGGACCTCTTCTCTGTAATAAAGTGCAGAGAATGTCAACGCGAAGGATTTTTATATTTGCATTTCAGCTCCACATGTCGGCATTTGAAGAACAGTGATTTGCATTTGCAAAAAAAAAATCATCATTTGGACTAAGAGTTTGAAACGGGGGGGCCATTGTTCGCTCCGAAGAGTTTGACAGGTCAGTTCTGACACTGAGTCCTTTTAGCTGTTTCTGATTGAGTGGCTGGTGTGAGGAGACAGCTGACAGACGGGTGTTAGTCAAGGCAACGGTAGAGGTTTAGGGTAGACAAAAATGCTGGAGAAACTCAGCGGGTGAGGCAGCATCTATGGAGCGAAGGAAATAGGCGACGTTTCGGGTCGAGACCCCTCTTCAGACTCCACACTAACGCACCGACTAGCGATCCCCGCACACTAACACTATTCTACACACTAGGGACACTTTACAATTATACCAAGCCAATTAACCTGCAAACCTGTACGTCTTTGGGGTATGGGAGGAAACCGAAGTTCCCGGAGAAAACACATGGGGAGAACGTACAAACTCTGTACAGGCAGCACCCGTGGTCAGCATGGAATTTGGGTCTCTGCGCTGTTAGGCAGCAACTCTACCGCTGTGCCACCTTGCCGTCTGAACAGCTGGATACTGTTGTTCAGACCCAGAACATGCATGTAATCTATACGTGAAACATTGTACATGCATATATCTTATACCATGTAATACTGAAGTCTGAAGAAGGGTTTCGGCCCGAAACGTTGCCTATTTCCTTCGCTCCATAGATGCTGCCGCATCCGCTGAGTTTCTCCAGCATTTTCGTCGACCTTCAACTTTCCAGCATCTGCAGTTCCTTCTTGAACATGTAATACCTCTGTCGGTTTTTAGTCGTAGGATTATACAGCGTGGAAACAAGCCCTTTGGCCCAACTTGCCCACACCGGCCAACATGCCACCTTCCTCGTCCCACCTGCCTGCATTTGGTCCATATCCCTTCTCAACCTGTCCTATCCATGTACCTGTCTCAATGTTTATTAACTACTGCGATAGTACTGTACCTACCTCAACTACCTCCTCCAGCAGCTGGTTCCATACACCCACCACCCTCTGTGTGAAACAACCACACTTTGTCTAGAATGAAGTGATGTGCCGAGTGGATCCATTGTTCAGTTTTAGTTCATAGCTACAGCATGTAAACAGTCCCTTCGGCCCATCGACTACACACCGACCATTGATCACCCATTCGCACATGTTCTATGCTATCCCACTTTCTCATCCACTCCCTACATATAAGGGGCAATTTGACAACGCCCAATTATCCTACATACCCGCAAATAATTGGGATATGGGAGAAAACGGGAGCACCCAATGATTCAATTCAATTCAATGATTCAATACTTTATTGTCACTTGTACCTTGGTAGAGTGTTTAGTTCCGTTTAGTTTAGTTTAGTTAAGTTTAGAGATACAACGCGGAAACGGGCCCTTCGTCCCGCCAAGTCCACACTAACCATCGATTCTACCTACAACCCTGTAACCTACAAACCTGTACATCTTTGGAGTGTGGGAGCAAACCGAAGATCTCGGAGTAAACCCACGCAGGTCAAAGGGAGAACGTACAAACTCCGTACAGACAAGCGTCCGTAGTCGGGATCGAACCCGGGTCTCCGGAACTGTAAGGCAGCAAGTCCACCACTGCGCCGCCTACAGTGAAATGCTTTGTTTCGCAACAACAAAGGTTGGTTTCCCAGAGGCATCCCACGTGGTCACAGGTGGAACATACAAACTCCACACAGACAGCAGCGGGGTCAGGATTGAACCCAGGTCTCTGGCGCTGTGAGGCAGCTGCTCTACCAGCTGTGGCACCCCAGGAAACAAGGAATGTTCTACATGTTGGATTTATTCAAGGTTTTGCTGGATGACGAAACAGCGAAATTACTTATTGATATTTTCTATCAATTATTAGAAAAACAAGTTTAAGCAACCTCTTTCTCATTGTTCAGAAACGCTTCACATGGTGTATTTTGGAAATGTTGTCTTGCAATATACGTTGTTAATTTTCACACACGACGAGTGTTGTGATCATGAGCAGGGAATTAGTTTGAGGAGACCTTGAGCGGGATGCTTCTGTTCCAAATGGTGTCAGGGTTTTTATGGATCCACTGGGGAGTGCAGATGAGATTTAAAGAGATTTCAGAAGTGTTTATTTGTCAATATGTACTGGAAATGAAGCAGAGGAATGAAATTCCTGCTTGCTGCAGCTTTACAGGGACTTTTGATGGAGTCTTGTCCTGAAAAGCAACTCCACCAACTCCACCAGGTGCCTTCAGTGCCGCGCACTGGGCTATTCCCAGGGTGGTAATATCCAAGAATAGGCATAGCTAAAACAGAGTGTTGGAGTCATAGTCCTACAGCGCGGAAACAGGCCCTTCGGCCCAACTTTCCCACACCGGCCACCATGTCCCATCCACACTAGTCCCACCAACCTGCATTTGGCCCATATCCCTCTAAACCTGTCCTATCCATGTACCTGGCTAAATGTTTCTTAAACATTGGGATAGTTACCTGAGAGGGGAAAAAATGTTTAATGGAGATGTGCAGGGCACGTTATTACACACAGGGTGGTGGGGGCTTGGAACAAATCGCCAGGGCTGGTGGTGGAGGCAGATGCGACACTGGCATTTAAGAGGCTTTTAGATGGAAGTGCAGGGCGTGGAGGGATATGGTTCATGTGCAGGCAGATAAAATCAGATTAACTTGGCATCAAGGTTTGCCCAAACATAGTGGTGGACCCAAGGGCCCGTTTCTATTCTGTACTGTTCTATGTTCCATGTTCTATGTTCTATCAGCCTGGATCTGTGACCTTCCACTGGCTAAGTATTCCTCGCACAGTATCCATTGAGTCCTGGAGCTTTAGCCTTTACAGCTGAGAGGGAGAGCGCGGGAACAGATCAATGGCCATTAAAATCCTCCACCGTTCAGTTGATACTGTAATCTGACTGTGATAGCGTTTCCCTGCACAAGTGTTTGAAACCGCCTCCACTTCCTCAAAGGCGGTCACCAACATTTCCTGTTTAACTGCCCTACAGCCTGTGAATTTCATTTATATCATCATTTATTTTATTTACTGTGATGCACATTTGCGTGTCCACATTGAGGAATATCACCGGCGGGGGAGGGGGCGGGGGGGGGTGGAGAACCTTATATTTCGAGCATTCGGTATCCACTACCCTCAAGCTGTAACATCGCAGTTAAACCCAGAGCGGGACTGCGTCTACGAAGTGCTTTCAATTACACGAAGGTCAGGTTACACGCTGAGGTGATCCATCAAGCAGTCCCCAAGGTAGATGTTCAATGGCTCCGGCGCATCCACAGTGGGTGGACCAGAGCTTACAGGGTGGGTGGAGGTACTCGGCGCATTGTTTCAATATGGCCCTGCACATCCTCTTCACATGCTTTCCATTAATAGGGCAGCACGGTGGCACAGCGGTAGAGTTGCTGCCTTACAGCGCCAGACACCCGGGCTCGATCCTGACTACGCGTGCTGTCTGTACGGAGTTTGTACCTTCTCCCCGTGACCTGCGTGAGTTTTCTCTGAGACATTCGGTTT
>CM075991.1:9379871-9414871 GCA_038087875.1 Malacoraja senta
ATTCCTCGTTGAAGTCATTCATGACAGATAGATTCAAGAAGATCCTTGCTTATCCTTGCGTATTCAGAGTTTAACATGGTGACATCTTGTGTTTTTGCACCTAATCTGTACAAGTACTTCCTGCCCCAGCATTAATAGCCTGTGGTCTACACATCAGCATTCTGCACTCCCATTGCTCCAGAATCCACATGTATTCTTAGCAGGCGTTGAGCTTAAGATATGTGTAGGGAGGAACTGCAGATTCTGGTTTAAACCGAAGATAGGCACAAAATGCTGGGGTAACTCAGCGGGACAGACAGCATCTCTGGAGAGAAGGAATGGGTGACGTTTCAGGTCGAGACATTACAGACGTTATGAGTCTGAGAAGGGTCTCGTCCCAAAACGTCACATATTCCTTCTCTCCAGAGATGTTGCCTGCCCCGCTGAGTTACTCCAGCATTTTGGGTCTATCTTCGAGCTTGAGATATGGTTGACTTGGATGGAGTTCCTGATTTAGTTTAGTTTAGTTTAGATTAGTTTAGTTTAGCTTAGTTTAGAGATACCGTGTGGAAGCAGGCCCTTCGGCCCACCGAGTCCGCACCAACCAGTGATCCCCGCACACTAACTAACACTATCCTACACTTGGGACAGTTTGTTTTCTGCATTTACACCAAGCCAATTAACCTACAAACCTGTACGTCTTTGGAGTGTGGGAGGAAACCGAAGTTCTTGCAGGTCACGGGGAGAATGTACAAACTTCGTACAGACAAGCGCCCACAGCCAGGATCGAACCGGGGTCTCTGGCGCTGTAAGCGCTGTAAGGCAGCAACGCTACCGCTGAACCACCGTGCCGCCCTAAATGCAAAGCAAATTCTGATAGATCCATCCAGGGTGATGGCACAGTGGTGCAGCAAAGGGTGGCACAGTGGTGCATCAGAGAAGGGCTGCACAGTGGCGTAGCAGTTGCATTAATATGCCTGTAAAAGCTGCAGCAAGTAAGACCTTCATCTCTCGGTTGGCGGTGCATACAACATTTACATGCTGTTGTTTAGTGCAAGGAGAAATAACACCAGTAATATCACCGTTTCTGCGATGGAGTTCGACCTTGATGCATTTCAAGGAGCCCAGGGGAAATCAAGCTGGGAAACTTTACAGTTTACTATTATGCCCATAGGCATTCCCCATCTATAACCTTGAGTCTTGCTCTTCCTACAAAAGCATTGCACTTTGGAATGAAGATTGGACCCAGCTAACACAAACAAAATCGTAACTCGACTGAAACCTGTAACAGGATCTGAGAAATCTATGGGTGCATTTAAACTGAGAAACCCACTAAAACTGTACACACGGTCTTTGTTTCTGCACAAGATCCTTGGTTTTACTTGTAAGGTGAACAGGCCATTATTAATGCGTAGGAAGGAACCGCAGATGCTGGTTTAGGTCAAAGATAGACAGAGGCGGAACCCAGGGGATCATGCAGCATCTCTGGAGAAAAGGAATAGGTGACATTCCGAGTCGAGAGCATTCTTCAGATGGAGAGTCAGATTCAGAGGGAAATGAGAGGTATGAGAAGGTACAAAGAATCGAATGAATGAATGAATGAATAAATTACTGTTTATTGGCCAAGTATTCACATACAAGGAATTTGCCTTGGTGCTCCGCCCAGCAAGTGACAACATGACATACAGTGACAGCTAGGAATGACACATAAAACATTAAACATTAATAATAAACCATTATTGATTAAACATGTGAATTAAATAAAATACCAGAGCAAAAGGAGGCTACAGATTTTTGGTTATTGAGGTGAGCAACTACTCGTGGAAACAAAACAGTTTTTATGTCTGTCTGTGGCAGCTTTGACAGTCCGGAGTCGCCTTCCAGAGGGAAATGATTCAAAGAGTTTGTGGCCAGGGTGAGGGGGTCAGAGATGATCTTACCCGCTCGTAAAGGTATGCAAAAGGCCAAATCATTCACTGGTTAGATTCCGTGGAACATTCTGGGCACCACAACATAGGAAAGATGTGTCATTCCCTGAATGGTCACACTGCAGGTTGAATTAGAATGGTTCCAGGAATGTTGGATTCCAGTTTTCTGGAGAATATTCATCTTGTCGCAGAGAGAGTGTAAGGGGTGATGTGGTAAAGTCATGTTAAGTTTTGGTATTTCCGGTGCCCTTGGTTCCAGAGCCTTTGCTGGGCCAACAAAGGTTCTGAGAGCAGACGAACGGAACAGGAATTGGCCTTGGCCGCCGAGCGGCTGAGATACCGCCTGGCAAAGTCAGCCTCGACAGTTGGCTACGGGAACGTATCTGCTGGCTCCAGCCGGGCCAGAGTTTAGTTTAGAGATATAGAGATACAGCCCTTTTGGAAACAGGCCCTTTTCGGCCCACCGAGTCCGCGCCGACCAGCGATCCCCGCACATTAACGCTATCCTACACACGCTAGGGACAATTTTTACATTTACACCAAGCCAATTAACCTACAAACCTGTACGTCTTTGGAGTGTGGGAGGAAACCGAAGGTCTCGGAGTAAACCCACGCGGTCACGGGGAGAGCGTACAAACTCCGTACAGACAGCACCCATAGTCGGGATCGAACCCGGATCTCCGGCGCTGCATTCGCTGTAAGGCAGCAACTCTACCGCTGAGCCACCGCGCCGCCATGGCCACAAGGGGGCAAATTCCGGAGCCATGGCCGCAGGGGGGCAAATTCGACCCGCCGATCGGCTGCGGAAGTCCCGATGAGGTCGAGATCAGCTGTCTCACCCAGCCTAGGCGCTACATTTTCCGGGGGACTTTCAGGGGTTAATGGGTTTTGTCCGGATTAAAGGAGGTACGGACCACCAGATGCCGGAAAATCAGTGGTGGACCTGCACAGGAAGTGGAAACAGCTTACAAAAGAGAAGCAGTGACCAGGAACACAGGTTTAATATGACTGGCAATAGGTCAAAAGATGACCGTGTGAATTTTGCACAGATCTGGAATACATCGGCTCAAAGGAAAATCGAGTAAAGTTTTTGCCCAAAAGGAAATGGGACACATTCTAGATGGTAAAAAGTGTCGAGATTTGCATGCAGTCACAGAACTACAATGAGAGTGCCTTCAAACCCATTCGTGATGGGCCGAATTGCATCCTATCCCTTGGGAACCTCAAGCACAACATGTGGAGCTGTGGACAGAGCTCCCAGGGTTGGCAACAGACTGGAACTTGCTCTAAAATAAATCTTCAAAGCTTCACAAAAATGACAACATTGTATATAGAGTCATAGAGTGATACAGTGTGGAAACAGTCCCTTCAGCCCAACCTGCCCCCACAGCCACGCTAGTCCCATCAGCGTGCGTTTGGCCCACATCTCTCCAAACCTGTCCCATCCATGTACCTGTCTAACTGTTTCTTAGACGTTGGAATAGTCCCTGCCTAACTACCTCCTCTGGCAGCTTGTTCCATACACCCGCCACCCTTTGTGTGAAAAAAGTACTCCTCAGATTCCTATTAAATGTTTTCCCCTTCTCCTTAAACCTATGCCCTCTGGTCCTCGATTCACCTACTCTGGGTAAGAAACTGTGCATTTACCCGATCCTCTCATGATTTTATACACCTCTATAAGATCACCCCCCTCATCCTATATATTAATCTTAGATATTCATATTAATTTACTGGGTACACAAAAATGCTGGAGAAACTCAGCGGGTGCAGCAGCATCTATGGAGCGAAGGAAATGGGCAACGTTTCGGCCCGAAACGTTGCCCATTTCCTTCGCTCCATAGATGCTGCTGCACCCGCTGAGTTTCTCCAGCATTTTTGTGTACCTTCGATTTTCCAGCATCTGCAGTTCCTTCTTAAACAATTAATTTACTGGGTTCTGTGTCCGCCAACCGATTCCAGTCAATTGTCGGATAAATGCTCTGTACTTATTGCCTGCCAAGCTTTCGAATAAAAATTGTTTGCTTGTTAAATTAAAGAGTTGAAATAAATATCTGATAACAGGCAAATTCAATTATTTTCAGTAGATGGTGCATGACACAGATCATCTTACGGAGCAAATACTGCAATTGATATATTCACTGTTTTTTTTGTAATTATGGTATAAATTCTGAGAACAATAAACGGCTCTGATATAACGTAGCTTTGGTATTAAGCTTACGGATTTTACAAACGGCTATTACTTTATTTAACTTTATCTTGTGTCACAGCATATTGGAAACCATTCCGTAATTAACCCAGCGTGTAATCCATTTATGGGTCTTGATGCTTGAATTTTAATGGATTTTAATGGATTGTTGTGAGCGTTGGGGCAAAGTTTACAGACTGACCCGTAAATGGATCTTTCGTGTTAAGATGGCGCCCAATGACAATGACCCATATGACAATCCCTCCAGTCTTTAAGACCACTCCTATTCCCTTCATCCTGTATCCGTTCAATGTGGACGGCTGGTCTGTAATCATACACGGTCTTTCAAGTCAAGTCAAGTGTCAAGTGAGTTTATTGTCATGTGTCCCTGGTAGGACAATGAAATTCTTGCTTTGCTTGAGCACAACAGAACATAGTAGGCATTTACTACAAGGCATTCTATAAATATATACACAATGGTCAATATACTGATAAAGTGCAAATAACAGTATTGGCTAGTAAAGTTCAGTGTTATGTCCGAGCCAAGTTTAATAGCCTGATGGCTGTGGGGAAGTAGCTGTTCCTGAACCTGGTCGTTGCAGTCTTCAGGCTCCTGTACCTTCTACCTGAAGGTAGTAGGGAGATGAGTGTGTGGGCAGGATGGTGTAGGTCCTTGATGATGCTGCCAGCCTTTTTGAGGCAGCGACTGTGGTAGATCCCCTCGATGGAAGGGAGGTCAGAGCCAATGATGGACTGGGCAGTGTTTACTACTTTTTGTAGTCTTTTCCTCTCCAGGGCGCTCAAGTTGCCGAACCAAGCCACGATGCAACCGGTCAGCATGCTCTCTACTGTGCACCTGTAGAAGTTAGAGAGAGACTGGATAGCACGCAACAACAAAAAAAGCTTTGTACTCTCACTTCAGGGTGGCATGGAGGTGCAGTGGTAGATTTGCTGCCTTTACAGTGCCAGAGAACTGAGTTTGGTGCTGACTATAAGTGCTGTCTGTGTGGAGTTTGTTCGTTCTCCCCGTGGGGTGCGAGATTGCAACCTTCACGTGGTTCAACGAATGCAATCAACCCAGGAAGAGATGTATCAGCAGAGCCATCTCCATCATCAAAGACCCCTACCACCCATGGCACCACATATTCTCCATCCTACCATCTGGGAAGAGGTACCGGAGCATTAAGTGCAAAACCAGCAGGATGCTCCTCAGCTTCTTCCCGCAGGTTATAAGACTGATAAACGGACTTTGCCCCCTGCCAAAGTATCGTGCACCAACCACCAACCTGGACACACTGCAGCAGAGCCACTGTCGTGCCGCTGCCGATCGGAACGCCTGTTGATGTTTAGTAGAGTAGAGTGTTAATTTGTTCATGATATATGTAATTTTACTTCTATTTATTTTTTACTGCACACTGAAATGGACACTGGTTGAGGAACGTTTTTTTGTTTCCTCTGGGTATGCGAATACTCAGGAAATGACAATAAAGATATACAATACAACCCGACGTGCACAAACAGAAGATCAAGCAGAACAAGTTGTCTTACAACATTAGGCTGTGCACGCCGTACGCAAGAAGAAGAAGTTCTCCCCGTGACCACGTGGGTTTTCCCCGGGTGCAGCGGTTTCCTCCCACACTCCAAAGACGTACAGGTTTGTGGGTTAATTGGCTTTGGTTGTAAATTGTCTCTAGTGTGTGATAGTGCGAGTGTGGGCCCAGTGTAGCTGGGACATGTTGGCCAGTGTGGGCAAGTTGAGATACAGCGCGGAAACAGGCCCTTCGGCCCACCAAGTCCTCACCGACCAGCGATCCCCGCACATTAACACCATCCCCCACACACTAGGGACAATTTACATACACACCAGTTATTCCAGCGGGGCGGGCAGCATCTCTGGAGAAAAGTCACAGGTGACGTTTTGTGTCTTGTCTGAAGAAGGGTCTCGAGACGAAACGTTTCCTGTTCCTTTTCTCCAGCGATGCTGCCTGACCCGCTGAGTTACTCTGGCATTTTGTGTCTATCTTCAATGTGAAAATTCTTATGGCCGTGAGTGGCATTGTTTCAATCAATGCCTTCATATTTTCAGAAGAATTTCACTGTGCAGGTGCATCTGTGACTAAAATAAAGCAACATTGAACGTTGTAAAATCCAACAGCAATCTCTCCCAACCCAAATGAAAAATCAATATCTGCCCTATTTTAAAGGTAAATATTCCAAGGCATGCATGCTGAAATATATTAAATTCCCCATCGCTGCATAAAGAATCCAGAAGACTGAGTAAAAGCAAAAGGAACAGTCTAGGGGCCTGTAGTGATGTATCTTAAAAATAACAGGGATATAATATTTAATGCATCCTCCACTAAGGTGCTTATGAAAACTATAGTTCCATTTCTTTCCATTAGTCCTCCCAGAGATTTACTGTAATTGCCTCAGACAGACAACTGTAACGATGTGTGTTTCTGTCTAAGTCACTTAGATTTTGCCCCTCAAGGGTTTACAATGGAGTTCTGTCAGTTCACTGCCATATAACCAAAGGCTGACTTTGGGATCAGTTTTTCCAAATTCACAGTCCATAAAATTCAATTGTTAACGCCTCACAGTGTGTCCATCAGGCACAGGAGCAGTTGTCAACCATATTGCCACTTCAGCCGCCTCCGTCACTCAGTAGAATGACCTAGGACATGGTTTGTTCGATCATTGCAGCGGTATTTGGCCCAGTTTATGGCTGTGCAGACACAGCTTTCGAAATCTGGTCCAGTTCCTCATCAATAATTCGAAGGTAAATGCTGAAGGAGGTGCCAGCGGACCAGCCTAGTTTGTGTTCAAAGATACAGCGCGGAAACAGGCCTACCGAGTCCGCGCCGACCAGCGATCGCCCCGTATACCTGCACCATCCTACACACTTGGGACAATTTACCACCTTTCACCAAGTCAATTAATCTACAAACCTGTACGTCTTTGGAGTGTGGGAGAAAACCCACGCAGTCACGGGGAGAACGTACAAACTCCATACAGACAGCATCTGTGGCCAGGATAGAACCCGGGTCTCCGGCATTCTAATGGCCCTGTCCCACGATGCGAGTTCATTCAAGAGGTCTCCCGAGTTAAAAAAAAAAATCAAACTCGTGGTAAGCACGGAGAATGAACGTAGCGGGTACGTCGGAGCTCGGGGACATCTCTTAGCGGCTCGTAACGCTAACGGCAGGTACTCGGGAAGACTCGCTAACGGCAGGTAAGCTCGGGAAGACACGTGAAGATTTTTCAACATGTTGAAAAATGTCCACGAGAGCCCCGAGTACCGGCGAGCGGCCATTACCTTAAATCTCCGAGTTCGAATCAGGGCAAACTCGGGAGAACTCTTTGAATGAACTCGTACAGTGGGACAGGGCTTTAAGGCAGCAATGCTACTGCTGTGCCTGTCTTTTGGGAAGTTTGACATTGCCAAAATCTGAAAGATCAGCAGTAATTGCTGACTGTAGCATGATGGGGGTACAACAAAAACTTATATCTTAAACACCGATTGTACTTGAGTTTGATTTAATTTTAAGTATGTGTAGTATTATCTGATCTGATTCAACAAAGTCATTCAATGTATTTCAGTACATGTCACAATAATAAACCTAAACCTAAACATATTTTTATTTATTTGCTTATAGGAAGCTGTGGTCACTGTCTAATGAAAGACACAAAGTGCTGGAGTAACTCGACAGGTCAGGCAGCATCCCTGGAGAACATGGATAGGTGACGTTTCAGGTCGGGACCCTTCTTCGGTCATCTGAAGAAGGGTCCTTACCTTCACACGTACAAACTCCGTGCAGACAGCACCCGTAGTCAGGTTTGAACCCGGGTCTCTGACGCTGTAAGGCAGCAACTCTACCGCTGTGCCACCGTGCCACCCAGGGTCTGGTGGATCTGTGAGTGAAGAGTGAATAGAACTTGGACACGGGCAGCAGTGTTTAGGATTTTTAGACGTACTTAGTGATTTATTGCAGAGCGCGAAGGATGGATGTGAAATCTTATTGCACTGAAATTATTCTGAAAAAATATTCCGGCATGTAACTTGCAATGTAATAACTAATTAGTACTGACTCTTGCAATGAGAGTTATTGATAACACAGGAGTAAGCCATTCCCACATCGTCCATGTTTTCTCAGCCATAACCCACACCCTTCAAAAACGGTCCTGATTCTGCACATACTAAAGTGACAGTCCCCCGCCGTACTTACAGCTCCAGAGGCAATGTCGCTACCCTCATAAACACTCCGTATAGTTTAAAGTAAGCTCGCTAATCCCATTCATTGGCCCTAGTCCCAGAATCTCATCACTCATGTCATAAGGTCATAAGTGATAGAAGTAGAATTAGGCCATTCGGCCCATCAAGTCTACTCCGCCATTCAATCATGGCTGATCTATCAGTTGGTTGGACCATGACCTTGGGTGCCGTCTGTGCGCAGTTTGCACGTTCTCCCTGTGACCATGTGGGTTTACTCCGGGGGCTCTGGTGTACACCCACACTCCAACGACATGCGGGTTTGTAAGTCATTTGGCTTCTGTAAATTGCCTCTAGTGTGCAGAATGCGAACCCTAACCCTAACATAGAACTAGTGTACAGTTGACCAATGGATGGCGTAGACCAGGTGGGCCGAAGGGCCTGTTTCCACACTGTATCTCTAAACTCTGATATAAACCTCTGATACAATCCTGGTAATGCAACAATGTATAAAAATGTAGGCATTGGGCCTGTATTCACTGGAGTTTAGAAGATTGAGGGGGGACCTCAATGAAACATACAGAATAGTGAAAGGCCTGGATAGAGTGAATGTGGAGAGGATGTTTCCACTAATGGGAGAGTCGAGGACTAGAGGTCATAGCCTCAGAATTAAAGGACGTTCTTTCAGGAAGAAGATGAGGAGGAGTTTCTTTCGTCAGAGGGTGGTGAATCTGTGGAATTCTTTGCCACAGAAGGCTGTGGAGGCCAAGTCAGTGGATATATTTAAGGCTGAGATAGATAGATAGATCCTTGATTAGTACGGGTGTCAGGGGTTAAGGGGAGAAGGCAGGAGAATGGGGTTAGGAGGGAGAGATAGATCAACCATGATTGAATGGTGGAGTAGACTTGAAGGGGCCCAATAGCCCAACTCTGCTCCTATAACATGAATATGAACTTATGAACAATATTTAAAAGCCATTTGGACAAGTACATGGATAGGAAAAGTATGGAGGTATATGAGCCAAACACTGGCAGGTAGGACATGCATAGATGGGGCATCTTGGTCAGCGTGGGCAGGTTGGGCCAAAGTGCCTGTTTCCACGCTGTATAGCTCTCTGACTTAGTCTGAAGAAGGGTTTCGGCCCGATACGTTGCCTATTTCCTTCGCTCCATAGCTGCTGCTGCACCCGCTGAGTTTCTCCAGCACTTTTGTCTACCTTAGCTCTCTGACTGTTACCAAGGGGAACTGAGCCCTGGGGCAGAACAGCCATGATCATGTTGAATGGCAGGACGGGCTTGAGGGGCCGAGTGGCCTCCTCCTGCTCCTTCTTTCTTCTGCTCCATCGCATGACCAGAGAGTGGGAACTGGACGCCAACCCCTACATCAGTCGATACACGTGGGATTGGAAGGGGAGAGAGGATCAGCAGAACAAAGGCACACGAAACTTGGCGAGTGATGCCACAAAAAAAGTTCGTAATTAATAGGTTTAAATTCAGCACAAGCTGGGGTGATAAGCGCGGTTTTCCTCTGCCTTTGTGTTGGGGATAAGCTGATATAGCAAGCATGTAGAGCAAGCGTGAAACACATCCAACACAGCTCAGAGCTTGGGGGAATGATTGTGAGTATCAACGAGGGCTGTCTATGTAAACCACAGCCTTGAGCTCTCCAAGTTAATTATAGGAGATTTACTGTCATTATCTTTTTAATCTTTATAATTAATACTAAGATTAAAACAATAAACAGGATGAGCAATTTCCTGCTGACTGCCTAGTCGCATCCATAAGCTCAGCCAAAAGATGCCTCTCCATCCAATGTGATTAGTGGTTGTAAGCCACTCAATATACAATAAGACAGGCACAAAATGCTGGAGTAACTCAGCGGGACAGGCAGAGTCTCTGGAGAGAAGAAATGGGTGACGTTTCGGGGCGAGACCCTTTTTCAGACTGTCAGTCTGAAACCGACCCGAAACATCACCCATTCCTTCCCTCCAGAGATGCTGCCTGTCCCGCTGAGTAACTCCAGCATTTTACATAGATACATAGATACATAGAAAATAGGTGCAGGAGTAGGCCATTCGGCCCTTCGAGCCTGCACCGCCATTCAATATGATCATGGCTGATCATCCAACTCAGTATCCCGTACCTGCCTTCTCTCCATACCCCCTGATCCCTTTAGCCACAAGGGCCACATCTAACTCCCTCTTAAATATAACCAATGAACTGGCCTCGACTACCCTCTGTGGCAGAGAGTTCCAGAGATTCACCACTCTCTGTGTGAAAAAGTTTTTCCTCATCTCGGTCTTAAAGGATTTCCCTCTTATCCTTAAGCTGTGACCCCTTGTCCTGGACTTCCCCAACATCGGGAACAATCTTCCTGCATCTAGCCTGTCCAACCCCATAAGAATTTTGTACGTTTCTATAAGATTCCCTCTCAATCTCCTAAATTCTAGCATTTGTGTCCGTCTTCGATTTAAACCAGCAACTGCAGTTCTTTCCTACACACTCAGTATAACAGTGGTCTTTCGCCTGCAGACAGGAAAAAAGAGAAAGGATTTGCCAAAGTCCCTCAGTAAACATCCTTAAACAATGGAAGTGTCTGTCCTGGGAAAATGAGATTGCAATGCTCTTTGCTCAGCAAATGGGAATGAAATGAGAACTCAAGAAATAGGCCATTCCCTGCATGGGCCTGTTCACCATTCAATGAAAGGCTTGAATAGAGCGGATGTGGAGAGGGTGTTTCCACGAGTGAAAGCATCTAGGATTAGAGGCCATAGCCTCAGAATTAAAGGACGTTGTGGGGGTTATGCAGAGAAGGCAGGAGAATGGGGTTAGGAGGGAGCGATAGATCAGCCATGATTGAATGGAGGAGTAGACTTGTTGGGCCAAAAGGCCTAATTCTGCTCCTATCACTTGTGACCGTATGACCATAAGATCATGCTTGATCCAAGCTTCCAGTTCAGTCCAGTTTAGTTTATTGCCACATACACTGAGGTACAGTGAAAACTTTTTGTTGCGTGCAAACCAGTCAGCAGAAAGACACGCTGGCTCTCTTCCACTCTGTATCTCTAAACTAAGCTAAAACTGATAGATCGTGATTGATGAGAAAGCCACCATTTTCATTTCTACAGCACCATGCACTTGACGGTGCCGTGCTCTGTCACATGAAGACAGGGCAATAGACAATATAGACAATAGACAATAGGTGCAGGAGTAGGCCATTCGGCCCTTTGAGCCAGCACTGCCATTCAATGTGATCATGGCTGATCATCCCCAATCAGTACCCCATTCCTGCCTTCTCCCCATATCCCCTGACTCCGCTATTTTTAAGAGCCCTATCTAGCTCTCTCTTGAAAACATCCAGAGAACCCGCCTCCACCGCCCTCTGAGGCAGAGAATTCCACAGACTCACCACTCTCTGTGAGAAAAAGTGTTTCCTCGTCTCTGTTATAAATAGCTTACTCCTTATTCTTAAACTGTGTGGCCCCTGGTTCTGGACTCCCCCAACATCGGGAACATGTTTCCTGCCTCTAGCGTGTCCAAACCCTTAACAATCTTATATGTTTCAATGAGATCACCTCTCATCCTTCTAAACTCCAGAGTGTACAAGCCCAGCTGCTCCATTCTCTCAGCCTATGACAGTCCCGCCATCCCGGGAATTAACCTTGTATGTCGTGCACGACAGCGTAAAGTGCAAGGTGCTATAGAAATGAAAATCGTGACTTTCTCGTCAACGACGATCTATCAGTTTTCAAGGCGAACTTGAATTGAATCAGCCTCTGATAGCAGTTTAGGTACACTGATAGGACAAAAGAACATTGCTAAACCCATTTCTGTGAACGAATCGCACAAATAATGTATCTCATCTAAAAGAATTTCAATTGAATTTTCAACACAATACGACCACTCAATCAGGGAGATTTTTGGCAGCTTCAGAAATGAGACATTCACGCACAGCTGGAATCTCCATTTGGAGAGAGCAATTCAATCTGGCTATTATTTTTAAAGAACTTATCTATGCAATTGACTTTTAACATCATTATATTTGATTTGAACCCCAAGTGCTGAATCTGTAAAAACTTTTTAATGTCACATGAATACAGGGCATGTGAGAATGAACACTTTGCTGAATGTATTGTGATGGAATATGATTAAAAATGTTCACAAATGATGCGTCCCCGCATTTCTTTATAGATTTCTCACGGCCTTGAAGGATGCCATTAGGCCCGTGGCCACTGTGCCGGCAACACAGCAGGCAGCACGGAGGCGCAGCGGTAGAGTTGCTGCCTCACAGTGCCATAGACCCAGGTTCGATCCTGACCTCGGGTGCTGTCTGCATAGAGTTTGTACCTTCTCCCTGTGACCGTGTGGGTTTTCTCCAGGTGCTCCGGTTTTGTCCCACTCTCCAAAGAAATACAGGTTTATATAGGTTAATTGGCTTTGGTAAAACTGTAAATCGTCCCTAGTGTGTAGGATAGTGCTTGTGAATGGGGATTGCTGGTCGGTGCGGACTCAGTGGGCCATAGGGGCTGTATCTCTATCTCTATCTCTAAACTAAATTAAACTAAATATGCGCATTTGTAGGTTAATTGGCTTCTGTAAATTGTCCCTAGTATGGAGTGGATGAGTAAGTGGAATAACATAGAATGGTGTTAACAGGTGATCAATGGTCAGCGTGGACTCGGTGGGCTGAAGGGCCAGTTTCCACGTCCCAAAGACGTGCAGTTTCAAGTCAAGTGAGTTTATTGTCATGTGTCCCTGGTAGGACAATGAAATTCTTGCTTTGCTTGAGCACAACAGAACATAGTAGGCATTTACTACAAGGCATTCTATAAATATATACACAATGGTCAATATACTGATAAAGTGCAAATAACAGTATTGGCTAGTAAAGTTCAGTGTTATGTCCGAGCCAGGTTTAATAGCCTGATGGCTTTGGGGAAGTAGCTGTTCCTGAACCTGGTCGTTGCAGTCTTCAGGCTCCTGTACCTTGGTAGGGACACAGGAAATGGGAAGTTTGGTAGGTTAACTGGCTGTTGTGATTGTCCTGAGTGTGTAGTATCTATAGGGGGATCTGAGGGGAATGTGACAAGACTAAAATGGGATTAGTGAATGGGTACTCGACAGTCTGTGTGGCCTCAGTGGGCCAAAAGGACCTTTTCCCATGCTGTATCTCTCTATGATTCTATAAACGTTAGACTTTAGACCTCAGAGATACAGCATGGAAACAGGCCCTTTGGCCCACCGGGTCCGCGCCAACCAGTACACTAATTCATCTCATAGAAACATAAAACATAGAAAATGGGTGCTGGAGTAGGCCATTCGGCCCTTTGAGCCAGCACCGCCATTCAATATGATCATGGCTGATCATCCAAAATCAATACCACATTCCTGCTTTCTCCCCATATCCCTTGATTCCATTAGCCCTGAGAACTATATCTAACTCTCTCTTGAATACATCCAGTGAATTGGCCTCCACTGCCTTCTGTGGCTGAGAATTCCACAGATTCTCAACTCTCTGGATGAAAAAGTTTTTCCTCATCTCAGTCCTAAATGGCCTATCCCTTATTCTTAAACTGTCACCCCTGGTTCTGGACTCCCCCAACATCGGGAACATTTTTCCTGCATCTAGCCTGTCCAATCCCTTAAGAATCTCACTCAGTTGCAGCCCCATCTCGACTGCAAAATGGAGGATATCTCCAAGACCTTGCCTCCACAAGTCCTCTGCCGGGATCAGTCCTACCACCATTCCCACCTGGAACCGATGGATTGACAAAACTGCTTAATACATCTATTATCCTATGACCCTCAGCAAGCAAAAACCCTCGGCATAAAAATGCTGAAAATCCATATCCAAAAATTTGGCCCCCCGAATGGAATTCACACCACAATTGGAACCATGATTATCCAGTACAGAAAAAAAGTTACTTTATGTTAAGTCATTAAGCATCTTATTGCCAAATAAATCTTAAAAGTACAGATCAATTAGTGCGACATTAGTCAGGCAGAAAAACTGAAGAGCATTTTCAAGGCACTATCAACATTCAATTGAAACACTTGGTAACCTAAACCTCATTATAACTGCATTTCAAATCTGGCATCAGGAAATGGGAAGTGCTTGCTTCTGCATGGGTGAACTAAGATGTGCTAAATGGCGTTCTGCATCTTTATTTATCGCGTGAATCCTTCAAAAAAGGAAACTGGAGTTGCCAGGTCGGTTGACTCGTGCAATGTATCTGAGAAATGTCAACGTCTTAATGCTTGCAAGGTGTGTGAATTAAATGGCAAATTAGTTCACGGGGTTGAAAATCGCCTTGGCAATGCAAAGCAGAGGTGATGATAAACAAGCAAGCATCTGTTTCTTTTTTGCTGTTAACACCATTCGGCATTGATGTGCAATTAACTAGAATGATTATATAATCGACTCCAAGCTGCACAGCCCAGTGATATGTGCAGGCAAAACTAATGCATTTTGAGTGAGCTACAAAAACTCCCTGGTTACAGGAGGCTGTATATCTTGCTGGAGTAACTCAGCGGGACAGGCAGCATCTCTGGAGAGAGGGAATGGGTGACGTTTCGGGTCGAGACCCTGCTTCAGACTCGACCTGAAACGTCACCCATTCCTTCTCTCCAGAGATGCTGCCTGTCCTGCTGAGTTACTTCAGCATTTTGTGTCTATCTTCAGTTTAAACCAACATCTGCCGTTCCTTCCTTCACAGGCTGTATATCTTCACAGGTTTGGCGAATGGCACAATTATCCACATGGAATATCAGGTGGAAATTCTAGTGGGAACACGTGAGGTGATGCCTACACTGCGCCAACAGGAAATTAAATACCTGTAGACTCAGCATCAGTGGCAACTGAAATTGTTGTGGAATTCTCTGCACCAGAATGGCCCATTCAAAATAAGTCAGTCACACAGCACGGAAACAGGCCTTTGGCCCCACCTGTCCATACCGATCAAGTTGCCCAACATATATGCAACTCTACATATATAACCTTTTTGATGTATGTACCTGTTCAAATTTATTTTACATAAATGTCATAATATTAGTTTATAGACGCAAAATGCTGGAGTAACTCAACGGGTCAGGCAACATCTCTGGAGTAAAGGAGTATGTGACGTTTCGGGTCGAGACCCTTCTTCAGTCAATTTGACCATTTTGACCCAGTCTGAGTTTCCTATTCGATCAAGAGCAGAACTCTAAGGACAAACTAGATGGTTTGACTGTCCAAACGGTATTTCTCATGAAGCATACTGATATTAAGTTAACATACAACAGTTCCGGAGAGCCAGGGGAGAGGGAAACTAGAGGAATGAAAAAGTACAGAACAAATCAGAGCCAGGACCCATGGCCCAGGAAAGGAGGAGTTCACAATGGTCCACCATTCTAATCCTCTCATGGGAAATGGACAATGGTTTAATCATTTTTCCCCATCATAAATTCTTGGCTCACTTTTTAATAAAAATTGAAATTAAAGGATTACTTTAAAATTCATTACATTTTTACAATCATTAGGGACTATTTGCCAAGTATTAATTCTAGTTTAGCACACCATTGAAACCTAATTTGCTCATAATATGGTGGCTCAAGGGGCTGTCCCACTGCGGCGACCTAATCCGCGAGTTCAGAAGAGTGTCTTCGACCTTCAAGCTCGAGGGCACTCGCCTGGAAAACCTCGAGCTGGATCGACCGTCAGCGTTGAAACCGCGAGCTGGATCGACCGACCGCGCACACACATAAACACACACAAACACATCGCAAAGGCGGAGGCCAGGGAAAGCGGGGGAGCACTGTCTGAAATTCACACCCGCGATGAAGAGGATGGTAAAAGATGGCTGCACAGTGTACGGTAAGTCCTTTAGAGAGCGGGGGGGAGGGGGGGGTGGGAGAGGAGGGGAGAGAAGGAGAGAGAAGGGGGGGAGAAGGAGTGGAGACACTTTTAAGAAGTCAGACAACGTTTAATAACATTTAGCGGGCATTTTACCTACCGGTCGGTTTTCCTTGGTCCTGAAAACTCCAATGAGCCAATTAAAATGCCCGGTCAGCGAAGGAGATTGCCTACGGCTGCCCTCGACTGCCTGTAACCACATAGCGACCCCACTCCACTGCACTACGAGTTAAAAAGAACCATGCCGACCAATTTTTACTCGCGGAAAATTTTTCAACTTGCTGAAAAAATGTCCGCGACGTAGCTGAGGCCGCGAGTATGCGGGAACTTCCCTCGAGCATGAAGGAGAGTTCTAGTGACCTCCTGGGACCTCCTAGGACCACGTGTCAACCATGCTGCGAGTTTAAGTCAAGGGCAAACTCTTCTAAACTCACAGATTAGGCCGCCGCAGTGGGACAGCCCCTTTAACAGGGTAGTTAACAACACAGCATGTTTGTAAATAGCCAGAATTGTCATCACTTTTTCACCTGATTTCATTGAAAAAAATAATCTTAAAATGATCTACCCTTATGACAACCTGGGCCAGGGGCTGTAGTCACTTGGACAGGCTAGGCTTGTATCCACTGGAGATTAGTGGGAAAGGACTTGATTAATACATTCATGTTCCTGAGTGGTCTTGGTAAGTGGATTAGTTTAGTTTAATTTAGTTTAGAGATGCAGAGTGGAAACAGGCCCTTCGGCCCACCGAGTCCACACCGACCAGCTATCCCCGCACATTAACACCCTCCTACACACAATAGGGACAATTTACATTTATACCAAGCCAATTAACCTATAAACCTGTACGTCTTTGGAGTGTGGGAGAAAACCGAAGATCTCTTGACTGGTGACAGAGGTTATGGGGAGAAGGCAGGAGAATGGGACTAGGAGGGAGAGATAGATCAGCTATGATCGAATGGCAGAGTAGACTTGATGGGCCGAATGGCCTAATTCTTCTCCTATCACTTATGATCTTATAATATTGGACAACACCCACACAGGTCACAGGAAAACATACAAACTCCGTAAGGTCATGCACCTATAGTTAGGATCGCACCCGGGTCTCTGGCGCTGTCAGGCAGTAGCTCCTACTGCTATTGCACCGTGCCGCCCTTAATGGGATGTTGAATGAATGTTTGCCAGTGCCAAGAGAGAGTCAAGAGGCTCAAGGGTGTAGAATTGTACTGAAACTGAACAATTATAGTTTTACTTACATAGATACATAGAAAATAGGTGCAGGAGTAGGCCATTCGGCCCTTCGAGCCTGCACCGCCATTCAATGTGATCATGGCTGATCATCCAACTCAGTATCCCGTACCTGCCTTCTCTCCATACCCCCTGATCCCTTTAGCCACGGTGTACTTGTAGCACACCGTGGCTGTAAATAATGTTTCAGAGAAGGTTTACGAGGATGTTGCCAGGACCCGAGGGACTGAGCTACAGGGAGAGGTTGAGCAGTCTAGAACTCTATTCCTTGAAGCGAAGGAGGATGAGGGGCGATCTTATAGTGTACAGAATCATGAGAGAACAGATCGGGTAAACATCTCATGCCCAGAGAAGGGGAATCAAGAACCAATGGATATACAGCCTCCCTTTGATCTGGTATTTTGTTGGTTCACATGCTTGATCAATGGTGTTTTATCATTAATGTTTTATTATTATTAATGTTCAGTGTTTTCTGAGTCATTCGTAACTGTCACTGTATGTCATGTTGTTACTTGTGGGCGGAGCACCAAGGCAAATTTCTTGTATGTGAATACTTGGCCAATAAACTTACTTACTTACTTACTTAAGGTGAGGGGGGGAAAGATTTAATGTGTCTATCTTCAGTGCAAACCAGCATCTGCAGTTCCTTCCTACACAAAATATTCGGTAAATCCATTGTCTGCAAACTCTGCACTGCTATTCATTGGAGGTAGTTGAACAACCGATTCCAATATTTCAAGTTATTAATCATCCTACTTATTTTAGTTCAGAATAATATTTCACGGGAAGTGCAAACCGGTTCTTGAAGGAGTGAAAGGAACAAATAACACAGATGAAAGCAGGTTATTAGCTTTAAATTTCAGAACGCACAGCTATCAAGTTGCCAGGTCTGAAGCAGCAGAATGCATTGACCACAATGTTTCTGGGCCTCCAGATACCAGGTATAAAACCGGCCAACATCAAGGATAACAGCTACTCCATCAAAACATTGCTCGGATTGACGTCGTGAGATTTCTAAGCATCTGGGGATTTAAACTAAGCTGGGTAAGAGTCAGCATAAATTCAGTAATGAACAGAATCTGAACACTCCTGGCATGGATATGAATGAGTTTCTCCTCCTAGCACCGCACCATTGTGCATCCATGTAAGGTTTCTGCAGGAGATAGCCCGCCGACCCTCAAGGTCCTTTTCACCCCCATTCTGGCCTCTCTCCACTGGCTCCCAGTGCGGTACAGAATCCTCCTTTATGTATCCAAAGCCCTTAACGGGCTTGCCCCCACCTATATCAAAAATCTGCCAACCCACCATTCTACCTCCAGGTCCCTCAGGTCGGCCGACTTGGGGCTACTGGCTATCCCGCGGTCCAGGTTTAAGCTCAGGGGCGACCACGCTTTTGCGGTTGCAGCACCTAGACTGTGGAACAGCATCCATCTTCTCATCAGAACCGCCCCCTCCATCCACTCCTTTAAGTCTAGACTTAAAACTTGTTTCTACTCACAAGCGTTTCTTGAGGTCCTCTGAGTGAGCGCTGTATGTATGTATTTATGTATGTATTGTTAGATCTATGTACCACTGTATGTAGCATGTTAGTACCTGCACTGATGTAAAGCACTTTGGTCAACGAGAGTTGTTTTTAAATGTGCTATAGAAATAAAATTGACTTGACTTGACTTTACAGAGGGTGGAAAGAGAGGAGACAGGCATATGTCTGGAGTTTTTCACCTGACACAAGAGGTCTACACCCCATGAAGGTCAATCTCATCACCAAGTAAAGGCCTTTGGGATGAGTGGAGATAATGTATGATGAGCCACTCCGTGAGGAGTGGGTGAATGGACAGTTGAAAGGAAGGGTGTTGTCAGCATGAGCTGAAAAGAAACTAATCTTTGCCAAATGGAGACACACGGAACTGTAGATGCTGGAATCTTGAGTGATAAACAATGTCCCCGGAGAAACTCAGCAGGCCGGGCGGCATCTGGGCAGGGAATGGATAGGTGACGTAATGGGTCGGGACCCTTCTTCAGGCTCATTGTTTGGCAAAACAGGGCATCAATAATGGCAGGTGCATATACAACTATAGAGTCAGCGAGCTGTACAGCATGGAAACTGTACCGTACGGCCCTTTGGCCCATCTTGTCCATGCCGACCAAGTTGGCGTATTGGGCTAGTCCCATTTGCCTGCACCTAACCCATATCGCTCTAAACTTTTCCATCCATGTATCTGTCCAAATGTTTTTTAAAAGCCACAATTGTATCCACTCCTAAGCTTCTCATAACGTCATTGGCTTCTCATAACCCAGCTCGGAGACGACGGACTTTGGCTCCTCCTTGTGTGTGACTTTCTTTCCAGGAGGATTCCCAGAAGACTGCAGAAGAAGACACTTCACTGTAAGGAGCAGTGAAGGTCATTAGTCATTAGTTTATTGTCATGTGTACTGAGGTTACACTGAACAGCTATTGTTGCATGCAGAACAATAGCTCAGCCAGCGGAACAACCAGTCAGCGGAAAGACATGATTACAATCAAGCCATCCACAGTGGACAGACACATAATAAAGGGAATAAAGTGAAAAACAAAGCCAGTAAAGTCCGATCATAGCAAGAAAAGCCAGTATAATCCGATCAAAGATAGTCCAAAGGTCTCCAATTAGGTAGATATAGTGTCTCAGAACTGCTCTCTATTTGGTGGTAGAATAGACAATAGACAATAGGTGCAGGAGTAGGCCATTCGGCCCTTCGAGCCAGCACTGCCATTCAATGTGATCATGGCTGATATTCCCTAATCAGTACCCCGTTCCTGCCTTCTCTCCATATCCCCTGACTCCGCTATATTTAAGAGCCCTCTCTCTTGAAAGCATCCAGAATGGTTCAGTTGCTTGATAACAGCAGGGAAGAAACTGTCCTCCTCGATTCTGGAGATATGTTTTCTCACACTTCTATACCTTTTGCCTGATGGGAGAGGGGAGAAGAGGAGGTGGCCAGAGTGCGACTTAACATCGATTATACTGGTAACCTTGCCGAGGCAGCATGAGGCGTAGATGGAGTATTTCAATGTCCTATCTGGGACACATGACAATAAACTCTCTTGACTTGTCTTGAGTCAGTGAAAGGAATGGGAGATCACAGAGAGGGTGAGGTTTGTACAGGGATAGACAATGTTGCCGATAGACATGGGGTGGAGCGCTGCTGGGATGAGGAGATGTGCAAGTTGAACCCCAACTAATTATTTTAGTCAGCTGCACTTGGGAATGTGACCTGTTCTTTATTGCTGCAGTCGGGTTTTATTCTGCAGGTCCTGAACTCAAATGCTTCAAGTTGCATGTGGCATCTCAAGTTTCCATTTCAAAGACTGTCACTCCGAAGTAATTGTGTTAAACGGTGCTCTAAACCAAATTTATTGCGGCACAGTCAGAAGTCTTTGGAGAGTGAATAAAGCATGAGGGATGGTTTTGTACTGAAGACTAAAGGCAAAAATATTGCATTCATCAGGGATATTCTGAAGGTCACCAATAAACTCGGCATATAACAGCTCCAGATGCAGTATATCAATCACATTTGCCGGTGCCCATTTGGCCCTCCTGTGATCACACTGTCTTGTGTAGTTGGTAAAGGAAATCTGATATATACATTGAAATGGGAACAAGTTCTTACTGACTCAGCGGTGGAATAGGCGGAGGACGATGGCTGACCTTAGTGGAGCGTCACAATGGCTCGGAAGGCGGATGAAGGCTGCAGCAGAAAAGGGTCTCCGGTCGTCTTGGACTCCATGCCACTGGATCCTGACCCAGATCTGTCAAGGACCGTTGGGTGGCTGTCTGTGCACCAGTCCCACCACGTTAAACAAAGTCACCCACAGGCGTCCTCCATAGAGGGAATAGCACCCTGGGGACACCCATGGTCAGCCATGACCGAAGTAAGTAAAGTAAGTCTTACTGACTATGCATGTCATCATCTGCCGTCACGTGAAACGAGTATGACTGTCCTCATCGAGTGCATGACTTTGTTTAACGTGGGGAGACTGGTGCACAGACAGCTCCTTGACAGATCTGGGTCAGGATCCAGTGGCATGGAGTCCAAGACAACCAGAGACCCTTTTCTGCTGCAGCCTTCATCCGCCTTCCCAGCCGTTGTGACGCTCCACTAAGGTCAGCCATCATCCTCCGCCTGTTCCACCATTGAGGTCTTTTTTTTTTTTTATCAAAAAATATATTCAATTATTAAAAAAATAATATTTACACGACAATAAAACAAGCCAGAACCAACCACCATAATAGAATACAAACATATATCCATAATAAACTACTATACAACTATGATACAATCCTTATTGAGGATCCATTCAACACCCTGCGGAGCCCAGCGGTCCCAGAACTCCCCCAGGGTGCCCGTGGACAGGGCATATTCCCTTTCTAACCCCACCCGGGCACGGACGTAACCCCGGAAAAGGGGCAGGCAGCCGGCTCGGGTAAAGTACTCCACCGCCTGGCGCCTTGACTCACGGATGGCCAGCTTGGCCAGGCCCAGGAGCAACCCAACCAGGACATCTTCAGCCCTACCCTCTCCCCTACCGTTGAGGTCTTGGTTGGATTGCTCTTTGTAAGGGACCTCCCCCTCGACCTTACCGCCATGGGTGGCCCTACCAGGAGCAGAGCTCTAGACAGCATGCACAGTAGTGGCTGCCCCGTCAGAAATGCCTGTCTGTTCCCCTGACTATCAAGTCCCTACCACCGACTGGTTATCCCATGCCCTTCCTAGATGCAGACAGATAAAACAGTGGTATTTAAGAGGCTTTTAGATAGGTATATGGGGTATGCAGGGAATGGAGAATAATGGATCACGTGCGGCAGGGTGGGGCAACAGTAGGGTTACTGCCTCACAACGCCAGAGACCCGGGTTTGATCCCGACTACGGGTGCTGTCTGTACAGAGTTTGTACGTTCTCCCTATGACCGCGTGGGTTTTCTCCGAGATTTTTGGTTCCCACCCACGCTCCAAAGACATTCATGTTTGTGGGTTAATTGGTTTGGTGTAAATGTAAATTGTCCATAGTGTGCGTAGGATAGTGTTCGTGTGCGGGGATCGCTGGTCGGCGCGGACTCGGTGGGCCAAAGGGCCTGTTTCCACGCGATATCTCTAAACTAAACTACACCCCAGCGGTATGAACATTGACTTCTCCAATTTCAGGTAGTCCTTCCTTTCTCCCTCCTTCCCCTCCCCTTCCCAGCTCTCCCACAGCCCACTGTCTCTGCCTCTTACTTTCTTTTTCCCGCCCCACCCCCCCCTCTCCCGAAATCAGTCTGAAGAAGGGTCTCGACCCGAAACGTGGCCTATTCCTTCGCTCCATAGATGCTGCCTCACCCGCTGAGTTTCTCCAGCATTTTTGTCTACCTTAAACTAAGCTAAAGATAGACACAAAATACTGGAGTAACTCAGTGGGTCAGGCAGCAAGCTAAACTAAATTCTCCATCACCGACTCCTTATCCCTCATCGTTCCTTGCTTGGAGACAGATACAATAGTGGTATTTAAGAGGCTTTTAGATAGGCATATGGGGTATGCAGGGAATGGAGAACAATGGGTCACATGCAGTGAGAGAAGGTTAGTATAATTCGGAGTCATGTTCGGCACAGACATTGTGGGCTGAAGGGCCCATTAATGAGCTGTGTTCTATGGTGCCACTGGTTTGCTTTCTGTTGCTTTCTCTGAATTGCCAATGCCCCTTGACCAACAGTATCCAGAGTGGGTTAGGTTAATTGGCTTCAGTAAAATTGTAAATTGTCCCATAGGTTGCAGGACAGTGCCAGTGACACAGAATGCTGGAGTTACTCAGCGGGTCAGGCAGCATCTCTGGAGAAAAGGAATAGGCGACGTTTTGGGTCTCAGATCCCTTCGGGTCAGGCTGAAAGATAGAGAAGGTCAGGACAGAAGGGGCGGAGAGGGCAGCGGCCGCAGTCAGTCATGACCCAGGAAGCTGACTAACTTGACAGAAAACAGAACTGCGAATGAAATTAACTGCTTTAGAAACGCTCCCAGCCATCCGCATGCCACATTAATAGTGAAATCTATAAATCTATAACTTGCAGATGACTTGGGTACCACAGTGGGGCAACTAGTTGAGCTGCTTCCTTTTATACGCTAGAGACCCAGTTCAATCCTGACCTCAGGTGCTGCCTGTGTGGAGTTTGCACGTTGTCCTTGTGACACCATGGATTTCCTCTGGGAGCCCCAGTTTCCTCTCACATCACAAAGACGTGCAGGTTTGTAGATTAATTGGCCTTTGGACTTCAGACTTTTGAGATACAGCGCAGAAACAGGCCCTTTGGCCACCGAATCCGCGCCGACCGGTGATCACCCATAGCTAGTACTTTCCCACAAACTAAGGGACAATTTACAATTTTACTTAAGCTAATTAATCGACAAACCTGTACGTCTTTGGAGTGTGGGAGGAAACCGGAGCACCCGGGGAAAACCCACGCGGTCACTGGGAGAATATACAAACTCCATACAGACAGCACCCGTAGTCAGGATAGAACCCGGGTCTGCTCCACCCAGCCGCCACTCTGTAAATTGCCCCTTGTGTAGGGAGTGGAGGGCAAATGGGATAACATAGAACTAGTGTGAACTGGTGATCAATGTGGATGTGGTAGGCCGAAGGGCCTGTTTCTATGCTGTATCTCCAAACAGAAAACTACAGATAAACCTGAACGCAGGAACTATCAAAACCACCAGCGACTTGAATATTCAGGATGCTTCAGGTATGACTGAATATATACACAAAGTTATTGAATTATGGCACAGGTTGATTGATCAAGACATTATCAATTCTCCCAATATATGTTTTTAAAATATTTGCCATCACACATCTCAGTCCTTGCTGTCTCAAGACAGGGTTAAATTACCAACTATTTATCTGACTGAGAGCAAGTGAATCGAAAGGTTCCATGCAGTTGCTAGGCAACAAGAGGAATTTATAAATGACAGGAAAGCAGGTGATTTCTTCAATAATATGTGGAGCTACATTCCAGACATGCATAAAGCAGACGGTATATTGCTACGAAGTGGTGTGACACTGCAAAATATTGTCACCATGAGAAGCTTTACGAAGAGTTGAATGTGCGTACGTGTTGGCTGTGCCTAACATGGCCTGCACTTAAAACAGAGGAAGAATTTCAAACTCACAGACCTCAGCCAACCAACATTTTATGATATGTCCATACATTTCTAAGAGTGGCAGCACAAGTAGATAGAGTGATTAAAGAAAAAGGAATCTGCAATGTCTGCATACATAGTCCATGGCAGAGAATATATGAGCTGGAATATCATTGTAATTTCTGGAGTTGACAGTGCCCTGGCAAGTGCGTATTGAAGAAGCTAATGAGACGAAACGCGCAAAGTTCCAGGAACTGGTGGAGATGTGCCAGGATAGCGGCTGGAAGACATACAATGAGCCCGTGGAGGTGGGCTGTAGAAGCTTTGCAGGACGCTCACTCTGCAAAGTCCTCAACCAGTTGGGCATTACGGGGCTGGCAAAGAAAGAAGAGGGCCATTCAATCCGCAAGCGAAGCCGCAGAGAAAGCCACTAGGTGGCTTTGGATTAAGAGGGCTGATCCGTGGGCGGTTGTTGCTGGGACGCAAGTCGGGGCCTGATCAATCCCGGCTGGGTGGCCTGGGCGAGGGTGTCTGATGTTGTGAGACCCGAAACACCCAATGACCCCAGATCACATCACTGAGGATGCGTCCCAGCGCATCTAGAAGATGTATCTTTCACACAGTTTGGTTTATTGTTGTCACATGTACCAAGATACATCATGGATTTTGGAGTGATATTTTCGAAATATTTACAAAATTATTGAAGACAAAAATGGAACCCAATAATGAATTGATTATATTTGGGGTAATGGAAGACGGGAACAAATTGAGCTCATCTGAAAAGTCAATTTTTAATTATGGTTTAATAATAGCAAAAAAATTAATATTTAAATTTTGGAAAAATACACCAATACCAACGCTCAAAATGTGGATTGCAAGTATGTTGGATACCGCACATCTTGAGGAAATGCGATTCCTCCTAATAGATAAATTTGACCAATTCATACGAGTTGGTCTCCATTTGTCGTCTTTTTGGAAACATATGGTGCAAAACAGGTGTAAAAGCTAATCCGTGACTGCGGATGGTCAAGATTATAAATGATCTCCTTCTATTTTCTTTTCTTCTCTTCTTTTCTTTTATTCTCTTTCTTCTATTTTCTGTCTCAACTTTCTTTTTTCATTCTTTATTTTTCTTTTTCACACACTATATATCTCACATTTTTCTATTTTTCATTAGCTAACTTTTTTCTTTTTCTTCTTTATTTCAAAAAAAAATTTAAATAAGAAGCTGTACATAAAAGGTATTATGAAAATATGATTGTATAAAATTGTACTTACTTCTAATAAAATAAAAATATTAAACATGTACCAAGATACAGTGAAAAGCTTTTTTGTTGCTATCCAGTTAGCGGAAATCGTGATCAACAAATCATTGGAATTCTTGATCTCTTAGAGCTGTGGTCTGTGCTCAGTGAGTATAAAGAGGGGCAAGGCCAACATATACTCATGCACATGTAGGGGGATCAGGGGATATGGGGATCAATCTTGCAAACGTATCTGAGGAATGGGATCATTCCTTAAAGGCAGAACAATATGGGGGAACCTAATGGTCTATCCTTGCTCTATTTCTCGTGAGCATTAGGAGGTAGTTGAGGCTGGTACTATAAAAACACTTAAAAGGCATGGAGAGGAAGGTTTAACGGGATAAGGGCCAAACACACACAAGTAGGATTAGTGTTGATAGGGCATCTTGGTGGGCTTGGGCAAGTTGGGCCGAATTGTCTGTTTCCGCACAGTATGGCTCTATGACTCCATGGCAGAATCTTTCTTGGCCATTCTTTTGGCATTGAGTACAAGAATATTTTTCGTGAAGCTTCATCATTATGCAGAATCCTTGGGAAAGGTGCACAAGTTTCTGAGTGGGATCGGTTTGACGATTAGGGCGGCATAGTGGCACAGCGGTAGAGTTGCTGCCTTACAGCATCCAGAGACCCGGGATCGATCCTGACTAGGGTATTGTCTGTACGGAGTTTCTACATCCATTTTCCCAGGTGCTCCGGTTTCCTCCCACACTCCAAAGACGTACAGGTTTGCAGGTTAATTGGCATCGGTAAAGATCGTAAATTGTCCTTAGTGCGTACGATAGTGCTGGTATACGGGGATCGCTGGTCAGCGTGGACTAGGTGGGCCGAAGGGCCTGTTTACATGCTGTACCTCAAACTAAAAACCAAACTAAACGGCCTGGTAGCTGAGTTCCTCCAGCAGTGTATTTTTTTGCTTCAAATTCCAGCATCTGCAGTCATTTGTGTCTCTTAATTAATGCTTTTTAAAAAATCTTATTTATAATTTTGTTTTACTAACTGGTTGCAATTGGAGAAGAACCACCCAATTTCCTGATTTGGCCTGGTTTATGGAGAAACAAGAAATTGCAGATGCTGGTTTACACAAAAGGGCACAAAGTGCTGGAGTAACTCAGCAGGCCAGGCAGCATCCCTGGAGCACATGGATAGGTAACACTTCAGGTTGGGAAGAAAGGTCACCTATCCATGTTCCCCAGAGATTCTACCCGCCCCGTTGAGTTACTCCAGCACTTTGTGCCCTTTCTGCCTTGTCATCTCCATCTCTGCCTTTCTTTTGGTTAGTTGTACGCTGCCCCCATGCACGATTTGACCAACAGCCGCGACCTGGGTGTGTGACGGAGGGGATATAACCATGAATCATCTGCAAGACGTCCATCACTAGTACTGCCTGGAACTGAACAGACCTCGATTTTGTCAACAGAAAGAAGAAGACAAATGGGAAAAAAAAGTAGTCTCACTCAATTACATTTCCAATTCTGAATGTAATTATTATTCTCCGAGGCTACACGGTTTTTCAATACCAGAGCTTCCTCTCCCATTACAAGGAGCAAGGTTATGATGGAAAGGTAAGTTGATTGCTTATGAAAATCCATGCTGGAATTTTACAGATAGAAAAGGTTTCCCAGTGTTTCACATTGTCACTTCAAGCCTTTCATCTAACTGACAATGATTGCTCTTAATGTTTGAAAAGATAAAGAGCTAAATCAATTTCTCCAACTTGTGGACCATCACACAAATATCTGTTCATTGGTGACTATTAATTAAGGAAGACTGGGTTGTGAACTTTCATAAATGTTTCATGGTTTGATCATCATAAACTATAGTGGAAACCCATTAAGGATTTTTTTTTTTGGAGTGCATGTTATCCTATCAAAGCCAATTAACATATTCGTGGAGCGAAGCAGACAAATGCTTTCGGACTTGAAGCTGTCTCTAAATTCAAAGGGTAAATGCAAAGTCCCACATCTTTCAGCAGTAGATCTAACAACATAAACTGCACCCGGATGTGAGCTTCAGCTACCAGACTGGACCTCCCAATCCAATTGAACCCTTGGCTGGCTATCTTCGGAAGCACATGACACAGTTTGAAGAGAGAAACTAGCTCGCAAGCACTAAAGATATCGACTTGACTCCTGTACTATCAAGGGCAGAAGTGACTCTTAAGTTTGAATATGACGGTTTGTAGAAATGAATTTTAAAGGAAAATGAGCCCGTGAGGAAGACCAGGAAATTGATTGACAGAACTCCTTGTCTGTGTATTGTAACTGTGCAGGGTTTGCCCATTGACTCGTTTATGTAAACATTGATTCTGAGGGGAAAAAACTGTTTTTACGTGTAAATAAACGGCTGGGACATTTCGGGTTAAGACCCTTCTCCAGACCCAATTCCTTCTCTCCAGAGATGCTGCCATGTCAATGGAAATTGATTGATTCTTGATTGGTGCAGGGGTTATGGGGAGAAGGCAGGAGAATCGGGTTGGGAGGGAAAGATAGATCAGCCATGATTGAATGGCGGAGTAGACTCGATGGGCCGACTGGCCTAATTCTGTTACACTCGCTTATGAACATGATACAAAAGCTTTTCACTGTACCTCAGCACATTCCGGAAGTGGCGGCGCTGTTAATCAGCTGCGGCTCGCCTGCAGTCCGTCTGTTTTTACTTTTTCTGTTGGTTTATTTTGTCCTGTTTTGTTAAGTTTTAGTTTGTTGGGTTGTGTTAGGGGGGGAGAAACATGTCCTCTGTCTCCTCCTTCGGGGGAATGCAACTTTTTCGTGTCGCATCCCCCTTCCCTGCCTCCGTCTGCGGTGAGGCCTAATGGCGGAGCTGGCCGCCTCCATCCTGCGACCGACCCCGAGGCTACGGAGGCAGAGCCAGCCAGGACTTACCAACGAGATGCTGGCCGTCTTCGGGGCTGAGGCAGCGGTGGCCCGACTTGCTGGTGCGGCGTTCTGGCTTTCGGCGGCGGCCTGGAGCTGATGCAGCGGGGTCCGGAGCGGAGACTGCGGGACCTGGAGCTGGTGCGGTGGGGTCCGGAGCGGAGACTGCGGGACCTGGAGCTGATACAGCGGGGTCCGGAGCGGAGACTAAGACTTTGCCTCCATCACAGTGAGGGTGTGCTTGGTGAACTCACTGTGGTGGATGTTTAATTTGTGTTTATTGTATGTTTTGTTATTATTGGTTCTGTGTATGACTGCAGGCATCACAATTTCGTTCAGACCGAAAGGTCTGAATGACAATAAAGGAAACTTGATTCTTGATTCTTGATGTGGCAATAATAAAATTAAAAACCTCCCATCCCAATCAAACGCAGTATAGGTCCAATCAGCAATTTGTGACTGTTCCTAGGGTGACATACTAACGACACACAACATAAAACATAGGTGGAGATTTAGGCCATTCGGCCCATTGAGTCTGTTCCGCAATTCAATCATGGTTGATGTATTTTTACTCTCAACCCCATTCTATTGTGAGTGTAGATCAGCCATGATTGAATGACGGAATAGACTTGATGGGCCGCTCTGCTCCTATAACACATGAATTCTCCTGTCTTCTCCCTGTAACCTTTGACGTCCTTATTAATCAAGAAGCTATCAATTCCCGCTGTCAAAATACCCAATGACTTGGCCTCCACCACTGTCGGAGGCAATGAATACCACAGATTCACCACCCATTGGTTAAACAAACTCCTCCTCATCTCCATTCTAAAGGTACGTCCTTTTATTCTGAGGCTGTACCCTCTGGTCCTAGACTCTCCCACTACTGGAAACATCCTCTCCACGCTATCTACGCCTTTCATTACTCGGTGGGCTTCAATGAGACTTCCTCCTCATCCTTCTCAGCTCCATCAAGTACTGGCCTAAGTCAATGGTGAACAAATTAATCCTGGAGGGGTTACTTTGACTCCTGGTGTGTATGTGTGATGTTATATTCTTGGTTTCCTGGTCCTCCAAAAATATTCCAAGTGGAATTTAAGCTGGAGGTGGATATTCCTGGTGTTTAAGAAGGAACTGCAGATGCTGGAAAATCGAAGGTAGACAAAAGTGCTGGAGAAACCCAGCGGGTGCAGCAGCATCTATGGAGCGAAGGAAATAGGCAACGTTTCGGATCAGAACCCTTCTTCAGACTGAGGTATTCCTAGCTTATTTCTGGCTTGTGGCTATTCCTGGCTTGTGAGCATTGAAAGCACAGATACAGCAACATCCTAACAATCATATAAATATATATTTTTCTTCCGAAGAAAACCCCCCCCACCTCTTTTGTTCAGAAGAACATCCTTAACAATACTTCCAAATAAAGGTTGACACTTTATTTTTGCAGGCATGGTGAATAATGAAACATTCCGCGGCCAAATGATAAATACCATTTAACATGCGCGTTCCAACGACACTGATGCTTAGCTGTGTACAGGTTGGCTGACTCCATATAATAGAGAATAAATTGTTTTCTACCTAACACTAGCATTCTAATACTTTTGCCCTCAAAATGCATTTTCTTAACCCCGAGCAGTTACAGAGTCACCGTTGTGTGGAGAATCCATTGTATTGAGGAATATTATCACACGCAGACCAAAGAAATTACCCTCAAATGCGACTGGATCTAAAAGGACAAGTGGACCATAATATAATAATAATAATATATTTCTACCTTGTAACAAGGACATTATATGTTAAGTACATTTGTTGAACTAATGGTCTATTATCTTTTTTGTGAAGGTAGTCTTGCTTTATTAATTTCAATTCAGGAGAGGTTGACCCACATGGAACAAGGTCTTTCAGATTCAGTGATGAGTTTAAGTCATAGTCGTACCTGCGGGAGAATGTAAGAACAATTTTGTGGACAAATGGGCAGAGGAATCTTCAGACCCAGATTCACAGCAACGGAACCAATTTAGAAGACCATCTGAAGAAGGGTCTCGACCCGAAACGTCATCCATTCCTTCTCTCCTGAGACGCTGCCTGTCCTGCTGAGTTACTCCAGCATTTTGTGTCTATCTTCGATGTTAACCAGCATCTGCAGTTCCTTCCCACACAATTAAAATACCAATCTCTTGGCTCTTTACAGTCAGACTATCCACCGTGAGCATAGATCAGATGTAAGCTTACAGTTAGAATATGCAGAAGGAACCAACCACTCGGCCCTTCAAACCTATCCCACCATTCAATGTGATCATGCTTGAACTGCCCCAGGCCTCAACCCCTGGGGTCCATGGAGTCGTACAGCATGGAAACAGGCCCTTCGGCCCAACTTGTCCACACCAACCACCATGACCCATCTACACTAGTCCCACCAGCCAGCATTTGGCCCATATCCCTCTCAACCTGTCCTATCCATATACCTGTCTAGGAAATAGGCAATGTTTCAAGCCAAAACCGTCTGAAGAAGGGTTTCGGCCCGAAACGTTGCCTATTTCCTTCGCTCCATAGATGCTGCCTCACCCGTTGAGTTTCTCCAGCACTTTTGTCTACCTTCGATTTTCCAGCATCTGCAATTCCTTCTTAAACATATACCTGTCTAGTTGTTTTTGAAACCAAACTTAAACTAACATGGCTGCCTCTTTAGTTTAGGTTAGTTTAGTTTATTTTAGTTTAGAAATTCTGCACAGAAATAGGCCCAAAGGACCTAGTCCACACTGACCTGATGTAGAGATACAGCGTGGAAACAGGCAGTTCATCCCACCAACTAGCTATCCCTGGACATTACCACTACCCTACACACACCAGGGATAATTTTACATTGATACCAAAGCCAATTAACCTACAAACCTGTACATCTTTGGAGTGTGGGAGGAAACCGAAGATCTCGGAGAAAACCCACGCAGGTCACGGGGAGAACATACAAACTTTGTACAGACAGCACCCGTGGTCAGGATTGAACCCAGGTCTCTCACGGTGTGAGGCAGTAACTCTACCCCTGCGCCACCGTGCCACCCCATAATATCACCCAGTAAGGTCCTTTGACAGGTGTATAATTTGGGGACAGCTAAACCATCCACAATTATCCCTCCAGAAAATGTTGGTGCCTGGGTCTAAATACACGGTACTTCCAATCAGAAAATACATTTTAAGAAGTGCTAGCTTGACATAGTCCCTAATACCAAATATACAGGCATTTTGGGATGTTCATCAGAGATTTTATTATATAAACATCTATTTGTTATGCCCGCTGAACACTGGGAGCTGCAAGTTATTCTCAAAGATTTGAGTTGGTTGATATCAAATCCACCTTCTGTCACAGTGTTGATTTACGACTGGATACCACGGCTTGCTGGCACAGTGGAAAATAAAATAATGCTGTCCATTTATTAAAACAGTCACGCGGGGATTGTGTGCTGTTGCCTGTCACTTAGTTAAGCTACTCCAACATGTAGAGAGGGGCTTAGCGGGTCACGTATTGAGTACAAACCTCCTGAAGGTTCCCCTGGTTTGTTTTTTATGATTAACTGATAGCCTCTGCAAAGTGAGCACCCATTCAGATAAATAACGGCCTCATTCATTGGAACTGACAGGCCTGACTGCTGTATGCTTTCAGCTTCCCGGTTAATGGATGTAAGCAGCAAAATGATTATTTCTGCCAAAGTCAGAGCTTGTCTCCCAACTGAGGTCTGAATTGGGCAGGAAATGAATCATCTTGCCCAGACTTTGATGAGGTCCAACTTTCAGAGGAGGTTTCCTGTCATCTTGTCCCTAGTGTGTGCATGTACAGGGATCGCTGGTCGGTGCTGACTCGATGGGCCGAAGGGCCTGTTTCCACGCCGGATCTCTAAAACTAAAATAAAAACGAAAAGACAGGCAGCGTCGCTGGAGAGAAGGAATGGGTGACGTTTCGGGTCAAGACCTCTTCCATCTGAAGAAGGGTCTCGACATGAAACGTCACCCATTCCTTCTCTCCAGAAATGCTGCCTGTCCCGCTGAGTTACTCCAGCATTTTGTCTCTATACTGGCACAGAAGACTTGGATTGTGGCTGCAAATCACAGTCAGTACCAGTTACAATAATGTCAAGTAAATTGAACTGAAATCGACAGTGTAATTGAACAGATACTCCAAGCCCACTTCACAGAACAGACATAATTTGGGCAGCAAATTGATGATTGGACACAAGGCAGAAAATCTACACCAATCTCTATAAATTACTACTTTGCAATGGTTTGTGAAATAGTCTAGAAACTAACAGAGATTATATCCTGAGACTCAAGTCCAACATTCATTTTTGGCATTGTCACGCCATTTCTCAAATAACTTACGCTTCTTTCAATTCTTAAAGAATTTAACCTTGTTTATGTGTGTGTGTGTGTGTGTGTGTGTGTGTGTGTGTGTGTGTGTGTGTGTGTGTGTGTGTGTGTGTGTGTGTGTGTGTGTCTGCGTGTGTGTGTGTGTGTGTGTGTGTGTCTGTGTGTGTGTGTGTGTGTGCGTATCGGTGTGCATGTGCGTGTGTGTCTGTGTCAGTCTGTGCATGCATGTGTGTGTGTGTGTGTGTGAGTGTGTGTGTGTCTGTATCTGTGTGTGTGTGTGTCTGTCTGTCAGTCTGTGCATGCGTGTGTGTGTGTGTGTGTCAGTCTGTGCATGCGTGTGTGTGTGTGTGTGTGTGTGTGTGTGTGAGTGTGTGTGTGTCTGTGTCTGTGTGTGTGTGTGTCTGTCTGTCAGTCTGTGCATGCGTGTGTATGTGTGTATGTGTGCACGGGTGCATGCATGAGCGCGTGTGTTCGTTTGTGTTGTGCCAGCGTAGGATAAAATACAACGGCTCAGTGTGGAGGTGCCCGGGCCAAACATCTCACTTGGTCCGCACCAACCATCAACCTCACATTCACACTGATCCTACATTCATCTCATTTTTATAATTTTCTCCACATTCTGCAATTTGCCTGCACACCCGGACCAACTAACAATGGCAAGGTAACCTGCTATCCCACATGTCTTTTGTACGTGGTGGGAATCCAGTACATCTGGAGGAAACCCACATGAACACAAGTAGGACATGGAAACTCCACACAGACAGCACCCGCAATACTTTAGGGCGACTCGGTGGCGAAGGGGTAGAGTTGCTGCCTTACAGCGCTTACAGTGCCAGAGGCCCGGGTTCGATCCTGGCTACGGGCGCTGTCTGTACGGAGTTTGAGCGCTCTCCCCGTGACCTGCGTGGGTTTCCTCCGAGAACTTTGGTTTCCTCCCACACGCCAATGATGTACAGGTTTGTGGGTCAATTCGCTTGGTGTAAATGTAAATACTGTCCCTGATGTTGAGGTGTGGGGAGTGCTAGTAGATGCAGATTGGTGGGCCAAAGGGCCTGTTTCCCTGCTATATATCTAAAATATTACTTCTTCAGGAAATATGGTTGTCTCTCCCCCTCCAAGTGATTTCAGGTGTTCAATGACATTTATACCCATGCTAAAACATTGTTCTTGCCTCCCCAAGTTATAAAGGGCTGCAAGTAATGGTTTTATCACAGTGACCTCTGCATCAATTCCTTTTCATCCTGCACAAACCTGAATATGTTTCAATAATAAGTTCACCTTGAACAGATATTCCTCGCCTTACAAAGGCTCCATTTACAGACAATTGCTATAACATGCTAAGCAAGGTGTCGCTGATTTACAAACAGTAGATATTTCTCCCTATAATCAATGGCACATCATTCCCTGCCCAGAATATAACACAATATGTACAAGAAGCAACAAGACACTTTGCTTGGCCTTCACATTATACAAGGTTTTACTTCATGGAACTTTTTATCTGAATTTAATATTGAAATATATTCAGGTTTGTTCATGATGAAAAGGGACAGGTGCAAAGGTCACTGTGATAAAATTATTACTTGTAACTATAAGATGGGTGCAAGAAAATTGGTTTGGATAGAAATTTCATATTACAGCTGAAAAGACTTGCGTTTTACAGCACATAACACTGTTTTTCATCACAGTGGGTGGTGGGTGGGTGCATGGAACAAGCTGTCAGAGGAGGTAGTTGAGGCTGGGACTATCCCAACGTTTATGAAACAGCTAGACGGGTACACGGATAGGACAGGTTTGGAGGGATATGGACCAAAAGCAGGCAGATGGGACTAGTGTAACTGGGACATTGTTGGCCGACTTGTAAGTTGGGCCGAAGGGCCTATTTCCACACG
>CM075991.1:9419871-9571783 GCA_038087875.1 Malacoraja senta
ATTTTCGGCGACTGCCGGCATAATTGACTGGCGTATCAGGTCACCGAAAAATTTGCGGCCTGATGCGGCGTGACGTGGCGTGATGACGTATGACGCGCGGTGTTTTTTCAAGTGTCGCAATATTTTTTTTTTTGCCGTTGGAGTGGGACAGGCCCTTGAGTTAGGAGCAGGATTGGGCCACATGGCCCCTTGAGCCTGTTCCACCGTTAATGAAGGTCATGAGTGATTACTGTCCCCCCCCCCCCATGTAACCTAGATTGCCACGGTGGCGCAGCGGTAGAGTTACTGCCTTACAGCGCCAGAGACCCAGGTGCAGACGGTGGGCCAATGCTTTCAATGGTTCTATGGTGCTTAATTGTCATGTGTGTGAAATGCAGATGCACAATGAAGTTCTTTTTTATAAACAGTCCAGTATTGCCATACCATCGCCAACTGTACAGAAATAGTCCACTGACCCCGCATGCAAGAGGCGCCATGTTTTGGCGCCATTTTCTGGTCCAAGCTAATTCCAAGCTCAGTCCACCCTCCAGTTGTTACGAGCGGTGCCCGATCCAGGCAAGCCCCAGGCTGCTGCGGGCCTACAGCCGTCACCTTCCTTGGTCCAAACCTTCTCCGTTACCTCCAGCAGCCACATTGGTGTTGCTTCCTGCACCCATGAGGAACACATCCATTTTATCACCATTAAAACATGGCGGCACAGTGACGCAGCGGTAGAGTTGCTGCCTTACAGCGCTTGCAGCGCCAGAGACCCGGGTTCGATCCCGACTACAGGTGCTGACTGTACGGAGTTTGTACGTTCTCCCCTTGACCTGCGTGGGCTTTCTCCGAGATCTTTGCACTCCAAAGACGTGCGGGTATGTAGGTAAATTGACTTGGTAACTGTAAAAATTGTCCCTAGTGTGTGTAGGATAGTGTTACTGTGTGGGGATCGCTGGTCAGCGAGGACCCGGTGGGCCGAAGGGCCTGTTTCCGCTCTGTATCTCTAAACCAAACGATTTCATCTTTTACCCCACTCACTGGTGCCCTAAGCTGGCACTGCTTCAGATACTCCAGGGGCAAGAAATCTGAAAGAGGGGACAGTCACAGCGCGATCTCAAACCCCTGCCTAATGATATGTGAAGGCGCCGTTTAGGCAACATAATTCCTATGCAATTTTTTTTTAAAGTTTTAATTAAAACTTCAACCCAAGATAACATATTTGGTTGTCAATTCTAAAAAATGTATCCCCGGACGTTGCCTGCATTAACATTTCCACCATGTATACAGAGACTTGCTGGATGAACTATGCAGGCTGTTGTTACTGTGGCCCCAGTTAATTAATTAAAAGCATGAAAGCCCATAGTAGTATTGATTAATTGCCTGAAAGGGTTTTGGGGATTAATTTTAAAATACATTGCCTAATGAAAATTAATCTTATTCCTGATCTCGCTTAATGCACTGCTTTTTTGTATTAAAATACAAAATTAGTAACACTTCTTCAATCTGTTATTAAATGCGCTGCCCAACTATTACTGTGATGTATCCAGAATTAGCCCAGATTACACTCTATAATGTTACAGATGTTAGCATTAGCTTTTCAGAGTTTACAGTCACTGGGAAACTGATTGAAGAAATTACAATAGCATAGGAGAATGTCGATTAGCTCAGGTATTGCATTGTATCAGTTGCTCTTGGTTTAATCAGTAAAGTTAAAGACAGAATATAGAACAGTAGAGCATAAAAACAGGCCCTTCGGCCCACACCTAATCATTTCCCCTCTCACCTAAAAGCTAGTCTATCCACTATTTGATTTTTTTTCATTCTAGGAAAAAAGATTCTGACTGCCTACCCTATCTGTGTTTCTCATAAGAGGTTTAATTTATCCTTCCCCAAAGAAATGGTGGGCGGCACAGTGGCGCAGCGATAGAGTTGCTGCCTTACAGCGCCAGAGACCCGGTTCGACTCTTACTACAGGGCTGTCTGTACGGAGTTTGTACGTCCTCCCCCTAACCTCCGTGGGTTTCCTCCCACGCTCCAAGACATAAAGGTTTTGTAGGATAATCGGCTCGGTATAAATGTAAATTATCCCTAGTGTGTGTAGGATAGTGTTAGTGTGCGGGGATCGCTGGTCGGCACGGACTCGGTGGGCCGAAGGGCCTGTTTCCGCCCTGCATCTCTGAGCTAAACTAAATTAAATCAGGTTTCATCTCACCAGGTTTCTCCACCATGTTCCTTGGGAAGAGAAGGTCATAATAAATCTACTCACCGCAGAACAATAGCGATTAGCAAGTGTACGGAATTAGTCCACTGGTCCTGCATGCAAGAGGCGCCATGTTTTAGCACCATCATAGAAAATAGAAAGAAAAATAGAAAGCAGAGAAAAGCTTGAAAGACTGCAGTGGAACAAAATGGAAGCAATTTAAGCTAATAATGGGTTCTAGAAATAATTGGGTGTCTTTTACAATAAAGAGCCATTATGGGATACTATGAAATGATAGCCTCAATCTGTCAAAATACAGTAGATAGTGCTTGTTACTTCAAATGTTTAGTTTAGTTTAGTGATACAGGGCAGAAACAGGCCCTTTGGCCCACCGAGTCCGTGGCAACCAGCGATCCTTACACACTAACACTATCCAACACACACTAGGGGCAATTTACAATTTTGCCAAAGCCAATTAACCTGTAAACCCAAACATCTTTGGAGAGTGGGAGGAAACCCGAGCACCTGGAGAAAACCCACGCAGGTCAAGGGGGAGAATGTGCACACTCCTTACAGAGTGCACACTTAGTCAGGATCAAACCCGGGTCTCTGGCTCTGTGAGGCAGCAACACCACCGCTGCACCACCGTGCCGCCCTAAAGTTTGAACTTAAGTATGAATGTACCTATGTATCGTAAGACATTTACTGACCAATATGCAAAAAAAGAATTTCACTGTACCTCGGTACGTGACTATAAAGTACCTTGGAACCAGGCATGGAACTCTCTATCAAAATATGGAGGGGACCGGGGGACAGGGGGGACACCATTTTTTGGCGGCCGCGCGCGCATGCACACACTCACACACACGCGCGCGAGGCTTCGGAGGCTCAATCCAGCGCTAAATGCAGCTCAACTCTGCCTGTCTCGCCGGGTTAACTACAGCCCTGACTGGACTGACGGGACACCAGCGCTGCTTCTCCGCGCTGGCCATATTTCCCGCAAGCCCAGGCAGGTTAACCTGGCTGGACAGGCAGAGTTGAGCTGGGTTTAGTGCTGCTTCTCTGCGCTGGCTGTGGGCCTGGGGGCACAGCTCGCGTCTGACTCCTGACATCTCTGGCCACCCGTGGGTAGGGGGCACTCGGGTGGGGACGGGACAGCGCCGGAGACCCGGCCGGGATCGATCCTGGCTGCGGATGAGGCGCAGGTCTGTGCCACGTCTCCTTCCTCCAATCACCGCACTCTATCCTCAGTCCCACCCCCCCCCACACCTCCCTCCTCCAATCATCGCGCTGAATCATCATGTCCCGCCCCCATTGCCTGCTGACCGACGTCTCTCTCGTTAAATCGGCGCCCTCGATCAGCAGTCCTACCTCCACTGTCTCGCGGAGAGCGGAGATTTTAAAATCCGGATGACAAAAACTTGGGGGGGATGTCCCCCACCTCTCAAAACATGGGGGGGGGACGTGTCCCCTCTGGCCCCCCCGGGTTTTCCGCCCCTGCTTGGAACTATTGAACTCTTAAAGGTATACATGTTTGGTCTTTCTGCTGACTGGATAGCACACAATAAAAGCTTTCACTGTACCTTCCACTGTACCTCGTGACAATAAACTACACTAGCTAACTTATTACCTCACCTACACATCAAGGTGTCGAGCAATCCCTGAGAAAGGACGACAAATTATTTATATGTTAATTTTTCTTCTGACATCGGTATTTAGCACCATCCAAGAATGGTTCACGCCCGCCAGTTATTTTACTAACAGTAAGGAACTAATACTGAAAGAAAAAGAAAGATCCGGCATCTTTACAGCACGTTTCTTGTTGCTGGGGGCATCTTTTAAGGTCATCGATCCTAGCATGAAACACAGCAGCTGGTTTGTGTACAGAAGGTTCCCATCAACATTAAAGTCATAATGACCTGACAATCAGCTTTATTGATGGTAAACCGTCAGGCCCGACTCTTCTTTTTTCTTCTTCCCCCCCCCACCCCCACCCCCACATCAGTCTGAAGAAGGGTCTTGTTCCTTCGCTCCATAGATGCTGCCTCACCCGCTGAGTTTCTCCAGCATTTTTATCTACCTTCTGTTTTTTCTCTAAGATCTTCTTCTTGTCGAGTCCACACAGAAGATTAGGAGTTTTTTTCAGCCAGAGCTGAACACACTTCTCGGCATCTGCATACAATGGTGTCTGTCTTGTCGCTTCTTGTGCGTGGATTGGTGGAAGCAGGGCCGGGACATGAACGCTTTTTCCTTGACCCCCTTCTCTGGGATTCAGCCTTGGGACTGTTAGCCCAAGAGAGAAGAGTGGCTCGTGGTTTAATATTCCAGAAGGAAAATTGGCACTTACTCGGTATTACACAGAAGAGCCAACCAAGGGTCTGGGCAGGGCCTTGAACAAACACTAAGGGCGGTCATGGTGGTGCAGCGGTAGAGTTGCTGCTTCACAGCGCTTGCAGCACCGGAAACCCGTGTTCGATCCCAATTACGGGTGCCGTCTGTACGGAGTTTGTACGTTCTCCCCGTGACCTGTGTGGGTTTTCTCCGAGATCTTCGGTTTCCTCCCACGCTCCAAAGACGTACAGGTTTGTGGGTTCATTGGCTTGGTAAATGTAAAAATTGTCCCTAGTGTGTGTGTAGGATGGTGTTAGTGTTAGGGGATCGCTGGTCGGCACAGACCCGGCGGGCCGAAGGGCCTGTTTCCGCGCTCCATCTCTAAACTAAACTAAATGGCACGATTGTGAACATGTATTGACCTCCCGCTGACTGGTTAGCATGCAACAAAAGCTTGTCTCTGTACCTCGGTACATAGAAACATAGAAACATTCGGCCCTTCGAGCCTGCACCGCCATTCAATATGATCATGGCTGATCATCCAACTCAGTATCCCGTACCTGCCTTCTCTCCCTACCCCCTGATCCCTTTAGCCACAAGGGCCACATCTAACTCCCTCTTAAATATAGCCAATGAACTGGCCTCAACTACTTTCTGTGGCAGAGAATTCCACAGATTCACCACTCTCTGTGTGAAAAATAATGTTCTCATCTCGGTCCTAAAAGACTTCCCCCTTATCCTTAAACTGTGACCCCTTGTTCTGGACTTCCCCAACATCGGGAACAATCTTCCTGCATCTAGCCTGTCCAACCCCTTAAGTCCAAACCCGTGTTCGATCCCAACTACGGGTGCTGTACATAAGTACAAGTGGCAATTAACTAAACTGAAACTTATAAGTTTTCATCTGTACTAATTTAGTGAACGGCACACTGTCAGCACTCCCGGGATAAGGAATCATCATGAATTCCTGATGGAACTATCAATGACCACAGTAATTGTGGCCCAAAGCTCTATTCTCTCTCCACGCTGCAGAAAAGCCTTGAATGATGATGGCAAGCACTGACTAAAAGCGTTCTGTCTTACGGGGCGGATGAGCAAACTCTTAATTTGGCTCCAGGGCCAATGCAACATTAAGGCACTTGTTGGCGAAATCACCAAAATGACTGTTTGCAAACTGCAGCTCGTTTTGCATCAACAGAAGTGCGTAACCACATGGAGTGGGCCGCCGGCCATCGGGTCGGTCAAGGGTCCGTGATGTGGACTGAATCCCGCATTGTAACCTTGAAACTCCTCGACTGGACTGGTCCAACCTTTCTCCGCTGAAAAGGTTTTCCGAAAAGCAAACTCTGCCCCAGGGGTGGGGAGGCAAGATGGCCAGCTGCTCAGATGTTGAGATCCATGAAAGAGTCTGAGCAGGACAACATAGTCAACACGATTACTTGCCCGGTGTAAACGGGCTCTCTCGGATGTCTGTAAACTCAAGGAAACAGAGCCATGTTAATTCTCATCACTTTCTCTCAACCCCACTCCGCTAATTGACACAACTTCTGCTGGTAGGTTCCCGAAGCAGTGTAGAAAGTCGTAAACAGAATGTTGAACAAGCTAGCATTGCTTAGCCAGGGGGGTGAAACATATGTTCTTGTGGGTAATGATGAGCTGGTGGGAAGAATTAGCTTGTCTGATCCTGGGGTGTATTTCTGGTCGTTCCTTTCCCTCCACTTTTATTTTATTTTTTCCTTCTTAACAGGGACTTTATTCAGTATTTCCATTTTACGGTGTGCCGGAAGGTACAAAGACATTTGTGGTCACATTACATCAGGCGATCATTATAATACAACAGTGCCATCTTTATCTACCATATGCTCGACTCATCCCCGTGGCGACCAGCGTTCATGGAAGGCCTCCAGAGTCCCCGTGGACACCGTGTGTTCCCTCTCCAGGGACACGCAGGCCGGACGTAGGCCCGGCAGCCGACTCTGGTGTGACCATCGACCGCCCGCTGCCTGGACCCGCGAATGGCCATCTTGGCCAGGCTCAGGAGCAAACCGACAGGGAGCTCCCACACTCCCCATCGCCCCTCCCAACCTGCTGCCTTGTGCCCAAATACCAAAATCGTGGGACTAAAATCGATGCTCCATCAGATACTCTCACACTCCGTGTACATGTTGGGCACGGTCTCTTCCTCGCCGCAGAAGTTACAGGCGGCTGGCGAGTCCGTGAACCGACTTAAATATCTGTCACATACCACACCTCTGTGCAACAGTCTCAACCCCAGGTCCCTGATGTAAAAGGGGAGGACACCCTTATAGAGAGACCTCCACTGGGGACTGCTCCCGCCCGCCCTTTCCCTCTACTGCGTGTGTGGGGTATCCTTGCTTCCTGCAACTGCAGAGGAACTCAGTGCACACTGCCCTTTGAAGAAAAGCTAGGGATATTTACATTTAAGAGGGATAAGGAGAAAGCTCATGGGGTATAGACATAATCAATATTTAATAGGTAGAAAGAAGCTGAATTCTAATAAATAATTTTATTACCAAGAGGCACAATTATTCATCTAGATAAGAACATGAGCAGATATAGGAGCAGGAGTCAATCATACAGCCCCTGGTGCAGCTATGCCATTCTATAAGATCTGATCTTGGTCTCAGCTCCACTACCTTGTCCGCATGTCACAAAGGTCTATCACTCTCTGCCTTGAATATATTGAACGATTCATTGCCCATGGCTTTCTGGAATGGAGGACTCCAAAGATTGGTGACCCTCAAAGATGAAACTCCTCCTTATCTCTCACTTAAAGGGCAGCTGGGTACCAGTGGGTGGCACGGTGGCGCAGTGGTAGAGTTGCTGCCATACAGCACCAGAGACATGGGTTCAATCCTGACAACGGGTGCTGCCTGTAGGGAGTTTGTACCTTCTCCCTGTGACTGCATGGGTTTCCTCCGGGTGCTCAGGTTTCCTCTGACATCCCAAAGACGTGCAGGTTTGTAGGTTTATTGGCTTCTGTAAATTGTCTCTCGTGTGTAGGATAGAACGAATGTACGGGTGATCAATGGTCTGCTCGGACTCAGTGGGCTGAAGGGCCTGTATCGACCGGAAACATCGCCTATTTCCTTCGCTCCATAGATGCTGCCTCTCCCGCTGAGTTTCTCCAGAATTTTTGTCTACCTTCGATTTTTCCAGCATCTGCAGTTCTTTCTTAAACTATAATATTGAAGGCCAGTTTCAAAAAATGCCGTATCAAATTAACTCACGGAATTATATAGGCACAATCGCCGGCGTCATAAAAACCAATAATACTGGAAAGCCATTTCGTTCATTTCTTCATCCGGCTGGGCTAATCTCCTTTAATTCCACTTCAATTACACAGTGTGTTACTCTAAAACTCAATTAAAGAATACTAAATGTGAAGAAAAAGAGAGATTTTCTCTACTACAACACAATTGCAGGGAATGGATCACAGGTACCCCTGTCATAACTGCACCCAGTCAGAACTAATGACTTTGGGATTCACTGCAGCCAGACAAGTATCAGAAGACACTCTGAACTCAAGATGAATAATATCGCTGGCCCCCAAAACGTGATATTTAGTAAGAAACATGGATCGCCCATTTCTTTGGGATCAATGCCCAATTCTGGTCCCCATATTAAACAAAAAGCATACAGACAGTAGGAATTAACACAAAGAAAAAAGATTTTCAAAGATATTTGCAGAAATGTCAGGGAAGACTGAGTAGGTTTATCTATGGTACACAAAAATGCTGGAGAAACTCAGCGGGTGCAGCCGCATCTATGGAGCGAAGGAAATAGGTAACGTTTCGGGCCGAAACCCTTCTTCAGACGTTTCGGCCCGAAACGTTACCTATTTCCTTCGCTCCATAGATGCGGCTGCAACCGCTGAGTTTCTCCAGCATTTTTGTGTACCTTCGATTTTCCAGCATCTGCAGTTCCTTCTTTAACAGGTTTATCTATGGGCCTGTTCATTAGTTTCTGCCTTACAGCGGCAGAGGGCCGGGTTCGATCCTGACCACAGGTGCTGTCTGTACGGAGTTTGCACGCTCTCCCCGGAACCTGGGTGGGTTTCCACCCAGGTGCTACGATATCCTCCAACGTTCCAAAGACATACTGGTTTGTAGGTTAATTGGCATGGTGAAATTATAAATTGTCCCTGGTGTGTGTAGGATAGCGTTAAAGTGCGGGGGTCGCTGGTCGGCGCGGACTTGGTGGGCCGAAGGGCCTGTTTTTGCGCTGTATCTCTAACACTAAAACTAAAACAAATAGGCCATTTAGACCATCAAGTCTTCAAGATAGACCATTCAATCATGGCTGATGTATCTTTCCCTCTCAACCCCATTCTCCTGCCTTTTCCCCAGAACCCCACGACAGAAGGGGGAGGAGTTGTACAGTTTGGTAGCCACAGGGGAAAAGGATCTCCTTTGGCGTTCTGTCCTGCATCTTGGTGGAACCAGTCTGTTGCTGAAGGTGCTCCTCAGGTTGACCAGTGTGTCATGGAGTGGGTGAGCTGTATTGTCCAGGAGGCTCCGCAGTACTGAGTTCCCTCAGCAGCTGAGTGTTCTAACTACAGCCTGCACCAGGGGTTAGAAGAAAGATAGCCTCACATGGTCCAATACAACCACGAGATAGTGGCAAAGATTCATCTGTTTCACCCCTGTCCTTCAGCAGAGATCTGCTGTTTGTACATGGTTTCTCCTGTGCATGACTTCACCCCCCCCCCCTCTCAGGTTGCCTTTGATCTGTTTTTAGACAATAGGCAATAGGTGCAGGAGAAGGCCATTCGGCCCTTCGAATCAGCACCGCCATTCACTCTGATTATGGCTGATCATCCACAATCAGTACCCCGTTCCTGCCTTCTCCCCATATCCATTGAATCCGCTATCTTTAAGAGCTCTATCTAACTCTCTCTTGAAAGCATCCAGAGAATCGGCCTCCACTGCCCTCTGAGGCAAAGAATTCCACAGATTCACAACTCTCTGGGTGAAAACGTGTTTCCTCATCTCCGGTCCAAACGGCCTACCCCTTATTCTTAAACTGTGGCCCCTGGTTCTGCACTCCCCCAACATCGGGAACATGTTTCCTGCCTCTGGCGTAATCTGGTATGGGGCGGCACGGTGGCGCAGCGCTAGAGTTGCTGCCTAACAGCGCCAGAGACCCGGGTTCGATCCTGACCACGGATGCTGTCTGTACGGAGTTTGTACGTTCTCCCCGTGGCCTGTGGGTTTTCTCCAGGTGCTCCGGTTTCCACCCACACTCCAACAATGTACAGGTTTGTAGGTTAATTGGATTGGGTAATGATTGTAAGTTGTCCCCAGTGTGTGTGTGTGGGATAGTGTTAGTGTGCGGGGATTGCTGGTCGGCGCGGACTCGATGATCCGGAGCCTGTTTCCACGCTGAATCTGTAATCTAGTTACATAGATAATTATGGGTGAACGTTGTATGCTGATATATGTCCACATCTCTTCAATTAATAACATCATCTTTACTAAAAGAATCATCAGTGCATGAAACTGTTGAGCAAGCAGTCTATTTTCCCATTATAATTACAACTATAAGTCTCATGAATGAACAAATTCTTTCCAGTAAGGGGCTGAACTTGGTAAGAGACACTTACTCACTTTTTACTGACCAAGGTCATGTTCCAAATTGGACTGAAACACGGAATAGCCGAGTGGACGCGTTTGGAAAGCAATTAAATGCTGCAGTTTAAAGATGACAGGATTGTTCTCGGGATATCAAATGGATTGGAAGGCGTCATCATGATCTGAGGAGACCAGCTTACAAATATGTGCAAAAACACAAAGTGATGGAGGAACTCAGCGGGCCAGGCAGCATCTCTGGCGGGAATGGTTAGGAGACATTTGCGGTTGGGACCCTTCTTGAAAAATCTTGAATGTGTCTTGGAATGAACTCGTACAGTGGGACAGGGCTTTAAGGCAGCAACTCTAAGGCTGCGTCACCTGATATTTTGACATAGCAGCAAACAACCAACAAAAAATTAAAAAAATGATTGTAATGGAAGCGGAGGGGGGAAGAAAGCTGGAAAAAAGATAGGGGCAGGATAAAGGGTTTCGGCTCGAAACGTTGCCTATTTCCTTCGCTCCATAGATGCTGCTGCACCCGCTGAGTTTCTCCAGCATTTTTGTCTACCAGGGAGCAGGATAAAGCTTGGCGAGTGATAGGTGGATGCAGCTGATGGGTTTGCAAGGCAAATGTATGAAAAGGAGACAAAAAGGTGTCACATGAGTGGAGGAAAGGAGTGAACTAAAGCTAGAGGGAGGAATATGTGGAAGGGAGCAGGGAAGGGGGGTGGGATAGTGGTAGAAATGGGTGGGACTTACAAGTGTGTGGGTTGGCACAATTCAGAAGGAAGTATGTAACAACAAGGATTTGCAGACCCTAAATGATTGTTACTATCTATCTTATCTATTTCCCTCCTACTTTTATAAACCTATTCAAATAGAGTCCTGTGCTGAAATGTCATCTATCTATTCCCTCCACAGATAACATCTCACCTGTTGAGTTCCTCCAGCACTTTGTGTTTTACTCGAGATTCCAGCAACTGCAGTTCCCTGTGTCACCACACAGTAACATCAGGTGGCCCACACCCCAGCCAGGGTATGGAGACAAGAGGAAGGGGCTTGGATACACACCTGTTATTTTTTAATTTAGTTTAGAGATGCAGCGTGGAAACAGGCCCTTCAGCCCACCGAGTCTGCGCCAACCAGCGATCACTATCCTACACACACAAGGGACAATTTACAATTTTACCAAGCCAATCAGCCTACAACCCTGTACGCCTTTGCAGTGTGGGAGAAAACCGGAGCGCCCGGAGAAAACCCCACGCAGGTCACGGGGAGAACATACAAACTCTGCACAGACATAGTAAGGATCGAACCCAGGTCTCTGGCGCTGTAATAGCCCTGTCCCACGGTACGAGTTCATTCCAAGAGCTCTCCCGAGTTTTTAAAAAATCACGGAGAATGAACGTAGCGGGTACGTCGGAGCTCGGGGACGTCTCTTAGCGGCTCGTAACGCTAACGGCAGGTACTCGGGAAGACTCGCTAACGGCAGGTAAGCACGGGAAGACTCGAAAAGATTTTTCAACATGTTGAAAAATGTCCACGAGAGCCGCGAGTACCGACGAGCGGCCATTACCGTAAATCTCCGAGTTCGAATCAGGGCAAACACGGGAGAGCTCTTGGAATGAACTAGTACAGTGGGACAGGGCTTTAAGGCAGCAACTCTAAGGCTGCGTCACCTGATATTTTGACATAACAGCAAACAACCAACAAAAAATTAAAAAATGATCTTCAGTGCTTACCTGTTAACCAAGAGCCAATACCTTTCTGTTCATTGCTAAAGTTCAGCAGAAATCCAATGGCTTTGAAGACTGTTCAATAAAAATGCATTGTTAAAGTATGGGAGGTTGGTCAATTTTGTTCTTGATTTAAAACCTTAATAGGGCGGCTGTAGCACAGAACTAACCATATTTTCACAGCGCTGACATTTTGGTGGCTCAGCGACACCACTTTGATCGTTAACTTCAATTTTATGGCCTTAGATATCCAAGAAAAATAAAAAGGAGAGCAAACTTCGTTTAACATTGCAAAATTTGAAAGAAAAATGATCATTTAATAAAAGGCAAAATATTTTTGGTGTGGCTGGAAACATGCTGAGGTATTACATTGAACAAAGAATGTATCCATATCGAATAGACCATACTCTTCATAGACTTCAGCTCTGCTTTTAATACAATCATTCCGCAGCAGCTGGTGGAGAAGTTGGAGCTATTGGGGGTTGATGCTGGCACATGTAACTGGGTCCTGAACTTTCTATCGCAACGGCAGCAGACAGTCAGGGTGGGCAGTAGGACATCAAAAACCATAGCCGTGAGCACTGGCTCGCCCCAAGGCTGTGTCCTAACCCCCTGCTGTTTAGTCTGCTAACACACGACTGTACTGCAAGACTCAACAACAACTTCATCAACAAGTTCGCTGATGACACAACAGTGGTGGGTCTCATCAGTGACAATGATGAGTCGGCGTACAGGATTGGAGGTGGAGCTGCTCACAGGATGGTGCAAATCCCACAACCTCATTCTCAACGTGGGAAAAACTAAGGAGATGGTGGTTGACTTCAGGAGGGCGGGAAAACAACACCATACACCTCTGCACATCGATGGAGCTGATGTGGAAAGGGTCAACAGCGTGAAGTTCCCAGGACTCCACCTGTCAGATGACCTGACGTCCACGACCAACACCACAGCACTGGTCAAGAGAGCCCAGCAGCGACTACACCCTCTCCGAAGACTACGTAAAGCAGGTCTCCCCACTACACACCTACGAACTTTTTATAGGGGGACAATCGAGAGCACATTAACCTACAGCATCACTTCCTGGTTCGGGAGCTGCAAGGCGTACGAACGGCATCAACTAGACAGGATTGTGAAGACCGCCAGCAGGATTATTGGTGCTCCACTCCCTTTCCTGCTGGACATATACAGGAAGAGATGTATCAGCAGAGCCATCTCCATCATCAAAGACCCCTACCACCCATTGCATCACATATTCTCCATCCTGCCATCTGGGAAGAGGTACCGGAGCATTAGGTGCAAAACCAGCAGGATGCTCCTCAGCTTCTTCCCGCAGGTTATAAGACTGATAAACTGACTTTGCCCCCTGCCAAAGTATCATGCACCAACCACCAACCTGGACACACTGCAGCAGAGCCACTGTCGTGCCGCTGCCGATCGGAACGCCTGTTGATGTTTAGTAGAGTAGAGTGTTAATTTGTTCATGATATATGTAATTTTACTTCTATTTATTTTTTACTGCACACTGAAATGGACACTGGTTGAGGAACGTTTTTTTGTTTCCTCTGGGTATGTGAATACTCAGGAAATGACAATAAAGATATACAATACAATACAATACAATACAATCTTATCTGTATTCCAGGGATTCACTTTTAACATTGATAAAAAATACATCTCTTGATGCTCCTGAACACATCATCAGTGATGTAACCTGGGATCATTGGGTGTTTCGGGTCTTTCAATATCAGACACCCTCACCCATGCGACCCAGCCGTGGTTGATCAGACCACGACTGGATTCACTTTTAACAAAGGAGTACCAAAAAAAAAAATCCTTTCTAAGCATTTAGACGTTTTACAAAATGTAACAGGTTGAAATCTACAGATCTTGTGATTTATTTGAAGATAGACACAAAATGCGGGAGTATCTCAGCGGGACAGGCAGCATTGCTGGCTGGTCCACCTGGTGTTACTCTGGAGATCCAAGGAACTACAGATGTTGGAATCCTGAGTAAAACTCAAAGTGCTGGAGGAACTCAGCTGGTGAGATGTTATCTGTGGAGGGAATAGATAGGTGGCATATCAGGTCAGGATCCCTATCCGATCCTGCCCGTCCCACTGAGTTACTCCAGCATTTAGTGTCTATCTTCTGTTTCAACCAGCATCTGCAGTTCCTTCTGACACACTTGTGATTTATTTGAATGTTTCCGGTGTAGTTTGACCTCAGTCGGTGGACATTAGATGTCATTGAGTCCCTCTGTGTCGGTGTTATTGTACGCTCAGACTATTGACATGAGAAATGATGTACTTTGATTTTGGACTTCTGCCAACCTCAACTAGTCTGGCCCACGTGACTACCAACCCAGCAATTCTCTTTCTGAACTGCCACCTCAGTGCATGGGCATTTAGAAATAGGTGACATCCTATGAATGAGGTGGTTTTTTAAAACTAGGATATACACATTCCCTACACAAAGCACTATCTTGCACTTGATGAACTAAACATGTTAATGGATGAGATACAACTCGGGGATATTAGTGATGAATGTGCTACAATGGTTTATGACATTGCACCATTATTTTAACATTCATTACAAGGAAGCGGAGTGGAGTGCCGTATGCCCACAGTGAGATGTGTGTTACTCATTTTCTGCAACATTATTTTAACTCTTAAGTGACTCGCAGGCAATTCTGTGAAAGTCAAAAGGTTTGTAAGGCTGTGTTCATGTTTCCACGTAGATATATATCTCAGCACAAGTCCTAGTATGAGGTGCTGATAAGTCCTTCTTCTTATTTCGTGTGGCGTGCACAGCCTAAAGTTGTAGGACAACTTGTTCTATTTGATCTTCCGTTTGTGCACGTCGAGTTGATTGCATTAGTCGAAACAGGGCGGGCCACGTGAAGGTTGCAATCTTCCTCCCCCTGATAAGTCCTGAATTGACCGAATTAAGTCCTATCGAACATTTCCCAGCCGAGGGATAAGGTCTCATTGAGATTCCAAAATTATTTAGGTGTTTCTACTTAAATGTTTAAATGCTTAAATATTTTCTAAAAAAAATTTAAAAATCGTTTAAAAAACTTTTTAGTTCATTTTTAGTAGTTTTTAACTGTTTCAGAGATTCCCCCAGATGAGAAATCTGCTCTCAGGGACTAAATTAGGTCTGGCACAAGACTCGAAACTTCACCCATACTTTTTCTCCGTAGATGCTGCCTGACCTGCTGAGTTACTCCAGCACTTTGCATCTTTTTTTTTGATAAACCAACATCTGCAGTTCCTAGTGTCTACGGAATGGCTTTATTGTCTGTCAAAGACTCCCAGAAGGATAGATGTGTGACCTGTTCTGGATGCTCACACATCGGTTAGGTCCATGCTGCACTGCTCAGAGCCTCATCACTTAGTCCGAAAACTTTCGGGGCCTTTAGCGTCAACCTTTAGTTTGGGAAATGATTGGGGGGATGTTTTGGGGGAGCGGGCTTTGTGGTTCTAGGTAGCTGGCCATATCGTTTGTCTTCTTACTTGTCCATCTTCCATGTTTCAAATGTTGACATCGCTGTCATCGTCCGTCCTGAAAAGGACGCAAGCTTCCGGCGACAATCAGTGGGAGCCATCACTTGTCACAATAGATGATGGTGGTAGCAGAATTAGCTCAGGATACTTCCAGTTTCCCAGCCCCGCGACGTGGACGCTTCTGCTATGGGGCCGCTGTATGGCTGAAAAATCAGGACCAAGAATCCTTTCCTTGATGAAAACAGGGGTGCTTCCACTCGCCCTTAAATCTTCTCTGGAATGCGATGAGGCAATGGATGGTTTGCATTTTCATTCCACTGGCTGACGGAGTGGGTGCAGGAGGTCGGACGAGGACACGCAACTGAGAGAATGAAGAGGGACCCAGTGTGGGAGGGGGGGGGGGGGCGAGCACAGAGGAACCCCTCATTGGGTGGGGGGGGGGAGCAAAAGAACCCGGAGTGGAGGGGGGGGGGGGGCAGCGAAAGAACAAAGAGTGACCCTTGGTGATGACATTGAACAGTTTGTAACTTTGTCGACTCCCTGCGCCTGGCTGTAAAAGTACTTCCTGTCTTTAACCTTGGATGTCCTCATTCTAACAGCTCTGGGTGTGGAATCTCTCCAGGAATTACATCACTCCTCAATCATACATATATTCAAGATGGATACCGCAGGTAGAGACACATTATTTATCTGGAATCACCAAACTAATGAGGATAAAAGCACAAAATGATCAAGGCAAGAGGTGACAAGGCTGTCAGTCTTAAAGAGAGGATTGGGATTGATTACAGGCCAACTACAATTAGCGTACCGCTTGAAAGGCACTAAGTTTAAATCTGGCTCAATTAGTATTACTCGTGTCTATGAGTCAGAGTGCTGTTGGTTCAAGTCCCACTTCAGAGAGCTGCACACCAAATCTGTGATGGCACTTTGTTCAATGCTTTGTCTTTTGGATATGAAACTCTGTTAGGGGGTTCTAAAGGTCTACAGCAGGTCTTCTGAAGAGTTAAGGGCCTGTCCCACTTGGGTGTCATTCGCGGGTCATTTACGCGTTATGACGCACGACCCGAGCATGGTGTGCATTACGCGCGCATGGCACGTGGTGACATAAGCAGTGACACGCGGTCACAAAATCTTCGCGCGTCACCTGCGTGACGCGCAAATGACGCCCCAGTGGGACAGGCCCTTTACTGTTTAGTTTAGATTAGTTTAGCGATACAGCGCAGAAACAGGCCCTTCAGCCCATCAAGCCCACGCTGACCAGCGATCCCCGCACACTAACACGATCCTACACACACGAGGGACAATTTACAATTTTACCGAAGCCAATTAACCTACAAACCTGTACGTCTTTGGAGTGTGGGAGGAAACCGGAGCACCCGGAGAAATCCCACGCAGGTCACGGGGAGAACGTACAAACTCCGTGCAGACAACACGTGTAGTCAGGATCGAACCCGGGTCTCTGGCGCTTTAAGGCAGCAACTCTATCACTGCGCCACCATGCCACCACGACTGGGTGAGACGGGAAGCGGGGGGGGGGGGGGTGTTGTCATTTAATCCCTCACTTCCCATCCTATCATAGGTATTCCTTTGCATTTATTGTTCCCTTTCTTTCTTTTTCTGCATCTTCAAACCTCTTCCCCTTTATTTTCCCACTTCTGATGAAACGTTTAACTGTTTCTCTCTCTGCCTTACCAGAGACCCGGGTTCAATCCTGACCACAGGTGCTGTCTGTTTGTGCAAAGGTGTTTTAACGTTCTCCCTGTGACCAGACGGGTTTTCTCCAGTTGTTCCAGATGCCACCCACGCTCCAAAGACGTGCAGGTTTGTAGGCTAATTGGCTTCTGTAAATTGTCCAAAGTGTGTGGGATAGAACTAGCCTATGGGAGATTATTGGTCGGCACTGACTCGATGGGCGGAAGGGCCTGTTTCCGTGCTGTATCTCTGAAATAAACTAAACCTCTCAGGTTTTTAGATATTTCACACAACACCCTCCTCTCTCTCTAAACTCCAACAGATACAAGCCAAGCCTGACTAATCTTTCCTTACAAGATACTCCAGGGAAGAGCCAGTAGACCTTCTCTGAATGTGATTCGAGTCAACCATGGTCACCCTCTCTACGCTCTCTGCATCACCTTCAACCTCCTGCAATCCCTCAGACCCAGCAGGAAGGTCGATCTCCCAGCACAGGGGATCCAGCACCCTTCAGGTTGAAGAGTCGGGGAGCCTTGCGCCCAAGGTGCTTGCCCAGGAGCTCAACAGCAGGTTCGGGAAGGGTGCCGCTCATCACTCTTGCCACCGCAGCAACACATGGCTAATCCCGTGTTGATAAGTCCATGTGTCATGGAGATGAAGGGACTGGTCTAGAAAAAGTCCACCAGCCTTCAGCAGCATCCACGACCCCCCCCCACCCCCCCGCATGTTAAGGTCCACCACCGATTCTCCGGCACCCTTGGTTCCAAAACCTTGCTGGATTATGCGTTTTGCTGGTGAAACAGAGGTCATGGCCTCCGAGAGGAGTCTAACAGTACCAGAACGATCTGCCTAGGCTGCTGGGGGGGGGGGGTTGGGGGGTGGTTTGGGGGGGGGATTAGGGGGGTGGTTTGGGGGGTGGTTTGGGGGGGGTGGAGGGGGTGGGGGAGGGGGTGAGGGGGGTGGAATTTCAAATCCACTCTCGTAATTTTGTCCGCATTAAAGGAGGTGTCGGAGAAAAGAATATTGTTTTAAAAGAATTGAAAAATTATCAGCCATGATCATATTGAATGGCGGTGCTGGCTCGAAGGGTCGAATGTCCTACTTCTACGTCTATTTTCTATGTTTCAAAATACCTGTTGGACGCATAAATGGATGGGAAGGGTCTCGCGGACTGGCGGCCAAATGCAGGCAAATCAGGCTGGTCCAGAATGCCAACTTGGCCCCCATGGGCAAGACGGGCCAAAGAGCCTTTTTCCGTGCTGTGAAGCTCGGTGACTCTCTGCCTACTTTCTGCTTCTTGTTACTCAGCCAAACTGCCCTCCCTGCCAACTCCTGCTCTTATTTCTTGATGCCTTCTGCGAAGGAATAGCGAATTAACATTTTATTTTTTCTTGTAATTCTATAACGCAATAGGAAGTTGGAGTCTTTGGAAATTGTCTCCAACCGAGGACCTTGGATGGATGTCCCCCTGCATATGTTGATGCGATCTCTGCCCAACTTTTTTTATTGGCGACAGTGAAGGTTGCAGGAAATCTGGGACTTTTCCAAACGCAGCTAGTTAAAAGCATCGGCAACAAACAAACCACTGTCTGCCTTTTTCTTTTCCTTTTTCAGCAAAGTCAATGTCACTTGTTCTGAATACATGGGAAAGGGCAAGTAGGTTATTCCGTGACAGTGCCGAGAGAAAAGACCGACAGATATATATCTTGGCAGCATTTAGCACCAGCTGCCAGTCTCGCTCAAAGAGGTCAGAGAATAGATGGTGTTGCAAACAGGAAAAACGTTACTGTGCTGCATAGGGAGGTGCTACTCTTGAGATATGAGCTAATGCTTGTATTTTGAACATAGTTCCAGAGCTTTGGATAGAGAGTTTCGCTGAACACCTTCGCTCGGTCTACCTGGACCTACCTGATTGCCCAGTTGCTAAACACTTTAATTCCCCTTCCCATTCCCACACTGACCTTTCTGTCCTAGGCCTCCTCCATTGTCAGAGAGAGGCAGGAACGGGGTACTGATTGGGGATGATCAGCCATGATCACATTGAATGGCGGTGCTGGCTCGAAGGGCCAAATGGCCTACTCCTGCACCTATTGTCTATTGTCTATTGTCTATTGAGGCCAAACGCATTTTGGAGGAACAGCATCTCATATTTCGCTTGGGAAGCTTACAACCCTGGGGTATGAATATTCATTTCTTTAACTTCAAGTGACCCCTGCATTCCCACTCTGTCCATCCATCCCCCAACCACGTCACACCAGCTTCTCGTTCTCACCCAACAAACAGCTAACAATGGCCTGTTTCCTTTATCATTGTTAATTTTTTGCATATCGTTCATTCATTTGTTCTATATCTCTCTACATCATCGTCGCTATCTCTCCTTTCCCTTTCCCGTAACTTTCAGTCTGAAGAAGGGTCTCGACCCGAAATGTCACCCATTACGTCTCTCCAGAGATGCTGCCTGCCCCGCTGAGTTACTCCAGCATTTTGTGTCTATCTTCTAGGGCTTTGGACTTCTCCAAATCCATGACATAATTGCTCTGGAATGCTCAGCGCTCAAAAAGAGGAATACATTTGATTCCCCTGTTCTCAACATTCTTCACAGGAATGAACAAAAAATTTGCCAAACAATTTTTTTTCTTTAAAAAAATAGCAGCTGCATCTCAACGATAAATCCAAAGAGAGAGACAAGTCAAATTGATCCAATTTAAAGATTTATTTTGCAATTTTTTTTATTCTCCAGAGTGCAATACATCAAAAAATAGGATGATATGCATTCAGCTCCACACAAAAAAAGTAAAATTGTTTGGCAAGTCCTACTCACACAGAAGGAATTAGGTTTGTTGTGCAATAAAACTCCGATAATCCGCTATCTGATTTTTCAGAAATTCTGATGGTTCAGGCTCGATTGGAATCATGCGTTGTCTTTCTGCATGTAACAAAAGCTTTTCAATGTACCTCAGTACACGTGACAATAAACTCAACTGAACTAAACACGTCTTGGGATTACTGAGGAGCTGTTTCCCGCGCTCCTTTTAGAGTTTGGAAACAAGAATCTGCAGAGACGATACGGTACGATAGAACGTTATTCATCCCAGGAGGGAAATTGATCTGCCAACGGTCATAAACACCAAATACATCAAACATGAAATTAAAGTGACGTTGTGGAAAGGATTGAGGATATGCAAAGATTGGGAAGGGGGTGGGGGGAGGGGTGGTTGGAGTCAGTCTACCCCATGTCAGAAGGGGGAGGAGTTGTATAGTCTAATAGCCACAGGAAGAAGGATCTCCTGTGGCGTTCTGTGCTGCATCTTGGTGGAACCAGTCTGTTGCTGAAGGTGCCCCTCCGGTTGGCCAGTGTGTCATTGATGGGGTGAACTGGATTGTCCGTTTATCAAAATAGACACAAAGCGTGGGTGTAAAGCCCCCGTCCCACGATGCGAGTTCACCCAAGAGCTCTCCTGAGTTTTAAAAAAAAAATCAAACTCGTGGTAAGTACGTAGAATGTACGTAGGACCTCGTGGATGTCCCGTAGCGGCTCGTTAAGGGAACGGCAGGTACTCGGGAAACGCGGTAACTAACGGCAGGTACTCGGGAAACTCTTGGACATTTTTCACAGTGTTGGAAAAACTTCACGAGTTACCGCGTTTCCCGAGTACCTGCCGTTAGCACTACGAGCCACTATGGGACATCCACGAGGTCCTACGTACCCGCTACGTACATACCACGAGTTTGATTTATTTTTTTTACTCGGGAGAGCTCTTGGGTGAACTCGCATTGTGGGACAGGGGCTTAACTCTGCAGGAGGGGTAGCATCTTTAGAGAACAGGGATAGGTGACATTTCGAGTCAAGACCTTTCCTCAGACTGTCCCGGACTATACTACCACAACATTTGTACCATAATCCATGTAAGCAAATTGCTTTTAATTGAATGGTAAGAAACTCTTCCATTGTACAGTGCTTACCAATAACATAGAAGATAGATACAAAATGCTGGAGTAAGTCAGCGGGACAGGTGGGCAGACAGGAGGGAAGGAATGGGTGCCATTTCGGGTCGAGGCCCTTCTTCAGAATCTTCAGAATGTCACCCATTCCATCTCCACAGAGATGCTGCCTGTCTCGCTGAGTTACTCCAGCATTTTGTGTCTATCCTCTATGGTATCGGCAAGCACTGTACAATGGAAGCCTTTCCTACCATTCCATTAAAAGCAATTCATTTTCACGGCTTATCGTAACAGAGGACTTGCCCGTCAGCTTTCAAATAGAAGACATTTCTCAATGGAACCCTTACTGAAAATTATTATACATTTCAAGGGGAAAGGAATAGATTTTCTTCCTTGGTACCATCAATGGAAGAAATTACTCCAATAGGAGGACATTCCGATGGCTTCAAAGGAATTGCCCAAGTACTTACAGGTGGGATTCAGGAGCACCTTAATTGTCACGACAACCCCAGAATGGATTATTTTTGGAATATCGGAAGGTATTCCTGAATTAAACGTGTATCAGAAGAATTTACTCAATTATGGCTAATAATGGGAAAAAAGCTTATACTTAAATTCTGGAAAAATGCGCCCACACCAACAATAAAAATGTGGACATCAAATATGTTGGAAACATTACATCTGGAAGAGATGAGATTCCTCCTAGTAGGCAAAGTAGACCAATTTCAAAAGACGTGTCTACGTTTTTGGACCTATTACAAGCATGAGGTGCAATAGTAATTTAGAAAAACAAATAAATAAATAAAAGGTATCTGGACCTGGTAATGGGAGGTAAAACAAAAACAGACTTGGTTGGTAGTTCCTTCTCTATGAAGTATGTTATAAGAGTTATAATAGAGCGATTGTTCCTTCTTTCTTTCTCTTTCTTTTCTAGGGTCTATTTTCTAACTTTACTTCCTTCTCTAACTTCTTTTCTAAGGGGCTTTCTTTTCCCAACACTCTTTTGCACTTCACAACCTTTGCGCACTTTCTCCACTTTTCTTACTTCTTTCTTTTTCTTTCTTAAAGTTTAAAAAAGTGAAGCGGTACAAAAAATCCCAAGCAGCCAGCAATGATTGAGGAATGCCCTCCGTGATCTATCAAGGTTCCAGATCAGGGTGACCATAAATCCAATTGATGCCTTGGAGAACAACAGCTACTTTGCACAAAAAGCTGGATTAACTCAGCGGCTCAGGCAACATGTCTGCAGAAAAGGAATAGGTTACATTTCCGGTCGAGACCCTTCTTCTCGACTCGAAACGTCACCTATTCCTTTTCTCCAGAGATACTGTCGTAGGGCCTGTTTCCTACGCTGTATCTCTAAACTAAACTAAACTGGGAATCCCAGCATGTTGTGCCAGGCCACTGTTTCGCCTCATTCATCCATGTTTCGTAATGACTGGTTTCTGCACCTCTCTCTAGCGTGTTCCAACCCGAACCTCCCCAGATCCCAGCCTCTCCCACACAGAGCAAGAATCGGTACGTGAAGAATCACAAGCATCATTTGTCTCATCGGCTTGTCAACAATCTAAGATATAACTATCCAGCAGATGCCAAGCAGATGGCATCCTTTGCCATAAGTTGTCAATAATGGTACGACTACCTCAGTACCTCCAAAATCAACATATGTCTCTGCGTTTTGGATATGGCATAACAATGAAAAATACTCACAGAGCTACTTGTAAGGCTGTTTAACATCACTCCTCGATGATGTGAAACCTAAAGCAAAATAAATTGCATTCATATCAAAATCTGCTCGACAATCTTGTTGGAAACTAGATACCATAAAAATTGTAATCTTGTCTTTTTCAGGATGCCCTGACAATTTATCACTTGCTTCAGTTTTGGGACTAGCTTACGAACATAACATTTCTCACTGTTGTCTTTTGACATCAATGTTTGCATTATTTGAATGAAAGTGATTTTTTTTCCCCTTAATTTCCGGGATGGCGGGACTGTCACATGTTGAAAGAATATGGATGATCAGCCATGATCACAGTGGTACTGGCTCGAAGGGTGGAATGGCCTACTCCTGCACCTATTGTCTATTGTCTATGTGAACAATGAACTTGCAATATATGCTTCCAAGTGCATTAACATTGAATCACTTGCTAATTGAGCTCCAGATCTGAATTTTATTGATATTTTTGATCAACAGATAAGCCTCAATTTTGTGTAGGAAGGAACTGCAGATGCTGGTTAAAAAAACGAGATAGACACAAAAAGCTGGAATAACTCAGTGGGACTGGCAGCATCTCTGGAGAGAAGGAATGTGTGACGTTTCGGGTCGAGACCCTTCCTCAGTCTGCTTTACCTTGCACTAACGTTATTCCCTTATCCTCTATCTATACACTGTAAATGGCTCGATTGTAATCATGTATTTCTCCTCAGTCTTTCTTCAGACAGTCTGACTGTCTTTCTTCAAACTCAGTCTGAGGAAGGGTCTCGACCCAAAACATCACCCATCCCTTCTCTCCAGAGATGCTGCCTGTCCCGTTGAGTTAAAAATCCATGTCCCACTGTACGAGTTCATTCAAGAGCTCTCCCGAGTTTTAAAAAAAAATCAAACTCGTGGTAAGCACGGAGAATGAACGTAGCGGGTACGTCGGAGCTCGGGGACGTCTCTTAGCGGCTCGTAACGCTAACGGCAGGTCCTCGGGAAGACTCGCTAATGGCAGGTAAGCTCGGGAAGACTCGGGAAGATTTTTCAACATGTTGAAAAATGTCCACGAGAGCCCCGAGTACCGACGAGCGGCCGTTACCGTAAATCTCCGAGTTCGAATCAGGGGCAAACTCGGGGAGAGCTCTTGAATGAACTCGTACAGTGGGACAGCTTTTTGTGGCTATCTTCAGCCTCAAGTTTTTAACGGCAATAGCAGTGAAACAATTGGCGGTGGCAATCATTACTCTGGTAAACAGACAAACTCCTTGCGATTTTCCACATACAAAGTTTGACACTGGCACCCCTTGGATATTGTCAATGATTTAGCCCTACTTCACAAGACTGCACCGTATGCAATCTTCTTCAGTGGAATCAGGGGAAATCACTTGATCTGAGGAGAACTTAAACTACTTTGAAACTTGTCCTGCTGCTATAAAGTACGCTAAATATCTTGAGCTTAGCTGCATACTGTAAGTTTTTAATGCAGTCATGTTTGACAAACTCTTTGGCCCTAAAGACTAATTGCACAGGCATACCATAATTTTCTCACATAAATATTTCAAAATAAATGGAAATTAAAAAATATATTTTTTGAAAAGTTTAGTTTCATCTTTTATGCATACATTACCATTTTATTTTTTTATTTCGTGATTTGCATGACGCCGAAAGCTTAAAAAAATATTTCTTCAAGGGTAAATTTCTTACATTCATAAGTGAGAGGAGCAGAATTGTGCCATTCGGCCCATCAAGTCTACTCCGCCATTCAATCATGGCTGATCTATCTCTCCCTCTTAACCCCACTCTCCTGCCTCCTCCCCATAACCTCTGACACCGGTACTAATCAAGAATCTATCTATCTCTGCCTTAAATATATGCACTGACTTGGCCTCCACTGCCTTCTGTGGCAAAGAATTCCACAGATTCACCACCCTCTGACTAAAGAGTGCCATCATTGAGTCACACAGCATAGAAACAGACTTTTCTGCCCAACTTCTCCATGCCAATCAAGATAGCCTATCTACGCTAGTCCCAACAGCCTGCATTTGGCCCATATGCAACCTGTCCCATCCTTGTACCTGTCCAAATGCCTTTGAAATGTGGTACTGTTGCTTTGCATCTGCGAACAAAATCCAGGCCAAGCAGTCGTCTCCCAAAAGGAAAAGGAAAGTGACAGAAAAATAAGTACCTCGATGAGAGAGGCGTGAAGGGGAAAAAAATCTGAAGGACAAAATGGCTTTTGAAACTATGCAATTACACCAAGTAATTCAATGCCGTATGAAGGAGCGTGGTAGAAAAGCCAGCCTTTGATTAACCTGTGCAAATGGAAAACAGTTGCATGTAATGACATGAGGAAAATCCTTTTAAATATAATTGACCAAGTTGACAGGTATGGTCCAATGCAGAAAGTTGATTTTTTGCAACTAATTCTAAACAGTACTTGGCATAGGAGCGATGTGTTTCCCATGATAAACACTGTGGTCTCAAACATCTGTACTGCTAATTAACACGTTGCCCCAGTAACAGCATTACACCGTTGGACACACACCAATCCAGCAACACGCCACACGTGTATAATATTCTTAATGACAGAACTTATTTTGTTTTTGATTTTCTTGCAAATATTCGCTACAGATTAGTTACATGAGTGGAGCTATTTTCTCCCTAAAGCACTCTTCAGCTTCCAACCTCATCATTTAGTTACCTTCAATTTGTTTCTTGATTATAGTGTGAGCTTTAGAATTGACTTTAGAGATACAGCGAGGAAACAGGCCCTTCGGCCCAACGTGTCCGTGCCAACCACCGATCACCCAGTACACTAGCACCAGCCAACACACTAGGGACAATGCACAATTTTACAAAAGCCAAATAGTTCTATCCTGCAATGGACATCGTTAAGAACGTGTTCTCTGGTTAATTATCTCATCACCATTTTCCTTGCATCCCCATACTTTGATTGTATCTCATTGCCTGTGAATATATTGGGATGCCCAAAGGGCCAATGTGGAGTAGTCCAATATTTTATTAATTTTAACCAAATTGATTTTCAATCGGCAATAGATAATAAGTACAGGAGTAGCTATTCGGCCCTTCGAGCCAGCACTGCCATTCAATGTGATCATGATTTTCATGTTAATAAGTTCATGTCATAGGAGCGGAATTAGGCCATTTGGCCCATGGAGTCTACTCCGCCATTCATCATGGCTGATCTATCTTTCCCTCTCAACCCCAATCTCCTGCCTTCTCCCCGTAACCCTTGACACCCTTACCAATCAAGTATCTTTCAATCTCCAATAAATCACCAGTTAATCGCCAATAAATCTCCAACTATTGGCGTTACGTCACAGTTGAGTTTTGCTCATCACTCTCTCCCCTGTTTATAGAAACATAGAAAATAGGTGCAGGAGTAGGCCATTCGGCCATTCGAGCCAGCACCACCATTCAATATGATCATGGCTGATCATCCAAAATCAATACCCCGTTCCTGCTTTTTCCCCATATCCCTTGATTCCTTTAGCCCCAAGAGCTAAACCTAACTCTCCCTCTCTCTATTGAGGTATTCTACGGACATAATACCATTTATGATTTGGTGGAGGGGTGGTGGTGGTTGGGGTACCTTCTCCACTGTGTTCTCTGCATAGCTGATGTAAAGAAACTTCGTAAATATCCACTTCTTCAGCTGCCTAGTGTTGCATGACATTCTATCCATCCTACGCTCCTCAGAACCATGAGTCTATAGATCTGTCCACCTCCTCATATTTCTTTACAACACAGAAGGAGGCCATTTGACCATCAAGTCCGTGCCAGCTCGGAGAGCATATGATTACTCCTCTGTCATTTTTTTGTTTCTGTATATCTGTTCTCTCTACATTTCCATCAATTCCACCATCCGGCAACATTAGCAGATATTTACAGTGGCCAGTTGTTCCACCATCCTGTTTCCAGAACATGGGAGGAAACCAGAGCAGCCGGAGGAAACACACTCATTCTTTTCGTGTCCATTTTGTTACAAATGTTGACCTCGCTGTCATCGTCCGTCCTGAAAAGGACGCAAGCTTCCGGCGACAATCAGTGGAAGCCATCACTTGTCGCAGTAGATGGTGGTGGCAGCAGAATTAGCTCAGGATACTTCCAGTTTCCAGTCCCGTGACGTGGACGCTTCTGCTATGGGCCCACTCAGGCATGGCGAACATGCAAACTCCACATCAAAGGTCAGAATTGCTGGAGCTCTGAGGCAGCGGCACTACCCGCTGCAGCACCAGGCAGTCAAAACTTTTGTTGGTTTCTTTCCGTCTCCACCGAATATCATCTTTATTAATCACTTCTTATTTAGAGAGAGATACAGCATGGAAATGGGACCTGAGGTCCACCAAGTCCACGACGACCAACAATTACCCATACACTAGTTCTATCCTGCACACTGGAGACCATCTACAAGTCCATGTTTAGTTTAGTTGAGTTTAGAGATGTGTGGCGTAGAAACAGGCCCTTCGGCCCACCGAGTCCGCACCTACCAGCGATCTCCACACACTTACACCAACCTACACTAGGGACAATTTTTACATTTATACCAAGCCAATTAACCTACAAACCTGCACGTCTTTGGAGTGTGGGAGGAAACCGGAGCACCCAGAGAAAACCCACACGCTCACAGGGAGAACGTACAAACTCCGTGCAGACAGCACCCGTAGTCAGGATCGAACAGTTCATTCCAACACTGAAGTTCATAAATGATAGGAGCAGAATTAGGCTATTCGGCCCATCAAGTCTACTCCGCCTTTCAATCATGGCTGATCTAACTGGACCAACTAACCTCATTCTCCTGTCTTCTCCCCATAACCCCTGACACTCTTACTATTCAAGAATGTATATCTATATCTACCTACAAAATATCCATTGACGGCCTCCACAGAACGTGCAAACTCCGTGCAGACAGCGCCCGTAGTCAGGATCGAACCTGGTTCTCTGGCACTGTAAGGCAGTAACTTTACCGCTGCGCCACTGTGCCGCCCACTTCTGCCATCCTCTTATGATTGAAATAACCTCACCAAGTCCCCAGCGGCAAGTCTCTTTTTCCTTTTTATCTTTACCGGAAATAAATTCCTATTTCCCATCAAGTTGGTTGCTGCTGTGTTTTTATTCTCTCCCTCCGCTTTCTATCAGCCGATTACAATATTTGCAGAGATCGTCTCTGACTTTGACCCACACATTTATGTAGATTAAATGTTGCTGGCGTTTTTCATTATTTTTACCCTATGTTAATACATTTTTAAGTTACAAGATGCTATTTACTTGTGTTATAATGTGGCTGAAAAACTATTAATGAAGTGTGTTATGACCCAAGATAATTACACTGCAAAATATATTATGTACCACCACTGACCCAAAACAAAGATCTACTCTTTATATTTAAATTTGGTAATGCTATTCACACAACCGCTGCATCCACTTAATGGACTTGTGGTACATCTATAAAATGAAATGAAAATGTGGTAGATGCATTTTTTTTATTGCCAAGTTTTAGTCTCCTCATATGATTGGGTTTAATGACATCTGTCTAACAGTGCAGTATTATAGCTGTGTATCGGTGACAGGGTCATTTGTAAGCTGGACTGATGAACCAAGATAGACACAAAACGCTGGAGTAACTCTGCGGGTCGGGCAGCATCTCTGGAGAAAAGGAACAAACGGCGCAGCGGTAGAGTTGCTGCCATTCAGGGCCAGAGAACCGGGTTCGATCATGACTACGGATGCTGTCTGTTTGGAGTTTGTACGCTCTCCCTCTGACCGCGTTTAAAAAAAAATCTCTTGTATCCCACCCCCCCTGACTCTCTGTCTGAGGAAGGGTCTCGACCTGAAACGTCATCTATTCCATTCCTCCAGAGATACTGCCTGACCCGCTGAGTTACTACAGTTTTTGGTGTCTATCTTCAGCGTAAACCAACATCTGCAGTTCATTCCAACACTGAAGTTCATAAATGATAGGAGCAGAATCAGGCTATTCGGCCCATCAAGTCTAGTCTGCCTTTCAATCATGGCTGATCTAACTGGACCAACTAACCTCATTCTCCTGTCTTCTCCCCATAACCCCTGACAGTCTTACTATTCAAGAATGTATATCTATATCTACCTACAAAATATCCATTGACGGCCTCCACAGCCGTCTGTGGCAGAATTCCACAGATTCACCACCTTCTGACTAAAGAAATTCCCCTTCATCTCCTTCCTAAAGGAATGTTATTTTATTCGGAGGCTATGACCTCCAGTCCTACACTCTCCCACTAGTGGAAACATCCTCTCCACATCCACTCTATCCAGACCTTTCACCACTGCTCTCTCCTGATCTGAGGCTATATGTGACTCCAGACACACACCTATGTTCTTGAATCCAAACTGCACCTCTAAGGTGGCGCAGCAAGGTACGTAGTTTGGGGATAGACACAAAATGCTGGAGTAACTCAGCGGGACAGGCAGCATCTCTGGAGAGAAGGAATGGGTGGCGTTTCAGGTCGAGACCCTTCTTGGGGAGATTGGAGGCAGGAAATCTCTGCTGGTCAAATTAGTAATGTCCATACTTCTCAAAAAAAAGATTAAAGCAGTCTCATTACGTACATCTACGGAACATGGTGATAATCTCTGGATATTAACATAGAGCATCGAACAGTGCAGCACAGAAACACGTCCTTCAGCCCACAATGTCTGTGCAGTTCAATTCATGTTTTTCCCACATCTTTCATGGGCCTTTGAAGTGCAATTCCAGGTGTAATGAGCAAAATATTTACAATAGCTCGTTCCCAAAAGATGCAATGTAATTGGAATGCCAATGTCTTTTTTTCTCTGTGGCACGGAATCAAGGGATATGGGGAGAAAGCAGGAACGGGGTACTGATTTTGGATGATCAGCCATGATCATATTGAATGGCGGTGCTGGCTCAAAGGGCCGAATGGCCTATTCCTGCATCTCTGTTCTATGTTTTTATGTTTCTATGTAGAACGTGGAACAGTACAGCAGTGGAACAGGCCCTTCGACCCCCAATGTCCGTACTGAATATGATGCCACGACCAACTCTCATCTGCCTGGACATCATCCACATCTCATCATTCCTTGCATATCCATGTTTCTAAGGCTCGTTAATACCACCATTGTGTCTGCCTCCACCACCACCACTGGTAGCATGTTCCAGGCACTCATTGCTCTGTGTAAAATAAGTTGCCCCTTGCACCTCCTTTAAATTTTGCCCCTTTCACCTTAGAGCTGTACCCTCCAGTATTTGATACTTTCATCCTGGCGGAAATGTTCCGACATATCTACCTCACGGGTGGGGAACCTGCGGCCTTATGGCCGCATGTGGCCTTCTAGGCCATAGATGCGGCCTTTTGAAAGAATCCAAATTTTGTAGAACAAATCCCTATATTTTTAGTAATATGTTTTTGTTTGTCTTTTATTATTTTTATTTTAATCTTAAAATGAACGTATTTAAAATACCAAAGAGTAAAAGAAGATTCAACGAAATAATCCTCCCCGACTGACGGCCACAACTAAAACATGAGGGCTATTTTAACAAAATAACGTACATTTTGAAGTATATCTAATTGAAGTTTTTTGGATGCGGCCTTATTAGATTACAGCTAACTTAATGCGGCATTCCAACATGAAAAGGTTCCCCACCCTTGCTCTGCCTTGAGAAAGGTTCTAACTGTCTCCCTTATCAATGCTTCATTCTTAATTGTTTAGGGAGGAACTGCAGATGCTGCTTTATACCGAAGATTGACGTAAAATGCTGGAGCAACTCCGCGGGTCAGGCAGCAACTCTGGAGAGAAGGATCAGGTGACGTTTCGGGTCGTCAGACTGGAAGAAGTTACTCCACCATTTTGTGTCTCTCCTTGTTAGTGAATACCGTACGCTTTGCCACTGCGCCTCCCTTTTGCCAGAGAAAACAACAACCCCTCAGATTGAACATGTTAACTCATCAACAGCGATGCACTGTCATTGTGTCGACCGGATCTGAAAAATAGCAACAAGAATACACTTTCCTTAATGATCCAAGGAGTTGGCATGGCCCAAACAAGTTGATAAATTTCCAAACATCCACCCCACAGCAGCTGATATTTCTTGTGACATTTGATTGTCATATTTAAGATTGCATTTTTGACACAGAAATTGTTTATTATAGTCAGTGTCCAGTCAAGGAACAAATCATTATATTTCACAGTATGCCACAGATCCTATTTGCTGACAGAAATATGCTGCTGTCAGTCAGATTGGTCCCTTCACCGTGACTAGGAGTGAGAGAGCAACAGAGAGTAGGGTAATCAGTCCGTTCCATTCACTAACAGTAACACAGGTCCGCATGTAATAGAATCCCGGTAGAACGTAGAAGGCAGGAACGGGGCCCTTTGGCTCACAATGTTGGTGTGAAACACGATGCCTGGTTAAACTGATCTCATCTGCCTGTACATGGTCCATACCATTCCATTCCCCACGCTCCCATGTGCCTGTCCAAAAGGCTCTTAAACGCCACTATTGTATCTGCCACCACCTCCCCCACCCCCGCCCCCATCACGTTCTGGTTCCCCCCCCACCCTTCTGTGTTATATGACTCAATAATTGGGTCAGATTTGAGTCAGCCACAGAGTATGCAGCAACCATGATACTAATCTAAAATAATACCATTTGCCTGCATGTGGTCCGTATCTCTCTATTCCCTACCTGTTTATGAGGCTGTCTAAATTGTTGTCTTCAACGTTGCAATAATCGCTGATTCAACTACCTCCTCCGGCAGCTCGTTCCATACACCCACCACCCTCTGTGAAAATAGGTTACCCTTCAGGTTCCTATTAAAACTTTCCCCCCATATGATGAAAGAATGGATTGACTGGGCTTGTATTCACTGGAATTTAGAAGGATGAGAGGCTATCTTATAGAACATTTAGAAGGATGAGAGGGGATTTAGAAGGATGAGAGGGGACCTTAAGGGATTGGACAGGCTAGATGCAGGAGAAATGTTCCCCATGTTGGGGGAGTCCAGAACCAGGGGGTCACAGTTTAAGAATATGGGGTTGGCCATTTAGGACTGAGATAAGGAAAAGCTTTTTCACCCACAGAGTTGTGAATCTGTGGAATTCTCTGCCGCAGAAGGCAGTGAAGGCCAATTCACTGGATGTATTGAAGAGATAGTTAGATTTAGCTCTTAGGGCTAACAGAATCAAGGGATATGCGGGGAAAGCAGGAATAGGGTACTGATTCTGGATGATCAGCCATGATCATATTGAATGGCGGTGCTGGCACAAAGGGCCAACTGGCCTACTCCTGCTCCTACTTTCTATGTGTCTATGTTTCCATGTTTTTCACCTTAAACCTATGCCCTGCAGTTCTTGATTCCCCAACTTTGGGCAAAAGACTCTTGTGCATTTACCCAATCTATTCCTCTCGTGATTTTCTATAATAGATAACCCCTCATCCTCCTGCGCTCCAAGGAATAAAGTCCTAGCCTGCTCAACCTCTCCCTGTAATTCAGGTCAGGATTGAACCTGGGTTGCTTGATCTGCGAGGTATCACTGTGCCACATACACCAGGCTTCATGGCTTAATGCCACGATCATTTGGTGATTCTATGAAGCAGATGCAGCTGATATCCACATATTCATTGATTCAATGATACGTTATTGTCACATGTACCTAGGTACAGTGAAACGCTTGGTTTTGCATACAGCCTGGTAAAATCATACAGCAGATCCCACCTGGGCAGGTACATGAGAGTCGCCACATTTCTGACGCTGACAAAGCTACAAAATGTTCACCAAACTGGGGGATCTTCTGCCTGCCGCCGCACATGGCAGCAAGCGCCCCCCCATCCATCCACACCCCCCCCCCACAATCGGGTCCCCGCTCATTGCTGGCGGCCCCCCTCACTACAACTCAATATCAACTACAGAATCGTGCATCGGCAAGACTAACGGGGAAATGCCAAATTATGTCTCCGACTTAAAGAAAAGAATTAAAGATGCAATATGAAGTTGGCTAATAAATCTCCCGTTGGCTGTTAGCAGTGGCGCAGCGGTAGAGTTGCCGACTTACCACGCCAGAGACCCGGGTTCCATCCCGACTACGGGTGCTGTCTGTACGGAGTTTGTACGTCTTCCCCGTGACCTGCGTGGGTTTTACCCGGGATGTCCGGTTTCCCCCCACACTCCGAAGACGTACAGGTGTGTAGGCTAATTGGCTTTGTCAAATTGTAAATTGTCCCTAGTGTGTAGAACAGTGCTAGTGTACGGGGATCGCTGGTCGGCGCGGACTCAATGGGCCGAAGGGCCTGTTTCCACATGATACTCTGATCTAAACAAACGTTAGGGTGTCCACCGACCTCAGTTCAGGGATAGTTACGCATGGTTACTCATTATTAAACCAGCATTGATCAGTGAGTGGCTTATTGCATTAGCATTGCTGAGGGATATAATGAATACATGTCAAAAGAAATACAGATAACTGGAACAGGCTGACACAAACTAATCATCTACGTGGACAGCAACAGATACTAATATCCTCATGTAGTTCTCGAAGGGTTGCTGAGGTCTACTTCTGTGCCTTTGTTTTCCCCATTCTCCATGTTTATCTTAAGCTCCAAATGAAAGGATGCTGCTTCTGGAAAGGAAAGTACAAGTCATGGCAATACAATAAAAGCTAGACTCACTGCACAGAGATGATAATTGGGTAAAGTCTATGAGCAATATTAGCTTGCTTGTGTTCAAAATCATGAGAGGAATAGATCAGGTGAATTCCAAGTTGGGGAATCAAGAACCAGAGGACATGGGTTTAAGGTGACGGGGGGGGGAGGAGATTTAACAGGAACCTGAGGGGCAAATTTTTTTTACACAGATGTTGTGAGTCTCTTTCCACCCAGGGAAAGACATTCTAACTGTCTACCCTATCTATGCCTCTCATAATTGTATATACTTCTATCAGGTCTCAACTCAACCGCTGACATTTCAGGGGAAATAATCCAAGTTTGTCCATTCACTCCTCATGGCCGATGACCTCTAATGCAGGCGGCATTCTGGTGAACCTCTTCTGCACCCTCTACAAACCTCCATATCCGTCCTGCAATGGGGCGACCAGAACTGGGCGCAATACTCCAAATGCAGCCAACAAGCCCACAATGATACTTCTTGTCCAAACTGAATAATGCAAGCATATCGGTTTCGACCCGAAACGTTGCCTATTTCCTTCGCTCCATAGATGCTGCCTCACCCGCTGAGTTTCTCCAGCATTTTTGTCTACCTTCGATTTTCCAGCATCTGCAGTTCCTTCTTGAACACGCATATCGTATGCCCTCTTTACCACTCTATCCACTTGCGTTTCCACCTCCAGGGTGCTATGGACTTGGAACCTTTCTATTTCTCTTGATAACTGTCCCGCTGAGCACCTTGAAGTGTGTAGGAAGGAAATGCAGATGCTGGTTTATACCAAAGATACACACAAAGTGATGGAGCAACTCGGCGGATCAGGCAGCGTCTCTGGGGGAAAAAGGATGGGTGACGTTTCGGGTCAGAACCCTTCTTCAGTCTTCTTCCTTCACACCCAGTCTGAAGAAGAGTTTAGACCCGAAAAGTCACCCATCCTTTTCCCCCCAGAGATGCTGCCTGACCCGTTGAGTTACTCCAGCTCTATCTGAGTTACTACAGCACATATGTGTCCATCTTCGAGCACCTTGAAATGCTTTGTTACACTAAAGCTGTTACAGAAATAGAATTGTTGTTGTTGTTGAAAATGGATGGGGACCTCTTGGTCAAGTGCCTTCAAATTCACTGACGTGTTCAATGAGAAATAAGCTGTCTTTCATTGACAGCTTTGTCTACTTTTCACAGAAAATGATGAACGGTTTTGTGTGGCACAGTGGCGCAGCGATAGAGCTACTGCCTGACAGCGCCAGAAACTCGGGTTCAATCCCGACAACGGGCGCTTGTCTGTACGAAGTGTGTACGTTCTCCCCGTGACCGGTCTAGGTTTTCTCCGAGATCTTCGGTTTCCTCCCACACTCCAGAGACGTACAGGCTTGTAGGTTAATTGGCTTGGTATAAATGTATATTGTCCCTATTGTGTGTAGGATAGTGTACGGGGATCCGCTGGTCGGAGCGGACCCGGAGGGCCTGTTTCCGCGCTGTATCTCTAAAACTAAAAGCTAAAACTAAAATCATTCAGGTCAACATAGCTCAGAGAGCAGAAATTGGAATGCAGGCAAACACTATGGAATTGCAAATATTTGCATTAGACATGTGCATTCTAATTGAAATAATGTTAGAGAAGCAAACTATCACATGAGTAATTAATACAACATTCCCTGCACAGCCTGGAAGATACTGATCAAAAGATTTAATTTCAGACTATCGTCTGTAGGGTAAAGCAAGCAACAATTCAATTTAAGCCAGCAAATATTACATTCAGATCTTTCTGTTAGATATCGAGTTAATATTAATGAAGTCAATACCCCCAGATAATGAGGTTATGTATAGTTGATATAATTAGTGACCTATGATGTCTCGTGGCCAAAGTTTAGATCAAACGTCTGAATGGAAGATCTATACAAAACCACTGAAAAGAAACTGAAATGTGAAATTTTCTGTAAAATGTGATTTTTATTTTCTCTCTCTTTATTAGGAGTGGCACGGTGGCGCAGCGGTAGAGTTGCTGCCGTACAACGCCAGAGGTCCGGGTTCAATCCTGACTACGGGTGATGCCTGCACGGAGTTTGTACGTTCTCCCTGCGACCGTGTGGGTTTTCTCTGGGAGCTCCGGTTTCATCCCACACTCCAAAGACATACAGGGTCGCAATTTGATTGGCTTTGTGTAATTGTACATTGTCCACAGAGTGTGTGGGAGAGAGCTAGTGTGCGGGGATCGCTGGTCGGCGCGGACTCGGTGGGCCGATGTGCCTTTTTCCGCCCTGTATCTCTAAACTAAGAATGGCGCTAAATTAAACCATGAACATGCAGGGTGGTGAATATCTCTGTACGTCCTATGCCCTGACTGCAGGAAATGAAGGGATATGGTTCAAGTGCAGCCAGAAGAAATTAGTTTAACTTGGCATCATGTTCAACACAAACAATGTGGGCCGAAGGGCCTGTTCCTGTGCTGTACTGTTCATTGTTCCAAGTTCCATCACCAATAACAGGAGTCATTTACCTGTTGAAAGTTCCCGCTTCACCACCTCTGTTGATGTTCGTGCTCTGCCCGTTTTCAGGTTTTATCCCATAAAAACCAATAGACATGGGAACAGAATTATGACATTCGGCCCATCGAGTCTGCTCTGCCATTCGATCACGGCTGATCCATTTTTCATTCCCAACCCCATTCTCCTGCCTTCTCCCTGTTTTTTTTTAGTGCCCTGACTTATCAAGAAGCCAGCAATCAACACTTCAAAAGTTTGTAAGTTCGAGGAGCAGAATTAGGCCATTCGGCCCATCAATTCTACTCCGCCATTTCCCTCTCAACCCCATTCTCCTGCCTTCTCCCCATAACCCCTGGCACCTCAGTCAAATACTCAGTCAATACCAATTATGAAGCACCCATTTACACCAATTCCATCTTATTCTCCATCCATTCCCATCAATTTCCTCCTCGTCTCCATTATTCGCACATAGCAGGTGGAATTTACAGCAGTCAATTCATCTTCCGTGTCTCTGGGACGTGGGAGGAAACCGGAGCGCCACAAGAATGGAACAACGTGCAAACTCCACACAGACAGCGCCGGAGGTCAGGATTGAACCCAGCTGTACCGCCAGTTTACGTCAACAATCCTGCAGCTGCAGGAAGCCTGAAATAAGGGCAGGTAATACAGAAAGCACTCAGCATGAACAGGGGGCAGAGAGACAGAGGAGCAAATAATGAACTGGTTCCATTGAAGCGTCCATTCATCACTTTTACAGAGGTCATGGTGAGAGCTGGCTGTGTGGCTTTGCTTTCGAGCAGTTACAGATCTGAAAATCCGACCTCACTCAGCAGCATCTAGGAAGCGTTAAAGCTGTCGGAATTGGGTAATCTGCTTTAATCGAAGCTGAACTTCAGAACAATTCCAGTCAAAGCAATCAAGTCACTGACGGTTTTTTGCTTTCTAGCTGGTTATCTGTGTTGTGCGTTTTTCTCTTGTTCACTAAAACTGGGCGTTTGCCAAGAACCACTTTACATTCGTTTCCCTTGGTTACAACCACTTCAATTAAGATCAACACTCTTCCTTACCAGGCTACTGAGAACTGCGATATCTCTCAACTCCTTAACTGGTATGAGACACCAGCAATCCCCAGATTTAGTTTAGCTAAGTAGATACAGCATGGAAACAGACCCCTTCGGCCCACGGAGTCCGTGCTGGCCGATGATCTGCCGTACACTGGTTCTTTGTTATCCCAGATTTGTACCCTACACCCCACGGGCAAATTACAGAAGCCAATTAACCTACAAACTGCACGTCTTTGGAATGTGGGAGGAATCCGGAGAAAACCCACGGGGCCAGGCAGACAGCGGGGATCGCTGGTCGGCGCAGACTCGGTGGGCGGAAGGACCTGCTTCTGCGTTGTATCTCTAAACCAAACTAAACTGAAAATTACCGCCTGTGTCAGCTACCATACCTTAGAATATTTCATGCAGCAGTGTGTTTGTCTCACACCTCCCTTGAGCTTTCGAAGAGCAGGTCCTGTTATACGACAGGTAAAAGAAGCAGACAATTTACACTTCGCCAGTTCCCAAAAACAGCAATGTGTTTAGAATGCCAATATCTTTTTCCTCTGTGGCATCTAAAACATTAAACAGTAGAGTACAGCAATACCCACTGGCCCACAATTTCCACGCCGAACATGAGGCAAAGTTATATTAATCTCCTCTCTCTGCACGTAATCCATATCCCTCCATATCCACGTGCCTATTCTAAAAGCCTTTTGACTGCCACTATTGTACCTTCCTGCATCACCATCCCTGGCAGTGCATTCCACACACCCACCACTCCATATAAAAAGCCTGCTCCACACCTCTCCTTTAAACTCTTCCCCTTTCATCTTAAACCTATACTCACAAGTCCTTGAGATTTTTACCCTAGGAGAAAGGTTCTGAATGTCTGTCTGTGCCTCTCGTAATTTTGCATACTTATGTCAGACCATGACCATAGGCCATGACTTTCCAGAGAAAACAAGCCATGTTTGTCCAACCTCTCCTTGGAAGAATAGCTTGTAATCCAGGTAACATTCTAATTAACCTGCCTTCACCCACTCCAGTCGCCATATCCTTCCTGCAGTTGAGAGAACAGAACTACACACAATAGTTTATCTTAAGCCCCTGTCCTTAAGTAACAATGGTTCCACAGCTAGGGCCTGTCCCACTTGGGTGTCATTTACGTGACATCATTTATGGGTCACGACGCACATTACACGCGCATGGTGCGCGGTGACGTAGGCGGTGACGAGCGGTCGCGCGCGTCACCCCAGGATTTTGGGGTGTACAAAATCTTCGCTCGCCATCTGCGTGACCCGCAAATGCCGCCCAAGTGGGACAGGCCCTTAAGTTACTTACTTGTGGTGCAGAATATGGGACAAGTAGGAACCAACGTAATGGGAGGAACCTCAAGTCATGCCATGGGACATATCATTGTGCACAGTCCTATTCTCCTCCAAAGGTGGTATAGTTGTTGTCGGGCTCGATCCTGACTACGGGTGCTGCCTGTACGGAGTTTGTACGTTCTCCCCGTGACTGCTCGGGTTTTCCCCCGGATGCTCCGGTTTCCGCACACACTCCAAAGACGTACAGGTTTGTAAATTGTCCCTCGTGTGTGTAGGATAGTGCGGGGCCGCTGGTCGGCATGGACTCGGTGGGCCGAAGGGCATGTTTCCATGCTGTATCTCTGAACTAAACATTCGCTGGACCACTGGTGTCTTCAAGCCCAGAGCTGCAATGAGCTCTGCGGTGATAAGTCCCAGCATTACTCTTTCATTGAAATATCAGAGTATTATTCTGTGCCTCTATTGTGGGAGTATCATCTCCGCTCAATACACTGCAACGGTTCAAAAAGACAACACATTTCCACCCACTCAGGGGCGGTTAACGATGGATAATAAATAATGACTTTGCCAGTGACACACACCCATGAATGAAGAATAAAACATACTTTCATTTAATGGGGCACCTCTCTTTCTCCAGGCCTTATCTATCATTTCATGAGATGCACACAGGTACAGCAGAAGGGAATGGCCTGATCATTTAGTTTAGCTTAGAGACGCAGCCCAGAAACAGGCCCTTCGGCCCACCGAGTCCGCACCCACCAGTGGTCCCCGCACATTAACACCATCCAACACACTAGGGACAATCTTTACATTTTATACCAAGCCAATTGTCCTACAAGCCTGCACGTCTTTGGAGTGTGGGAGGAAACCGAAGTTCTCGGAGAAAACCCAAACAGGTCACCGGGAGAACGTACAAACTCCGTACAGACAGCGCACGTGGCCAGGATGGAACCCTGGTCTCTGGCGCTGTGAGGCAGGAACTCTTCCTCTGTTTATCAATGGTAAGTTGACAGTGAATGATTGACGACAGGGGCGCGCATGTTCCAATGATCCGGCAGATCCAGATCCACCAGATGTCCTCAACAATCTAATTCCATCCTTTTCCACCGAAAATCCCCCAAAAACCTGTAGATGCTAGAAATCTGAAATAAAAGCAGAAAGTGCTGGGAAATACTCAGCAGGTGGCGCTGCGGTAGAGTTGCTGCCTCACAGCGCCAGAGACCCGGGTTCAATCCTGACCACGGATGCTGTCTGAACGGAGTTTGCACGTTCTCCCCGTGAACCACGTGGGTTTTCTCCGGGTGCACCGGTTTCCTCCCACACTCCAAAGACGTGCAGCTTTGAAGGATAATTGGCTTCTGTAAAATTGTAAATTGTCCCTGGTGTGTAGGATAGCGTTAGTGTGCGGAGATCGCTGGTTAGCACGGACTCGGTGGGCCGAAGGGCCTGTTTCCGCCCTGTGCCTCTAACTAAACTAAACTAATCTTTTTTTTTTTTTTTTTTGGAAAATATTTTTTATTGGAGATAAGTACACAACCTATTAACATCATTACAATCTTACATTTTGAATTGATAATATTGTCAATTATTATTACATTGTCTCCAATACCTTTTGCCTTTTTTTTAAAACTAGATAGAACTAAAAAGATAGATGAAGTAAAGAAAGAAAAGAGAGAGAAGAAAAAAAAAAAAAAAAAAAAAAAAAAAAAAAAGAGAAAGATAGATAAACTAAACTAATCTAAAGGTCAGGCTGCATCTGTTGAAAGAAAACAGGTAACGTTTCAATTTGATGATCTGACGAAGGGTCTTCGATTTAAAATGTTGGCTGTGTCTTTCTTCCCACAGATGCGGCCTGACCTGTCGAGTGTTTCCCAGCATTTTGGGGATTTATTTCGGTCCGTTCATTCTTCGGTTCGAAGGGTATTGGGTCGCTGGATCAGTGAGGCAGTGGCTCTACCCCACTGCGACACAGTGCCACCTATATTTCAATAACACTGGCTCATAACACTGGGCATCAGCAGAGTTTGAGGTGATAAGACTAACAGCCGGACTCCATGACAATGAAGGTTGCCTATCCAGAACGCACGGTTTAATGGCATTATCAGAATATAAAGATATTCTCATAGAGTTAAGCAGTGGGGAAACAGGCCCTTCAGCCCAACTTGCCCACGTCGACCAACATACCCCATCTACATTAGTTCCACCTGCCGGCACTCTTATCCTTCCAAACCTATCCTATCTATGTACCTAACTCAATGTTTCTGAAAAGTTGTGATAGTGCTTGCCCCAACTACCTGCTCCAGGCAGCTCATTCCATGCACCCACCACCTTTATTCTCATTCTCTGATACAAATCTGGGAATTTGAGTTTAGAGATACAGCATGGAATCAGGACCTTTGGCCCACCGAGTCCACACCGACCAGCGATCCCCACACACTTACCCCACCCTATACTAGGGACAATTTATATTAATACCATGCCAATTAATCTACAAACCTGTACCTCTTTGGAGTGTGGGAGGAAACTGAAGCACCCACAGAAAATTCACGCAGATCAAGCGGAGAACATACAAACTCCGAGGTCAGCATCGAACCCGGGTCACTGACGCTGCGAGGCAGCAACTCTACCGCTGCGCCACCGTGCCGCCCTTAAATTAGTATCAAAATCTTGCCAGAGAAGGACTCTCCCCTCTGTGAGTAAAACTATTCCTTGTCTTTGTCAAAGTCATAAAAGATAAAAAAGATTACGTCAAAAGTCAGAAGCAACCGGGTTGTGCAATGATGTTTCATGAAGATACAAAGAGATATCTTATCTGTCAAGAAACACGAGTGTTCAGGAAGATGCCAAGCGAGGAGAGGAGATAGTTCTGTTCCATTCGGAGGCAAATTCATTTGGCAAACCATCGAGCGAAACAGCTACGGGCTAAATCTGTGAAATATCAACTGCAGCTGTCACTAGGAACATGCAAATGACAGTCCATCAGTTGTGTGGTGTCAGCACGCAGGGCAGGATGTTTGCTGAGTGCATGTGTGCCATGCTAGGATGGAGCCCACACCTTGTCGAAACCACCGAAGGCAAACTTGTGTGAACCCACATTGAGCATCTGCAGCCTTCTACTGCCATCTGGTGGGACGATTGTAGACTTCAGCTGCCCAAATTCACCAGAAATGCTTTGAAAACAAGGTTTCAATTCCTGATCAGACTCAGTTAAAATACAAGACCGGGGTCGGCACGGTGATGCAGCGTTAAGGGCCTGTCCCACTTTAGGCGACTGCCAGGGACTAGTTTTAATGGAATTCACCTACGACGCCTGGCGACAACCTACGACAGCCTACGACAGCAATAATTGTCGCCATTGTCGACGAACAATTTTGAACATGTTGAAAATTTTGCGGCAGTCGCCTGTAGTCGCCCAAACAATCACCTAAGTGGGACAGGCCCTTTAGAGTTGCTGCCTTGCAGCGCCAGGGGCCCCAGTTCGATCCTGACTACAGGTGCTGTCTTTACAGAGTTTATACGTCCTCCCTGTGACCACATGGGTTTTCTCCGAGAACTGTGGTCTCATCCAACACTCCAAAGACCTACAGGTTTGCTGGTTAATTGGCTTGGTATAAATATAGAAATTGTCCCTAGTTTAGGATAGTGTAAGTGCGTGGGAATTGCTGGTAGGTTCGGACTCGGTAGGCCGAAGCGCCCGTTTCCACGCTGTATCTCTAAACTCAACTAAACTTAACCTGGAGTCGTGGAGCATGTAAAAAGGAGCTTTGACTATTGAATTCACACATCAGCCTCACGTTTACTATTCAATTTTTTGTTTTAATTCCCCACATTCTCGTCGATTCTACCACTCACCGCACACTGGGGGAACGTACAGCAGTGAATTAACCTTCCGACCCACACTATCTTCAGGATGGGGGCGAAAACTGGAGCACCCGGAGAAGAAAGACTGGAAGAGAACGTGCAAACTCCACGCAGGCAGTACCAGAAGTTTTGTGGGTTTTTATATTTTGTTTAGTTCAGAGATACAGCGTGGAAACAGGCCCTTCGGCCCACCAAGTCCGCGTCAACCAGTGATCCCCCATTCTGTCCTAAATACTCGGAACAATTTTACAGAAGCCAATTAACCTACAAACCTGCACGTCTTTGGAATGTGGGAGGAAACCGGAGCACCCGGAGAAAACCCACGCGATCACTTGAAGTTCGTATAAACCCTGTACGGACAACACCCGTAGTCGGAATCGAACCTGGGTCTCTGGCGCTGGTGCTTAGAGCCAGTGGCCCCACCAGCCAGTGGCCTCACTGTGCCACCTAGTGGTCACTTCTATATGGATGAAGTCTGTAAAGAATAACCTGTGAAGAAGCCGAGCTGGACTTTAGCAAATAGGATTGAGTGTGTGGTTTGAACTGTAGATGCTGGTTTAAACCGAAGATAGACACAAAATGCTGGGGTAACTCAGCAGGTCAGACAGCATCTCTGGAGAGAAGGAATGGGTGACGTTTCGGGTCGAGACCCTTCTTCAGACATTTAGATGGGGCAGAACGGTGAGAGAATGCTGGCGTGAAGCGGTGGCATTGAGATGGATCAGTAGGAGAGGACGAAAATCAAAATGGCTACAGATTCTGGAAATCTAAAACAAAAACCAATAATGCTGGAAACACTCGGCAGGTCCATGGGACAATAAACAGAGTCAATGTTTCAGGTCAGAAACCCGTTCTCACCCAGCCCTCAGCTAACAATGACCTGTTTCCTTCATCATCGTTACTTATTTGCATATCTTCCATTCATTTGTTCTATATCTCTCTCTACATCACCGTCTCTCACTTCCCTTTCCCCCGACTCTCAGTCTGAAGGAGGGCCTCGGCCCGAAACGTCATCCATTCCTCCTCTCCAGAGATGCTTCTCTGACCCAAAGTGCTGGAGTAACTCAGCGGGACAGGCAGCATCTCTGGAGAGAAGGAATGGGTGACGTTTCGGGATGAGACCCTTCCCTCCAGAGATGCTGCCTGTCCCGCTGAGTTACTCCAGCATTTTGTGTCTACCTTCGATTTAAACCAGCATCTGCAGTTCTTTCTTATACATACTGTCTGACTCACTGAGTTACTCCAGCTTTTTGTGTCAACCTTTAGTAAGAAGTCTTTTTGGAGAAGGACCTGATACTCTGCACTACATTAGATACAGTTCCATGCAATTAAAATTGTACAAATAAGTCCATTATAAATTGATCAAATTCTGAGAGTATGAATGTCATTCAGGCACAGAATGCAAAGGGTACCTACGCTACAGCAATGAGAAACGCATACACTGTGGCAATAAAAGCCTCTTTACTCTAATTCAATGACACCTTTGAACAGAACCTGAGGGGCAACCATTTTACACAAAAGATGGCAGGTGTATGGAACGAGCTGCCGGAGGAGGTAGCTGAGGCAGGTACCATCATAACGTTTAAAAAGCATTTGCACAGGTTTGTGTATAGAGGATAGGTTTAGAGGGATATGCGGCAAATGCAGGCAGGTGAGACTAGCATGTTGGTCGGCATGGGCAAGTTGGGCCGACTGGCCTGTTTCCACACTGTATCACCTCCAACGTTCGGAACACAGTCTTAAGTTGTAAACAAACAAGGACTGACAAATTCATGCTTCGATAACCATAAAGGATTGTAAACCAAATTTTATGGCGTAATCCCAATTTACAAGCACAAGAAATTCTTGTCATTTAAATCGATCTAAGTCTCAAAGTACATCAAATATAATACACTTACTTCTACACTCATAAAGAAACCAATTAACTTAATAACATTGGCTGGATATTCATCCCTGTCAGAAGTGCTAAATATGCTACACCATAACAGTTGTCTCCAGAATTCATTCCATTGTACTGTAGATGAGATTTCTATGACAGGATACAATGCGCTGACTCAATAACAGCGGGCAAAATCAAAAATGCGACAGATGCTTAAAATCCAAAGCAAAACAGAACATAGAAAAAAAGAACTGCAGATGCTGGTTTATACCAAAGATAGTCACAAAGCGGTGGAGTAAATCAGCAGGTCAGGTAGTTATCTACGGAGAAAAATGATGGGTGCCATTTTGGGATCGGGACCCTTCTTCTGACCACCAAAGTGCTGGAGTAACTCAGTGGCTACCAAAGATAGATGCTTCCACTAGTGGGAGAGTCTCGGATCAGAGGCCATCGTCTCAGAATAAAAGGACGTACCTTTAGGAAGGAGATGAGGAGGAATTTCTTTAGGCAGGGGGTGGTGAATCTGTGGATTTCATTGCCACAGAAAGCTGTGGAGGCCAAGTCAATTCTGAAGGCAGAGATCGATAGATTCTTGATTAGTAAGGGTATCAGGGGTTATGGGGAGAAGGCAGGAGAATGGGGTTGAGAGGGAAAGATAGATCAGCCATGATTGAACAGCGGAGTAGACTTGATTGGCAGAATGGCCTAATTCGGTTCCTAGAACCTATGAACTTACGAAATCACTGCATGGAAAACACTGTAAATGCTCAGCATGGAGTCATAGAGCGATACAGCGTGGAAACAGGTCCTTCGGCCCAACTTGCCCACATCGGCCAACATATCCCAGCTACACTAGTCCCACCTGCCTGCGTTTGGTCCATGTCCCTCCAAACCTGTCCTATCCATGTACCTGTCTAACTGTTTCTTAAACGTTGCAATATTCCCTGCCTCAATTACCTCCTCTGGCAGCTGGTTCCATACACCCACCACCCTTTGTATGAAAAAGTGACCCCTCAGATTCCAATTAAATATTTCCCCCTTCACCTTAAATGCTCAGCAGGTCAGTCAGCCTGTGTGGAACTCTAAAAAGTGAAGTTAATAGCATTTTCTGTTTTTAATTTAAAATTTCCAGCATCTGCAATTCTGTTTTTTATTAGCTTTGGAAACCAATTTGAATTTCTGTGTTTCCAGAACATATGGCTCATTTCTAGTAACACTCTTTTGCAGCTTTAAACACCATAGCTATGTTGTATGTTAACGGTTCAACATCTATTACTTTCATTTGAGTTTATATTTCAAAGGCATTATTGTTTAAATAAATGAGATTAGTCTTGTGATCTAGCACAGGCATATGTGTGTAGCTTTGAGCAGACTTAAAACCAAGATCCCCATGGGAATGCATTGAAAATGAACCACACGTTTTGAGTAAGATACTGAATAAAAAGACAGTAAAGGCAACTAAAATCTAATTACTTTTCAATGCAGTTTAAATTGAAAATTCATAGAGTGCATTTAAGCTAACACTTAAAGATAAATAATAGCTTCAACTCACTGCCGTGATACAAATGAAATAAACAAAATGTTTATCTGTGTTAAACTTCAACAAAGGATTAACAATGAGTGAACATCAGACTTCACTCAGAGGTGACAACACCACTTCAATGCAATTCCTAAATTTGTCCCCTGTCTTTCAGGGCAGCTGTTAAAGCATCATGTTAAAGCTGAGACATGTCATTGAAAATACAAAGTTACATTAGCAAATTTGCAGATTCAAAGTAACATTAGCAAATTTGCAGATGACACAAAGCTGGGTGGCAGTGTGAACTGTGAGGAGGATGCTATGAGAATGCAGGGTGACTTGGACAGGTAGGGGTGGGTGGGCAGATGCATGGCAGATTAAGTTTAATGCGGATAAATGTGAGGTTATCCACTTTGGTAGCAAAAACAGGAAGGCAAATTAATATCTAAATGGCGTCAAGTTGGGAAAAGGGGAAGTACAACGGGATCTGGGGGTCCTTGTACATCAGTCTATGAAAGTAAGCATGCAGGTACAGCAGGCAGTGAAGAAAGCGAATGGCATGTTGGCCTTTATAACAAGAGGAATAGAATACAGGAGCAAAGAGGCCCTTCTGCAGTTGTATAGAGCCCTAGGGAGACCACACCTGGACTATTGTGTGCAGTTTTGGTCCCCTAATTTGAGGAAGGACATTCTTGCCATTGAGGGAGTGCAGCGTAGATTTACAAGGTTAATTCCCGGGATGGCGGGACTGTCATATGCTGAGAGAATGGAGCAGCTGGGCTTGTACACTCTGGAGTTTAGAAGGATGAGAGGGTATCTCATTGAAACATATAAGATTGTTAAGGGCTTGGACACGCTAGAGGCAGAAAACTTGTTCCCGATGTTGGGTGAGTCCAGAACCAGGGGCCACAGTTTAAGAATAAGGAATAAGCCATTTAGAACGGAGACGAGGAAACACTTTTTCTCACAAAGAGTGGTGAGTGTGGAATTCTCTGCCTCAGAGGGCGGTGGAGGCAGGTTCTCTGGATGCTTTCAAGAGAAAGCTAGATAGGGCTCTTAAAAATAGAGGAGTCAGGGGATATGGGGAGAAGGCAGGAACGGGGTACTGATTGTGGATGATCAGCCATGATCACATTGAATGGCGGTGCTGGCTCAAAGGGCCAAATAGCCAACTCCAGCACCTATTATCTATTGTCTATTGTCTATTGTCTATAAAATTGGAAGGAGAAAGAATTAAATTGGATTTCATGACTTCTTTAACTCTGTGTATTTTTAAACACGAAATGCACTTTGAGAAACACTTGAGTAAACTAACCAACTAACTTCAACAGGAGGTCCCTGCTTTCTCCTCCCCTCCCTCAGCCCACTGTCTCTGCCTCCTCCTTTCTTCTTCCTGCCCCCCCCCCACCCTCACATCAGTCTGAAGAAGGGTCTCGACCCGAAACGTTGCCTATTTCCTTCTCTCCATAGATGCTGCCTCACCCGCTGAATTTCTCCAGCATTTTTGTTTACCTTCGATTTTCCAGCATCTGCAGTTCCTTCTTAAACAAACTAACTTCAATATATAACTTGAACAAGTAATTCTCAGATCAGCATCAGCTTTAGTTTCATTGTGGTGGTGATGAAAATGATTGAAGAGGGTCAGTCCAAAACCAATTAACCTGCAAACCTGTACGTCTTTGGAGTGTGGGAGGAAACCGGAGCACCCGGGGAAAACCCACGCGGGTCACGGGGAGAACGTACAGACAGCACCCATAGTCAGGATCAAACCCGGGTCCCTGGTGCTTGTAAGGCAGCAACTCTACCGCTGCGCCACCATGCCCATGAATATTATAAGCCGAATGATCGGTTCTTGCGCTGTTCCCATGTTCCCATGTCCCATGTTGCCATGTTGCATGTTCCATGTTCCATGTTCCCATGTTCCCATGTTCCATGTTCCCATGTTCCCATGTCCTCATGTCCCATGTCCCATGTTTCCATGTTCTCAGTTTCCATGTTTCCATGATCCCATGTTCCCATGTTCCCATCCCATGTTCCATGTTTCCATGTTCCCATGTTCCCATGTCCCATGTTTCCATGTCCCATGTTCCCATGTCCCATGTTTCCATGTTCCCATGTCCCATGTCCCATGTCCCATGTTTCCATGTTCCATGTTCCCATGTTCCCATGTTCCATGTTCCATGTTCCATGTTCCCATGTTCCCATGTTCCCATGTCCCATGTTTCCATGTTCCCATGTCCCATGTTCCCATGTTCTCATGTCCCATGTTCCATGTTCCATGTTCCATGTTTCCATGTTTCCATGTCCCATGTTTCCATGTTTCCATGTTCCCATGTCCCATGTTTCCATGTTCCCATGTTCCCATGTCCCATGTTTCCATGTTTCCATGTTCCCATATTTCCATGTTCCATTCAACTGCATCAAAGAGAAACTTCACCTGGACCGCTTTCCCTTCACAAGTTCACAAGTTATAAGAGTAGAATTAGGCCATTTGGCCCATCGATACCACTCCGCCAATCAATCATGGCTGATCACTGCCTCCTAGTCCTGTTTTCCTGCCTTCTCCCCATAACGCTTGACACCGGTTCTAATCAAGAATTTGTGTATCTCGGCCTTAAAAATATCTACTGACGGCCTCCACTGGGCACTGTGGCAATGAGTTCTACAGATTAACTACCTTCTGACTAAAGAAGTTCCTTCCTCACCTCCTTTCTAAAAGAGCGCCCTTTAATCCTGAGGTTGTGACCTCTGGTCCTCGACTCTCCCACCAATGGAAACATCCTTCCACATCCACTCTGTCTATGCCTTCCATTGTTCTGTAAGTTTCAATGAGGTCCCCCCTCAACCTTCTAAACTCCAGCGAGTACAGGCCCAGTGCTGTCAAACGCTTACTCTTCATATGCTAACCCACCCATTCCTGGAATCATTCTTGTAAATCTCCTCTGCACCCTCTCCAGAGCCAGCACACCCTTCCTCGGGTATGGGGACAACATTTGCTCACAGTGCTCCAAATGCGGCCTTATAGAGCCTCAACCCTGGTCGCAAACAGAGTTTCAGTCAATTTGCTGCCCGACTTGCTGCCAACCAGATAGAATAAGAGGCAGCTGCATCCAGACTAATCCTCCACAAAACAGCATCAAATGGGTAATGAGTTTGCAATTTAATTAATCCCTCACTCAAACTGGAAGAGCAAAGATATTTAACATTTTTGCGATGGCATGTAATCAGTGTACCATAATTAATTTCCTGAGAAAAAAAAAAAATACGTTAAAGGATTTGGATAATTAGATGCAAATTTGCAGATAATGCCCTTGATTGGAGTGTTGAACAGAAGCCTCAGTCGCAAACTCCTGCAAGTATCTGACAGATAGCTTGACGTGACAGAAAGAATGTTAAAGCTGTAAGTAACAAGAAAATGCTGGAAATACTCGGCAGCTCAGGCAGCGTAGGTGGAGAAGGAAACCGAGTTGACATCTCAGATTAATAATCTGTCACCCATACTAGAAGTCCTTAGAAACTTAGATACTTAGGGGCGGCACAGTGGTGGAGCGGTAATGTTGCTGCCTTACAGCGTCGGAGACCCAGGTTCGACCGTGTTTTCTCCGGGTGCTCCGGTTTCCTCCCGCACTCCAAAGACGTACAAGTTTGTAGCTTAATTGGCTTTGGTAAGTTGCAAAATTGTTCCCAGTGTGTATAGGTTAGTGTACGGGGTGATCGCTGGTCTCGATGGGCCGAAGGGCCTGTTTCCGCTCTGCAGCTCCAAAGTCTAAAGTCAATCATATTTTATGCTGCAAGGAAGGGGAGGGTGTAATGGAAAACAGAGGGGATGTCTGTGATAGAGGGGACATTAAATGGCGATGGTGGTGTCAGCTAAAGGTGGGTGCCGAAGGCTTGGTGGGAATGTGGGAGGAATAAAAATATATATTAATGTCGGGTTATAGGTTTAAAGTGATTGAGGACAGATTTAATAGGAACATAAGTGTCAACATTCTTACACAGAGGATGATGGGTACACAGAACAATCTGCCAGAGAAAGTAGTTGAAGCAGCTTCAATAACAATATTTGGACAGGTACATGGATAGGATAAGATTAGAGGCAAATGGGTTTAATTTAGATGGGCCATTTTGGTCGGCTTGGACGAGTCGGGCCAAAGGGCATGTTTCCATGTTGTATGACTCTGTCTCTAGTGTCAATGGGTGGTTGATGATCAGTGTAGATTTGATGGGCCAAAGAGTCTGCTTCTGTTCTGTGTGACAAGGTGTGTAGGAAGGAACTGCAGATGCTGGAAACCGGCCCTTCGGCCCAACATGCCCATACTGTAGATTAGTGGCTCATGCTATGAGTCATGCTTTTGTAGTTACGCCCACTAGCTTATCTACTGCACTCGTCAGCCTAAAGTGAACTCTCAAGTGAGAATTTGTAGTTGTTTATTCTAAATAAACAGTGTATAACCTGAGGTATACAAAAATGCTGGAGAAACTCAGCGGGTGCAGCAGCATCCATGGAGCGAAGGAGATAGGCAATGTTTTGGGCCGAAACCCTTCTTCTGATGTGAGGTCTTTATGCGACTTGATGTGAGGTCTTTATTATTACAAGGACTCTACATCAACACACACCGCCCAACATGTCCCGTCTACACTAGTTCCACCTGCCTGAGTGTGGCCCATAATCCCATGCTGTATGGCTCTAAGTGAAATGGAGGAAAGCACAGAGTGTTGCAGTATCTATGAAGATAGACACAAAATGCTGGAGTAACTCAGCGGGACAGGCAGCATCTCTGCGGAGAAGGAATGGGTGACGTTTTGGTCTGAAGAAGCGTCTCGACCTGAAACGTCACCCATTCTTTCTCTCCAGAGATGCTGCCTGTCCCGCTGAGTTACTCCAGCATTTTGTGTCTATCATTTATATGACATGGTGGCTTGCTTATATATGTCACAGTAATGGCTGATTTTTAACTATAAATAATTGTTTTATGTAACCTGATAGGAGAAATTAAAAATCCTCATCTTCTCAGCATTGTTCCATAGTGTGACCACTATGTTTACCATTATGAATCACATTATCTCACAGCCTTTTATTCCCTACATAAATTCACAAGTTCACAAATTATAGTAGAATTAGGCCATTTGGCCCATCAAGTCTACACCACCATTCAATCATGGCTGATATCTGCCTCCTAATCCCATTTTCCTGCCTTCTCCCCATAACCCTTGACACCCGTTCTAATCAAGAATTTGTCTATCTCTGCCTTAAAAATATCCACTGACTTAGCCTCCACAGCCCACTGTGGCAATGAGTTCCACAGATTAACTAGCCTCTGGTAAAGAAGTTCCTCCTCACCTCCTTTCTAAAAGAACACCCTTTAATTCTGAGGCTATGACTTCTGGTCCTAGACTCTCCCACCAGTGGAAACATCCTTTCCACATCCACTCTATCTATGCCTTTCATTATACTGTAAGTTTCAATGAGGTTCCCCCTCAACCTTCTAAACCCCAGCGGGTACAGGCCCAGTGTTGTCAAACACTCGCTCATCATATGCTAACCCACTCATTCCTGGAATCATTCTTGTAAACCTCCTCTGGACCCCCTCCAGACCCAGCACATCCTTCCTCCGATATGGGGCCCAAATTTGCTGACAGTACTCCAAACGCGTTCTGACCAGCGCCTTATGGAGCCTCAGCATTGCACTTCTGCATCCCGGGACCTGGCTTGGATGAGGAAGGAATGTTTGCTTGCAAAGCTTGTTGCAGTACAACAGTTCAAACACCAGGTGGAGCAGAGGGAATAGAAAGTGAATCAAAGATAGACACAAAAGGCTGGAGTAACTCAGTGGGACAGGCCGCATCTCTGGAGAGAAGGAATGGGTGACGTTTCAGGTCGAGACCTTCAGAGCTAATCAATTTGATTTCGCACCTGAATCGATTCCGAAATGCTTTCAGAGTTCCGATTCTCGATTTCGCACAAGTCTAACTGAAATTATAAAATCTGTGCTTCCACTACAGTGTAATCCCAATCTTCCTACCTAACTCATTGCAGATATTGGGCTTTTTCTCTGTAACTAACGCTATAATGTTGCGACACTTTATTCTACACTCTGGGATTTTCTCTTTGTTGTACTTGTGAAAGGCTTCATTCTATTCAGGTGCAATTTGATTTGATTTGACTGGATAGCAATCAAACAAAAGCATTTCACTGTATCGCAGTACACATGACAAGGGCGTTCGCGGTGGCTCAGCGGTAGAGTTGCTGCCTTACAGCGCTTGCAGCAGCCGGAGACCCAGTTCAATCTCGACTACGGGTGCTGTCTTGTACCTTCTCCCTGTGACCGCGTGGGTTTTCTCCGAGATCTACGGTTCCCTCCCACACTCCAAAGACGAACATGTATGAAGGTTAAATGTTTAAGAAGGAACTGCAGATGCTGGAAAATCGAAGGTGGACAAAAATGCTGGAGAAACTCAGCGGGTGCAGCAGCATCTATGGAGCGAAGGAAATAGGCAACGTTTCGGGCCAAAACCCTTCTTCAGATTAATTAGCTGGGTGTATGTGTAAATTATCCCTAGTGTGTGTAGGATAGTGTTAATGTGCGGGGGTTGCTGGTCGGCGTGGACCCGGTGGGCCGAAGGGCCTGTTTCTACGCTGTATCTCTAAACTAAACAAAAACTAAACAATAAACTAATACCAATAAAGCATGCACACGCTGCTTCATTTGGTCCGCACATATTTTTTCACTCTCGAATTTTGTTGGTCTTTACACAACTTAATAATTAGAAGATTATTAGGAAGATTATTCTTCCTCAGTCTGAAGAAGGGTCTCGACACAAACGTTGCCCATTCCTTCTCTCCAGAGATGCTGCCTCACCCGCTGAGTTACTCCAACATTTTGTGTCTACCTTCGATTTTACCAGCATCTGCAGTTCTTTCTTAAGGGCCTGTCCCACTTGGCCATCATTTGCGCGCCATTTACGCGACCTGGTAGCGTGTGGGTAGCGCGGGACGGGCGCATGGAGTGGCGTGGAGGAGTGTGGAGTTGCGCGCGGTATATCGCAACGCTCCAGGATTTCGTTCTGCACAAAATCTTCGCGCGCCACCAGCCTGTCGCGTAAATGACGGCCAGGTGGGACACCCTGGCGCGGAGCAACGTCTCACCTCCAACAGCAGCAGAAGCAGGCAAACGATCGCCGAGCTCGGCCTGGGGCTCACGGCTGTTGCGGATCCGGATCCGCCCCGACTCCTACTCCCAGAGCGGGGCCAAGACGATTGGAGACAGACACAAAATGCAGGGGTAACTCAGCGGGACCGGCAGCATCTCTGGAGAGAAGCAATGGGTGACGTTTCAGGTCGAGACCCTTCTTCAGACTGAAGAAGATAGTCCCTATTCACTACGCTCCTGTAAAAGAAATAACAAGTCTCTTCCTTTTACAAATGTAATCCTGGTTGTTGCAACAATTCCTGGAGTTCGGAATTCAGGAGATGATCACCACCAGGGGGAGTGTGAACAGTCAAATTGACCAAAGATAGACACAAAATGCTGAAGTAACTCAGCAGGACAGGCAGTCTATCTCTATCTCTGCCTTAAAATCATGAGAGGAATAGATCAGATAGATACATAGAGTCCCTTGCCCAGAGTAGGTGAATCGAGGACCAGAGGACATAGGTTTAAGGTGAAGCAGAAAACATCTAATAGGAATCTGAGGGGTATTTTTCTCACACAAGAGGGTGGTGGGTGTATGGAACAAGCTGCCAAAGGAGGTTAAGAAACAGTTTGACAGGTACATGGATAGGACAGGTTAGGAGTGATATGAGCCAAACGCAGGTAGGTGGGACTAGTGTAGCTGGGACTTGCTGGCCATTGTGGGCAAGTTGGGCCGAAGGGCCTGTTTCCACACCGTATCACTCTCTGACTCTAAGTGCTTAGTTAAATTCAAAATAGGGGCGTGGAAGGTGCTACAGAATTGCAAGTCTTTCCATCTTGTGCAGGCAGCATCTTAATGAATCTGCCAGCGAGCACAAGGGCAAACCATTCCTGCTGCACTAAATTGTAATTCACTGCACAGTTTAATCCCGTTAAGCAGTGGCTCACTAACTTAATTTACTGTGAATTCAGAACTCCAATTATTAATGAATATATTCGATTGACATTTCTTACCAATTTTGAAAAGTAACAGGAATTTAATTCCCTGTCACTGCTGGTAATTTTACATGAGGTCATAATAAGGAATCTTAATGTTAGAATCCCAACTAATAATTGGAGTTGGGTTTTGTATACTGCCATGTGTACTGAGGTACGGTGAAAAGCTTGTGTTGCGTGCTCACCAGTCAGAGGAAAGACCATACATGATCACAATCGAGCCGTCCACAGTGTACAGATAAATGAGTGGATCGATTGTAATGTGCAGGAAAGAACTGCAGATGCTGGTTTAAATCGAAGATAGACACAAAATGCTGGAGTAACTCAGCGGGACAGGCAGCATCTCTGGAGAGAAGGAATGGGTGACATTTCGGGTCGAGACCCTTCTTCAGACTGATGTCAGGGGAGTGGGCAGTACAGAGTTAAAATGTGGACAGTAAGTCTGTTCGGAGAGGAATGAAGGGGTTACTTGATGTTAGAGAAGTCAATGTTCATACTGCTACCCAAGCGAAATATGAGGTGCTGTTCACTCTGACAATGGAGGCGGCCCAGGGCAGAAAGGTCAGTGTGGGAATGGGAAGGGGAAGTTAGAGTGTTGAGCAACCGGGAGATCAGGTAGGTTTAAGCGGACTGAGCGGAGGTGTTCAGCGAACCGATCGCCGAGCCTGAGTTTGGTCTCGCTGATATACAGGAGTCCACACCTGGAACATCGGATACAGTAGATGAGGATGGAGGAGGTGCAAGAGAACCTCTGCCTCACCTGAAAAGGCTGTCAGGGTTTGTAATGTGTAGTTTAGATTAGCTGGTGCGGGATTTCAGATCCACGTCTGTGACCAGTACACAAAGAGTCGCCTGGGGTGGACACCATCAAAGTGATTTGTGTTTTATAATGCAAAAGTATTTTTATAGAAACTGTTTAATTAGGCCACTAAAGATTGAAACCTTTTATGGGCAAGCATTCCCTGGAAAATTGGACTTTGAGGAGGCTTTGCTTCATTCCAATGGCTTTGGGGGGATTTGCACGATTGAGTTCAGCTGCTGTTTGTATATTCAAGGCTGAGACCAGGGTCCTAATGGAATATACCAGACCAAGCCCTGCATTGGCCGTTAAACATTTCTTAAAGGCATGATCAGAGAAGGTATTACAGAAAAGGATGAATGCACAGAGTCTTTTAACCAAGGTAGGAGAGGCATGAACAGAAGGAACATTAGGACACAGGTCTAAGGTGAGAGGGCCTAGATTTCATAGAAACCCGAGAAGCAACTTTTTCATTCAGATTCAGCCCATCAAGTCTACTCCTCCATTCAACTGAATGAATGAAATCATGAATTAATGAATAGGTTTATTGGCCGAGTATATTCACATACAAGGAATTTGCCTTGGTGCTCCACCCGCAAGTGACAACATGACATACATTGACAGTTAGGAATGACACATAAAACATTAAACATTAATAATTAATAATAAAACAAAAAATCATGGCTGATCTATCTCTCCCTCCTAACCCCATTCTCCTGTCTTCTCCCCATAACCCCTGACACCTGTACTAATCAAGAATCTATCTATCTCTGCCTTAAAAATATCAATTGATGGCCTGCACAGCCTTCTGTCGCAAAGAATTCTGCAGATTCACCAACCTCTGACTAAAGAAATTCCTTCTCGTCTACTTCCTAAAGGAACGTCCTTTAATTCTGAGGCAATGACCTCTGGTCTTAGATTCTCCCACTAGTGAAAACATCCTCTCCACATCCACTCTATCCAGGCCTTTCACTAATCGGTAAGTTTCAGTGAGGTTCCCCCTCATCTTTCCAAACTCCAGTGAGTAGAGGTAGGAAGCATTTATAAGACACTTGGATAGTTCCCTGGATAGGAAAAGGTCAGAGTGAAGGCAAGCACAAAAGGCTGAAGTAACTCAGCGGGTCGGGGTGCGTCTCTGGAGAGAAGGAATAGGTGACGTTTTGGGTCGAGTCCCTTCTTTCCTCCCTACACAAGGTTCAGAGGGATATGGGCCAAATGCGGGGGAAATGGGACTGCCTTAGATCGGGGATCTTGCTCAGAATGGACAAGTTGGGCCGAAGGGCCTGTTTTCATGCTGTATGACTCAATGTTTCTATTTCTGTTCTGTTGTTCTTTTTCAACCGATTAACCTACCAGAGTGTCTTTGGGACGATGGAGGAAAAGCAACATGGTCAAATAGAGATCTTGCAAACTCCCCACCGACCCAAGGTCAGGATCGAACCCTGGTCCCTGGATGGCAAGACAGCAGCACTATCTGTTTACTCTTCATTGTTTCATCTTCTGACCAAGGTCTCTCTAGTGACCATCATCATGCTAATGCCTATTTAGAAGCAATCACTAATAGCCTGGAGTACCGGCCAATTCCCACAGTAATTACATTTTCCACTAATCCACCAAAATAAAAAAAAAGCTTGCTATTAAATATAGAAACACTCATTTTTCGCATAGACTGTGAATGTTTGCAAGTTCTTGGGTGCAAGGTCAAATAAAGCATTTCCCCAAATGGTGCCCCTACTGTCTGCAATGGACATAAATGTGAAGGAAATGTTTCCTTCGCTGTGCATGAAGTAAAAGCAAAAGAAATAAGAAGGGTCTCCACCCGAAACGTCACCTGTCCTTCGCTCCATAGATGCTGCCTCACTCGCTGAGTTTCTCCAGCATTTTTATCTACCTTCATGAAATATAAATGTCATATGTTCCTCACACTGAACTGCGTATTGATGTCGTGAGGCTGTTTAACATTGCTGTGTAAATCCATTCAAATACCCAAATGACAATACAGCAAGAATTTGCAACTGCTCCTTCCAAATTCAACTTTCTTTATCTTTTGAAAGAATCTTTTATTTTCCGAAAGGTCACTGTGCTGACGAAGATATGGAGGGGAGGGAACCTGACCACCAAGCCCGAGGACTATATTGATGGGCGGTACAGCGGTAGGGTTGCTGCCTTACAGCGCCAGAGACCCGGGTTCCATCCTGACCACGCTAGCTGTCTGAACAGAGTTTGCACGTTCTCGCTGTGACCTGGGTGGGTTTTCCCCGGGAAGGTCGGTTTCCTCCCACACTCCAAAAACGTACAGGTTTGTAGGTTCATTGGCTTTGTATAAGTGTAAATTGTTCCGATGGTGTGTAGGATAGTGTCAGCGTGCGGGGATCGGAGCGGACTCGGTGGGCCGAAGGGCCTGTTTCCGCGCTGTATCTCTAAAACTAAACTAATGCAGGTGATGATAAACACAGTGGACTTACATCAGAGGACAACAGAGGAGGATGACTGAACTTTGGTGCCTTCCCTCGCAGTGGGAAACTTTGATCCCGCTGTGTGGGAATGTCTGTGTTAAAGACTATCGTGTTCTGTGCTCTTTATTATTCGTATGGCAGTATGGCGACCACCAATTGGTACATGTGACAATAAATGTCTCTTGTCTCAACTTGAACACGAGAGGCTACATTTCCCCTTGATCCTAATGAGAACTTCCAACTAAGACCTTTCCTTAATTTTCCCATGCGGCACATCTGGAATCACTTTTTTGTTCCGTATTCTTATTTGTATTCCGTTTGCATTAATGTTCATTCGGCTCCGGATACAACTCTTTCTCCAGCCAACATAGAGCGTCGGCACCCACTCACAATGGAAATATATCAGGGCGTTGCTTTTCAAAATTGAGTTGGCTCCAGCTGAGAGCCATCTGTCCACCATCACCCCTCTCTGTCTCAAGTTTGTATATATTCTCCCACAACTATCCATTCCCACTTCTGAAGCCTTCATAACTTTACTTCACATTGGTCGAAAAGAGAGTGGGCAGAATATATATTTGAATAGCCATTGAATCTCCACATCCCAGACTGTTCTGGCGACGATAGAGTTGGAGAAGAAGGGTCTCGACCCTAAACGTCACCCATTCCTTCCCTCCAGAGATGCAACCTGTCCCGCTGAGTTACTCCAGTATTTTGTGTCTATCTCCTCTAGAGACCTGTTTGTAGAAAGGAACTGTATATGCATGGTCGGGATCGAACCTGGGTCTCTGGCGCTGTAGGGGCTGTCCCACTTGGGCGACCTAATTGACAGCAACTCTACCAGCGATCCCCGCATATTTTACACTATCCTACACACACCTGGGACAAGTTATAATTTTACCGAAGCCAATTTACCTACAAACCTGTATGTCTTTAGAGTGTGGGATTGAGAACCGGAGAAAACCTATGTGCCCATGGAGAACGAAGAAACTCCGTACAGACAGCACCCGTAGTCAGGATCAAACTCGCGTCTGTGAGGCAGAAAATCTACCGCTGTGCCACCAAGCCGCCTCCGAGATCGCAGGACCACATTCAGCCCCTTGATCTTGTTCTGCCCTTCCCTGAGATCAGAGCTGATCTGTACATCCCGCAAATCCCTTAAAACCTTTGGACATCAAAGCCTCGGATTTAAACTTAACAATTGGCTGAGCAACAGCAGAGAAGTAGGTCTTAAAATTTTACCATTCCTCGCAGGTAAAAGTGCTTTCTAAATTCCCAAAGGTCTGGCTCGTATTATTCAGGCTTTGAACTTTTGTCCCAGACTCCAGACGAAATAATTTCGCTCGGCCAGTTCACCTTGAAATGTTTCAGCAAAATCCTCCCTGAACCACCCCAGACAGCACTGAATTTTCTGACGGTACCTCACAGGAGATAAAATATTAGACTCTCTTGACTTAGTGGTCCGGTGTGAAAAGAGGGAAGGCGTGGGTAACCCTTGCAGAGTGAAAATCTGAAATTAAAACATTCAGCAGGTCAGCCAGCACCTGTGGGGGGGGAACACGTTGCTCATGTTTTTGACTCTCTGTCGGAGCTGGGCGATCTATAGGGAGGTTTCACGGCAGTCGGGTCACGATCCATGACCCATACTGTTGCTACTCTACGCCAAATGGAGTACACGCGATGAACTGCGGGTAGGCACTTACCATTGTTTCCAGCGTAGCGGGCCCGTTAAAACCCGCCGAAATTGTCAATTTTTGCGCTGTAAATAATTATGGAAATCGGGGTAAGCATGGGAGACATTTAGCCAACTTCAGAATTCAAAAAGTGAGGAGAAAATGACGGTACATAGAAGCGAGAGCTGAAAGGAACAACAACAGCCAGGGTGCTTGGCGAACATTGGCCATGTGCTCACTGCATTTCATCAACTAAGGCATTATTTGTGTGTTTTTTTTATTCCTTTGGCATCTAAAACGTTTCAGAAGGGATAAATCTGGCTGTAAAATTTTAAAATCGCCCCTGGTTCTCGTGGGTTTTTACATACAAAAATAAAACGCCTCTGAAGCAAAATTTACAACCAGATTTATCACTTCTGAGACTTTTTAGATACCAAAGAAATCAAGAAAAAAAACAAATAATGCCTTACTGTTGATTAAATGCAGTGAGCAAACGCGATAAATCCCGATATTTTCAATTCCGATATCTGCACGGCCAATGTTCGCCAAGCACTTTAGCTGTTGTTGTCCCTTCAGCTCTCGCTTCTCTTTCCCTTCATTTCGCTTCACTTTTGGAATTCTGAAGTTGGGTACATGTCTCTCACACTTACCCCGACTTCCACAATTTTTTACAGCGAAAAAATTCAGCATTTTGGCGTTTTTTAACAGGTGGGAAAGTACGCGTTTCTTGCATTAATAACATATACCGGAAGTGACGGATGTCCTCCAGATGGATTGAGCGGCTCCGTGCGTCAAGCCCAATGACCCAGTGACCTTACGTGCAACCCCCCTATTCCAGGGACTGTGAAGGACAAGATACTGGACACTGCATCTGCTTGCTTAGTATCTAAAGTCACTTCTCCATAAAACCCACAATAGGACTTGAAAGCATTTTTCATAGCGGGCCATCCAATTACACATCATGTCAGGTTCAATACGTCTCATTCTACCTCATCCAGGGACGCATCCGTACATAATTGGCTCTCAGCCCCTATGCTAATATAACGTCCGTCTCGTCACTTTCCGCACACCCATAAAATCATGCTCAGGCATCAAAACTAATGGCCCACAAATGACATTGTTAATACAGCCGGTTGCAGCTACGTCTACACAATGCCCTTGCCAGCCCTTTACACGTCACACCAATGCATCCCGAGGGATTTTGCATTCAGTGCGAGCGGGATGCGATCACACATTGGCCGTGTGCTTTGTCTCCATGCCCGGAGCAAGCACACAGAGGGAGATACCACACGACCTTGAAACGAACAGGAGAGAAGACACGGGGTAAAGATCGAGTGTGGTACCGAGCGCCCCGTCCCACTGCCAACGTTCAGATGCTTCTGGTCATGAATAAGAACATGTTTACGTGAGCCCCCCCATCCAGGTTTTGGAGCTCATGTCACAGCTCATAGACACAAAAAGCTGGAGTAACTCAGCGGGACAGGCAGCCTCACTGGGGGGGGGAAAGGAATAGGCGACTTTCGGATCAAAACCCATCTGTATAAATATATATAAATATATATATATATATATATATATATATATATATATATATATATATAGATGTTATATATATTATTATATATTATTATATTTTATATTATATACGCCATATTTATTTTATACATACATACATAATACATTATACTATACATAAACGAATAAGATTATGATCTATGATATATATCGTATATGACATGGATATGGTATGTGTAGATATAATATATATTGCTATGTATATATGCTATGCTATACATGTATATATATGTGTGTGTTATATGACATATACAATAGACAATATATAACATATGTATGATATCTTATGAATATATATCTTCAGTATCTTCAAACCAGCATCTGCAGTTCCTTCATACTAACCAAGATCACACTTGATCTCAGCTCTATTTATACACTCTGTGGCATCAAAACACGACTGGAACAGGCAGTAACATGTCTATGTCTGCCAACACTCCTTATATGCAACTTCCTCCCACTGTTTCCCTCACCCAGTTCCTTTCCCCTTTGCTTTCCACTCATCTCCCAGCTTTCCCACATTCTCCTCTTAACCCCCCCTCCCCCAACCCCTTCCAACTACTATCATTCCCACCAGTTCTACATTTCACTCCTCTGCTTCCTTCCTTCTCTGGCACCCTTGGTCCCAATTTCACTTCTCACCTTTGGTATTATCTCCACTCATCTGCCAATCACCTCTCCTCCACAGTGACCTCCCATCTCTTGCTAGTGTTTGCTCCACCGATTCCCCCCCCAACCCCTCCCTCATCTCTCCATACCAACTTTCTCCCCTCTACTATAATTATTATAAAGTACGTCCTTTAATTCTGCGGCTCTGACCTCTAATCCTAGACTCATTCCTGGGATCATTCATGTAAACCTCCTCTGTGCGCTCTCCAGAGCCAGCACATCCTTCCTCAGAAATGGTGCCCAAAATTGCTCACAATTACATTGAACAGTGTCAGTGTCCTATACATGGCAACCCTTTGCATACCCATTTAAAACAAAGAATTGCACTGTGACATGTCACACATGATAATAAAGGATCACTCATTCATTCGTCCTTGAATGAGAAAAGCTAAGTAAGTAAGTACGTTTATTGGCCAAGTATTCACATACAAGGAATTTGCCTTGGTGCTCCGCCCACAAGTAACAACATGACATACAGTGACATTTACGAATGACTCAGAAAACACTAAACATTAATAATGATAAAACATTAATGATAAAACATGTGAACCAACAAAATACCATCAATATCAGGGAGGCTACAGATTTTTGGCTGTTGAGTAGAGCAACTACTCGTGGATAAAAACTGTAAAGCAGTTGAATTCCAATCCAGATAAATCAAAAATATATTTGGCTCTAAGTTTATGTTGAGGTACTAATCAGATAATACCATGCATAAATACAATCAAGCCAAACTCAAGTACATTAGGTAGAGCAAAGGGACAGATACAGAGCTGCAACAAAGAGAACATTTTCCCTTAAATATGCCAAGCCATGTTTAATTTGTAGAGTATTATTGCACATGTATTTTTCCCTTCTGCAGGGTCTGATTTGAACAACATAAATCATTCAGTGCCTGTGCAGACAATATTTATGAACGAAGAGTTTGAATATATGAACATTGTGAATAGGCTAAATGATAAATGATACCAATGTTAATGATTTAAACGGAGCTAAAGTGCTAATCATTCATGATGTGTAAGCCACTGTGAATACGCTTAGAACTGATCCGAGCCTCATAAATTCAGCCGCTGTTCTGGTTAGGTTGATCATCATTGTGAAGGGGACTATTGTCACCTTCAGCAAAGCGTTAATGTAGGAGTTGATTCACCCCAAACATGGCTTGTGCCGTGCCGAGGATGTGCTGCCCTTCACTGCATGGTTGTCCTTCATTTGCCCACCCTGGTGGACATACAGCTTTTTTCAGGGAAGAGCAGGTCAGGACCCCCACACAGCCACAGGGAAAAACCTGCACGTCTTTGGGCGGCATGCTGGCGCAGGGGTGGAGTTGCCGCCTTACAACGGCAGGGACCCGGGTTCAATCCTGACTATGGGTGCTTGTCTGTGGGGAGTTTATACATTCTCCCCGTGACCCGCATGGGTTTTCTCCGAGATCTTCGGTTTCCTTCCACTCTCCAAAGACGTACAGGTTTGTAGGTTAATTGGCTTGTTAAAATTGTAACCTCCAGGTTACCTCCTAGCAGGTAAACCAGATCACTTCCACCTGACGTGGTCTGCATTTATAGAATTATTACAAATATAGGGTGCAAAAGTACTTAAAAAAAAAAAATTGAGGTCAGGTAAGGGGGATGATAGTTGAAGAGTTGGTATGTCCCATTTACGTAATGCTTATAAAAATATTTGTTTCTCTCTTTTTCCTCTTTCTCTTTCTCTTTCTTTTCTAGGGTCTATTTCTTAACTCTTTTTCTTTTGTTTTTAATTTTGCTCTTATAGGGTCTTCGTCATTTTTTGTTGTCACATTTTCTACACTCTCACTTTTTCCTTCACTTTCTTCTTTCTTTCAATCTTTTCCTTTTCTAGTGTAAAAAATAAATGGAGTACATTAATTGTAAGAAGATATAAATGACGAGTACTAATGTATGCGGTTGTAATGTAATGTACTTCTAATAAATAAAAATTTAAAAAAAAAAAAAAAAATTGTAAATTGTCCCTCGTGTGTGTAGGATGGTGTTGGTGTGCAGGGATTGTTGGTCAACACAGACTCTGTGGGCCAAAGGGCCTGTTTCCATGCTGTATCTAAACTAGAGTAATCTGAAGATTACCCCTTCACCAACGTCACAGGATTATTTAGTTTTTAGTTTTAGTTTAGAGATACAGCACGGAAACAGGCCCTTCGGCCCACTGTGTTCACGTTGACCATGGATCACCTGTACACTATATCTATCCTACGCAAAAGAGACAATTTACAGAGGCCAATTAATCTATAGACCCCCACGTCTTGGGATGTGGGAGGAAATCGGAGCACCCAGAGGAAATCCACGCGGTCACAGGGAGAACGTGCAAACTCCACACAGGCAGCACCCGAGGTCAGGATCGAACCTGGGTCTCTGGCGCTGTGAGGCTGCAGCTCTACCACTGGGCCGCCACATGCATCCGAAGGGAACCCACACAGTCACTGGGGAAAACTGTACGTCTTTGGAGCTTGGGTGGAAAGTAGAGTACCCGGAGGAAACCCATGCAATCACAGGGAATACATTCAAGCACTACATGAATGTCACCCTGGGTCTCTGGACCTCTGAGGCAGCAGCACTACCTGCTGTAACACAGCGCTGCCCTTGCATCTACTCAACAACAGGTGTTTTATGGATGACGGTGGTCCAATGTGTTCCGGAAGTGGTGGCGCTGTCGAACAGCAGCGGCTCGCCTGCAGTCCGTCTGTTTTTACTTTTTTTGTTGTTTTCTTTTGTCCTGTTTTATTTACATTTTAGTTTATTGGGTTGTGTATGTGTGGGGTGTGGGGTGGGGGGGGGGGTGAAACATGATTTTTGTCTCTTCCTTCGGGGGAGTACGACTTTTTCTTGTCGTATCCCCCTTCTCTGCCTCCGTCTGCGCCGAGGCCTAATGGCGGAGCTGCCGGCCTCCAACTCCAACTGCGACCGACCGACCTCGAGACTCCGGAGGCAGAGCCAGGACTTACCAGCGCGGGGCTGGCCGGCTTCGGGGCTGCAGTGGTGTTCCGGCAGCGGCGGTGGCGACCGAGGACGCTGGTGGCGACCTGAGTCCGGAGGCTCGGCCGCGGGCCCAGTGGACGACATCGTCGGGAGCTCGCAGGTCACAGGTGGGTGACCTGTTTTTCTGGGGCTCCCGCAACTACAGCTGCATCCGCTGGACTGGAGGGCGGCAGCTTCGGCAGCTTCGGCCACCCCGGGCCGCGGAGTTTGAACCGGCCCGTCGCGGACGGAGCACGGATTCAGCCGCGGGATTGACTTACCATCACCCGGCGGGGTCACAACGTCAGAAGCCTGGATCGCCTCAGCGCAGAGGAAGAACAAAGCGGGAAGAGACAGAGAATTTAAGACTTTTGCCTCCATCACAGTGAGGAGGTGCCTGGTGAACTCACTGTGGTGGATGTTAATTTGTGTTTATTGTGTGTTTTGTTATTTATTATTATATGTATGACTGCAGGCAACGGAATTTCATTCAGACCGAAAGGTCTGAATGACAAATAAAGGAATCTCTCTCTATCTCTCTAAAAGGGGCTGGAGTTTAGAGATATAGCGTGGAAAGAGGCTCTTCGGCCCACTGAGTTCGTGCCGACCAACGACCACCCATGCACTAGTTCTATTCCATAACACTTGCGCATCCTACACAATGGGGGCAGTTTGCAGAAACCAATTAACCTACAAACCTGAATGTATTTGGAATGTGGGAGGAAACTGGAGCACCAGGAGAAAACCCACGCTGTCACAGTGGCGAACGTACAAACTCTGCACAGACAACAACCGTAGACAGGATTGAACATGGTACGAGTTCATTCCAAGAGCTCTCCCGAGTTTGCCCTGATTCGAACTCGGAGATTTACCGTAATGGCCACTCGTCGGTACTCGGGGCTCTCGTGGGCATTTTTCATCATGTTGAAAAATCTCCACGAGTCTTCCCGTGCTTACCTGCCGTTAGCGAGTCTTCCTGAGTACCTGCCGTTAGCGCTAAGAGACGTCCCCGAGCTCCGACGTACCCGCTCCGTTCATTTTCCGTGCTTACCACGAGTTCGATTTTTTAAAAACTCGGGAGAGCTCTTGGAATGAACTCGTACCGTGGGACAGGGCTATATGGCAGTAACTCTATACATGAAACAATCAGACAACATTGTCTCTGATCAATACAGCTGCTACTTTAACCTGCAGTCGTCATTGAAATTGACAAGCAATCTCCTCTGTTGCAACAATACTCTATCATACAATGTTACACACAGCCTGTAGTAACAACAATAATCTTATTGGAATTGAAAGACCTTTAGTTCTTAAAAAACCTGTGGGGAAAAATATTTTTTTATATTGCGAATCTGAAACTCTCTAGCCCCTAACCTTGTTTCCTTCATTGACACAATTGCCTTTCAAACACTATTTTTCTCTAACACAAGGTTTTTTAGGTTGATCATAACACAAGGTTGATCATAACTATTATGTTCATTGCAGAATCACCGACATTAAGCATGAAGCATTGAGCCCGAGCCTAACCTCTAGTGAGGGATTAAAAAAAAACAGATTGATAGTGTTTTTGTTAGTAGTTTGGTTTAGTTTAGAGATACAGCAGAGAAACAGGCCCTATGCCCACCGAGTCTGCGCCGACCAGTGATCACTCCATACATTAGCACTATCCTGCACACTAGGGACAACTTGTGCATCTTTGGAGTGTGGGAGGAAGCCGGAGCACACGGAGAAAACCCACGCGGTCACAGGGAGAACATACAGACTCTGTACAGACAGCACCCGTAGTCAGGATCGAACCCGGGTCTCTGGCGCTGTGAGGCAGCAACTCTACCGCTGTGCCACGGTGCTGCCTTTCTTCTGAGAGGGGAGCTGCTGAAAAGGCTACACTTACCTCGCCCACCCCTGAGGGCACCAAGGGCCAAACACTCAGTATGGGGTTGGGGTCACAAGTACGTTTAACTGTGTCCAGAAGGGCAAGGATTCAGCATCGGGAAGCCAAGCAAGGCTTTCCATGAGAATCCAGGAGTTTATCAAAGTTCATTTTGCATGGTGCCATCTCACAGATGGCTAGGGGTGTGAGATTGCAACCTTCACGTGGGCCGCCCTGTTTCGACGAATGCAATCAACCCGGCGTGCACAATCAAGTAAGATCAAATAGAACAGGTTGTCCTACAACTTTAGGCTGTGCACGCCATACGCAAGAAGACAGATTACTAGATTTACTGAATTCAATTTCGCAATCAGCCATAGCTAGAGTTCATTTTAGGACGTCTGCCATCTGCACTTTGAAGACTCTTTCAAGGTCATTTTTGGGGGCATTTTTGTGGTGGGGAAAGTGAGGCCCCTAGTTAATGATTGTGGGCTTGCCTGGTGTGGTTGAACTCATTGTGGAATGGAAGACATTGCTGTCGAGCAATTTAACAGACGTGATTGTCACTAAAAGCTGGAGTAACTCAGTGGGTCAGGCAGCATCTCTGGAGAAAAGGAACAGGTGACCTTTCTTCAGACGTCTCAAGCCGAAATGTCACCCATTCCTTCTTTCCAGAAATGCTGCCTGACCCGCTGAGTTACTCCAACTTTTTGTGTCTATCTTCGCTTTAAACCAGTTCCTGCCTACACTTAACAGACATGATTTTCTGCAACTCATTGACTGCGAGGTACCTTGGATTGACCTGGGCTTGCTGTTATCATCACAATGTGAGCTGTGGGCTACCGAGTGATCCATCAAAGATGCAGTACACCTTCAAACAGAGACAATGGCCTTCTCCAGTTATTATAAGGAATCATTAGGCTGAACAAATGTAGTTTGCTTTATTGTTACTTGTACCGAGGGCACATGCTAACCAGTCAGCAGAAAGACAATACATGATTACATGATTACAAGCACCACCCCCTCCCCGGGCACTTTCCCTTGCAACTGCAAGAGATGCTACACGTGTCGCTTTACCTCCCCCCTCGACTCCGTTCAAGGACCCAAGCAGTCGTTCCAGGTGCGACAGAGATTCACCTGCACCTCCTCCAACCTCATCTATTGCACTCGCTGCTCTAGATGTCAGCTGGTCTACATCGGTGAGACCAAGCGTAGGCTTGCCGATCGTTTCGCCGAACACCTCCGCTCGGTCCGCATTAACCAACATGATCTCCCTGTGGCTCAGCACTTCAACTCCCCCTCCCATTCCGAATCCGCCCTCTCTGTCCTGGGCCTCCTCCATTGCCAGAGTGAGCACCACCGGAAACTGGAGGAGCAGCACCTCATATTCCGCTTGGGCAGTCTGTATCCCAGTGGCCTGAACATTGACTTCTCCAATTTCCGATAGCCCTTGCTGTCTCCTCCCCTTCTCAGCTCTCCCTCAGCTCTCTGGCTCCTCCTCTTCCTTTCTTCTTCCCCCCCCCCCCCCCCCCCCCACCCTGCATCAGTCTGAAGAAGGGTTTCGGCCCGAAACGTTGCCTATTTCCTTCGCTCCATAGATGCTACCGCACCCGCTGAGTTTCTCCAACATTTTTGTCTACCACATGATTGCAAGCAAACCATTCACAATGTACAGATACACGATAAAGAGAGTAACTGCCTTTAGTGCAAGATAAAGTCAGTAAAGTCCGATCAAAGATAGTCCCAGGGTCTCCAATGAGGTATATAGTAGTTCAGGACTGCTCTCTGGTTGTGGTAGGATGGTTCAGTTGCCTGATAACAGCTGGGAAGAAACTGTCCCTGAATCTGGAGATGTGTGTTTTCACACTTCTAGACCTTTTGCCCGATAGGAGAGGGGAGAAGAGGGAGTGGCCTGGGTACGACTAGTCCTTGATTATGCTGGTGGCCTAGCCGAGGCAGCGTGAGGTGTAAATGGAGTGAATGGAAGGGAGTTTGGTTGGTGTGATGGTCTGAGCTGCGTCCACAATTCTCTGCAATTTGTTGCGATTTCTTGTACCTCATTCATCGACCAGTAGTCAGAACAGAAACACTTTCTTTTTACTTATCAAATTAAAACCATCCATTATCTAAGGCCAAAGGTGGTAGTGTTGCTCAATGTTGGCAATCTATCCTCAGCAATGAACCCAGGCAGAACTGGTCATAAGTCACAAACACTCCCAATGATTGAAAGTTTCAGGAATCACAGTTGCAAAGTCAACCGAAATGCTCAATAACCACAAGATGTCTCTCAAATAATTCAGACGGTCACACACACACACACTCTCCAATAACTCATACACCCTTTCCCAAAGTATTACTTCTGAAATAAATCTGCCTGCTTTGATTTGGATGAATCAATACTAACTGTCTACACCAAGGGAGGGGGTCCTCACACTGATACATCACTCACCGAAACAATCATGTAGATTGTCTTTGATATTATCCTCAGCACTTCGATCCACTGCACATGATATCAACAAATGGCTGAAGGCATTGGATACAGCAGAGACTGTGAGTCCTGGCAACATTCATTTTAGTTCAGTTTAATATTGCCTTGTGTACCGAGGTACCGTGTAATTCTTTATCGTTGCCTGATATCCAGTCAGACCCGCCTGAAGGGTGTCGATCCGAAACGTCACCCATTCCTTCTCTCCAGAGATGCTGCCTGTCCCGATGAGTTACTCCAGCATCTTGTGTCAATCTTCAGTGAAAAGACTATGCATGATTACAATCAAGCCGTCCACAGTGTACCAATACAGAGTAAAGGGAATAACTTTAGTACAAGATCAAGTCCAATTAAAGATAGTCCAAGGGTTTTCAATGAGGGAGATGGTAGGTCAAGACTCCACTCAAGTTGGTGATAGGATGGTTCAGGAAAAAACTGTTAGTACAGAAGACCTGTGGTCAAAAACTTGCCAAGTCTTTGGTCATTTGGGTAGTTTGAAGGCGAAGATTTACAGATTCTTAACTATTAAAGGGATATGAGGAGAAGGCAGGAGAATGGAGTTGAGTGGGAAAGATAGATCAGCCATGATTGACGGAGTAGACTCGATGGGCCAAATGGCCTAATTCTGCTCCAATTACTTTGGGCGGCATGGTGGCATAGCGGTAGAGCTACTGCCTTACGGTACCAGAGACCCGGGTTCGATCCTGACTACTAGTGCTGTCTCTACGGAGTTTGTACGTTCTCCCTGTGAACTGCGTGGGTTGACTCCGAGATCTTTGGGTTCCGCCCACACTCCAACGCAGTACAGGTTTGTAGGCTAATTGGCTTGGTATAAATGTAAATTGTCCCCAGTGTGTGTAGGAGTGTTAATGTGCGGGGATCGCTGGACGGTAGGGACACGGTGGGCCGAAGGGCCTGTTTCCACACTGTATCTCTAAATCTAAAACTAAAAACTAAAACTCTGCTCCTTTACATTTCACTACAATTCGAGTGCTACCTGGTCAGGGGTGCTGGACATCTGGTGAGAAATTAAGCTGAGAACCAATTGCTCTTCTGAGCATGGCTTGAGGAAAACCAAGTGGTCTGGCCAAAGCTATATTACAACCAACTCCAACAAGATAGACACAAAATGCTGGAATAACTCAGCAGGACAGGCAGCATCTCTGGATAGAAGGAATGGGTGACGTTTCGGGTCGAGACCCTTCAAGAGATTGCTTGAGTATTTCCAGCATTTTCACAGGTGCATTTATATGACTCCCCACCAAATGCTCCACCATTTGATCATGGCTGATCTATTGCTCAAATCCATTCTCCTGTCTTCTCCCCGTAACCTTTGACGGCCTTACTAATCAAGAACCTATCAATCTCTGCTTAAAAAATCCCCAATCACTTGGCCTCCACTGCCTGCTGTGACGATAGATTTTACAGATTCCCCACTTCTGGCTAAAAAATATCCTCTTCACTACATTCCTCGTCCATGTAGTGAAACCATGGTACTCGCAAACATATCCTTCCTTAGATAAGGAATCGAGATCTAAACACAATATTCCAGTTGTGGTCTTATCAGCACCATCTATAATTGGGGCAAGAAGTCTCTACTCTTAGATTCTTGTATACACACACTTCATGCCAAAAGACTGGACCAGGAGCAGATAATAGCCAATGTTAATCCTTTGCTGCCCAAACTACCCTCATTCCTTTTTCCTGCTTTTATGTGGGTTTTGCCCAAAGATAGTAACAACTTTATTTCTAAGAACACAATGCCTGAAGCAATTTATGTTTCGAAAATGTTTTTGAAACTCAACACCCTCTCGTTAGACTTCACACTTCAGAGATACAGCTTGAAAACAAGCCCTTCGGCCCACCGAGTCGAAGCCGACCAGCGATCACCCCGTACACTAACACCTTCCTACACTCCAAGGACAACTTACCATTTTACAGAAGCCAATTAACCTACAAGCCTGTACGTCTTTGGAGCGTGGGAGGAAACCAGAGCAACTGGAGAAAACCCACGCGGTCGCAGGGAGAACATACAAACTATTTCCCTTCGAAAAAAAAAGATTTAAACCCAGAAAGAAGCACAAAGCAGCATCTTGAATGGACAGGAGGTCATGGACATTATTTAGAGCCAGGCTGTCTTGCGACGACAGCAATATAACTTCCAGTACATCTTTCATATGGCAAATCGGAAGTGCTAGAGTGTAGAGATCGCAGCTCGTTCTGAGAAGCAGAGGCTTCCAATTACTTTTACAGAGAACTCTGTGCGTGGGAGAAAGAAGTTCCAATGTGAACTGTCGAAATGATTCAACTTAGGGCTGTCTGGGTTCTGTCTAGTCCATAAATGGAAAGTGAATTTATAAGCTGGGTGTGTAATCAATCACGGGCAGCTGCTCAAAATGCACTAAGAGTAGCAATCAATAGTTACCAGCTCTGCCTGAAACAACATTGAGATTAAATTCAATTTCAATCAGGTTGCACTGAATAGCTCCATTCAATATCCCTCATACATCAAGTGTTTCAGAAGAGTATTAGCTGGTCAATCCGCATTGACCATGTTCACGAGGCTCCCTTCTTAATTTATTTCCTTTTCAGGGATCAGGACGATGCACTTATTTTACAAGATGCAGAAAATGTATTGTAAAAACACAGAAACATAGAAAATAGGTGCAGGAGTCGGCCCTTCGAGCCAGCACCGCCATTCAATATGATCATGGCTGATCATCCAAAATCAGCTGCCCCTTTCCTGCTTTTTCCGCATATCCCTTGATTCTGTTAGCCCTAAGAGCTAAATCTAATGCTCTCTTGAAAACATCCAATGAATTGGCCTCCACTGCCTTCTGCGGCAGAGAATTCCGCAGATTCACAACTCTCTGGGAGAAGAAGTTTTTTCCTCATCTCAGTCCTACATGGCCTACCCCTTATTCTTGAACTGTGACCCCTGGTTCTGGACTCTCCCCAACATCGGGAATATTTTTCCTGCATCTAGCATGTCCAATCCCTTGTACATCTGTAACAAGATCAGCAAGCACTCCAAATGCTACCATGTACTGAAATTAGTGGCTTACTGAACTATTTCAGAGAGCACTTTGTTGGGACTGGAGCAATCATGGAGGTAATTGTCCCTCTGAAAACCGTGGTGCGTCACCTGCAATTCTGTGGCTTGTTAGACCATCTCAGCAGTTATTGAAGAGATGGATCTGCAGTCAGGTGCAGGCCCATAAGTTCTAGAAGCAGAATTAGGCCATTCGGCCCATCAAGTCTACTCCACCATTCATTCATGGCTGATCTATCTTTCCTTCTCAACCCCATTCTCCTGCCTTCTCCCCATAACCCTTGACACCCTTACTAATCAAGAATCTGTCAATCTCCGCCTTAAGTATATCCATTGTCTTGGCCTCCACAGCGATCTGTGGCAATGAATTACATAGATCACCCTCTGGTTAAAGATATTCCTTCTTATCTCCTTTCTAAAGGAACTTTCTTTTATCCTGAGGCTATGGCTTCTGGTCCTAGACTCTCCCACTAGTGGAAACATCCTCTCCACATTCACAGTATCCAGGCCTGTTACTATTAGGTAAGTTTCAATGAGGTCCCCCCCTCATCCTTCTAAACTCCAGTGAGTACAGGCCCAGAGATCAAGTAGTTCCACTGTTCGCATCCCTGTATCCCTTCGATATCACCTCTTCCCCAGCAGACAATGGACCATTGTGGGCTCCACCCTTCCTTGGTCGCTGTTACCAGCCCCGCTTTGTTCTGGCCTTTTCTTACCTCCAGTTCCCTCCCCCTACTTTCAGGGTGAAGAAGGGTCCCGACCTGAAATATCACCCATTCTTTTTTTCCAGAGATGCTGCCCGACCCGCTGAGTTACTCCAGCACTTTGTGTCTATCTTCAGTATAAACCAGCATCTGCAGTTCCTTTCAACACAACCAAGTAGATTTTATGGTCATCATTATTACTAAGACCATGGAACATAGTAACAGCACTGGGCGGCACAGTTACTGTCTCACACCGTCCGAGACTCGGGTTCGATCGTGCGCAGTTTGCAAGTTTCCCTGTGACCGCGTGGGTTCCCCCCCCGGGTGCTCTGGTTTCCTCCCAAAGACATGTGGGTTTGTAGGTTAATTGGACTCTGTAAATTGTCACTAGTGTGTAGGGAGTAGATGAGGAAGTGGCATAACATCGGACTAGTGCGAATGGGTGTGTGGGGAGGAACTGCAGGAGGTGGTTTAAACCAAAGACAGACATAGAAGGCTGGAGGAACTGAGTGGGTTTGGCAGCATCTCTCTGGAGAAAAGGAATGGGGGGCGTTTCGGGTCGAGTCTGAAGATGAGTCTCTCAAATGCCTCTCAACACAGCGGGACCTGAAGCCTCACAAACATCAGAGCTTAGACTGAGACACAAGGAACGGCAGATGCTGGTTCATAAAAATTACACAAAGTGCTGGAGTAACTCAGCAGGTCAGGCAGCATCTCTGGAGAACATGGAGAGGTGACCTTTCGGGTAGGGACCCTTCTTCAGATTGAGCTTGGAGCTTGAAGTGCAGTGGGAGTCAGGTTTGGTGTTACAGAAAATATATATTCAATAATACTATGTTGGATGCTGGATGAAATGCAATGTAACATTCGAGGGAGAGCAGCATAAATCAATGGTGTTGAATAATATCCCCAAGTTAATGATGGAAGATCTTTCAAACATAACCTTGTGAACAACCATAACAAATTCTTTAGTACACTGCACAAGAACATACAGAACTGAAAGAATACCACACATTGGTGTTTGTTTTTTAGCTGGGTCTCTGAAGGTTGAGCATCTCCTAGAACAAGTCAACATTACACTAAGAAACATACTTCCTTTCCAAGTTTCTATGTGACATAGGCAGGTACTATCACAACATTTAAGAGACATTTAGACAGGTGCTTGGATAGGCCAAAGGCAAACATGGGCCAAAAGAAAGCAGTTGGGACTAGTGTAAATGGGGCATGTTAAGAAACATTTAGATAGGTACATGGATAAGATAGGATAGGCTTGCAGGGATATGGGCCAAACCCAGGCAGGTGGAACTGATGTAGATGGTACATGTACTGAACAACTAACGAACCCTCAGACTATCTTTGCTTGGACTTTACTGGCTTTACCTTGCACTAAACGTTATTCCCTTATCACGTATCTGTACACTGTTAATGGTTCGATTGTAATCATGTATTTTCTTTCTGCTGACTGGATCGCACGCAACAAAAGCTTTTCACTGTACCTCGGTGAATGTGACAATAAACTATTGTGTTAAAGAAGGAACTGCAGATGCTGGAAAATCGAGGTACACAAAAATGCTGGAGAAACTCAGCGGGTGCAGCAGCATCTATGGAGCGAAGGAAATAGGTAACGTTTCGGGCCGAAACCCTTCTTCAGACTGATAGGGGGTGGGGAGAAGAAAGGAAAAAAGGAAAAATGCGGAGGAGGAGCCCGAGGGCTGGGGGAGGGGAGGAGACAACCAGATGGCTGATGAAGGGGAGGGGACAGCAAGGGCTAGCAGAATTGGGAGAATTCAATGTTCAGGCCACCAGGATGTAGACTGCCCAAGCGGAATATGAGGTGCATTTCCTCCAATTTACGGTGTTGCTCGCTGTGGCCATGGAGGAGACCCAGGACAGAGAGGTCAGATAGAGTTGGAGGGCAGGGGGGATCACAGAGATGGGGCAGTTAGAGAGTTGGGTGTGGAACAGTCTCCGGAGAGAGGAGGAGAACTTCTTCAAAGTAGGCATACCTTGACGAGATTTCGCAGTGGAGTAGACAAAGTGTTAAAGAAGGAACTGCAGATGCAGTGACAATAAACTAAACTGAACATGTAGCTCGGCGTGGGTAAGTTGGGCGGAAGGGCCTGTTTTCCACATTGTATGACTCTATGACTAAATAAAGGACAACAATTGAATTTAACGTGAAACAGCTTTACAAGTGAGAGCATAGAGACTTGATTATTGCATTTAAAATATAAATCTACACAAACTACCAGCTTTTAAACATTCAGTAATCATCACTTGTTGAAGATTGGCACAAAAAACTGGAGTAACTCAGTGGGACAGGCAGCATCTCTGGAGAGAAGGAATGGGTGACGTTTCGGGTCGAGACCCTTCTTCAGTCTTGACCCAAAACGTCACCCATTCCTTCTCTCCAGAATTGCTGCCTGTCCCGCTGAGTTACTCCAGCATTTTGTGTCTACCTTTGATTTAAACCTTCGATCCTACACATCATCACTTGATAATTTGGCTTCATCTCATCCTTTTAACTTTGATGTGCCGTGAACTATAGACTTGCCCCCATCGCTCATGGTTTTCGGTGTAATCAAGTCCCATTAGTCCTGCACATCATCTTCATTAGTTGGCCCATCCCACCTTCCAGCCAAACTCTGCCTGACTCATTCCATCTCAATCTGAACAAGCGTACCTTTGATGAAAACCAGCAATCAATCCATCAGTCAGAAGCACCTCAGAAAATAAGAATACCGATGATTGATCACAATAATTAAGTTATGCATCAAGCCATTCACCTTGAAGGAAAAGCTTTAATGGTTGGTGTCCTTTGAAGAGGACGTTCTCTGGATTTACAAGACACAATTAGCCAGTTGCGAATGAAGAGCAAAAACTGCGCTCTAATTTAGATTTTATAGTTTTGTAGATGCAGCGCGGATACAGGCCACCGAGTATGCGCCGACCAGTGATCCCCGCACATTAACACTATCCTACACACACTAGGGACATTTTTTTTAACATTTATACCAAGTCAATTACCCTACAAACCTGTACATCTTTGGAGTGCGGGAGGAAACCGAAAATCTCGGAGAAAACCCACTTGGTCACAGGGAGAACAAACAAACTCCGTACAGACAGCACCCGTGGACGGGATCGAACCCGGGTCTCTGGCGCTGTAAGGCAGCAACTCCGCCACTGTGCCGCCCACAATCTGACCTTGTTCATCCACATGAAGCACAGCATCGGAGAATGAGGAGAGGCAGATTTCAGGGCAGACCTGGTGAGCATCAAGAACCCTGAGGCAAAGCACTGAGCTCACGCCGTAAAGGTCCAACAATCCACTTTCCTTTTATTTCACCAATGCACTTGTGATGTAGAAACAAGGAACTGCAGGTGCTGGTTAACAAAAGAAGTGCTGGAGTAGCTCAGTGGATCAGGCAGCATCTCTGGAGTACATGGATAAGTAGAAACAAGGAACTGAGGGAGGAAACCGGAGCACCTGGAGAGAGCCCACGCGGTCCCAAGGAGAACGTACAAACTCCATACAGACAGCACCCATAGTCAGGATCAAACCTGAGTCTCTGGTGCTGTAAGGCAATAACTCCACCGCTGCGTCAATATGCCGCCCCATAGAAATTCATCTTCATAAAAGGACTGGACAAGCTAGATGCAGGAAAAATGTTCCCAATGTTGGGCGAGTCCAGAACCAGGGGCCACAGTCATAGAATAAAGGGGAGGCCATTTAAGACTGAGGTGAGAAAAAAAATTTCACCCAAAGAGTTGTGAATTTGTGGAATTCCCTGCCACAGAGGGCAGTGGAGGCCAAATCACTGGATGGATTTAAGAGAGAGTTAGATAGAGCTCTAGGGGCTAGTGGAACCAAGGGATATGGGGAGAAGGCTGGCACGGATTATTGATTGGGGACGATCAGCCATGATCACAATGAATGGCGGTGCTGGCTAGAAGGGCCGAATGGCCTCCTCCTGCACATATTTTCTATGTTTCTATCTCCATTCTAAAGGCATGTCCTTTTATTCTGAGACTGTACCCTCTGGTTATTTACTCTCCCATAACTGGAAACATTCTCTCCACATCCGCTCCATCTGAGCCTCTGAAATGTGGCCTGGCCCGCTGAGCACCCTGTGTCATCTCCAATGGGCAGAAGCCACTGTTTCTAAGTTGTATCTCCCAACTAAACTAAAGGAAAACGCTGGCGGCAAGCGCAGTAACTTTATCAGATCTCTACCATACCCTACACCAGCCTCTACCCCACTGCTGGTCTGCGAGTAGCCTCTACATGGGGTCAAAGGTCTCCAAGATTCTGGAGTGGTTGACATCAATAACAACACGGATTTGCTGCTACATGCATTGTGATTGAATGGTGGAGTAGACTCCATGGGCCAAATGGCCTAATTCTGTTCCTTTGACCAATGAACACATGTACCAGACTGGTCCACCTTCTCTCAACATAGAAGCAAAATGCAGGAGTAACTCAGCAGGACAGGCAGCATTCTGAAGACTCTGAAGAGATGCTGCTTGTCCCGCTGAGTTACTCCAGCTTTTTGTGTCTATCTCCGGAGTAAACCAGCATCTGCAGTTCTTTCCTGCACCATCTTCTCCCAAGCCCTTCATTTTACACTGGATCTCTCTGATCAATGTTTCCGCAGTGGGCGATCGATGTAAACTGATTTTCAGTTCAACGAACAAATTGTAAGAAAGAACTTTACAACATTATGCTGATATTTAAGTTAATGAAAGGACCATGCAGGAACAAGATCTTGGTGCTCCAATAAATCATTGATTTACTGTGCAGTGGATCATGGATGTGCTGATTACTTACAAGGTTCTCACTGGTGGGAGCCTGCTGTTAATCAGACCTGCACCACAGAGGCAATTCATCCACCACAGGGATCGCCCACGATCTATCCTACTGCAGGAAGGAAAGTTCGTGGTGTTTCCTGCGAGATGTTCATTTGCACTGGATCAAAGCTACCTGACAATTTGCTTTGGTTTTTCAAGCTGAGCTTCCTCGGCAATAATGCAACCCGATCCGTAGCCAAGTTTATTCCTGTCCTCGGTCAATGCTTTGTGCCATAAAGCACAGCAGGTCAGGGGCTCATTTTAAGTTGTATCTTTCTCTCTCGCACATACACATAGGCACGTGCATGCAGGCACACCAAGACAGGCACATGCACACACACACACACACACACAGGCGTGCACACGCACACACATTCAGTTGCACACACACACACTCAGTTGCACACACACAAAGGCGTGCGCGCACATACACACGCAGGTGCATGCAGGCATGTGCACTCATAAAGGTACATGCCAATACACATACAGGCATGCACACACATGCACACTTAAACGTATGCACACAGGGGTGCACACATTCACAGGGGCACACACATAGGGGCACACACACAGGGGCGCACACACACAGGGGCACACACACACAGGGGCACACACACACAGGGGCACACACACACAGGGGCACATACACACAGGGGCACACACACACAGGGGTGCACACACACAGGGGCACACACACACAGGAGCGCACACACACAGGGGCACACACACACAGGGGCGCACACACACAGGGGCACACACACACAGGGGGGCACACACACAGGGGCACACACACACAGGGGCGCACACACACAGGGGCGCACACACACAGGGGTGCACACACACAGGGGTGCACACACACACAGGGGCGCACACACACAGGTGCGCACACACACACAGGGGCACACACACACAGGGGCACACACACACAGGGGGGCACACACACACACACAGGGGCACACACACACACAGGGGCACACACACACACACAGGGGCACACACACACACACAGGGGCCCACACACTCACACACACAGGGGCGCGCACACTCACAGGCACACACACTCACACCACACACAGGCACCATGAACAGTTCTACCCCATCTCCAGTAGCAGGGATAAGAAGGTCCCATGAGGTAGGCTACACTTTCACCCCTTTGATAGGCACAAAATGCTGGAGTAACTCAGCGGGACAGGCAGCATCTCTGGAGAGAAGGAACGGGTGACGTTGCGGGTGGAGACATAGAAACATAGAAACATAGAAACATAGAAATTAGGTGCAGGAGTAGGCCATTCGGCCCTTCGAGCCTGCACCGCCATTCAATATGATCATGGCTGATCATCCAACTCAGTATCCTGTACCTGCCTTCTCTCCATACCCTCTGATCCCTTTAGCCACAAGGGCCACATCTAACTCCCTTCTTCAGACTCACCCCTTTGCACTTTCACCCCTGTGCCCTGCTGGGCGGAGGCTGTCACGGCACCAGGTAGAAAAGGGACAGGTACTGGGAGCTGGGGCCAAAGCCGAGAGCCCCTACAAAGGTAATCCCAGGGAAATGTACCTGGCCAGACATGAGTCACCAAAACCAAGCATGCACCAGTTTCCTTGCAACATGCACAAATGACACATTTAAAATTGATGGGTTATTTTTTGGACACAATAATCGCACATTAAAAGCTATTCATTAACAGCCCTGTCATTTACTGAGTCTAATGTTGCAAGGTATGACTCTTTGCTACACACTTGATGAGCTGGTGTGACAGCAATTAATAGAGACATTACTCTTGTTTTCAGGCTTTACAAGCTATTTTTATTTTAGACTGGTTTTGTCCCATTCTGGTATTTGTGCATGGCCCTGAAATACAGACATGTGGGATCAAATGAAGAGCTGATCATGAGGGAAGATTGGATAAATACTTAAGAAGGAACTGCAGATGCTGGAAAATCGAAGGTAGACAAAAGTGCTGGAGAAACTCAGCGGATGCAGCAGCATCTATGGAGCGAAGGAAATAGGCAACGTTTTGTTCAATCATGGCTGATCTATCTTTCTATCTTAACCCTATTCCCCTGCTTTCTCCCCATAACCCCTCGCTAATCAAGGATCTATCTATCTTTGCCTTAAAATATTCCTTCTCAAAGAGTCAGAGAGTCAATCAGCACCGTAACAGGCCTTTCGGCCCACCATATCCATGCTGACTATCAAATACTTACCCACGTCAAGTACCCAGCTCAGTCTGAGGAAAGATCCTAACCCAAACTGTTACCATGTTCTCCAAAGATGCTGCCTGACCTGCTGAGTAACTCCCAGACTTTGTGTCTTTTTTGGTAAAGCAACATCTTCAGTTCCTTGTATCCACAAGTAACTTCTACACTAATCTCATTTTCCAGCACTTAATCCATAGCCCACTCTCTGCAATCTGTGCATGGAACCACTTGAACTGTGCTATCGGCTAACTATACAGACACCCTGCTGCTTACCCTGACCCAACACAACAAACCAACAGCCAAGCACCACAGGCAAATTGAGAACTGGCCATGCTTATTATTCTGGCATCCTGGTGTTTTGTTAGTGTTTTACTAATCCAACAACCATTAAAGTGCTTCCTTTGTAATAAAAGGTATCAACACAAACCAATTGTGTTCGTCAAATTACAGAGATATTTATGTGCTGCTTTCTCCAGCAAGTATGCATGAATGAATTATACTTTATTGTTCATAAGTGATAGGAGCAGAATTAGGCCATTCGGCCCATCAAGTCTACTCCGCCATTCAATCATGGCTTATTTATCTCTCCCTCCTAATCCCATTCTCCTGCCTTCTCCCCATAACCCCTGACACCTGTACCGATCAGGAATCTAGAAACTCAGCGGGTGCGGCAGCATCTATGGAGCGAAGGAAATAGGCAACGTTTCGGCCCGAAACGTTGCCTATTTCCTTCGCTCCATAGATGCTGCCGCACCCGCTGAGATTCTCCAGCATTTTTGTCTACCTTCGATTTTCCAGCATCTGCAGTTCCTTCTTGAACAACTGATCAGGAATCTATCTATCTCTGCCTTAAAAATATCTCTTGACGGCCTCCACAGCCTTCTGTGTCAATGAAATCCACAGATTCACCACCCTCTGACCAGGGTACCTAGGCACAATGAAATGCTTTGTTTTGCACACAACCTAGGCAGTACACGAGAAACCAAGTGTAAAAGTAAGTGTGAGGGTAGGGTTGCATCTGTATGACAGATTGAGATTCAACCTCTCCATCCCCATCGCCCCTCTCCCTTCCATTCTGTTGAGATTGATGTGCATCCCTTGTTGAAGGGACACAAAGTAAGCCTGATGAGCACTTGGCTGGAAAATGCTCGAGGTTGATTGAAAAGATTGCATGGCTGATCAGAAGATTGCTGAGATGCCTGCTCCTGTATTATTTTGAAGAGAGAAACCTACATTTTCTTAATCAGTCGCACACAGTTAGATCTGATGAATCAAAAGGCATTTAATAAGGTCATAGCTGAACAAAGAAAACTTCAGAAGCTGTAATTGAAAACGAAAACAGAAAAGGTGGAAGAACGCAGCCATTCATGCAGCATCTGCGGAAAAAGAAACCAAGTGATATTTCAGATCAGGGACCCTTCCTCAGTAAGTGACCCTAACCCAAAAGCTCATGGCTAATCTGATAGTAACCTCAAATCCACACTCATGTTAATCCCAATATTCTTTCATCTTAACATGAATCTATCCAATTCTATCTTTAGGATATTCATCAACTTCCATTACATTTTAGAGAGATCCAAAGACTACCCGTTATATGGGAGAAAAATTATAACCTCATTTCTGACATAAATGGGCAATGCTTTATTTTTAATTAATGACCCCCTAGTTTAAGATTCTCCTGTTAGAAGAAACATCTTTGTTGAATCCATCCTGCCAAGACCCATCAGGATCTTGTATGGCTTTAATCAAGTCCTCTGCCTCAGGCAGGTTCTCTGGATGCTTTCAAGAGAGAGCTAGATAGGGCTCTTAAAAATAGCGGAGTCAGGGGATATGGGGAGAAGGCAGGAACGGGGATGGGGATTGGGGATGATCAGCCATGATCACATTGAATGGAGGTGCTGGCTCGAAGGGCCGAATGGCCTACTCCTGCACCTATTGTCTATTGTCCATTGTCTCTCTTATTCTTCCAAACTCAGTAAGCCTGGTTTCTCTAACTTCCCTTCAGTAGACCAACAGCTCATACCAGATAACAGTCCACTAAACAGACTTTGAACTGCTTTCAGCAGGTTAACATTCCTCCCTCGAGTAAAAAAAATACAGCATTATGTACACTAGACCACAGTGCGCGCTCACTAACAATCGGTATAAAACTTTGGTTGACAAAAATGCTGGAGAAACTCAGCGGGTGAGGCAGCATCTATGGAGCAGAGGAAATAGGCAATGTTTCCGGTCAAGACCCTTCTTCAGACTTCAAACCTTTCCTGTGTTTGCAATCTGTTCCCTTCCAGATAAATGATAACATTCTGATTACCTGCTGGACTTGCTGTTAGTCTTCACGTACCAGGATATTCAGGTCTTTCAGCATCTCAGATCAGCAATCCTAGGATGTGCATATCTCTGAAGATCTGCCCTGGTCCCAGCACATTGATGCAATTTGTAAAGGAAGCCTATCAAGCCTCTACTTCCAGAGAAGATGTAGTCCCCCTCCCATACGATACGATAGAACATTATTTATCCCAGGCGGGAAATTGATCTGCCAACAGTCATAAACACACAAAATACATGAATCATCCGGACTTTTCTATCCTGGGCCTCATCCACTGCAAATTGGAGGAACAGCGCCTCATATTTTGCTTGGGCAGCTTACAAACCAGCAGTATGAATATTGACTACTCTAACTGTAATCCTTGCTTTCCCTCTCTCTCCATCCCTCCCCATCCTAGTTCTCTAACTGTCCTCCTGATTAAATTCAACTTTGTATGTTTTGTTGTCATCTTCCTGTAACTAACAGTTTTCTATTCTACATTTATTTTTGCCTTGATCGCCATCCCCCTTGATCTCTTGTTTTCACAGCTTACCCTTCCATATCTCAATGTCTCCCTCCCCCCTGACTCTGTCTGAAAAAGGGTCTCGACCCGAAACGTCACCCATTCCTTCTCTCCAGAGATGCTGCCTGTTCCGCTGAGTTACTCCAGCATTTTGTGTCTATCTTTACAGATCCCATATGTTGCCTTATTGCACTTCTACAGGTGTGCGGTAGAGTCTATTGGTTGCATCAGGGCTTGGTTCAGCAATTTAAACACACACGAATGCAGATTACAATAGGTGGTCAACGCCTTTATGGGTACTGACCTCCCTAAGATGCAAGGAATACTTAGAAGGCGATTTCTCAAATAGGCAGCCAGAATCAAAGACCTGCACTATCCTAGCCACCTCTCTCACCATCGGGAAGAAGGTATAAAAATCTAAAAACCATGACCACCAGGTTCAAGAATAGCTTCTTCCCAACAACCATCAGGCTCTTTAGTACTACGAAACACGAACTTAACTATGAACTATGCACCAAGGACTTTGAGCTTTTTTTACACTGGTATTGGGGGTTATTAATTAATTGAATGATTTTATTTTTTTAATTACCTAAGTGTATGAATATGCTGTTGAAGATAGACACAAAATGCTGGAGTAACTCAGCGGGTCAGGCAGCATCTTTGGAGAAAGGGAATAGGTGACGTTTCGGGTCGAGGGCCTTCTTCAGAGGAACTGGACGGCCGTTCTCTCACGGGAAATGGTGCTCGATCAGCCGGTGGTAACGCCACAGGGTCGAGAATTTTACCCTAATCTCGGGCAGTATCCGTCTCATCCGCCCAACCTACGCGCTTAGAGTTGAGGGATGAATTTCCAGTCACAGGTGTGTTAATTTAGCACTTCTGATGAAATTCCTATTATAGACAATAGACAATAGGTGGAGTAGGCCATTCGGCCCTTCGAGCCAGCACCGCCATTCAACGTGATCATGGCTGATCATCCCCAATCAGTACCCCGTTCCTGCCTTCTCCCCATATCCCCTGATTCCGCTATTTTTAAGAGCCCTATCTAGCTCTCTCTTGAAAGCATCCAGAGAACCTGCCTCCACCGCCCTCTGAGGCAGAGAATTCCACAGACTCACCACTCTCTGTGAGGAAAAGTGTTTCCTCGTCTCCTAAATGGCTTACTCCTTATTCTTAGACTGCCATTCTGCTAAAGACACGAAAAATGTGCGCCGAAAAATCTGGATTTCCAAATAGTAACGCCTTATCAGCACTGCACACATTTACAGCTTGCCTTCATCCCGTGGCTCGTTGACTTTAACAGAGACAGTGGTTGCTTTTCGTACCGCGGTGTCGGCGAAGGCTACGAGCCTGCTTATTCGTGGTCAAATAAATCATCGTGAGCCACAATACAGCTCAAACGTTCACCAAATATTGTTGAACACTGAACGTTTCTGTACAAGAGGGAACCGTGCAGCCGGCGAGGCAACAATGCGACGCAGAAACGCCGGTGATATATTACATTTACACGCCGTTGTTAGTCGGCGACACATGCACAGTTTGCCCTTAAAGTGTTAAAGAAGGAACTGCAGATGCTGGAAAATCGAAGGTACACAAAAATGCTGGAGAAACTCAGCGGGTGCAGCAACAGTTTGCCCTTAAAGTGCTTGTCTGATCATTTAAGATGTGGTCGTTCTGCAAATCACCACGACGGTCAGCAGATGCCAGCTGTCAGAGAGAGTCTATGTACCAGAGAGTCACTTAGATTCTGTTAAAACTTGAAGCGGCCCTTCCTTCGCTGAAATGTAACCATTGATGGCGAGGGGCTGGTCTGCTACCGATCTACACGCCACACTCGAATAGGGAGAGGCCTGGATGTGGAGAGGATGTTTCCACCAGTGGGAGAGTCTGGGACCAGAGGCCATGACCTCGGAATTAAAGGACCTACCTTTAGAAAGGAGATGAGAAGGTATTTCTTTAGTCAAGAGGGTGGTGAATCTGTGGAATTCATTGCTACAAGCGGCTGTGGAGGCCACGACAATGGATATTTTTAAGGCAGAGATTGACAGATTCTTGATTAGTTAAAGGGTGTCAGGGGTTATGGGGAGAAGGCAGGAGAATGGGGTTGAGAGGAAAACACATGGTTGAATGGCAGAGTGGACTTGATGGGCCGAATGGCCTAATTCTGCTCCTATGACTTATGATCGCCATAAGGATGAGAAGGCGTTTCTTCCCAGAGGCCATTCGGACTGTAAACTCCTGTCTCACCAGAGACTAACTTTACTGAACCAATTTACTGTTGCGTGGTGTCTTTTTTAAATTGCTGTTTTTTCTTTTTTCTCCTCCCACAAATATGTAATATGTGAATATGTGTTTCTGTTCCATTCCGTTTTGTCGTTTTTTTGCACAATCCACAAGCATTGCCACTTCTCATTTCACTGCAAATCTCGTATGTGTATTTGACGAATAAACTTGACTTGACTTGACTTGATAAGAGCATAAGACATTGGAACAGAATTGAGCCGTTCGGCCCATCAAATCTACACCTCTATTTGATCGTTGCTGATCTAGTTTTCCCTCTCCTACCTTCTCATCGTAACCTTTGGTGCCCTTAGTGATCAAGCGTGCACTGGGGGCAAATTGAAGATACATTTGTGTTTGGATTTATTATTGTCACGCGTGCCGAGGTACAGTGAAAAGCTTTGTTTAACATGCTAGCCCAGCGGATCAGATATACCCCCATACAGTCAAATACAATCAACTCAAACGCATGTACAATGGATGCGAAATAGAGATCTCAGCATTGTAGCGCTGCAATTCCATAGACAAAGTCCAATGTCCACAATTGGGTAGAAGTGAAATGGATAGTACCCTGGCTTATGGAAGGACCGCACAATCCAGAAATTCCTGAAATTTGCAAATAATTAGCACTGGTGTTTCCAGACCAGGCCTCCATCTGAAGAAGGATTCGGACAAAACATCACCCACCCTTTTTCTCCAGAGATGCTGCCTGAGTTACTCTGAGTTACTCCAGCACTTTGTGTCTGATCTTCGCAATAAGCACCGATCTGAGCCATCTCGACTAACTGCCGGAGGAATTCAGTGATCCAGGCAGCGTCTGTGGTGGGGAAGCTCGTTCACAATTGCAAACTGGTCCATGCTGGTCAGACCAGAGATGTTGCAAGTGAAAAAAGACGATGGGAATATAATAGAGTTAGATAATCAGTTTGTGCTGGAAGGAACTGCAGATGCTGATTTAAACCGAAGATAAGACGCAAAATGCTGGAGTAACTCAGCGGGACAGGCGGCATCTCTGGAGAAAACGAATAGTTTCGAGTCGAGACCCTTCTTCAGACTGAGAGTCAGGGGAGAGGGAAACGAGAGATATAGATGGGGTAGTACAGAGTCTGAAGAAGGGTCTCGACCCCAAACATCACCTATCCATGTTCTCCAGAGATGCTGCCTGGACAACCAGCATTAAACAAAGGACGCAAAGTGCTGGAGTAACTCAGCGGGCCAGGCAGCATCTCTGGAGAACATGGATAGGTGATGTTTGGGGTCGAGACCCTTCTTCAGACTCTGTACTACCCCATCTATATCTCTCGTTTCCCTCTCCCCTGACTCTCAGTCTGAAGAAGGGTCTCGACTCGAAACTATTCGTTTTCTCCAGAGATGCCGCCTGTCCCGCTGAGTTACTCCAGCATTTTGCGTCTTATCTTCGGTTTAAATCAGCATCTGCAGTTCCTTCCAGCACAAACTGATTATCTAACTCTATTATATTCCCATCGTCTTTTTTAAATACACCTCTACCAGTCACCAAATAACCCAGGGGAAACAATCGCAGCCTATCCAAGCGTCAACTCCAAGGTCCGGCAGTTATTGATGGCAGTCGAGTCGACAAGAGTATTGCCTCAAATGACCCAGCGGAGAGCCACAGGCAGTTAGCATCATTGCAACTGTTCATCACTTCGCTGTCTGAGCCGGTACATTCTAGAAACAGCGAGGATCGTTGTGCGGAGACTGCTAGCGAGTGGAGAACGAGCTCATGTTCTGACCCTGGAGGGAATTCGCCGGGGAGAGAGATTCGATACCCCACGGAGTAAAATGTAAGTGTGCTGGGGATGGGAATACTGTTGGGAATCTCGGGGCAGTGTCTGTGCTGGCGGAGGGACAGGGTGGCGCGTTTTAACTTACACTGGAATATCACAGTCCACAGTACTGTTTGAAACTGACGCTTGAAACCCGATAGAAGTCACATCTACAGCGCCAGAGACCCCGGTTCGATCCTGACCACGGGTGCTGCCTGTACGGAGTTTGTGCTTTCTCCCCGTGACCTCGTGGGGTTTCCCCCGGGTGCTCAGGTTTCCTCCCACACGCCGAAGACGTACAGGCTTTCAGGTTAATTTGACTTCGATAAACACTGTAAATTGCCCCTAGTGTGTAGGGTGGTCGCTGATCGGCGCTGACCCGGCGGGCCGAAGGGCCTGTTTCTATGCTGTATTTCTAAACTAAGCTAAACTAATAGACACAAAAAAATGCTGGAGGAACTCAGCGGGTCAGGGAGCATCTCTGGAGAAAATGAACAGGTCTCTTGAGACCCGTCTCGACCCGAAACGTCGCCCAATCCTTCTCTCCAGAGATGCTGTCTCTGTCCCGCTGAGTTACTCCAGCATTTTGTGTCTATCTCCGGGGTAAACCAGCGTCTGCCCTTCCTTCCTAAACTAAACTAATGCCGGACTCACTTTTCTTTTCTGCTCTAGAAGGCGTGATAAACTGGAGAACATCTTGTTCAATAATCCTCTCGCACTCCCACGCTCCGGTGTCGTTTCCCCATCGTTCATTCCGATTATCAGAATGTCCTTCTGGTAAACTGACGGCAGCAACACAGGGCGGAGCGAGAGGTCAGTGCGTGCGAAACACTGTCGAAATCGACAGCCCTGTGGTTGGGATTGAACTGAGCTTTCCGCTTGTTAGGGGAGGGACAAGTAGATGATATGTGGGTGGGGGGTGGAGGGGAAGGGGGAGGGTGGTGGTGAAGGTTATAGGGATTGACTTTAAGTGTCAGCTGGAAGTCCACACGGTCCGCGCTTCGGCGAAGAAGGGTCTCTACCCGAAACGTCGCCCATTCCTTCTCTCCAGAGAGGCTGCCTCTCCCGCTGAGTTACTCCAGCATTTCCTGGCTGTCTTGGGTGTAAACCAGCTTCCTACCCATTTTACTTCCGTGCGCCTTTCCCCCTTCCTACAGGACTTTGTTGGCGGTGGGGATAAGCCGGGAATTGGGAAGTGGACCTGTCGATTCCTCGCCAAGCCACCGGGAGGGAACTCGCTCGCCCTCTGCCCTCTCCACCAGCCGCGCGGGGTCCCAGCGCCGAGTTGGAGGCGTTTCCCTGGAAGTTCCTTGGAAGGCGAGATCTCCGGATGAAATGGGTCTCCTCTCCGAGAACAAGAGCTGGGTGGTGATCGTGAACTGCACCTCCTGCGGTCACTCGGTGAACCCCTTCCGGGCCGTGGCTTTGGGGGTGGTGCTGGGCTCCTTCATCCTCTTCGCGATCTTGGGCAACATCTTGGTGGTCCTCGCGGTGGCTCTCCACAGGAACCTGCAGACGGTCACCAATTACTTCATCATCAACCTGGCCATCGCGGACCTCCTCCTCAGCTGCTCCGTGCTGCCCTTCTCGGCCACGCTGGAGATCCTGGGCTACTGGACATTTGGCCGCGTCTTCTGCAACATGTGGGCTGCCATGGATGTCCTCTGTTCAACCGCCTCCATTCTGAGTCTGTGCGTTATCTCCATCGACAGGAACATTGGAGTGAGCTACCCCTTGAGACACCCAACTATCATGACCGAGAAGAGGGCCCTGTTGACACTGGTGGCGGTTTGGTCGCTGGCCCTGGTGATATCTGTCGGACCATTGTTTGGTTGGAAAGAACCTCCTCCAGACGACGAGGCCATCTGCAGGATCACGGAGGAACCGGGCTACGTCTTGTTCTCGGCCTTTGGGTCCTTCTACGCCCCCTTGACCGTCATCCTCGTTATGTACTGCAGGGTCTACATCGTAGCCAAGCGAGAAACCAAGAGTCTGTACGCTGGGACCAAGAGAGAGAGACTGCGGGCGGACCAAGTTACGCTGCGCATCCACCGCAAAGACAACCAGGCGGAGAGCTCTCCTCGACTCTCCGAGCACGGCTCCAAAAGCAAAGGCACTCAGATTAAGTCACACTTATCCATCTTGCTTCTCAAGTTCTCCAGAGAGAAGAAGGCCGCCAAGACTTTGGGAATAGTGGTTGGAGGCTTCATACTATGCTGGCTTCCGTTCTTTGTGGTTCTCCCAATAGGTAAGGATCGTATAGAAACATATAAAATTATAAAAGGACTGGACAAGCTGGATGCAGGAAAAATGGTCCCAATGTTGGGCGAGTCCAGAACCAGGGGCCACAGTCTTAGAATAAAGGGTGGGGGGGGGGGTCATTTAAGACTGAGGTGAGAAAAAACGTTTTCACCCAGAGAGTTGTGAATTTGTGGAATTCCCTGCCACAGAGGGCAGTGGAGGCCAAGTCACTGGATGGATTTAAGAGAGAGTTAGATAGAGCTCTAGGGGCTAGTGGAGTCAAGGGATATGGGGAGAAGGCAGGCACGGGTTATTGATAGGGGACGATCAGCCATGATCACAATGAATGGCGGTGCTGGCTCGAAGGGCCGAATGGCCTCCTCCTGCACCTATTTTCTATGTTTCTATGTAAGGGCGCATTTTGTTTCGAGTAGTAAGTTTAGGCTGGTGTTGCCGAGGTTAGTGCACGTTGACCATTATATGCATCGCGTAAACTGCACACTGCCCCCATCCGACCTTGAGATACCTCGCCTCGGTGTCCAAAACACTCTCATATCTTATCTCGTTATCAGATAAATACTATGTCTGACCGCGGCGCGTAAATCAATTGAGTCGCCCATTGCCATAAATTCATTCCAATTTGAAACATTGATAGCCAAGACCAAACCAGATCTTGCAGGACAAGGACGATGAAGGAGGGTCTCGACCAGAAACGTCACCCATTCCTTCTCGCCAGCGATGCTGCCTGTCCCGCTGAGTTACTCCAGCATTTTGTGTCTGCCTTCGATTTAAACCCGCATCTGCAGTTCTATCCACCACATTTGTCAATTGAATGATGAACGCTCGCATTTAAAGAGGCTGATATACCGAGCAGCTACCGTCTGATAGGAATTCGCAGTTGACTTCCAACGTCCTTGGTACTTACTTCGAAGCACATCATAAAATAGGCCGGTCAACGTGGTTTTGTGATCTTGAGATCTTGCCCGACCAACCTGTTGGAATTCTTTGAGGAAGTAAATAGCAGGATAGACAAAGGAGAGGCAGTGGGTGTCGAACATAGGCACAAAAAGCTGGAGTAACCCAGCGGGTCAGGCAGCATCTCTGGAGAGAAGGAACGGGTGACGTTTCGGGTGGAGACCCTTCTTCAGACTGAGAGCCAGGGGGAAAGGGAAACGAGAGATATAGACGGAGAGAGAGAGAGAGAGAGAGAGAGAGAGAGAGAGAGAGAGAGAGAGAGAGAGAGAGAGAGAAAGAGAGAGAGAGAGAGAGAGAGATAGAACAGGTGAATGAAAGATATGCGGAAAAGTGACGACGATAAAGGAAACAGGCCATTGTTAGCTGTGGGCGAGGTGAAAACAAGTTACAATCCGTGGATGTCATTGACCTGAATATTCAGAAGGCCTTCGATAAGGTACCCAGTGAGGCTGCTGAAGAAGATGAGAGTCCATGGTATCCAGAGGGAAGATGCCAGCATGGATAGCAGACAAAATGTGTCGGAAGGAACTGCAGATGCTGGTTTAAACCGAAGATAGAGACTTAATGCTGTTGTAACTCAGCGGGACAGGCAGCATCTCTGGAGAGAAGGAATGGATGAATGGTCTTGACCAGAAACGTCACCCATTCATTCCTTCTCTCCAGAGATGCTCTCCAGAGAGTCTATCTCAGCATGGATAGCAGGTTGGCTGAACGGCAGAAGGCAAGGGGTAGCAATAAAGGGGGTCCTTTTCTGGTTGTCTGCCAGTGACTAGCGGTGTTCCACAGGGTTTTCCACCCCAGCATAAGAACATCAAAGAGTTGCAGGTCCTTGATGTTTTAAACAAAAAAAAGGGAAAATGCTGGAACTCCTCAGCAGTTTCTAGGGACAGTGAAATAATGTTAAGGTTTCAGATGGAAAACCTTCTCACCCTGCTGAATGTGTCCAGCATTTCCTGTTTTTATTTCTCTTGATGATGTCCTTCATGCAAGCCAAGACAACGCTATATTTGGCCAAACACTATTCCAAATACTAAAATTGTACGGCTGTCTGAATAAGCTACAACTTTTGTAACATTGTCAGCGCCAAAACATGCTGCCGCTTGTGTACTGCCCAGGTGAGGTCTGCTGCATGATTTTACCGGGTTGCATGCCAAACAAAGCACTTCACTGTACCTAGGTACACGTGAGAAGAAAGCATTATTCAATCATTGAAGTGTCCCGACTTGAAACGTCACCTATCCATGTTCTCCAGAGATGCTGCCTTACCTGCAGAGATACTCCAGCACATTGTGCCTTGGTTCTACAGCTTGTCTAGTAACATGTCCCGTTAAACTGTGTGCTAAGCCCTTTCGTTATCTCATTTCTTCTGCTCACTCCATCCTTCTCTAGTCATCTTGTTGTGTCCCGACTTTCTCCAATTCGGACCTACCTGCCTGTTTGTACCAGTTGCCAGAGTGTCAGCTCTCTAAAGCCACACTGGTGGAGTTTTAAACTCTCTTTCTGTTTTAATCAGTTTTGCTTTTATTTTCTCATTTCAAATTTCCCTCTTCTATGTAGTCAGCTAACTCTTCTTGAGGCAGAGGGTGGTGAATCTATGGAGCTCTTTGCCACAGAAGGCTGTGGAGGTCAAGTCAATGGATATTTTTAAGGCAGAGATAGATAGATTCTCGATTAGTACGGGGTTATGGGGAGAAGGCAACAGAATAGGGTTAGGAGGGAGAGATCGATCAACCATGATTAAATGGTGGAGTAGACATGATGGGCTGAATGGCCTAATTCTGCTCCTATCACATGACCTTATGTAAAAAATATATATGTAAAATACAGCACACACAGAATAGACACACACTACACTCACACATCCTTTGTCACTGCCTGGAACATTAATTCTATTCCTTTTTCCATGGATGCTGCCTGACCTGCTGAGCATTGCCAGCTTTTTGTTTTTATTTGTCTGATCCAGACTCATTTCTCCTAACCTGTTAAATAAGAACAGCAGAGGTTTGGGCTACAATTACTGAGAGCAGAGTCAGGGAAAACCTTGAGATGAATTAAAACTGACAGAATGGAAATTTCAGATAATGACAAGAAGTATTAGCGTTCTGCTGACGAGTCACGTCTGAAGGGAAAAGACTTGTTAAGCCACCTCATCCTGGAACGATGCTGCCCTGTTGAGCTCGGTGATTTAAGCTGCTGGAGCAATGGAAAATTAATAGACCAATTTCAAGATGGGTCAAGGTCCATTGACTAAGTGTTGCTGTGGTTAGAATGATGTAAAAAAAGCATTTCAGAAAGTGAAGCATTCAGTCTGGAGGAGCATATGTTGGAACAGCGGGGAACAAGGGACAGGGATTGCCTGTTGCCATGTAGGATAGGGAACAAATACAGGAGGCAATTGAAGCCTCACAAAAGCAAGGGATGAACATAACAAAAACATGGTGTATGCGTGTGTTATATAAATGGGCACATATGCGAAAGTACAATACATCCATTATCTTACGTGGAAATGCAAAACTAAGAGATAAAAGCAAAAGCGATTAAAACAGAAAGGGAGGTGCAGCTTTAGAGAGTAGCGAGTTTAATTTAGTTCCATTTGAGGATAGAGTGCAGAAACAGGCCCTTCGGCCCATTGAGTCTGTGCCAACCAGTGATCCCCACACACTAACACCATCCTACACACTAAAGATAATCACAATCTTTTACCAAAGGTAGTTAATGCACAAACCTGCTCTCTTGGGAGAGAGGGGGGAGGAAACCGGAGCACCCAGAGAAATCCAACGCGGTCACAGGGAGCACATGCAAACTCCGTAAGGACAGCACCCGTAGTCAGCATCTAACCCAGGCCTCTGGTGCTGTAAGACAGCAGCTCTACCGCTGTGCCACTGTGCCACCCATTCTTTTACACACATACATTATCTTGCATGGAGGAACGAAACTGAAATAAAACCAACACTGCTTAAAACAGAAAGAGGTGTAAACCCCACATGTGCAGCTTTAGAGAGTAGAGTGTCTCTGGCAAATAGTGCAAACAGCTAAGTCTGAAGAAGGGTCTCAACCCAAAACATAGTCTCTCCATTCCACTCCACAGATGCTGCCTGACCTGCTGAGTTCCGCCAGCACTTTGTTTTTAACTAAATCTCTGTTGTTCTAAAGTGTGCTTGGTCTTCATGCCTGAAAGAACTTGATCAAATGTCATTGAAGAGATGGATACCTCCTTGCCCGAGGTATATTTCTCCTGTTTTTGTGCATTTCATCAATTACTGAGTCTAGCTGCCACAGTGATTGTGGTTTCCAGGGTTATTGAACTCAGTTGGTTAAGGAAACATTGACGCGAGGAAATTGTGCAGGTATCCGCACAGTGAGGGAACATAAAAGAAAAAGTGAGTTATTAATGCAAATGTGTAACCAGTCAAGGAAGAGGCAGAGATATCAAGAGCTATTCTGTACTGTCAGAGGAAGTCTTGAGATGAATTTAGACTTCACTTCAGAGATACAGCGTGGAAACAGGCCCTTCGGCCCACTGAGTCCGCGCTGACCAGCGATCTCCCCACACACTAGCACCATCCTACACAACAGGGACAATTTACAGAAGCCAATTTACCTACAAACCTGCACATCTTTGAAGTGTGGGAGGAAACCGGAGCACCCAGAGAAAACCCACACGGTCACAGGGAGAACATAAAACTCCGTACAGACAGCAGCCATGGTCAGGATCAAAGCCGCAAGGCAGTAACTCTATCACTGTGCCACTGTGCTGCCCTTAAAATTGGCAATGTGAACATTTTGGATAATCACCGTGAGTATTATTCAGGCGAGTCATATTTGAGGTGATTGATGCTGGTTTTCAAGGCAGTTGAAAGGTTGGGACATTTTTATTACTACATTGCAAATTACTGAAGGAATTAACTGTCATTTGACATTGATATCTCAATCAGGTAACAGATAGTTTACTCAGCAATGGGGAGCAGCAGAGCAGCAAAATAGAATATATTTTCAATGTAGTTATTCAAATGCGTAATATGTAATGCTACAAGAGGTAAGTGCACACACAAGGTTCACCTTCACTTAAATGGACATTGGGCGAGTTTATGTAAAGGGAAAATATGATGCAGTGTGGGTTGAAGTTGTACCTGAAAAGATGCCACTAATTAAGACAGTGGGTTAGAAGGATGTTCTTTAGATTCCATGGAATTAGTAAAGATTAACATTTCTAAATATTAACAAAATGTTTATACTACTTTGAACAGAAGACTACAGCATTTGATATTATAATCTGCAAGTAAAAAGCTGTTTATGACAATTTCTCCTCAATTTTTGTAACAGTTCCACAAGCCAACAAATCAATAAAAATACTTAGTATGTACGGGCGCTGAATTAGGCATCATTGTATTAGTGCCTTTTGAGAATAGTGATTTTTGGGAATAGTGAGAGAGTCATAGAGAGAGAAAGAGAGAAGTAACAGCAATATGGACACTGTATTTGTATGGCTTCAGAGACCTTTGAACAAACAAAAACAAACTGACTTTCAGCGCAGTATTAAGAAAGTGCTGCAATGTTAGAGGACTTTTGAATAAGATTTTAAATCAAAATCTTGACACCGTTAGGAGTTTCTGTGGAGAAACTCAATTAGGCAGATGAAACTTTAGGAGAATCCATTAGGATGATGAAGAGGAAGCTGGTTTCACTGATAGAGGTCTAGTGCCTATAGATGGAGTAACTCAACTCAGTTGGCTAAGGAAACATAGAAACATAGAAACATAGAAAATAGGTGCAGGAGTAGGCCATTCGGCCCTTCAAGCCCGCACCGCCATTCAATATGATCATGGCTGATCATCCAACTCAGTATCCCGTACCTGCCTTCTCTCCATACCCCCTGATCCCTTTAGCCACAAGGGCCACATCTAACTCCCTCTTAAATATAGCCAATGAACTGGCCTCAACTACCTTCTGTGGCAGAGAGTTCCAGAGATTCACCACTCTCTGTGTGAAAAAGTTTTTCCTTAAAGGATTTCCCCCTTATCCTTAAGCTGTGACCCCTTGTCCTGGACTTCCCCAACATCGGGAACAATCTTCCTGCATCTAGCCTGTCCAACCCCATAAGAATTTTGTACGTTTCTATAAGATCCCCTCTCAATCTCCTAAATTCTAGCGAGTATAAGCCAATGCAAACATTGGTGCGGATCTATTAGGATGAGGAGGAACAAGCTGGTTTCACTTGCAGAGGCTGTGTACCTAGGGAGTAAGTGTACCTTGATTAGTAAGGGTGTCAGGAGTTATGGGGCAAAGGCAGGAGAATGGGGTTGAGAGGGAAAGATGGATCAGCCATGATTGAATGGCAGAGTAGACTTGATGGGCCGAATGGCCTAATTCTGCTCCTGGAACTTAGGAACCCTGAAGGAGAGCTCAAGGTTTGAAGTGGCCACTTCAAATGTTAACCATCAATGTGTGAAATTGGATTCACCAAATGGGCATGAAAAACAGGATATTTTTCATTAGGGATATTAATGAGCAGTTGAACTTTTCTGCAATGCAATAGGTTCATGGTCACATTTACCCACCATGGTGCCATTTCCCAGTTTCCAACACCTGAATCCAGAGATTCATATTGCAGAAGTTTGGAAAATAGCAAGCGTGATATTGTACCTACTGTGATTAAGAGTAAATAGTCACGGACAACACAGGAAAGCTGGGAATTCTCCACAGGTCAGGCTAGGGTGAGAGAAACAGACTCAATGTTTTAAATTGATGACCTTTCACCAGAGATCAATTTCAGCTATTTGGAGAAACTTACCACTTAAAAAGAATAGATTATTTTTCAAGTGATGTATTCTTTCTAGTGGGGAAGTGTGCAATTAGTAAATATGAAACACCAATACAGCATCCATTAAATTCTTGTTTAGGAAGGAACTGTTGATGCTGGTTTACACCAAAGGTAGACACAAAATACTGGAGTAACTCAGCAGGACAGGCAGCATCTCTGGACAGGAGGGGTGGGTGACGTTTCCGGTCGCCTGTCCAATCCTTTAAGAATGTTATATGTTTCTTTAAGATCCCCTGTCATCCTTCTAAATTCCAGTGAATACAAGCCCAGTCGACTCATTCTTTCATGACTCAGTTTGAGAAGGGTCACCCATTCCTTCTATTAAATTCATGTCCTTGTTTTCCTCCAGACTTCACCCCTCTTCCCTTCCTCACTTATTATTTCTGTAACCAACATCATCCTTGAGAACATTCTGGAATCTCGACCTTCCCGGTCACTTGTGCGTTCCTGGTTTTAATTATTCCACCTTTGGAAACAGTCCTTACTGGAAAGAATGCATCCCCTTTGATGTCTTGTTTTCACACCTTACCTTTCCTTATCTTTGTGTTTCCCTCTCATAGAAACATAGAACATAGAAGCATAGAAAAATAGGTGCACCGCCATTCAATATGATCATCTAACATCAGTACCCTGTTCCTGCTTTATCCCCATATCCCTTAATTCCCTTCGCCCGAAGAGCTAAATCTAACTCTCTCTTGAAAACATCCAGTGAATTGCCCTCCACTGCCATCTGTGGCAGAGAATTCCACAGATTCACAACTCTCTGGGTGAAAACGTTTTTCCTCATCACAGTCCTAAATGGCCTAGCCCTTATTCTTAATCTGTGACTCCTGTCTTCTGGACTCCCCCAACATCAGAAACATTTTTCCTGCATCTGGCATGCCAATCCTTTAAGAATGTTATATGTTTCATTAAGATGCCCTCTCATCCTTCTAAATTCCAGTGAGTACAAGCCCAGTCGACTCATTCTTTCATTGAGTTTGAGAAGGGTCTCGACCCGAAACGTCACCTATTCCTTCTATCCAGTGATGCTGCCTGTCCCGCTGAGTTACTCCAGCTTTTTGTGTCTATCTTCGGTGTAAACCAGCATCTGCAGTTCCTTCCTAAACTAAAAGAGGTGTCGAAATGTGAAAATTCATAGTTGCCAGCGAATGAATTATAAATAATCATAGTGATTTTGGTGTTTTCAAGTCATGCATTGCAATAACATCACATTAATCAATTATGATGAGTGGTGCTTATTCAGTTTGCTGCAGGGCTTGGAGAGGCCATTAATAAAGATGGATTGTTTTAATTCAGCTGGAACCTACAATAGGAGAGGGTGGAAGAATTAAACAACCAAGAATTTAGACGACCAAAGAGATGGAGACCAAAATAAATCAGAGAACGAAAGATCATATGAAGAGTGCCAGTTGTTTACACGAGAGGGAGGCTGGGTAGTCATGGGAGGTTCAAAGGGGAAGTAAAAAAGGAATGAGGAGCATGTTATAGATTGAGGGGGGATCTTATAGAAACTTACAAAATTATTTAGGGGTTGGACAGGCTAGATGCAGGAAGATTGTTCCCGATGTTGAGGAAGTCCAGAACAAGGGGTCACAGTTTAAGGATAAAGGGGAAATCTTTTAGGACTGAGATGAGAAAAACATTTTTTACACAGAGAGTGGTGAATCACTGGAATTCTCTGCCACAGAATGTAGTTGAGGCCAGTTCATTGGCTATATTTAAGAGGGAGTTAGATGTGGCCCTTGTGGCTAAAAGGATCAGGGGGTATGGAGAGAAAGCAGGTACAGGATACTGAGTTGGATGATCAGCCATGATCATATTGAATGGCGGTGCTGGCTCGAAGGGCCGAATGGCCTACTCCTGCACCTATTTTCTATGTTTCTATGAGAAGAGTGGTATGGAACGAAATCCAAAATTATTGCAGAGCCATGTATGTGAACGTGAAGAGGGTTGTAAAGATGAGACAGAGCTGATCAACATGGTCTTGATTGAAACCATGCATTACCAGACTCAGAACCTTTTTTTTAACACAAAGGGTGGTGTGTATATGGAACGAGCTGCCCAAAGAGGAGGTAGTTGAGGCAAGTACCATTGCAACATTTAAAAACCATTTAAACAGGTATATGGATAGGATAGGTTTAGAGGGATATGGGCCTAACACAGGAAGGTGGAACTAGTGCAGGTGGGACATTTTGGTCGGTGTGGGCAATTTGGGCCTGTTTCCATGCTGTACGACACTTGATGTATCAGGCTTCTGAATGGACTTTTCATAAGATAGGGTACAGTTCGATTCATCTCTACCCCAGTGAAGTCACTGTACTTTGTCTAAGGAACTGATGCTCGACAATGAGGGAAACTATATTCTGCACTCTGCATCTTCCCCTTTGCTCTATCTGTTGTACTTGAGTCTGAACTGAATGTATCTACGCGTGGTCTATCTTATGCGTTTGGATAGTGTGCAAAACAAAGATTTTCACCGTACCTCAGTCCAGGTGACAATATTATACCAAGACTTAAATCTGTGCAGCAAGGGACTGCAAGATAACCGGAAACCAGGTCCTGCTGCATGTACTCATGTACATATCCACATATGTACACACACACTCATGCACACACTCACGTGTATACAGACGTATGTACATATACACATGTAGGTACACACATGTGTACACACATGTACATATACACACACACACGTAAATACACACACACATAAATACACACACAAGTACACACTCATGCACACACTCACATGCGTATGCAGACGTACGTACACACACACGTACACACTCATGCACACACTCTCGCCTATACAGACGTATGTACATACACACATGTGGATACACACATGTGTACACACACACACATGTACATACACACACACACACGTAAATACACACACACGTACACACTCATGCACACACTCACATGCATATGCAGACGTATCTACACACACACGTATATGTACACATGTGTACGTACACACACACATGCACACACACGTACGCAGACACACACGTACATACACACACATGTACGTACGGACGTGCACTAACGTACACTCACACATACACACTTCCCCTTTTTCTGAATCACTTCAGTGTCCATTCCTTCTCCAATCCCCCCTCCAGCTCATATACCCACTCCCTCTCTGTCTCTCTCCCTCTCTCTCACACCCTGCCACCTCTCCTGCAAAGGCTCAGGCCAAAATCCTCCAAATATATGTAAAGATTCAGAGTTGGTGCTTGTGGACTGAAATAAATTTGAGTGTTGCATCCTTGTTAAGAAAGTCAGCAATATCCAGCCATATTGATGTTGACGGTAGAATATTTGCAGAGATAGATTCGCTGTCTGTTGGACATTCTTTCTCGACAAAATGTCAGAGGGCTGATGAGGAAAGTGTGGGTCATGTACACATGGTATTTTAAAAGGCACTTGATGAGATGCAGCATAATGGGCCTGTCATCTAGAATAGAAGTTGCAGGCTGGATCAAAAGTGGGCCTTGTAACACGAAACAGAGCAGTGGAGAGATGCTGTTTAGTTTAGTGATACGGAAGGGAAACAGGCCCTTCGGCCCATCGAGTCCAGGCCAATCACAGAAGGAATGACTGTGCAAGATTGTGGGAAAGTAGCGGGTCACAGAATAATGGATTCATACAAAGCAAGATTGTCAATGTCCTATCTGGGACACATGACAATAAACTCTCTTGACTTGAGTTGACTTCATACAGTATTGCAGCATGGAAATCGTTCACCAAATTACATTAATCCCATTAGAGACCCTCGGACTGTCCGATTAAAGGAATTTATCTTGCACTAAACGTTATTCCCTTGATCCCGTATCTGTACACTGTGGATGGCTCAATTGTAATCATGTATGGTCTTTCCACTGACTGGTTAACACACAACAAAAGCTTTTCACTGTACCTGGTTAATCAGCATGGTTAAGACAGCAAAGTCCAATCAAGGATAGTCCAGGGGTCACCAATGAGGTAGATAGTAGTTCAGCACCACTCTCTGGTTGTGGTAGGATCCTACAGTTGCCTGATAACAGCTGGGAAGAAACTGTCCCTGAATCTGGAGGTGTGCGTTTTCACACTTCTGTACGTTTTGCTTGATGGGAGAGGGGAGAAGAGGGAGTGGCCAGGGTGCGACTCGTCCTTGATTATGCTGCTGGCCTTGCCGAGGCAGCGTGAGGTGTAAATGGAGTCAATGGAAGGGAATTCAACGCAAATTCTGACTAAATGCACTCAGTTTTTAAGAACACAATTTCAATATTATATTATTGCGTTTCGGGTCGAGACCCTTCTTCAGACTGGTGTCCAAATATGCTGCCTGTCCCGCTGAGTTACTCCAGCTTTTTGTGATGACCTAATGTTCAACCTGAGTATTAATGATGTGAAACTTGCCCTTCATGTCCGACTGTGAAAACTAAATGAATGAGGCAGCCTTGCATGGATATGTTCAATGGGAAATGTTGCCCATAACATCTCTGCATAACAAGTAACAGTGATGGATGTCCTGACAGACAGAGATTTAATCCCAATCATTAATAACCTGGAATTATCTGTTTTTGCTTGAATGAAAATGTTTTTCCTCTTGACTGGTTTTTAATTAAGTTTCAACTCAACACACTGGTTCGTGGGCCGTGAGTGGAATTCACAAAAGATCGTTTACCTGTTGCTTTTGCGCTTAAGTTAAAGTGACATTTATTTAGTTGTAGTATTGTAGTGGGCCACCATTTTACATGTATTTCGGGTCGAGACCCTTCATCAGACTGGTGAAACGTCACCCATTCCTTCTCTCCAGAGATGCTGCCTGTCCCGCTGAGTTACTCCAGCTTTTTATGTCTAATAAGTTGTTCTAACAGTCTTTCGTGATTGACTAATAAAAATAAGAGAAAGACTGCTGATACAAATCACAGCCTCACTCCAGTCCTCATGTCGGGATTCAACCTAAAATATTAAAATGAAAAATATTGAAATGTATTTTTGCTTCCATAGATGCAGCTTGAACTATCGAGTTCTTCCTTTTTATGATGAATCAATAACTTATTGGATAAAAACATTTTGCTTCCACAGATGCTGCTTGACCTATTGAGTTCTTCCTTATTTTTGTAATGGACCAATGATTCCTTAGACCATGAGCAAAACGCAAAGTGCTGGAAGAATTCAGCAGGTCAGGCATCATCTGTGGAAGGAATCCCTGCCCCAGATGCCGCCTGGCCCGCCGAGTTCCTCCAGCACTTTGCAATTTGCTCAAGATTCCCGTATCTGCAGTTCCTTGTGCCTAGATCATTTCAGACTGTGAGAGAGGTACAGAGCTAGTGTTTTCAGGTAAATAAATTGTCATCAAAATGACCGTTGCGTTGCACTGAAATAGTAACACTGATTCTTTCTCCGCAGACTCTGCGGAGGCTTTTCAATGTTTTAAGTTTTGCATTTATTTCTCTATTCATCTTGCTGTGCACAAAGTGCAGTTTAATTTTACAGATGGCATTAATAAGCAAATAAAAGCTCTCACTTTTGAGAAGACAACATTCTTCCACATGGTTAATGTGCTCCCTTTGTACCTCATAAAGAATTGCAGGGAACATCAGTTAATGGCCTTGCAGAAGGCATGGAAATAGCAGCCGATGATGACAATATCCAGTGATGACAATGGACAGGAAATTTATCTTTGAACAAAGATCCTTAATAGCCGCGATGAACTAAACTGTGTGCATTGAAGTCATTTGCAGGGATAATTGACAATAAAACATAGTGGTTTACAAGGCTAATCTGATCTGGCAGGCAGCAAGCAAGATTTATTGAAATATAAGCAAGAAATGAAAGGGTTGTGTAATTATTTCCCGAAGTATCCAGGGCTATATTGAACTATTAATTTCATGACCATCTAGGATGGATTTCATGAATGTTTCAGAGGAGAATAGTTCCACGTCCCATGATGGCTTTAAAGTAATTCCTTTCACTCTAACAAGGTTGTAGGAAAAGCAGAACAATCCGCTCGAAATTAGCTCATTCTTTGGATCGTGAAGGGTTAAATGAATGCAAGAATGAATTATGAATTAACATAAAATTGGGGTAGATTGATCTCCATTGGAAGCATGCAGAGTAGGTAGATCGTGACATGAGGGTACTATCAGGAATGTCAAAGATGGACATAAAATGCTGGAGTCACTCAGCGGGTCAGGCAGAAGAACAAGGATAGGCAACGTTTCGGTTCAGGTCCATTCGTGGTCCTGACCCAACTGATTGTGGGGTAGGGGAAAGAAATCTGGAAGAAAGGATGAGCACGACAAAGGCAGTTAATGGGTGGAAAATAGGACAACAAGAATGGAAGATATGCAAGGAGTTCCCATATTAACAAGGATGGAAGATCAGGGCAGCACAGTAGCGCAGCGGTAGAGTTTCTGCCTTACAGCGCAGTGACCTAGGGTTTGATCCTGACTATAGATGTTGTCTACGGAGTTTGTACGTTCTCCCTGTGACTGTGTGTTTTTTTTTAATTAACACTGTCCTACACACATTAGGACCATTTTTTACATTTACCAATCCAATTTACCTACACATCTGTACGTCGTTGAAGTGTGGGAGGAAACTGAAGATCTCGGAGAAAACCCACGCAGGTCACAGGGAGAACATACAAACTCCATACGGACAGCAGCCGCAGTCAGGATCGAACCCAGGTCTCTGGTGCTGCAAGCGCTGTAAAGGGCCTGTCCCACGAGCATGCGACTGCATGCGGCAAGGTCGACCAAACCGGAAGCGGGGTCCGTGCGGGGGCCGCGCGGAGGTCGAGTGATCCCCGTACAGGGCCTGTCCCACCAGCATGCGACTGCATGCGGCGAGCGCGACTAAACCGGAAGCGGGGGCCGCGCGGAGGTTGAGTGAGTGACGTGAAGTTCGAGCGAAGTCCGCGGGAAGTTTGCGCGTGACGTACGGCGTCGAGACGCTGCGTACGGCGTCGTGGTGGCTGCGGGCTGGCCGGCCGTTGCCGCGCGGAATTTTTGAACAGTGTCAGTTTTTCGGAGCCCCGCGCGATGTCGGGACCAGCTCCGCACAACTCCATACGGCTCCGGCGATCGAAGTGGGACCGGCCCCGCGAGGCCGTACGGCTCAAGCGACCACGTTAGGTCACGCTTGCCGCATGCAGTCGCATGCTCGTGGGACAGGCCCTTAAGGCAGCAACTCTACCGCTGTGCTACTGAGGGGGGGGGGGGGGGGTTGATAGGCAGATGGTTGGAGAAAGGCCAGAGATGAAAAGACTAAAGGTGTGAGATAAGGATCGATGAGGTGCTAATTGTTCAGCCGAAGAAAGGAATGTAGGTGGAAGGGGAAGGGGAGAAATGGGTGCAAGTTCAGGTGGGGCACAGGGAAGGGGATTGGGGAAAGAAGCGAGGTGGAGGGTTGGTTGTAGGTTGGTTAACAAAAATTGGAGAATTCCATATTCATACCGTTAGGTTGTAAGCAACCCAAGCAAAATATGAGGTGCTGTGTGTGGCTTCACTCTGGCAATGGAGGAGGCCCACGACAGTGTGGGAATGGGAAGAGGAGTTAAAATGGTTCAAAACTGGGACATCCAACAGTCCTTGGCAGCAAAAGAGATCAATTGAAGATATACAAATTCAGTAGACACAAAATGTCAGCCAGATAGAACTTGGAAGAAGGCAGAGATATCAGAGGGTTAGAGGGCTGGAGGGGACTACAGTGCTGGGGCACGACTAACCCAGAGAAATACAGAACATATAGATGAAGTGTATGGAAAGTAAGGACCAAAAGCAGCAACAGTAAAGGGCCTGTCCCACTTTCACGACCTAATTCACGACCTCTGCCGAGTTTGCCCTTGACTCATACTCACAGCATGGTCGTCACGAGGTCGTAGGTAGGTGGTAGCAGGCCGTGATTCTAGTCCTAGGTACTCGTGGCATCAAGTAGGTCGGGGCGTTTTTTCTAGCCTGATGAAAAATGTCCAGAGTAAAAAAGGTCGTGAATTAGGTGGTGAAAGTGGGACAGGCCCTTTAGTGAGCAGGAGCCAATACAACAGGTGTTTTGGTCGAAAATGTGTGTACCTGGGATTCTATGGTTCAGAGACCATTTTAATCCACCTCAGTAAATCCTTTCTTTACCATTGAGTCACTGAAGCATGCAATAGTTCAATCCTGTCTGCTCAATGTAGATGAAAATTCTGATTTGTCCGCCTTATTTTCCAGTAAAACTGAACAATTGACACCTTCCACGGATGTCACTTTCCCTTGAAATGAGGTAATAGGTATTTAGCTTCACCACAACCTTTCTGCATGGTATTCTGTCAAATTAATTCTGCAAGTTGTTATTTCTTCCTCAATTCAGTGGCAGGTGTGATTAAGACTGTCTCCTTGGTAAAAGCCATTGCGCATTTAATTGGAACAGTAGAGCATGCCCTTTCATAGTCATCTACATGGAGCAGTGCAGTTTCATGCCTCTCACATCTATCAGGGAACAAAGGAAATTTAAACTAATCAAAACTAATCTCCATGAGTGACATGCAAAGCTGATTGTTAATGGAAACTAACCACAAAAGGATAAGTGTACTTATTATATTTCTCTGAAACCCAGACTTGGAAGGATTCGCACACAAAGTAATTTATTTCACATTAACTCAGTTAAAATAAAATCAATGCCAATCTATGCTTAGTTCAGAGATGCAGTGCGAAAATAGGCCCTTCGGCCCATCGAATCCGCGCCGACCAGCGATCCCCTAACACTATACAATCCAACACACACTTGGGACAATTTACAATATCTGCTGAAGAATTAATCTGCAAACCTGTACGTCTTTGGAGTGTGGGAGGAAACCAGAGCACCCACAGATAACCCACGCGGTCACAGGGAGAATGTACAAGCTCCGTACAGACAGCACCAGTCGTCAGGATCGGACGTGGGTCTCTGGCGCTGTAAGGCAGCGACTCTAATGCTGCACCACCGTGCCAGCCCTCATCAATCAGCAAAGTCACAAAATTCTGGAGTAACCCTGCGGGTCAGGCAGCATCTCTGGAGAAGATCGAAATGCTCCGCAGATGCTGCCTGACCTGCTGAGTTCCTCCAGCGCTTTGTGTTTTGCCCTTGATTTAACCTTGCATTTATCAGACTGCCCTGCCTACAGCAGGGAACTCCCTCAGCACTGCATTAGAGCATCAACTTAGATGTTTGTAGATGAGTCACTAGAGTGGGAACTTGAATTCACCGGCCTTTATTGCAGGGACAACATTCTACCCAATGAGCCACAATTGCCACAAGGAATGCTACAAAGTGCAGCAATGTATTGGCAAGGCAAAGCAGGGTTAGCACTATGAGTCAGCAAAGGTTTCTCGGTTTCGATGGATTTCACATCGAGCAAAAATTTTACTGATTCAGATAGTCCCTTGCAATTCCAACCAAATAATTGGCAGTCACGGATGTTTACCAAGTACTATGTCCTTATACAAGCCTGTAATGCATTTTTATAGTCATATTGTTTTACATTTATCATCTTGAAATACCATTTTTGTTTTAAAGTCAATTCAGAACATTGAAAAAAAGAAAAACATGTCCTTTCTACACAACATGGTCAACATGGTCCAGTGAATATAATACACAACAGGACCCCATACATCTTTATTTATTTGTCCAAAGTACCTTGAAAACACAATGAATTACTAAATACACACTGTTCCTCAGTTATCACTCCAGCCTGCATTCCCACTCAGAGACTGACTGTGAACCTTAATAGGTAACCTGAGAGGATTCGATAAACACATTCAAAACCACTCATTTTAAACTCAGTGGAGCCTTTCTGAATTCGTACTTTTCCAAAATGTTTGTGAAGAAAGTTACTTCGTCCATAACTTTGCCTGGTTCTAATGGAAGAGAAGTTCAATTTTGAACCTTATTTCTCTCTCACAAATGCTGCCTGACCTGCTGAGTATTTCCATTATGTAATTTGCTTTTTTTTTAAATGCCATTTCCAGCGTTTATTCCGACGGGAGAACTTGAGGGAAGACATTCTCCGTGCATCCCGACCTCTGAACATTATACACAGAACCTCCCACCCAACCAAATCTCCACCCTTCACTTCCTTTATCTCGGGTTGTCTTCTTGCAAGATAGTCCATTTGTGCATTGATGTAGATTGTACAAACAGATGCAATATCGCCAGGTGGCCAGTGCCATCTTCTTCCCTGCCGTGTGCTGGGGCATCAGGGCGAAGGTTGCGGAAGTTTTTCATTATCTCTTGATACACGACAATGATAAACCAACACCTTTTTTTTCATCTCTCTGTCCCAATTGTGATGAAGGGTCTCAGACCTGAAACAATAATTGTTTCCCTCTCAATAGACAATAGACAATAGACAATAGGTGCAGGAGTAGGCCATTCGGCCCTTCGCGCCATTCAATGTAATCATGGCTGATCATCACCAAATCAGTACCCCGTTCCTGCCTTCTCCCCATATCCCTTGACTCCGCTATCTTTAAGAGCCCTATCAAGCTCTCTCTTGAAAGCATCCAGAGAACCTGCCTCCACCACCCTCTGAGGCAGAGAATTCCACAGACTCACCACTCTCTGTGAGAAAAAGTCTTTCCTCGTCTCTGTTCTAAATGGCTTACTCCTTATTTTTAAACTGTGGCCCCTGGTTCTGGACTCCCCCAACATCGGGAACATGTTTCCTGCCTCTAGCGTGTCCAAGCCCTTAACAATCTTATATGTTTCAATGAGATCTCCTCTCATCCTTCTAAACTCCAGAGTGTACAAGCCCAGCCGGGCTTGTACACTCTGGAGTTTAGAAGGATGAGGGGAGATCTCATTGAAACATATAAGATTGTACAGATGCCGACTGACTTGCAGAGTGTTTTCCAGCATTTACTGTGTATTTTAATTTCAGATTTGCGGTTTGTGATTCCCAATTACAGAAGACAATTTTCCCCTTTCAATTACCTCTTGAAAAATATCCAAATCCCTCTTCCGTTCCAAAGAGAGTAGAACATTGCTTTCTCAGTTAGTTGTGACCTTTGGCCAGAAGCTTATTAAATTTAGCAACAACAATTTTGACATTTATCCAGCACTCTGTGTTTTGAATCGTGCAGTTAGATATTTATCATTATTAAATAAAATTTGCTGATGTGCAAGTTCTCTATTCCAGCTTTTTCCACCCCCCTCCTCCCTCCCCCTCTCCCTCCCCCTCCATCAGTGAAGATGGGTCCCAACCACAAAAAGGCATTGATGTGCAGCGAGGTCTTGGTGCCCAAATTCTTGGTTCACTGAAGGTGGCAGCACAAGTGGATAGGGTGGTAAAGAAGGCATATGGTATGCTTGCCTTCATTGCTAGGGGCATTGAATACAAGAGTCAGGAAGTCACGATGCAGCTCCATTGGACTCTAGTTATGGCCCTGTCCCACTGTACGAGTTCATTCAAGTGCTCTCCCGAGTTTAAAAAAAAAAATCAAGCTCGTGGTAAGCACGTAGAATGAACGTAGTGGGTACGTCGGAGCTCGGGGACGTCTCTTAGCGGCTCGTAACGCTAACGGCAGGTACTCGGGAAGACTCGCTAACGGTTGGAAACTCGGGAAGACTCGTGAAGGTTTTTCAACATGTTGAAAAATGTCCACGAGGGCCCCGAGTACTTACGAGCGGCCATTACCGTAAATCTCCGTGTTCGAATCAGGGCAAACTCGGGGAGAACTCTTGAATGAAGTCGTACAGTGGGACAGGGCTTTTTGGCCACATTTGGAGGATTGCACGCAGTTCTGGTCACCCCATTACAGGGGAGATGTAGAGGCTTTAGAGAGGGTGCGGAAGAGGTTTACCGTAATGCTGCCTGGATTAGAGGGTTTCAGCTACAGGGTGAAGTTGGATAGACTTGGATAGTTTTCTCTGGAGTGGGATGTTTTGGAGAGACTTGATAAAAGTATATAACATCATGAGGCATCAATAGATAGACAGTCAGAGCTTTTTTCCCCAGGGTGGAAATGTCCAACACTAGAGGGCGCAGCTATAAGGTGAGAGGGGGAAAGTTTAATGGAAGTGTATGGGGCAGGTTTACACAATAGACAATAGGTGCAGGAGTAGGCCATTCGACCCTTCAAGCCAGCACCGTCATTCAATGTGATCATGGCTGATCATCCTCAATCAGTACCCCGTTCCTGCCTTCTCCCCATATCCCTTGACTACGCTACCTTTAAGAGCCCTATCTAGCTCTCTCTTGAAAGTATCCAGTGAACCGGCCTCCACCGCCCTCTGCGGCAGAGAATTCCACAGACTCACAACTCTCTGTGTGAAAAAGTGTTTCTTCGTCTCCGTTCTAAATGGCTTACTTCTTATTCTTAAACTGTGGCCCTGGGTTCCGGACTTCCCCAACATCGGGAACATGTTTCCTGCCTCTAGCGTGTCCAAACCCTTAACAATCTTATATGTTTCAATGAGATCGCCTCTCATCCTTCTAAACTCCAGAGTGTAGCTTTACACAGAGAGTGGTGGTGGCCTGGAACACATTGCCAGGGATGGTGATGGAGGCAGATATGATGGTGGCGTTCAGATGACATATGTGGGTCATGTGCAGGCAGATGAGATCAGTTTAAATTGACATCATGTTCGGCACAGACATGTTGGGCCGAAGGGCCCCGTTCCTGTGCTCGATGTCACCTATCCATGTTCTCCACAAATGCTGACTGACCCAGTGTAACTCCACGGCAGTGGGAGAGTCTTGGACCAGGGGCCATAGCCTCAGAATAAAAGGACGTACCTTTAGAAAGGAGATGAGGAGGAATTTCGTTAGTCAAGAGGGTGGTGAATCTGTGGAATTCATTGCCACAGGCGGCTGTGGAGGCCGTGTTAATGGATATTTTTAAGGCGGAGATTTATAGATTCTTCGGTTGTCAGGGGTTATGGGGAGAAGGCAGGTAAATGGGGTTGAGAGGGAAAGATAGATCAGCCACGATTGAATGGCTGGGTAGGCTTGATAGGTCAATGGCCCAACGCTGCTCTTGGAACTCATGAAGTTTGTGCCTCTTTTTATGCTGAAGTGAATTATTGATTGAGACTCACACTTAAATAATCGCTTTCTTCTCATTTTGCCCACACTAGGTTCTTTTTTCCCTGCCTACAAACCCCCGGAGACGGTCTTCAAAATCACATTTTGGCTGGGCTACTTCAACAGCTGCATAAACCCAATCATATACCACTCTTCGCACCAAGAGTTCAAAAAGGCGTTCCAAAACATTCTGAAGGGGCAGTTCAGGCAGAGAAACCGCTCGTCCACCAAACAGTCTTTCGGTGGCAGTTCAGCCAGCGGGCACCTTAAAGAAGGGGAAAAGGAATTGCGACGCCTATCTCTGGGGGCGAGGGAAACCTTCTACAAGGTCTCGGACTCGGAAGGGGTTTGCCAGTGGAAGTTATTTTCGGAGCAAGGAACGAAAAGCAAACTCAACTCAAACTGCCGGCCCTCGGACAGAAGAGGCAACTCCATTTTCTGCCCCTGTTGCCCAGTTTCTAAGCCTGGCGCCCCAAGTTTGAAACTGCACACTAACTCAATCGGTGACTACGGGGACCCAGTTTGAACGAGACGCTCCCCGCCACCTACAAGAGGAACAAATGCACGCCCTGAGCATTATTGCATCCGCACTCACTGAAAACTCAATGCATCTCAAACATTCTCCGAAAGTGCTCAAAACAGCGTTTGGACTAACACTGTAAGTTTGAAACAATGTCAAAGGATGGCCGGGTTGTGTGCAATCTACTTCTGGCAAGGACACCAAGTCCAGCCAAGCGCTTGACAACCGGAGAGCGACCCGGAGAGGTTACTTTGAAGAAGGGTCTCGACCCGGAGCGTCACCCATTCCTTCTCTCCAGAGATGCTGCTGCCTGTCCCGCTGAGTTACTTCAGCATTTTGTGTCTATCTTCCATTACTTTACAACCTCGGACAATTCTCCAGTTGCACACCGTTGTCTACTTGAAATTGTCTACTTAAGGCGTGAATCAACTAGTGTAGGAAGGGTCTCGACCCGAAACGACACCCATCCCTTCTTTCCAGAGATGCTGCCTGTCCCGCTGAGTTACTCCAGTATTTTGTGTCGAACTTCCATTACAATTCTCCTGTTGCACACAGTTCTACTTGAAGCGTGAATCAACTCCACTTACTTCTTTGCAAACTTGAACAATTCCTCGCTTGCCTGCGGCCTTACCTGCATCGTGGATCCACTGCACGTAATTTAAATGATGTATCTTCGTGTTGCCACCACCTGTTCTAAGCTTAAGCGTAAAGGTACACCTTTAAGGTAAATTCAATCAAATTTCGCACTGCACGGGATAAAATCCAGAAATCCCCACTTCCTATCTCCTGTAAAATTGCAGTATTTGTTCAGCCCCATCTCAGGTGAAACCTCTCCGAACAGAGAAGGTGCATGGAAAAATAGGTCAACTTTAAGCTTACAACCGCCATCCATCTTTCAGTTGCAATGGCTGATCTATTACCCATATTGCACTGCAGCGGAGAAACTGCTCTATACATTGTACATTGACCGTCTTAAGAATTTATCCATCATGGTATTTTGCTTGGAAATAAAAAAAATCTTTATTTTATTCACTCTAGTTCATATTTTTTTTACAATATGACCAGAAGTTATTTTTAGTTACAAGATTATCCTGAATCTGAATCATGCAGCATCTCTGGAGGATATGGGTACGTGACATTTCAAGTCAGGACCCTTCTTCACACGTCAACTAGCCATGTCCTCCAGAGGTACAGCCTGACCCACTGAGCAACCATTTTGTGTTTTATTTTATAAGCCAGTGTCCTCATTTCTCCTCTGTACAACAGCCCCAATAATTGCATATTAAGCCCACTGAGATATCTGCACTCGTCCCATTCCTTCAGATGTTGCATAAGATTTAGTCTGGGTTTTTTTGCATCCAATTTTGAGCATCCAATTTGTCATGATGTGTGGCACTAGAATGTATCTTTTATTCTTTGGAAAAACTATTGCAAAATTTTCCGTGGGCAATTAAGAAGTTGGTTAGCTAGCTCCAAGACTTCCAGGTTCTACGAAGAATGGCTTCAAGCTGCTATCTGCGACCCACTCCAGACATACCTGAAATGAATATGTGTAGGAAGGAACTGCAGATGCTGGTTTAAACCAAAGAGAGACACAAAAAGCTGGAGTAACTCAGCAGGACAGGCAGCATCTCTGGAGAGAAGGAATGGGTGTCGTCCTGAAGAAGGGTTTCGACCCAATACGTCACCCATTCCTTCTCTCCAGAGATGCTGCCCGTCCCGCTGAGTTACTCCATCTTTTTGTGTCTATCTTTACTTGAAATGAAGGTCAGGGAAATACAGTGAAATACTTGGCTGCTTGCTAGTGTTGCAATTAGTTTCAGCCCCTCGGGGAAGAAATAATAAGATGTTTTTCTCCTGATTGCTCTTTTTGCTCTTTCTTGGCGAGTGCAAGTTCTAACTAATACGTTCCCCGCTGCCTCAGGGTGTTGCTGTGATGCCCTCCTTGATCAAAAGCTCACTGGCACCATATTATATGGGCTTACATGGGATGCTGGCACCAGGCCAGCAGTGTTAAGAGGATATCCAAAGAGGCAGACGTTCATAGCAAAGATCCTATAGGATCTTTGGTTCATAGTCTACAAAAGAGGAAGGGAGTAAGACCGGTGGGTAAATACATTTCAGGACCAGTATTGATGATTTTAGATGTTTGCAGTAGATCCAAACACAGAATTCAATCTTAATCTTTTGTCATTATATTGTAAGAAAAATATGATGGATGTAGTCAGAGTGAAGAGAATGTACTATTTTCTCCCTATTTTCATTCCCCCTTCAGCACACATTCTCATCTCTTCCTTATTCCTTTGACAACTTCATTCCAAGGGTTCACTGATTAATGGAGCCAGGTGAGAAATGAATGGAAGGTACACAAAAATGCTGGAGAAACTCAGCGGGTGCAGCAGCATCTATGGAGCGAAGGAAATAGGTAACGTTTCGGGCCGAAACCCTTCTTCAGACTGATAGGGGGTGGGGAGAAGAAAGGAAAAAAGGAAAAAGGCGGAGGAGGAGCCCGAGGGCTGGGGGAGGGGAGGAGACAACCAGATGGCTGATGAAGGGGAGGGGACAGCGAGGGCTGGCAGAATTGGGAGAATTCAATGTTCAAGCCCCCAGGATGTAGACTGCCCAAGCGGAATATGAGGTGCATTTCCTCCAATTTACGGTGTTGCTCGCTGTGGCCATGGAGGAGACCCAGGACAGAGAGGTCAGATATGGAATGGGAGGGGGAGTTAAAGTGCTGAGCCACCAGGAGTTCAGGTTGGTTATTGCGGACCGACCGGAGGTGTTCGGCGAAACTGAATGGAGTTGACTGAATGGAGTGAATGAATAGAGTTGACTTTCCACTGCCCTCGGTGTGGACTCAGTGGACCGAAGGGCCTGATTCCTGCGCTCCAAGGAATAGAGTCCCAGCCTACTCAACCCATAGCTCAGACCCTCCTAGACCGGGCAAAATCCTCGTAAATCCTACATACTTAATCAGTTAACAACTAATCATCTTACACAAGGAATGTTGTGCTTGCAGTAATGAGTAGGAGATAGAAGTGTGATCTGGAAGGAGGTGATTCTCCCCCAACCACGATCTCAAAAAAATTGTGTTAATAGGTTCATAAAATTACATGGAAACACAGGAACTGTTGTTGCTGGATTTTTACGTAGAACACAAAATGCTGGAGTAACTCAGTGGTTCAGGCAGCATCTCTGTAGGACATGGATAGGCAACGTTTTGGGTCAGGACCCTTCTTCATACTTGTACATTGGGGATAATCCATAACTAATGTTCAAGATTAGTGCTGCCTTTCTGGCTTTTGAATCTTACTTTGAGCCCTGCCTGAATGAGTATATTATTTTGTTGCCGATTTAAGTGCCAGCCTAGTGTGAAAGTTGCATTAAGAGTTCCGCTCTTTTCCCATATCCGATCCAAATAACGGGCAAACCATCATCGGAGTTGTGGTTGTCGATTCCAAGGAGTTTGGTTTCTAGTTACACATCGGAGAATTGAGTCATAGAGTCATACAGCGTGGAAACAGGCCCTTCGGCCCAACTTGCCCACGCCGACCAACATGTCCCATCTACACTAGTCCCACCTGCCTGCATTTGGCCCCATATCCCTCCAAACTTGTCCTATCCATGTACCTGTCTAAATGGTTCTTAAATGGTTGTTGTTGCAAAACCACTCAACCTCTCCCCTCTATACAACATGACATCTAACTGTTATGCTCAATGCCCCCTCTCACCTTCCGACTGATGGAGGTAATCTTCTTTACCATTCTATCTACTTGTGCAGTCAAGAGTCTTATGGCCCTGTCCCACTGTACAAGTTCATTCAAGAACTCTCCCGAGTTTAAAAAAAAATCAAACTTGTGGTAACATGTAGAATGTACGTAGCGGGTACGTCGGAGCTTGGGGACGTCTCTTAGCGGCTTGTAACTCTAACGGCAGGTACTCGGGAAACGCGGGAAGCTCGGGAAGACGCGTGAAGATTTTTCAACATGTTGAAAAATGTCCACGAGAGCCCCGAGTACCTACGAGCGGCTATTACCGTAAATCTCCGAGTTCGAATCAGGGCAAACTCGGGAGAACTCTTTGAATGAACCCGTACAGTGGGACAGGGCTTTAAGTGTGTTTAATCGTCACAGGTACTGACAACCAAACAACAAAATTCTGACTCGCTGTAGTTTAAGGGAAGCACAGTCGCACAGCAGTAGAGTTGCTGCCCTGCAGGGTTAGATGCCCAGGATCGATCCTGACCACGGGCGCCGTCTGCACGGAGTTTGCACGCTCTTCCGGTGATCACGTGGGCCCTCTATGGTTGCTCCGGTTTCAAGATCCAGTCTAAACATCCAGACAGCATTGAGAGAGTGTTGCACAGTCATGGATGCTATATTAAGGCAGAGATTGATAGATTCTGGATTAGTACGGGTGTCGGGGGTTATGGGGAGACAGCAGGAGAATGGGGTTGAGAGGGGAAGGTAGATCAGCCATGATTGAATGGCGGAGTTGACTTGATGGGCCAAATTGCCTAATTCTGGCTCGCAGAACTTGAAATAAGATGTTAAATTGAAGTCTCAACCTGTCCAAAACCTTTGAAGAAGAACAGCAGAATTCTTTCCAGTGACCTGGCCAATATTTATTCCTTTTTCAACATTACTAATGCAGGGAATATGGCCATTATCACGTTACTGCTTGTGGTACCTGAACGTGCATAGGTTGCCTGACATATTTCTAACAACAATGATCTGAAACAGATCTGAATAAATCATGGGCAATTTTTATTCTTTTATTTGAAGTCTAGCGCAGCGTAAGGTCTGGTGGAAATATCAGTCGGAAATGTAGGAGCTTCGTATAAAGTAGCATTAGCCACCAGGTCATTAGGCAGCAGAATGTCGAGCTTCAGTAGCAAATCAATGGAAATATTTACCTCAACTCACTCTACAGACTAAATGAAAATATGTGCCAAAGTGGCTAAAACTGTAAATATTTGAAGTAAAGGAAATAAAGGGAAGTAGGGAAAGACCAGGTTTATGGGATTTATTTTTTGGATCGCTTCTGGGAAGAACGTACAATCTCCGTATGGACAGCACCTGTAGTCAGGGTCGAACCCGGGTCTCTGGAGCTGTTAGGCAGCAACTCTACCACTGCACCACTGTCGTGTACACACCATGAGCGATGTTTGTAAGCTTCATCCACAGGGTCTAGCCCCACAGTGTGGAAGGGCAGGAGAGCTATCGACTGTTGCCTTCACCCATACTGCCTTTGCAGCTGCTGCTTTAAGCTTCAGCGCGTCCCTCAGCATGGTCCCTTCCCTGCAAATGGGCCAGTCAGCTACATGTTGTTCTGTTCACCCAGAGAGTTGTGAATGTGTGGAATTCTCTGCCACAGAAGGCAGTGGAAACCAATTCACTAGATGTTTTCAAGAGAGAGTAAAGATAGAGCTCTTAGGGCTAACGGAATCAAGGGATATGTGGGGGAAAAGCAAGAACAGGGTGCTGATTTTGGATGATCATATTGAACGGTGGCGCTGGCTCGAAGGGCCGAATGGCCTACTCCTGAACCTACTTTCTGTGTTTCTATGTTCAGCCCCTTGCACCAGAAGTCCAGCAGGCTTCAGTCGGGCCAAATTGCACATGCATCCCCTGAATGATCACATTTAACCCGAGTAGTAGGATGGCTCGATTGTAATCATGTGTACTCTTCCACTGACTGCTTAGCACGCAACACAAAAGCTTTTCACTGTACCCCGGTACACATGACAATAATCCAAACTAAACAGTAATCGTACCCCTTTTACTGTGTTTAAGAAGGAACTGCAGATGCTGAAAAATCCCAGGTACACAAAAATGCTGGAGAAACTCAGCGGGTGCAGCAGCATCTATGGAGCGAAGGAAATAGGCAACGTTTCGGGCCGAAACGTTGCCTATTTCCTTCGCTCCATAGATGCTGCTGCACCTTTTACTGTGCATTGGTTACACTGGTAATGAACTTGCCTGTTTTCGGGAACTTGTGGGATACCTCACCTGGGTTGTGATAGTGTTCACTGTGTTTCTTTGGTGAATGAACAGAAAGAGGTCACTTGCAAATTTAATATTACACTGAACATCAAAAAATGTTTACCGAAGACAAGAAACCAAGAGTCTTATTGGCAGAAAACGTGCTTAGAATTTGTCTTGTAATGCAACTCGGCTGTGAAGTAAAATATTTATTGATCTGCTTTTGCCTTGTGCTTAACATTCCACTCTGCTGTTGGTACAATCTTTAATACAAGAAAATGCAAGTAGCTATCCTTCACAACCTTCATTGTTGTTTTCATGCAGAGCTTGCAGCTCAGTGTATCCTAATATCAGAATCAGATCCATCTTCCTTTCTTCCCACCTACCTGTATCCACCTTTCACTTGTGGATACAGGTAGGTGGGAAGGAACTGTAGATGCTGGTTTACACCGAAGATAGGCTGGAGTAACTCAGCGGGCCAGGCAGCATCTCTGGATAGAAGGAATAGGTGACGTTTTGGGTCGAGACCCTTCTTCAGCCTGAAGACCTCAGTGTGAAGAAGGGTCTCGACCTGAAACGTCACCCATTCCTTCTCTCCAGAGATGCTGCCTGTCCCGCTGAGTTACCCCATCCAGGCTTTTGTGTCCATCCACCCATCACTTGCCAGGCTTTATCTGCCCCCCACCCCGACTACAACCTGAAGAGTCCTAACCTGAAACTTCATCCGTTCATTCCCTCATCAGATGCTGCCCGACCCACTGAATTACTCCAACACTTTGTGTTTTTTCCTCCTTCATTTGGAACCATAGAACCATATAGCAGGGAAACAAGCCCTTCGGTCCAACTTGTCCATGATGACCAAGATGCCCCATCTAAGCTAATCCAACCTGCCCGCATGTGATCCGTATTCCTCTAAACCTTTCCTTTCCATATTTATTTACTTGGAATCATAAAGTCATACAGTATGGAAAACAGGCCCATCGGCCCACCTTGCCCACACCGACCAACATGTCCCATCTAACAATAAGATTGTTGAGGGCTTGGACACGCTAGAGGCAGGAAACATGTTCCGGATGTTGGGGGAGTCCAGAACCAGGGGCCACAGTTTAAGAATAAGGAGTAAGCCATTTAGAACGGAGACGAGGAAACACTTTTTCTCACAGAGAGTGCTGAGTGATCTTACAGAGATCTGTGGAATTCTCTGCCTCAGAGGGTGGTGGAGGCAGGTTCTCTGGATGCTTTCAAGAGAGAGCTAGATAGGGCTCTTAAAAATAGCGGAGTCAGGGGATATGGGGAGAAGGCAGGAACGGGGTACTGATTGGGGATGATCAGCCATGATCACATTGAATGGCGGTGCTGGCTCGAAGGGCCGAATGGCCTACTCCTGCACCTATTGTCTATTGTCCATTGTCTACACCATTCCCACCTGCTTGTGTTTGGCCCATACCCATCTAAACCTATCCTTTCCATGTACCTGTCCAAATGTTTTTTTAACGTTGTGTTAGTACCTGCCTCAACCACCCCTCTGACTGCTCGTTCCATATACCTACCACCCTTTGTGTAAAAAAGTTGCCCCTCAAGTTTCTGTTGTATCTCCCCCCCCCCCCCCTCCCCCCTCACCTTAAACCTATGTCATTTGGTTCTTGATTCAACTACTCTGGGTAAAAGAATGTGCATTTACACTCTCTATTCTTCTCATGATCTTACACGCCTCTGTAAGAACACCCTTATATACAATACAATACAATACAATTTATTTGTCATTTGGACCCCGTTGAGGTCCAAACGAAATGTCGTTTCTGCAGCCATACATTACAAAACGAAGAAGACCCGAGACACAACACAATTTACACATACATCCATCATAGCGCTGTGATGGAAGGCAATAAAAACGTATCTCTCCACTGCACTCCCCCCCCCCCCCGATGTCAGAGTCAAAGTCAAAGCCCCCGGCGGGCGATGGTGATTGTCCCGCGGCCATTAAAGCCACGCCGGGTGATGCAAGGTCGCGCACCGGGTCTTGGTGTTAGAGCCCCGGCGTGCGCTCGCAAAGTCCCGCGGCCACTCCAAGCCGCGCGGGGCGGCGATGCAAAGCCCCGCTCCAGGTGCTCTTCAACCCCGCAACTCGGGCGGGAGAAGTCGCCGCTGCGGAAGCCCCGAAAAGCGGTCTCCCACCAGAGACCCGCGGGCTTCCGGTGTTGCCGTCCGCCAGACCCGCGGCTGTAGCCTCCGAATCTCCGGGGGTCGGGTCGCAGCAGCGATTGTCTCCACCACAGCTCCACCCGCTCCGGACTCGGCCAGCCCCGTGACGGTGAGTAGTCCGCAGCTCCGCAACTGGAGCCCCAGGTCGTTCCTGCTGGAGGCCGCTCCACGTTGCCCAGCCCCAACGACAACGGAGACCCGACAAAGAAAAGGTCGGATCTCCCGTGCAGGGGAAAGATTTTAAAGTCCCCCCCCCACCCCCGCCCCCCACACACATACCCCGACAAAAATAATAATAAAAACTACATAGAAACGAGACAAAAATAATAAAAAGACAGACGGACTGCAGAGGCCGCTGCTGACGAGAGTCGCGCCACCCACCAACCCTTCATCCTCCTGCGCTCCAAGGAATAAAGTCCTAGCCTGCTCTCTAGAGCGCAGGCCCTCGAGTCCTGGCAACATCCTCATAAATCTTCTTTGCATCCTTTTCAGCTTAACAACATCCCTACTACAACAGGGTGACCACAACTGAACAAAGTACTCCAAAGTCTGTAGAGGTCTGAGTACAGTCTGAAGAAGGGTCTCGACCCGAAACATCACCTATTCCTTTTCTCCAGAGATGCTGCCTGACCCGCCGAGTCACTACAGTCTTTTTGCATCTACCTTCACAATACTCCAAATACAGCCTCACGAATGTCTTGCCCAACTATTTCTCTGTTTCTAACCTGTTGTTATTTCACTGCTTCTCTGGGAAAGATAGATGTGCCTTCATGCGGCCCATAATGAAGCAGTTCTTTAATGTCTGAACTCTGGCATAGTATTTCATCAACTTGTTTGATCACAGCAAGACAGTAAAATCTCTGGTGACCTTCCACCATTTGTCCTCACACCACTTTAAACTGCAAGTAGCCTTCTCAAATTAAACCTGGATATTTCCTACCGTTGTACCTCGAGAGACAGGAACATTGTCCTTCTGACGAAAAGGGGTGGCACAGCGGTAGAGTTGCTAGAGACCCAGGGTCGAGCCTGACCACGGGTGCTGTCTGTCCGGAGTTTATACGTTCTCCCCGTGACCTGCGTGGGCTTTCTCCGGGTGCACCAGTTTCCTCCCACATTCCAAAGACGTCCTAAGGTTAATTGGCTTAGTAAAATTGTAAATTGTCCCTAGTGTGTGTGGGACAGTGTTAATGTACGGGGATCGCTTGCCAGCATGGACTCAGTGGGCCGAAGGGCCTGTTTCCATGTTGTATCTCAAAACTAAACCATCTCTAAACTGAACTAGACTTTATTACAGTATGGATATGAGATCTTCATTAGCCCTTCTGAAGAAGGGTTTCGACCCGAAACGTTGCCTATTTCCTTCGCTCCATAGATGCTGCCTCACCCGCTGAGTTTCTCCAGCATTTTTGTCTACCTTCATTAGCCCATCCCTGTTAACCAGGTTGAAACTCAATGTCATTGAGTTTGTCAAAATGTAGAGCTTTAACATTTAATAAAAACAGCCAATGTTTTAACCGATGAGTTGATTGCCTACACGAGCTGGCTTTCAATCCACACAAAAGACATTCTGCCGTTTTTAGTCCCAACAACAAACCTTGAATCAAAACACAGACAGAGGTAGGTCTGAGTGGATTTTCAAGTCTATTCCTGTCAGCTATACACTGTAAACATGAATTGTCCGGATTGGTTTGTGATTGGAAATGAACAGTTCAGATAACAATAGTGCCAACAACATTAAATATGAATATATATTAAAAACAATTTGTCTTCATTTTTTTCCACCCTTACATTGAGCATCACTGGCTAGTTTATTGCCTACACATTAATGGCAAGTAAGAATTTCATTGCTCTATCTGGGACATATGACCCTAAAACACTCTTGACCCTTGACTACAGGTAAGCTACCTTTCCGAACGCCCTTCTGAGGGACTCGTGATCAGATGATCAATGGGCAGCATGGACTCGGTGGGCCGAAGGGCCCGTTTTCACGCTGAATCTCTGAGCTTTCCATCTGAGAACACGGTGTGTAGAAAGGCGCCCAGGTGTCATTTGGAGAGCCAATATCAGAAACAGAACCAGGGTGGCACGGTGGCACAGCGGTAAATTTGCTGCCTTACAGCGCTTGCAGCACCGCAGACCCAGGTTCGATCCCAACTACAGGTGCTCTCTGTAACGGAGTTTGTACGTTGCCCCTCTGACCGCGTGGGTTTACTGCAGTTTTCTCCCACACGCCAAAGACATGCAGGTAGAGTATGTAGGTAAATTAGCTTGGTAAATGTAAAAATTGTCCCTAGTGTGTAGGATAATATTAATATGTGGGGGTCGCTGGTCGGCGCGGACCCGGTGGGCCGAAGAGCTTGTTTGCACCCTGTATCTCTAAACTAAACTAAAGATCTGAATAAATCATTGTCAATATCAGTCATAGTGTCATACAGCGTGGAAACAGGCCCTTTGGCCCCCAACTTGCCCACAACGACCAACATAAGTTCATAAATTAATAAGTGATAGGAGCAGAATTAGGCCATTCGGCCCATCGTCTAAACCGCCATTCAATCATGTCTGATCTATCTTTCCCTCTTAACCCCATTCTCCTGCCTTCTCCCCATAACCACCGACACACGTATCAATCAAGAATCTAGCTAGCTCTGCCTTAAAAACATGTCCCATCTGCACTAGGCCACCAGCCTGCGAGTGGCCCAAAGTCCTGTGCTGTATGGCTCTAAGTGAAGGGAAGGGAGCGGAGCACAACGTGCTGGAGTAACGATGTGCAAGTTATGTAAGGATTGTGATTAAATGCATTTCAATTTCCAATAAGCCACAAGACACTCAGGCTGAAGGTCCTGTTCCCATGCTATATCTCCAAAGTCTAAAGTAAAATATAAGGACATGGTGGGCTGAAGAACCTATTTCAGCGCTGTGTTACTTTATGACTGAGGCCTCTCAATGTACTTTCGAAGCCAGCAAATTGCTTTGACTTAGAGGAAATTGTGTTTTATATTACAATGTTTTTGAGAAGAGATTTCATCAGCGACTAAAATGCCACACCATGTGTAAGTTTAAGATTAGTTTAGTTTAAGTTCAAAGATACAGCACGGAAACAGGCCCTACGTCCACCATGTCCACGCCGACTGCCGACCACACTGGCTATTTGTTACCCACTCACATCCACTCCCTTGCACACTTGGGGCAATTTACAGAGGGCCAATTAACCTATAAGCCCGAATGCCTTTGGGATGTGGAGACACACGCGGGTCACAGGGAGAACGTACAAACTCCACATAGACAGCACCCGAGGTCAGGATCGAACCCGGGTCTCTGGCGCTGTGAGGCAGCGGCTCTACTAGCTGCGTCACTGTGACTGTTTAGTTTAGAGATACAGCGCGGAAACAGGCCCTTCAGCCCACCGGGTCCGTGGCCGACCAACGATCCCCGCACACTAGCACCATCCTACACACACTAGGGACAATTTACAATTTTACCAAGCCAATTAACCTCCAAACCTGTGCATCTTTGGAGTGTGGGAGGAAACCGGAGCTCCTGGAGAAAACCCACTCGGGTCACGGGGAGAACGTACAAACTCCCTACAGACAGCACCCGTAGTCAGGATCGAACCCGGGTCTCTGGCGCTGTTAGACAGAAACTCTACCGCTGTGCCACCGGACCTTCTGCCGTTCTAACCTCCTTTTCTGAAAATAGCTTTCAGACAATTAATACCAGATATCGTTTCAGAAATAATGTCCTCCGGTGCTTCCTTCATGGAATCACAAATGAGGAATGTCAGCGCGAGGAAGACATTAGTGGGCAGATGAAGACGTTTCAGAGGCCAACAAGATCCCATGAACTATGTGGTGACATTTTAGGAATGGATGAGGCCAAGCATGGGATAGATACCAGAGGGAAAGAAAACCTATATTTTTTTAATTAATAGTTTCATTTGGTATTTTCACAGAAATATATAAAGAAATAATATCCTTGACCCAGGTCTCCATTTCCTGAAAGATTATTCCTGGAATGTGGTGATGTTTGTTTTACTATTTCTACGGACTTCCATGTTGAATTAAAAAAGATTCTCAAGTGAATTCTGGATTGCTAGGTAATATAAGAGCTTGTGTGAAAATGTTACCTAAAGTCTAAATACAGTCATCGGTCGAGGTGATTGATGGATTTCATTAACTGAACATATGGAGGGATGTGAATATGTCAGATCTCCACCAAGGTCTCACTCAAGGCACTGAAAAGAATAACAGGTTCCCTTTGAAATAAAGCTATATTTAAAAAGTCTCGCAATTATGTCGCACCCCAGTCTCCTCTCCCAGGGTCGATCCACATTGAACAATATTCCATCCCATTCTTATGTTTCACTTGTCATTGTTTAGTTTAGTTTAGTTTCGAGATACAGCGCGGAAACAGGTACTTCGGCCCACCGAGTCCGCGCTGACCAGTGATCCCCGCACATTAACATTATCCTACACACACTAGGGGCGATTTTACATTTACACCAAGCCAATTAACCTACATACCTGTACGTCTTTGGAGTGTGGGAGGAAACCGAAGATTTCGGAGAAAACCCACGGGGAGAACGTGATGTTTCGAATGTGCCACTTTGGAGTAACCAGGGTGCCAGCATCAACATTGCATCTGCAGTTTAGTTTAGAGATATAGAGCGCGGTAACAGGCCCTTCGTCTCATCGAGTCCATACCAACCAGTGATCCCCGCACATTCACACTATCCTACACACGTTTGGGACAATTTATAATTACACCAGGCAAATTAACCTACAAACCTGCACATCTTTGGAGTGTGGGAGGAAACCGAAGATCTCGCAGAAAACTCACGCAGGTCACGGGGAGAACGTACAAACTCCCTACAGACATGCACCCGTAGTCAGGATCGAACCTGGGTCTCTGGCGCTGTAAGGCAGTGGCTCTTTTGTTGATAGATTATTGGACCTGTACCCAACTGACTGGGCCATTGACCGAGGGACACAAGTTCAAATCCTGCCATGGCATTGACGAAGTTAGACTGGGGTAATTGGGCTGGTTCAGGCTGATGGATCCTCAGTAAATGTAAGTGTGCATACCAGGCTTCTGCGTTTGGGCACTGCAGAAAAGATTATGGAATAGACTGGGCTTATTTCCACCACCGGACTCACCAGTGTCTTGGGGAAGCCTTTAATGTTCTTAGCTGAGGGCTGGGTCTGACCTCTTGTCTTTACACCAGCCATTACTGGCACACTTAGTGCAGCCCCATTCATCTCAGTGAGATTTGCAACCGCTAGTAAAGGTTTAGCCCCCAAAAAAGGCACCAAGTCTAATCTGTGTCAGGAGGGCCTGCAGATGGAGGTTAAAACCAAAGACAGACACAAAAGGCTGGAGTAACTCAGCGGGTCAGGCAGCATCTCTGGAGAAAAGGAATAGGCGACGTTTGAAGTCGAGACACTCCTTCAGGGTGTCGGATCAAAACGTCACATATTCCTTTTCTTCAGAAATGCTGCCTGACCCGCTCAGTTACAAAGTCTGTCCTGCTAGGTTTTGTCCTCCCCATCATCTCTTCCAGGTCAGGGTCGAAACTGGGTCTCTGGCGCCGTGTAGCTCCCCATATCCCTTGATTCCATTAGCCCTAAGTGCTATATCTCTCTCTTGAATACATGCCTTGAATACATATACAATGGCACTGCATTCCCTTGTCTCTGTACTGTACACTGCACAATGACAATAAAGTTGAATCTGAATCTGAATCATAAGAGACCCCGCTTAGTATTAAATTAAAGTTCATACTCCTGAGATGCACCTTGCAACATGTCACTTGGATGTCATATAAATGTGAGTCGGTTATAGCGTCTCCTGACTGCTCCTTGAGGCATGAAAAACAATTTCCTATCAGCAGTTCATCAGCTTTGTTGCGGCAGCTTAAGAGAACTTCAGCAGCGCGCAGGTCTTAAATATGCTGTTATTTACACAGAGTAATTTCAAGCCTCAGTTCTCCCATCTATTCCTGTTTGCTCGTCACTAACTGCTATTTGATGACCCCAGACCTTCAAGCTCAGCAGCAAGAAAACTGACAAAAGAAAGTACACAAATATTTCTCGCAATACAGGACACCCTCTGACCACAGGATGGTGTTCGTTACTGCGGATTATCCGCTATAACCAAGTAATGTATTATGGTTGTACAAGCAGTTGAAACAAACAACTGCAGTTGCTGGTTAATGCATAGAAGGACACAAAATGCTGGAAAAACTCAGCGGGTCAGGCAACATGTTGTTTAAGAAGGAACTGCAGATGCTGGAAAATAGAAGGTAGACAAAAGTGCTGGAGAAACTCAGCGGGTGCAGCAGCATCTATGGAGCGAAGGAAATAGGCAACGTTTCGGGCCGAAACCCTTCTTGGAGAACATGGATAGGTGATTTAGTTTAGTTTAGAGATACAGTGCAAAACAGGCCCTTTCGGCCCACCGGGTCCGCGCCCACCAGCGATCCCCGCACACATTAACACTGTCCTATACCCACTAGGGACAATTTTTACATTTACCAAGCCAATTAACCGACAGACCTGTACGTCTTTGGAGTGTGGGAGGAAACTGAAGATTTCGGAGAAAACCCACGCAGGTCACGGGGAGAACGTACAAATTTGGGGAGAACGGGATGTTTCGAGTCGAGACCCTCTTCAGCTACTCAGTGCGTAACTGGGCCTAGAATCCAGATTCAGCCTCGTCTTCAGATTCAGACGAGTGCAAGGAACGCTCCCAACCCGAAACATCATCCATCCTCGAGCCCTCTGTTGCCGGGACGATCATGGCTCCCGTAGTCGGCGGCATTTGGGCCCTCCGCATCGGGGCGATCAGCTCCTGCATCGGGGGGATGTCAGCTCTCCCGCGCCGGGCTATCGGACCCCGCGTCGGGGCTGGTCGAGCCTCTGCATCGTTCGAGCTTCCCAACTCGGCCTCTCCCGAGACTGCGAGCTCTCGATGGTAAAGTCCGCAGGCCGTGGTTGGAGCTATCCCAGGCAAGGGATCAGCTCCGATGTTAAGTCCACGCCCCGCGGTGTGGCTCAAAGTCAGTCCGAGGAGGCCTCCAGCTCCATCGATGTTCGGCCGCAGAGCGACCGGAGATACGTTCCGGAAAACAATCGCATCTCCAGCAAGGTACGAAACTGAAAACAAGTTTCCCCCTCCCCCACCCCCCAAGTAAAACAAACCAGAGAACATTTACACAAACTTTTAACACACACAAAAAATAAAAAAATGACGAAAAACCAGATAGACTGTTGGCGGGGCTGCCAATCGTGCGGCGCCCCCTGGTGGAACAACCTGTTTCTAACATTTAATTGCAGCTCCAGGCGAGGTCTGTCAGTGTTTAGTGCAGATCACACTTAACCCTCCCACCTGTATGCATTGCTGAAGCAATCTTCACTTAAATGGCCTTCTCTTCCATTTAAATTTTGTTAGTTTAGTTTAGTTTGGAGATACAGCGTGGAACAGGCCCTTCGACCAACCGAGACCACACTGAGCAGCGATCCCCCATTCACGCCAGCTCCATGTTATCCCACTCTCTTGGCCACTCCCGACACACGGGAGGGGGATTCTGCATTGACCTACGAACCCGCACATCTTTGGGATGTGGGAGGAAACGGGAACAAAATCACGCGGCCACTTTTGATAGAATTCGCACACTCATCTGGCTTCTGTCTCATTGCTCAGTCGAAAGGCCAAAGCAGAGAGTAAAAACAATGCCATTGCATCAGTACACTTCCCATGTCACACTGACATAACTGAACATTCGCCAAAGTAAATAAGAGAGGCACATACATAGTGGAGGAATTAGACACGACTATCTGAGATTGGAGGGGTGGCAAAAGTCACAGAGATCTCATGAACTATTCAGCAGAAGAAAGGCATTCAGTCAGTTATTTACAGTCAATTGTATTTGTATAGCACATTCAAAAACAACTCACGTTGACCAAAGTGCTTTACATCAGTGCAGATACTAATGGTACACACACATAACAATACCCTTATAGCATTCCCTTATAACACATACTTCAGCTTGCGCTATTATGGTCCTATTTACCTGGTATTATTGATAGTTTGTTGTACACTTATTTGTTTGTGTTTAAGATGCCTGTAAAGTTGTCACAAGCACGAATTTCAACGTTGTGGGCACAGTGCATACAGTATGACCAGTAAACGCTCTTGACTCTTGTCCTTAACATATCTGCCAGCCTTGAAGTTTATCTCCACAGTTTACTGCACGTCCAAGGTAATGTTCAGGTTAAGTGCATGAATATAAATCGTATCCTATTTGCCAAGTCTAGGTCATTAATATACATCCAGAAAGGAAAACCTTGGGGAAAGCATTCTCCTATCCCCTCCCATTCAAGATTCAAGATTCAACAGAGCTTATTGTCATGTGTCCCTGATAGGACAATGAAATTCTTGCTTTGCTTCAGCACAACAGAACATAGTAGGCATGAACACAGAACAGATCAGTGTGTCCATATACCATTGTATAAATATATACACACATGAATAAATAAACTGATAAAGTGCAAATAAACAGATAATGGGCTATTAATGTTCAGAGTTTTGTCCGAGCCAAGTTTAATAGCCTGATGGCTGTGGGGAAGTAGCTATTCCTGAACCTGGTCGTTGCAGTCTTCAGGCTCATGTACCTTCTACCTGAAGGTAGCGGGGAGATGAGTGTGTGGCCAGGATGGTGTGGGTCCTTGATGATACTGCCAGCCTTTTTGAGGCAGCGACTCCCATTACCTTCCTTTGGTTTAAAGGGGTCTGAAGAAGGGTCTCGACCCGAAACGTCGCCCATTCCTTTTCTCCAGAGATGCTTCTTCTTCTTTTCGTGTCCATCTTGTTACAAATGTTGACCTCGCTGTCATCGTCCGTCCTGAAAAGGACGCAAGCTTCCGGCGACAATCAGTGGGAGCTGTCTCTTGTGGCAATAGATGATGGTGGTAGCAGAATTAGTTCAGGATACTTCCAGTTTCCAGCCACGTGACGTGGATGCTTCTGCTAAGGGGCTTCCAGAGATGCTGTCTGACCATCTGAGTTACTCCAGCTGTTTGTGTCTTTCTTTGGTTTAAAGCAGCATCTGCAGTTCCTTCCTACATAACCCATCACTGTTGCTTTCTATAGCGAAGCCAATTATAGACAATAGACAATAGACAATGGACAATAGGTGCAGGAGTAGGCCATTCGGCCCTTACCAAGCAATTACCTATCATTGCTGTAGCAATGGTAGAACGTGCAAACAAACTGGAGGTCATGATTGAACGTGGGTCACTGAAGCCGTGAGGCAGCAGCTCTACTTACTGTGTCATACCTGATTTCTTAAGAAAGTCCTACCCAACAGGTGAAAACAGCCCATGTGCCACCAAACTCCCAGTCACGCATGTAAGGAAAGAGATGAAAAAAGGAACTGCAGCTGCTGGAATCTTGAACAAAACAAAATGGGGCGGCACGGTGGCGCAGTGGTAGAGTTAGTGCCTTACAGCGGGTACGGTCCTGACAAAGGGTGCTGTCAGTACGGAGTTTGTAAGTTCTCCCCGGTCACCACGTAAGTTTTCCCCGGGTGCTCCGGTTTCCTCCCGCACTCCAAAGATGCACAGGTTTGTAGGTTAATTGGCCTCAGCAAATTGTCCCTAGTGTGTGGGATAGTGCTAGTGTACGGGGTCATCGCTGGTCGGCGCGGACACGGTGGGCCGAAGGGCCTGTTTCAATAGACAATAGACAATAGACAATAGACAATAGGTGCAGGAGTAGGCCATTCGGCCCTTCGAGCCAGCACCGCCATTCAATGTGATCATGGCTGATCATCCCCAATCAGTACCCCGTTCCTGCCTTCTCCCCATATCCCCTGACTCCGCTATTTTTAAGAGCCCTATCTAGCTCTCTCTTGAAAGCATCCGGAGAACCTGCCTCCACCGCCCTCTGAGGCAGAGAATTCCACAGACTCACCACTCTCTGTGAGAAAAAGTGTTTCCTCGTCTCCGTTCTAAATTCCTGATGTTGGGGGAGTCCAGAACCAGGGGCCACAGTTTAAGAATAAGGAGTAAGCCATTTAGAACGGAGACGAGGAAACACTTTTTCTCACAGAGAGTTGGTGAGTCTGTGGAATTATCTGCCTCAGAGGGCGGTGGAGGCAGGTTCTCTGGATGCTTTCAAGAGAGAGCTAGATCGGGCTCTTAAAAATAGCGGAGTCAGGGGATATGGGGAGAAGGCAGGAACGGGGTACTGATTGCGGATGATCAACCATGATCACATTGAATGGCGGTGCTGGCTCGAAGGGCCAAATGGCCCACTCCAGCACCTATTGTCTATTGTCTATTGTCTATTATCTATCTCTCCCTCTGAACCCCAATCTCCTGCCTTCTCCCCAAGAATTGGCAGACTGCACACAGTTATTGGTCGAGGTGAGAATACAATCTGGGTCGCTGGAGATGTGAGCCAATGTTCCTTTGTGCCAACTGCCCGAGTATTTGTGTTTGTTGGCAAGACTACGTCTACAGTATGATCGTCAATACGTTGTTCCACTCTCGCCTGGTGGGTGACTCAGAATTGGATGGTGGGCAAGATCATAGTGGCTTTGCGTAGATGTGTTCATGGTGAAACTGTGGAAAGCACTGGAGGCTTGACGAAAGCAGACAAATGCCTGCGGCTTAATTCCTTCGACATCCAAAGGCTGGCCAAAAGAAACATCCACTCAAGGAAACAAAGTTGGGTCTAACTTTGAAAGTTAAAAGTAAACGGGCGAGACCCTATGATGCGTGTTTGGCATTCAGTGCTCTGACCTTCCAGCCTATCAATGCCCATCTATGGATGGAGTGATCAAGAATGAGTCTGAAGAAGGGTCTCGACCCGAAACGTCACCCATTCCTTCTCTCCAGAGATGCTGCCTGTCCCGCTGAGTTACTCCAGCTTTTTGTGTCCGTCCTCGGTTTAAACCAGCATCTGCAGTTCCTTCCTACACATGAAATATTGAGAGGTTGAGTTGCAAAACCTGAACGATTTCAAGGCAAAGCGAGAGGAATGCAGAATGAGAGAAAGAAAAGAACTAAAAGGACATTTATACACAGGCAGAGTTAAAAAGGATTGGCAACCAAAAGAACTATTGTTGCTCCGTACATTATTACATTGAAAATGCACGTTGAATAGAAAAAGAGATTAAAGGACAAGATTGAGAGAATATAAAATAAAAAATATAAAATGCTGAGTTACATCAGTTCTTTGTGTCTCTGTTTAGTTTAGAGATACAGCATGGAAGCAGGCCCTTCAGCCCACCAAATCCATGCTAACCAACGGTCACCCATACACTAGTTCTATCCCACACACAAGGGACAATTTACAGAAGCCAATTAACCTACAAACCTGCACGTCTTTACGATGAGGGAGGAAACGCACGTGGTCACGGGGAGAACGTACAAACTCCATACGGACAGAACCCGTGGTCAGGGTCAAACTCTGGCCCCTGTAAATCTGCAACTCTACCGCTGTGCCACTGTGCGTCCTTTTCTGTATTAATCAGCATCTGCAGCAGATTGTGTCTTAAGGCCCTGTCCCACTTACGTGTCCTTCGCACGCAAATTACGCGACCTCGTCGTCGCGTTGAGGCGCACGGGCATCGTGTGGCCGGTCCCACTGAGAAGCGCGGAGGGGTATGGAGTTGTGCGCGGTATCGTGCGCCTCTCCGGGATTTTGTACCGAACGACATCTTCGCGCGCCACCGGCCTGTCACGTAACTGATGGCCAAAGTGGGACAGGCCCAAGCCCCTGGCACGACGCAACGTCTCTCCTCCAACAGCAGCAGAAGCAGGCAAACGATCGCCGAACTCGGCCTGGGGCTCAAGGCCGTTGCAGATCCAGATCCGCCCCCACTTCTACTCCCAGAGCAGGGCCAAGAAAATTGAAGATAGACACAAAATGCAGGAGTAACTCAGCGGGACCGGCAGCATCTCTGGAGAGAAGGAACGGGTGACGTTTCGGGTCAAGACCCTTCTTTCAGACTGAAGAACGGTCTCGACCCGAATCATCACCCATTGCTTCTCTCCAGAGATGCTGCTGGTCCTGCTGAGTTACTCCAGCTTTGTGTCCATCTTCAATTTTCTTGGCCCCGCTCTGGGAGTAGGAGTGGGGGCGGATCCGGATCGCAACGACCGTGAGCCCCAGGCCGAGCTCGACGATCGTTTGCCTGCTTCTGCTGCTGTTGGAGGAGAGACGTTGCGTCGCGCCAGGGCCTTGGGCCTGTCCCACTTTGACCGTCAGTTACGCGACAGGCCGTTGGCGCGCGAAGATTTCGTTCACTACGAAAATTTCGGAGCCCCGCGCGATGTCGCGCACAACTACATATCCCTCCGCGCTTCTCAGTGGGACCGGCCCCGCACGGCCATACGATGCCCGTGCGCCTCAACGCGACCACGAGGTCGCGTAATTTGCTTGCCAAGGACATGTAAGTGGGACAGGCCCTTTACACCGAAGATAGACACTAAACACTGGAGTAACTCAGCGGGTCAGGCAGCATCTCTGGAGAAAGTCTAAAGAAGGCTCCAATCCGAAATGTCACCTACTCCTGCATTTTGTGTCCATCTTCAAATGACGTCACGCGCTCCAGACGGCTGTGCGGGCAAATGAAGACGCGCGGGACTCTCGCGGGACCATCGCGCCTCAACGCCTCAACGCGACGACGAGGTCGCGTAATTAGCGTGCCAAGGACACGTAAGTGGGACAGGGGCTTTAGTTTATACGATATAAAATATAGAATGCTGGAGAGAATCTAGACAGAATCTGGGTCTAACGTTTTGCACACAGCAACACATGTGATACATCAATAAAATACAAATTAACTCACCCCCACAGGAGGCTTCCAGCTGGTCAATTTTCATTTAAATATCATCTAAATCGTGCAACTAAAATAGCTCACTTTTCAACTCACTCACACTAAATCTCAGTGAGTTCCAGAGGTTGGGATGTAATTGACAATGAGTTGGAAGTGAAGAGAAGTGGCGGCTGAACTCGATGACACAAAGTGCGATGCTATTTGTAGACCTTTGCTGAAATGGACACAGAGTTTTTTTGTGGGAAAAGGAACTTTCTCCGAACGGTCGAGTGAATTTCAAGAGATCTCAGCGACACAGGAAGCGGAGAAACAAATGATCCTGCTGCACCAGAGACCCAGGTTCGATCCTGACCACGGCTGCTGTCTGTACGGAGTTTGTCCGTCTTCCCCGTCGACCTGCGTGGGTTTTCCCCGGGCGCTCCGGTTTTACTCCCACACCCCAAAGACGTGCGGGTTTGTAGGTTAAAGAAGGAACTGCAGATGCTGGAAAATCGATGGTGGACAAAAATGCTGGGGAAACTCAGCGGGTGCAGCAGCATCTATGGAGCGAAGGAAATAGGCAACGTTTCGGCCCGAAACCCTTCGCTCCATAGATGCTGCTGCACCCGCTGAGTTTCTCCAGCATTTTTGTCTACCTCAGGTTTGTAGGTTAATTGGCTTGGGTATAAATGTAAATTCTCCCCAGTGTGTGTAGGATAGTGTTAATATGTGGGGATCGCTGGTCGTCGTGGACTCAGTGGGCCGAAGGCCATGTTTCCGCGCTGACGCTCTAATCTAAACTACACCTTACCACCACCACCCTGCAGTTGTGACGTTTATTCCTTTAAATAATTCTGGGCATCACGGGCAAGTGTCATGTATGTAGATGCAATCCGCAAGTAAGTAGGAAAGCAAACAGAATAATATTATTTATTGCTGGTGAAATTAAATCCAAAATTAAGCACGTTATGCTTCAGTTATAGTCGATCCTGGTGAGACGACATATCGGATATTATGTACAGTATTTGTCCTCATTTACGAAAGACAATAGACAATAGGTGCAGGAGTAGGCCATTCAGCCCTTCGAGCCAGCACCGCCATTCACTGCGATCATGGCTGATCATCCACATTCAGTAACCCGCTCCTGCTTTCTCCCCATATCCCCTGACTCCGTTATCTTTAAGAGCTCTATCTAATTGGTGCTGACTTGCTGGGCCGAAGGGCCTGTTTCCGTGCTGTATTGCTAAAATTAAACAAAAAAACGTGCTTAGATCTGAACTAAACAATGAATTCCACAGATTCACCACCGTCTGGCTCAAGAAATTCCTCCTCATCTCCATTCTAAAGGTACGCCCTTTTTTTCCTGAGGCTGTGCCCTCTGGTCCTGGATTAAACATCCTCTCCATGTCCACTCTACCTGGGCCTTTCATTGACCCTCGTTCCCTGTAATACGTCACAGACCTTGTGTGGACATGGAGCCACACATAGCAAGTCAACAGATACTAGGAAACATGGTCTACAGAAGTCAACACATGGACTTGTGGAAGAACAATAACTTTAGATCATGGTCGAGAGATAAAATGGTGCTTAGTTCATGAGAGGAACTCTCCTGCACTTTGTCAAACAAGTTAGCCATCAGGCTATTAAACATGACAACGAATAAGCTCTGAGCTCTGAACTGCAAAAGTATTTTATTATTTGTTATTTGCACAATATTTGTTATTTATTGAACTTTTCCTTTTTTTTTTCTCTTCCCCCGTTACGTACTATGTTTACATATTCACATATTCTGTTGTGCTGCAGCAAGTAAGAATTTCATTGTCCCATCTGGGACATATGACAATAATTTTGATTAGTAGGACTGGATGTTACAATCCCTAAAGTTCTTCACCACAACTGACACCCGGTATTCTTGGGGGTGACCACCGGGTGATTTTGCTACCAATCAGACACATCTTCCGTTGTGTATCTCAACGTCACTGGGTGTTTCGGCCTTTTATCACAAGATACCCTCAGTCGAGGCAGGCCCACCGCAGGGTGATCGGCCCTGGGTGTGTGTCTTATGGGTAGCCTCTAGGTGGTCAAGTGGCAGCTCAGACACCATCTTTTCTCTTCAGCCACAGCCTTTTTTCCTTCCATCTTCCTCTCTACTGCTGACTGTGGCTGGTTGGGCTCTGGACTCGTGTCCCTTGGTGGGACAGTACTTGGTTGAGCTTCGCCTGGGGTGCTGATACCCTGTGGACTGTGGTGGTTAACCTGCCACTGGGCTTCACTCGACTGATTTAGCCTACCTCTTAGAAGGTAATGGTCAATGCGAGGCCCCACACCAAGCTCTCCCAGGAACTTTTCCCTGCCCTGGTGGATCTTGAGACCTTTCTCTGATGTTATCTTTTCCCAGCCACAGATGCAGCTTCAATCTTGACTCTTGACTTGACTACATGGGATCTTCTATGTAGACAAGAGAATGGTGGGCGCACAGAACACGCTGCTTGGGGTGGTGGTGGAGGTCGATGCAACGGTGGCATTGAAGAGTATTTTGGAAAGGCCCGTGGATATGCAGGGAATGGAGGGATATGACACACATGCAGCAGAGGTAATTACTTTAACGGGGCCTCATGTTTAGCACAGGCATTGTGGACTGAAGGGTCTGTTCCTGCGTTGGACTGTGTTATGCTCTATGAGTGGGCAGCGTTTAAAAGGTGGTGGCCCACTACAATACAGTTCAGGGGTCTTTTCTTCTCTCTTTTTTGTATTTTTCTTCTTTTTCTTCATTCTTTCCTTTTTACTTTTTTTTCCCGATTCATGTATCAATTTATAAAATGTTAAAAATGAAGCCGTACGAAAATTGTATAATTGTTATGCCAATTACCTTATTCTTGTACAATTGCTTCTAATAAAATAAACATTTTTTTAAAAAGGTGGTGGCCCACTACAATACTACGACTAAATAAAGTGTTAAAGAAGGAACTGCAGATGCTGGAAAATCGAAGGTACACAAAAATGCTGGAGAAACTCAGCGGGTGCAGCAGCATCTATGGAGCGAAGGAAATAGGCAACGTTTCGGGCCGAAACCCTTCTTCAGACTCTTTCCTTCGCTCCATAGATGCTGCTGCGCCCGCTGAGTTTCTCCAGCATTTTTCTGTACCTACGACTAAATAAATGTCACTTTAACTTAAGAACAAAAGCGACAAGTAACCGATCTTTTGTGAATTCCACTCACGGCCCACAAACCAGTGTGTTGAGTCGACACTTAATTAAAAACCAGTTGAGGGGAAAAACATTTTCATTCAAGTAAAAACAGATAATTCCAGGTTATTAATGATTGGGATTAAAACTCTGTCTGTCAGGACATCCATCACTGTTACTTGTTATGCAGAGATGTTATGGGCAACATTTCCTATTGAACATATCCATGCAAGGCTGCCTCATTCATTTAGTTTTCACAGTCGGACATGAAGGGCAAGTTTCACATCATTAATACTCAGGTTGAACATTAGGTCATCACAAAAAGCTGGAGTAACCCAGCGGGACAGGCAGCATATTTGGACACCAGTCTGAAGAAGGGTCTCGACCCCAAATGTCACCCATTCCTTCTCTCCAGAGATGCTGCCTGTCCCGCTGAGTTACTCAGAGGGCCCGTACATCCGGCCGTCCATAGCAGCGACTGTAGAGGGTTTATGGCCCCGAACACGGGTGAACAAGGAGGAGGACTGATTGAACTTTGTGCCTTGAACCACAGCGAAGAATGCTGTGGTGGATGTTTGTGTTAAACTTTATTGTGTATTGTGTGTTCCTTTTTAAGTGTATTGCTGCTGGCAAATTCATTTCACTGCACCTTCGGGTGTATGTGACGAATAAAATTGACTATTGATTATTGATCAGTTGAAAGCAGCATCTGCAGTTACTTCCTATGCGGTCACGGTCATGGTGGTGCAACGGTAGAGTTGCTGCCTTACAGCGAATGCAGCACCGGAGACCCGGGTCCGATCCCCACTACGGGTGCTGTCTGTACGGAGTTTGTATGTTCTCCCCGTGACCTGCGTGGGTTTTCTGCAAGGTAGACAATAGACAATAGATGCCGGAGTAGGACATTCGGCCCTTTGAGCCAGCACCGCCATTCAATGTGATCATGGCTGATCATCCCCAATCAGTACCCCGTTCCTGCCTTCTCCCCATATCCCCTGACTCCGCTATCCTTAAGAGCTCTATCCAGCTCTCTCTTGAAAGCATCCAGAGAACCGGCCTCCACCGCCCTCTGAGATCTTCGGTTTCCTCCCACACTCCAAAGACGTACAGGTTTGTAGGTTAATTGACTTGGTAAATGTAAAAATTGTCCCTAGTGGGTGGAGGATGGTGTTAATGTGCAGGGATCGCCGGTTGGCGCAGACCCGATGGGCCGAAGGGCCTGTATCCATGCTGTATCTCTAAACTAAAGTGCACATTTGCTCATCAATTTTTTCCTCGACTTGTGTGCCAGTATATTTGGTGTGACTCAGTCCGTCTCGCTGGTGAGTCAGGAAATTATGATCAAAAACAAACTTAAAACGAGTCCATGATCTCAGTTTAGTTTTTAACGTTTTTTTTTATAGTTTTAGAAAGTTTTTTTTAATAGTTTCAGTGCAGAAACAGGCCCTTCAGCCTACTGAGTCTGTCCCAACCAGCGATCCCCGTACACTAGCACTATCCTTCACACTAGGGACAATTTACAATCTTTAACAAAGCCATTTAACCTACAAACCCGTACATCTTTGGAGTGTGGGAGGAAATGGGAACATCTGGAGTATACCCAAGTGGTCACGGGGAGAACGTACAAACTCCGTACAGACAGCACCCGTAATCAGGATCGAACCTGGTACCTGTACCTGTCTAAATGTTTTTTAAACAGATCAGGCAGCATCTGTGGAAAGAGAAAGAAAAGAGTTAATATTACCGAAAGGATGACATGTAGAATTAAATGTTCCTGCTTGTGGGATCTCTCTGTGGGCATTATCAATGGGCTAGATCGCAACAATGACCGAACTCTAAACACAAAGCCCTTTGACGGAGAAGCAAGAGAGCTTTCAATGAGCGCAGCTTATTAAATTTGCTCAAGAGCAAGAAGGGAATAATGCTTTTTATTAGTTCGTGACCAGATACATATAATATTAAATTAAAATTTCTGACAGGCATGTCAAAGGCATTAGGCTGGGAAGGATACAAGTTAAACAAAATCATTCTAAAGGCACAGAGATTTACTGTGATAGGTGCGTGCAGGGAAGTACTCAATAAGGTCATAAGTGATAGGAGCAGAATTAGGCCATTCGAAGTCACAGTTTAAGGATAAGGGGGAAGTCTTTTAGGACCGAGATGAGAAAAACATTTTTCACACAGAGTGGTGAATCTGTGGAATTCTCTGCCACAGAGGGTAGTTGAGGCCAGTTCATTGGCTATATTTAAGAGGGAGTTAGATGTGGCCCTTGTGGCTAAAGGGATCAGGGGGTATGGAGAGAAGGCAGGTACAGGATACTGAGTTGGATGATCAGCCATGATCATATTGAATGGCGGTGCAGGCTGGAAGGGCCGAATGGCCTACACCTGCACCTATTTTCTATGTTTCTATGCTTATATCAAGACTACTCCAGAATTCAATCATAGCTGATCTATCTCCCTGTACCTGCCTTCTCCCCATAACCCCTGACACCGGTACTAATCAAGAATCTATCTATCCCTGCCTTAAATATATCCACTGACTTGGCCTCCACAGCCTTCTGTGGCAAAGAATTTCACAGATTCACCACCCTCTGACTAAAGAAATTTCTCCTCATCTCCTTCCTAAAAGAGCATCCTTTAATTCTGAGGCTAAATGACGAGTTGGCTGGTTGAGGCTTAAACGAGGAGCCGAGTCAACCCTGGGCAACTCTACTCATGGACAATGCTGCTCTCTGGTGGCCACCATGTGTCAAGACAACGAGGTGAGGTGGAACATGGAATCGCAGAGAGTTTCTGGCAACCCACCACTGGCTTCGGACGAGGAAGTCCAGCGGGTAGTGCTGCTGCCTTACAGATCCTAAACTCTGATATTGCCTGTGTGGAATCCATGTAACAGATGGACACAAGATACTGGAGTAACTCAGCGAGTCAGGCAGCATCTCTGGAGAAAAGGGAATAGGTGACGTTTCTGGTCAAAGTATCTTCTTCAGTCCCAAAACGTCACCCATTCCTTTTCTCCAGAGATGCTGCCTGACCCGCTGAGTTACTCCAGCATTTTGTGTCTATCTTTGGTATAAACCTTCCTACACACTCATTATTCATATTGCCCTGTCCTTCCCCCTTCATTTTCCAGGTATCCCTTCATCTGACCTTCACCCCAAGACCTGCCTCCAACCAATTATTAGCTTAAAGTTGGTGAGCTAGGAGTGATTTGGATTTCATTAGAAAATATATACGGGTTCATTAAATGTTCTTAACCTTCAGACTGAAAACTCAGGGTTAGAGGGATATGGACCAAACACAGGCTAAAAAGGCTTTGTGTAGATGGGACATGTTGGTCGATGTGGGCAAGTTAGATCAAAGGACCTGTTTCCGTTGTTCAGATTTTTTTGTTTAATTTAAAGATACAGCACGGAAACAGGTCCTTCGGCCCACCCTGTCCGCGCCAGCGATCCCCACACATTAACACTATCCTACTCCCCTTGATTCAAGATTCAAGAGAGTTTATTGTCATGTGTCCCAGATAGGACAATGAAATTCTTACTTTGCTTCAGCACAACAGAACATAGTAGGCATGAATACAGAACAGATCAGTGTGTCCATATACTATTATATAAATATATACACACATCAATAAATAAAACAGATGAAGTGCAAATAAACAGATAATGGACTATTAATGTTCAGAGTTTTGTTTCACTTGAGTTCAATAGCCTGGTGGCTGTGGGGAAGTAGCTATTCCTGAACCTGGACGTTGCAGTCTTCAGGCTCCTGTACCTTCTACCTGAAGGCAGCGGGGAGATGAGTGTGTGGCCAGGATGGTGTGGGTCCTTGATGATGCTGCCAGCCTTTTTGAGGCAGCGACTGCGATTGACCTCCCTACCATCGAGGGGATCTGAGCCGATGATGGACTGGGCAGTGTTTACTACTTTTTGTAGTCTTTTTCCGCTCCAGGGCGCTCAAGTTGCCGAACCAAGCCACGATGCAACCGGTCAGCATGCTCTCTACTGTGCACCTGTCGAAGTTAGAGAGAGTCCTCCTTGACATCCCGACTCTCCGTAATCTTCCCAGGAAGTAGAGGCGCTGATGTGCTTTCTTTATAATTGCATCAGTGTTCTCGGACCAGGAGAGATCTTCAGAGATGTGAACGCCCAGGAATTTGAAGCTACATTTACCAAGCCAATTAACCTACAAACCTGCACGTTTTTGGGTGGAAACCAAAGATCTCGGAGAAAACCCATGCAGGGCATGGGGAGAACGTACAATCTCCATACAGACAGCAATCGGGATCGAACCCGGGTCTCCGGCGCTGCATTCGCTGTAACGCTGCAACTCTACCGCTGCTGCGCCACCGTGACCGCCCCACCCACGTAGAGAAGCAGAGTTATCACTAATTGGGATTACAGAAGTAACAAGGCGACAATTCAGCAACTCCAGGGAAAATTAAACATCCTGTTTCACATGGTCCGAGAATCCCAGCCTGCAAGAACAGGATGTGAACCAACTGGAAAAATAATTAGTAAGTTAATGATTTAGTAAGGTTCCCCAGGAGGTAGGATCAGATTTATTCTTGTCACGTGCACCAAGATACAGTGAAAAACTTTTGTTTGCATGCTATCAAATCAAATAATATACACATGAATACAATCTAGACAAACAATAGTACAAAAGATGGAGCAAAGAGAAAAATACCAGAGTGGAGAATATATTTTCTCAGCATTGTAGCCAATAGTTCTAGACAGAAAGTTCACTGTCTGCAACGACTTACCTGTAGGTGGGGGGAAAAACAGGTCTAGAGTCGCTTGCAGCGGCAGAGACCCGGGTTCGATCCCAACTCCGGGCGCTGTCTGTACGGAGTTTGTACGTTCTCCCCGTGACCTGCGTGGGTTTTCTCCGAGTTCTTCGGTTTCCTCCCACACTCCAAAGACGTACAGGTTTGTAGGTTAATTGGCTTGGTATAAATGTAAATTGTCCCTAGTGTGTGTAGGATAGTGTTAATGTGCGGGGGTCGCTGGTCGGCGCGGACTCGGTGGGCCGAAGGGCCTGTTTCCACGCTGTATCTCTTTAAAAAATTTTTTTTAATGGAATGATAGCTCAGAAGGCTGATAACAAAGGGGGAGAAGCTGTTCCCAGGTGTTGTGGTGCACGATTTCAAACCTCTTCATCATCTGCCCAACAGGGGCTGGAGGAGAATGACCCCCAGGGTGGGAAAGATCTTTGATTAGGTTGTAGACACAAAGTTCTGGAGTAACTCAGCTGGTCAGGCAGCATCACTGGAGAAAAATAGATGTTTTGGATCAGATCCCTCGCTCAGACTGCGGAAGGGTACCAACCTGAATTCACCCATCCCTTTTCTCCAGAGATGCTGCCCGACCCGCTGAGTTACACCAGCTTTTTATGTCATTCTTCTGTATAAACCAGCATCTGTACACACTTTGATTATGTTGGCTGCGTTCCAGAGGCACTGTGATGTGGATGGAGTCGATGGTGGGGAGTCTGATCTGTGCGATGGACTGGGCAACTCTGGGAGCTCGACTGTTAAAGGATGGCAGACTAAATTAACAGTGGTGCAGCGGTAAAGTTGCTGCCTTACAACGGCAGAGACCCGGGTTCGATCCCGACTGTGTGGGAGCTGTCTGTATGGAATTTGTACGTTCGCCCTGTGACTGAATGCTCCAGTTTCCTCCCACCCTCCAAAGACATACAGGTTCGTAGGTTAATTGGCTTCGGTAAAATTGTAAATTGTCCCTAATGTGTGTAGGATAGCGTCAGTGTGCGGGGATCGCTGGTTCCCATGCTGTATCACTAAACTAAACTCACCCAGTATGAGCAGAAACAGAAATGGCTTGGCAGTGACCCAGGTATAAAATAGTTGCTGGCAGCAGTTACAGGGGTGGCTTATTTCCACTCAAGTTGGTGAAGCACTTTGGGGTGAATCGCACAACTCAGCAGCTGGAGCAGAACAGTGGCAGGTCCATGGTGGCAATGTGCTTGGCATGTCATCATGCCAGGATTTGTCCTGCCCCCCACTTCTATTCCAGCTTCCTCACCCGTACCACAAGCAGTCTGAAGGAGGATCCCAAACCAAAATACTGTCTGCCCATTCAGTTTAGTTTCTTGTCACGTGTACCGAGGTACAGTGAAAAGCTTTTGTTGCGTGCTAACCAGCCAGCGGAAAGACAATGCATGATTACAATCGAGCTGAAGTTTAGTGCACGATGAAGCCAAAATCGTCCGATAGTCCGAGGGTCACCAACGAGGTAGATGGTAGTTCAGGACTACTCTCTGGTTGTGGTAGCTTGATTCAGTTGCCTGATAACAGCTGGGAAGAAACTGCCCCTGAATCTGAAGGTGTGCGTTTTCACACCTCCAGATTGAGGGTCAGTTTCTCCATAGATGCTGCCCGACTCACTGAGCTTCCCCCAGCACTTTGGTTTCCCTCAAGTTTAGTTTAGAGAGTGTGAGAACAGTCCCACCGACCCACCGCATCCGCGCCAACCACGATCACTCGTATATAAATTTATGTTATAGGAGCAGAATTAGGCCATTCGGCCCATCAGGTCTATTCCGCCATTCAATCACGACTGATCTGTATACTACTTCTACCCTACGCACTATGGACATATTTACATAAACCAAATAACCTACAAAGACAGTTTCTTCCCAACTGTTATCAGGCAACTGAATCATCCTACCACAACCAGAGAACAGTCCTGAACTACTATCTACCTCACTGGTGACCCGCTGACTATCCTTGATTGGACTTTGCTGGTTTTACCTTGCACTAAACGTTATTCCCTTATCATGTATCTGTACATTGTAAATGGCTCGATTGTAATCATGTATTGTCTTTCCGCTAACTGGATAGCACGCAACAAAAGCTTTTAACTGTACCTCGGTACACGTGACAATAAACCAAACTGTACACATGTGTGGAATTCTGGAGATTCAGCATCTGTAGTTCCTCGAGTCTGCCGGGCATGTTTGTCCTGCAACTGCTGCTTCACCCACACCTACTATATTCTGTTGTGCTGAAGCAAAGCAAGAATTTCATTGTCCTATCTGAGACACATGACAATAGACTCTCTTGAATCTTGGAGTCCAGTTTTAAATAGCAAGTTAAACAGCAACACATGCAATCTTGTCGTGTGTTCAGGTCAGTAAAACTTTATTTTACGTCAACCTTCATTTAAGGAACAAATCACAACTTCATTCAACACAACAGTGAACAAAAGACAGACAAGGGCAGTACCGTTAACCCTTCGAACAGCAAGGCAACAACTCAAACTGTTTACACCTCTTTAGGAAAATACAATTCAGGGTTTGGGAAGTAAAAATGCATTAAGACTACATTTCATAATTACAATGAGTTTCAGAGCATCAAGTCAATGCAGTCACTAACTTACAAAACTCCCCTAGACTGATAACCTCAAGCAGGACGTCAATGAACATGCCATTTGCCCCTAGTCTGAAATATCTATCAATTGACCAGACGGCAAAATGGACGGTAAAGCACCCAGAGAGGAAGGCAAGAGTGAATTCCCTATGGACTGGAGACCAAAGCAAGGCAGCACACTGGAAGAGCAGGCAGCACAAACTGCAGGGAACCTGGAAGACAACTTGGAGTGCAAGTTGTCCCATTGTTGTTTGCACCAGGTACACATGCACGTTAAACCCAGGCTTGTGAATGTTTGCTCAATTTAGGACCAAATTTCAGAAGGCCAGAGTTGAAACCGAATCGTCGCTACATCTGACATTCAACTCGTGTCACATGGGGACAACATTCCACCCACGTCTGTAGGGTAACAATCCACTGACGTTATTGGAAAGGCACGAGTTTGTTGCCTGGAAGAGTCGATCAAAAGATTAACATTAGAATCATTTATAACTGTGGCCTCGCACGGATCACCAAACTTCTATCTTCCAGGCACACATGCAACAGTAGTTATACTTCACGACATAACCACGCATCCTCTGCAGTTTAGGAAGCAAACTGCTCTTGATGGTCGTTTGAGGAGGACTAACGAAACTGGGCAAATTGGGTGATATTTCCAGCCTCCTCCACTGTGTACGTTTTGTCAAAGTAGAAGAGACAAACCAACAACAAATTGCCTTTCCATTTCTGGATGTGCATTGCCACCGATTTTTTAAACAGTGCCAGCATTTCCCACTTCCCAGTAATGGAGATGAATTTTCCACAGTTAGTGAAATTTACAAATAAAACACGATAAAGAACGTATTAATTTAATTTTTAAAAAGCTTCAACAAATCAGTTAAATGGCTAAAACAAATTTAAAATAGAATGCAACTGCTACAGACCGTCTTCTACGAAACAGACTGGGCTCCGACCTATATTTTTCTCGATTTCCCCGATTAAAGTTATTAATTATTTTGTCTGCCACAATAATGCACACGGAGTTTGCCAGGAATTCACTCCTACCTCCTTCAATCAAGGTGCTTTATTACTTAAACAAACCAGTTGCCAGGCACATCAGGAGAGGCACAAAATGCTGGAGTAACTCAGCAGGACAGGCGGCATCTCTGGAGAGAAAGAACGGGTGATGCTTCGGGTCGAGACCCTTCTTCAGACCCGAAAGGTCACCCATTCCTTCTCTCCAGAGATGCTGCCTGTCCCACTGAGTTACTCCAGCATTTTGCGTCTATCCTTGGTGCAAACCAGCATCTGCAGTTCCTTCCTGTACATTGTCACATCAGGACGTGGGTTTGATGCGGGTGTTTGATAGTGCCTCGCGCTAGGTGTTGGCGAGTGGTGTAACACTGGAGGGGTGCATGTGAGCCCAGGAATCCTTGTCCACAGTAACTGTCACAGGCTCTTGCGAAATTAAAAACAAAATAACCACACGGGACGAAAGGAGTGACCTCAGCTTCAGCGGGACCAGTGACTGCCCGGAGATCACCCGAGCATTGTAATATTGGTGTGGCCACCAGGGGGCATGACGATACGCTGGCCGGTACGGCGGGGGAGATTGTCGTCCATCTGGGCACCTGATGGGGAGGAGGAGAGAAGTTAGTCTGAATAAGGCGACACACCTTCCCTTCATTAACTCCCACCCACCCACCCCCCCCCCCACCATCTTAAACGCACAGTAACGCAGAAGAGAGGAGGACCCGGCGTGGGGGGGGGGGGGGAACAGTCACGGGATACTTTGTATCTTTGTTGGCGCCCTTTATGTAGCGACTCTTTGCATACCTTGGTGTGCAAAACAAATAATTCCACCGTGACTTTGTGTGTGTAGTGTCTATGTTAGTTTGTGTCCAAGATGGCGGTCGGAAGGGAGAGTGGACGCTGGCGCGGTTTAGCTGCCGCTGCTCTCTCTTCACATTGTGTTTCTGATTTCTTTTTTGTCTTTGGATCCAATTCCGTCTTTAATTTGTGTATTTGTGATGTCTTTATAACTTATTTTTACTCCGATTATATGTTCTTTGTTAAATTCTGTAAGGTGTCCTTTGAGACTTTTGTATAGGCGCCCACAAATAAAATTTATTATTATTATTATTATTAGTGTTCATTCGTTACGCAGCGGTAGAGTTGCTGCCTTACAGCGCCAGAGACCCGGGTTCGATCCCGACTACGGGTGCTGTCTGTACGCACTTTGTACGTTCTCCCCGTGGGTTTTCCCCGGGAGCTCTGGTTTCCTCCCACATTCCAAAGACGTACGTACAGGTTTGTAGGTTAATTGGCCTCGGTACATTGTGCGTATCCCAGTGTGCAGTGTGTGAACGCGGGAGGGCATAGAACTAGCGTACTGGTAAACGTTGGTCGGCACGGACCCAGTGGGCCGAAGGGCCCGTTTCCATGCTGTATCTCTAAAGTAAAAAACCCCCATTAAGAAACGTTAGGGCAGCACGGTGGCACAACTGGTAGTGCTGCTGCCTTACAGCGCCAGAGGCCCGGGTTCAATCCTGACCTCGGGAGCTGTCTGTGCGGAGTCTTCACAGTGAGGTGGGAACATAGGCACCTACAAGTACTGTACCAGGAGGCTCACACCGTCACAGGCAGGTCACATGGGCTTCATGTACACAACAGTTATCATCTGGCAACATCACATAGGTCTAAAGGTTCGCAGCGTACTGAAGCAAGTAGACCAAGCCTCCCTCGGTGCCCAGAACACAGTACACTACACAGGAGATCAACATTGCCCGAAGTTATATAAAGATGCCGAGAAGTAATCAAACAGGAGACACACATTTACCAGACAAACTGAACCCTGACTGGTGGAGATTCCGCACAGGGGGCACCTGTTGCTTGGCGGGCGAGGTCCTGGCAGAGGTGGCAGGCGTGACCGATTTGGGGGTCACGGAAACCTCGCAGACGGGGCCGTCGTAGAGGCCTCGGGGTACGCCATGCAGCTCCGTCAACTGGGGAAACAATGTTGCAGGGTTAACATACACTGGCGGATGTGTGACCGTGTGTCCGTGTGCACCAGTGTCCGTGTGCCAGAGTGCCCGTGTTTGTCTGTGTGCGCCAGATTGCCCGTGCGTGCCAGAGTGCCCGTGTGCGCCAGTGTCCGTGCCAGAGCACTGGTGTTTGCCCAAGCCCGCTAGAGTGCCCGGGTGCGCCAGAGTGCCCGTGTTTGTCCGTGCGCGCCACAGTGCCCGTGCTTGCCAGAGTACCCGTGTGCGCCAGTGTCCGTGTGCCAGAGTGCCCGTGTTTGTCCGTGTGCCAGTGTTTGTCCGTGCGTGTCAGAGTGCCCATGTTTGTCCGTGCGTGCCACAGTGCCCGTGTTTGTCCGTGTGCCAGTGTTTGTCCGTGCCAGAGTGCCCGTGTTTGTCCGTGTGCCCGTGTTTGTCCGTGCCAGCCAGAGTGCCCGTGCGTGCCACACCCCACAAGTAAGGTAGTGGCCTTATTACACTTTACTTTAGAGACAGAGCACAGAAACAAGCCCTTCCCAGATTACGGCCTGACTGTAATCACGCATTGTCATTCCGCTGACTGGATAGCACGCAACAAAAAAAAGCTTTTCACTGAACCTCAGCACATGTGACAATAAACCAAACCTACAACCAAAATGTGAAGGAAGGAACTACAGATGCTATTTTACACCGAAGATACACAAAATACTGGAGTAACTCAGCGGGTCAGGCAGCATCTCTGGAGAAAAGGAATAGGTGACGTTTCAGGTTGAGACCCTTCTGCAGACTGAGTCAGTGGGTAGAGAGAAACTAGTAGTATGAAAAGGGTAAGAAAAATCAGAGCCGGCACCGATGACCAAGGAACGGTTGAGCCCACAATGGTCCATTGTTGGCTATGGTAGAGGTGATAACAAAGGGATGTACGGATGTGAACAGGGAAACTAGCAGGATGACTGTGGTGGGGGAGGGACTGACAGAGAGGGAATGCAAGGGCTACTTGAAATTAGAGACATCAATATTCATACCGAAGATAGATACAAGTAGCTGGAGTGACTCAGCGGGACAGGCAGCATCTCTGGAGAGAAGGAATGGGCGATGTTTCGGGTCGAGACCCTTCTTCAGACTGGTTAGGGATATGGGAAACGAGAGATACAGACGATGATGTGGAGAGATAAAGAACAATGAATGAAAGATATGCAAAAAAGTAATGATGATAAAGGAAACAGGCCATTGTTAGCTGTTTGTAGAGTGAAAATGAGAAGCTAGTGCGACTTGGGTGGGGGAGGGATAGCGAGAGAGGGAATGCCGGGGCTACCTAAAGTGGAAGAAATGAATATTCATACCACTGGGCTGTAAGCTGCCCAAGCGAAAAGTTGTAAACTGCCCAAGCGAAACTGTTATTCCAATTTGCGCGTTGCCTCACTCTGACAATGGTGGAGGCCCAGGACCGAAAGGTCAGTGTGGGAATGGGAAGGGGAGTTAAAGCATATGGCAACCGGGAAATTGCATAGGCCAAGGCGGACCGAGCGTGGGTGTTCAGCTAACCGTACAGCCAGCCACTCTTATCCAAATAAAGCAACGGAAAACCCATTACCTTGCTCCGTGCTTTGATCCTCTTGTAGACAAAATCCGGGAATGCCTTCTTGGGGATGAAGCGGCCGGAGCCTTCGGAAGCATGGATGATCCCGTCCTCCAGGACGATCTTCCCTTGGCTTATGACAACCAAGGGTCCTCCACGGCATTCCATCCCCTCAAAAATGTTGTACTCCACAGCCTGATCGGAGAAACGGGAACAAGAGACGAGATGAGGAAAAACCTTTTCCACCCAGAGAGTGGTGAATCTGTGGAATTCTTTGCCACAGAAGGCAGTGGGGGCCAATTCACTGGATGTTTTCAAGAGAGGGTTAGATTTAGCTCTTGGGGCTAACGGAATCAAGGGATATGGGGAAAAAGCAGGAATGGAGTACTGATTTTGGATGATCAGCCATGATCACATTGAATGGTGGTGTTGGCTCGAAGGGCCGAATGGCCTACTCATGCACCTATTTTCTATGTTTCTAACACCTTGGCGACACACTACATCAGTGCTGGGAAAACTGTTGCGTTCTCTTCCCACATTCCCCACTTCCCATCAAATTCCCGGTGGGATTCAGTTCCCAATGGGCAAATGTTCTTCTGGAAGTTGGCTCAACAGATCTCTCCACTACCTCAGTCCAAAGAATCTTTAATGCAAAGATAGACACAAAATGGAGGAGTAACTCAGCGGGACAGGCAGCATCTCCTGGAGAGAAGGAATGGGTGACGATTCAGGTCGAGACCCTCCTTCAGACTTATGTTTCGGGTTTCGACCCAAAACGTCACCAATTCTTCAGACGGAGAGTCGGGGGAGAGGGAGATTCTTTAAGGCAGCAGCATGGGTAGTTAGGCTGGTGAACAACACATACATGACATTAGCTCTCTTTAGCAGAGGCAGAGAGCAAAGAAGGTGTGGGAAGGAACTGCAGATGCTGGTTTAAAAAGAAGATAGACAGAAAAAGCTGGAATAACTCAGCGGAACAGGCAGCATCTCTGGAAAGAAGGAATAGGTGACAAAAGTCTGAAACATCAGTCTGAAGAAGGGTCTCGACCTGAAAGGTCACCCATTCCTTCTCTCCAGAGATGCTGCCTGTCCCGCTGAGTTACTCCAGCATTTTGTGCTATCTTTAGAGAGCTAAGAAATTCTGGTGCAGCTTCACGACATCGTCGGGAGCACGCAGGTCACAGGTTGGTGACCTATTTTTCTGGGGCTCCCGCAACTACAGCTGCGTCTGCTGGACTGGAGGGCGGCAGCTTCGGCAGCTTCGACCACCCCGGGCCGCGGAGTTTGAGCCGGCCCGTCGCGGAGCACGGATTCGGCCGCGGGACTGGCTTACCGTCGCCCGGCGGGGTCACAGCATCAGAAGCCTGGATCGCCTCAGCGCAGAGGGAGAACAAAGAGGGAAGAGACAGAGACTTTAAGACTTTTGCCTCCATCACAGTGAGATGCCTGGTGAACTCACTGTGGTGGATGTTAATTTGTGTTTATTGTGTGTTTTGTCATTTATTATTATATGTATGACTGCAGGCAACGAAATTTCGTTCAGACCGAAAGGTCTGAATGACAAATAAAGGAATCTCTAATCTCTAATCTCTAATCTCTAATCTCTAATAAAGCTTTATATAAAGTGGCATTTCAGATGCATTTAGATAGGTACATGGATATAGAGGGAATGGAGGGATATGGATCATGTGCAGGCAGATGAGATTGGTTTGGCATCACATTAGGTACAGACATTGTGGGCCGAAGGGCCTGTTCCTGTGCTGCACTCTCCTATGTAGGAAGGAACTGCAGATAGACACAAAACGCTGGAGTAACTCAGCAGGGACAGAAGTCTGTAGCAGGGACTCGACCCAAAACATCACCCATTCTTTCTCTCCAGAGATGCTGCCTGTCCCGCTGAGTTACTCCAGCGTTTTGTGTCCGTCCTCGGTTTAAACCAGCATCTGCAGTTCCTTCTAAATCAAGGAACTACAGATGCTGGTTTCAACCAAAGATAGACACACACACAGCTGGAGTAACTCAGCTGGTCATGCAAGGTCTCTGGAGAAAAGGAACAGGTGACATTTCGGGTCGGGACCCTTCTTCAGACCGATAGTCAGGGGAGAGGGAAACTGGAGGTGGGACTGGAGGTGAGAGGAAACTATGACTAATCGGGGGCTAGCTCCAGGTGACTCGTACTTGGATTATTTGACTCGTCGCTTGCACAGTGTTGAAGAAACAAGAGCGAGAAGCCAGGCCACCCACCAGGTTGTGGTTCTTGGCGGTGATCGTCTTGACGACGTCGGGGTCCCAGATGACAAGGTCTGCATCGGAGCCCACAGCAATGCGACCCTTCCTTGGGTACAGGTTGAAAATCTTGGCTGCATTGGTGCTGGTCACTGCCACAAACTGATTCTCGTCCATTTTGCCGGAGACCTGGGGGTGTTAAAACAACGGGAGACATCTCAGTGAGGGAACAAAAAGATTGTTAAGGGCTTGGACACGCTAGAGGCAGGAAACATGCTCCCGATGTTGGGGGAGTCCAGAACCAGGGGCCACAGTTTAAGAATAAGGGGTAAGCCATTAAGAACGGAGACGAGGAAACACTTTTTCTCACAGAGAGTGGTGAATCTGTGGAATTCTCTGCCTCAGAGGGCGGTGGAGGCAGGTTCTCTGGATGCTTTCAAGAGAGAGCTAGATAGGGCTCTTAAAAATAACAGTCAGGGGATATGGGGAGAAGGCAGGTACGGGGAATTGATTGGGGATGATCAGCCATGATCACATTGAATGGCGGTGCTGGCTCGAAGGGCCGAATGGCCTACTCCAGCACCTATTGTCGATTGTCGTAGATTCAACCATTGGAAAGAAGAGCAAAGAGACAAGACAGTACACCACTTCCTCAGGTGTTGTTTTGTGGTCTTTGAGATGCAAGTTTCACCAGGAACTCCAGGGCTGTTCGTGTCACTATTCACTACTTCCAAGTTTCAATTTTGTTGACTTCCCTTGATCTCTGGAATGGAGTACCTCACGATAATCAAATTAGTTTAATTTAGAGAGACAGCGCGGAAACAGGCCCTTCATCTCACGCCGGCCAACAACCACCCCGTACACTAGTTCCATCCTACACCCCGGGGACAATTTACAGAAGCCAATTAACCTGCACGTCTTTGGAAATGTGGGAGGAACCCGGAGCACCCGGAAAAACCAAGATCACAGGGAGAATCAAGTCAAGTCAAGTCACTTTTATTTCTATAGCACATTTAAAAAACAACTCTCGTTGGCCAAAGTGCTTTACATTGGTGGAGGTACTAACGTTATACAACAGTGGTTCATAGATTAAATACATACATCACTACATACATATAGCCCTCGCCCAGAGGACGTCAAGAAAGGCTTGGGAGTAGAGATGAGTTTTAAGTCTCGAACTTAAAGGAGTCGATGGAGGGGGCAGTTCTGATGGGAAGAGGGATGCTGTTCCACAGTCTAGGAGCTGCAACCGCAATGTGCAAACTCCGTACAAACAGCACCCAGAGTCGGGATTGAAGCCGGGCCTCTGGCACCACAAGGCAGCAACTCTACCGCTGCACCACTGTGCCGCCCGAAAACTGCATTAGCAGGAAGCAAGAGGAAAAACATTGATACCCCCCCCACAGCATTCGATGATGAACATTGTAGGGACTGGTGTTAATTCACTTTGGCCATCCACATCCAAACATCAATGCACGATGGACCATTAACATTATGATAGGATGGGAGGCGCATAAACATCAGGTGACCCCCACTGCCTGCTTACAGCGCCCGAGACCCAGGTTCCATCTTGTCTTCGGGTGCTGTCTGTACGGAGTTTGTACGTTCTCCCCGTGACCTGCGTGGGTTTTCTACGGGTTCTCCGGTTTCCTCCCACACTCCAAAGACGTACTTGGTAAATGGCTTGGTATAATTATAAACTGTCTCTAGAGTGTGTAGGGTAGTGTTAGTGTATGGGGATCGGTGGGTGGCGCGGACTAGGTAGGCCCAAAGAGCCTGTTTCCGTGCTGTATCTCTAAAACGAAACTAAACTGCCTGCCACTGTGGGCAAATTCCTTCACAATGCATCAGCCTTGGCACTGTCTTCCAAAACCCAGTCCCTTGCACTGTAGGGATGTTTGAAAAGAAAAATCTCACCCTTGATGACCATGTAGGGTCAGCCTCCAACATCCCGACTTGTTTCACAGAAATGGTACAAATCTGTCGACTCATTCAAGCATCCATCAGACGCCAGCAATTCTTTCAGTCGTTCCCGCAACCCGGCCCTCTAATGCATAGGGTCACCCTCAAGACAAAGCCCCACCCTCTCTGCAGCTTCTCCACAGGTTCTGCCACACGTTCAGGTACTCACCACTGCCTTGTCCCACACGATGGACATCCTCTCCTCCACGCCGTTGGTGCCCTCTGGGATCATGGTGAAGTCGTCCTTCCCCACCGCCTTTTGGGAGGTGTTGAAGGTGCAGTGCGCGCTGCCGGTCACCTGCAGATCGCCGCTGGAGAGAAGTGGGACAAGACTCAACAGGAGGCCTTCGGGCACTCTGACAGTCAGTTGACAAGTACACCATGAAGACCAAGAGTCTTAGGGCCAGGCCCAGTGTTCCTTCCACCTGGTCCGCCAATAGAACATGATGACTGATTCTACACCTTGTCCACTTGGACAGCCAATGGCTCTGTATTGTCCTGAGGGATGGCTCGGTAGCGCAGCAGGTAGAGTTGCTGCCGTACAGCGCCAGAGACCCAGGTTCGATCCGGTCTACAGGTGGCTATCTGCACATTCTCCACGTGACCTGCGTGAGTTTTCTCCAGGAAGCTCCGGTTTCCTCCCACACTCCAAAGACGTCGGCTAATTGGCTTGGTATAAATGTAAATTGTCCCTAGTGTGTGTAGGATAGTGTTGGTACGCGGAGATCCCTGGTTTATCCAAACCCGATTTATCCAACTTAACATTCCATACAGTGGCATTTGAATGTACCACATCAAGATCATCTTTGCACTAACCTCTTGACAGATTCATTCTACCACCATACCTCAATTGTTAATGTAACTATTGTAGTTATTTTAATAGTGACAAGAGGGAAAAGGGTCCAATGCTTAACACTGTCCACTGCCACCCTCCCACCCCACCAGACACCCGAATTGCACAAAGGATAAAAAGTGCTGGAGTAAGGGGTTAGGTGGCATCTCTGGAGAACATCCATGTTCTCCAGAGATGCTGCTTGTCCCACGGAGTTACTCTAGCACTTTGTCCTTTTATATAAACCAGCTTCTGCAGTTCCTTGTTTCTAACTCAATTGTGGACTTTGTTTCAAACGGTTTAACCGGTTTAGAAATACAGCGTGGAAACAGGCCAGTCGGCCCACAGAGTCCACACTGACCAACGATCACACCTGCATAGTTCTATCCTATACAACAAGAACAATTTGCAGAAGCCAATTCACCTGGAAACCTGCACATCTTTGGAGTGTGGGAGGAAACTGGAGCACACAGAGTCACAGGGAGAACGTACCAAATCCTTACAGACAGCGCCAGAGGTCAGGATCGAACCTGGGTGCCCAGCGTTATAAGGGAGCAACTCTACCGCGAAGACACTGTTGCCCCCACTTCGTTTCTGTTGGGGGACATGTACCAAGAAAGCTGAAGACGTACCAAGACAGCAAGGAGTTCAAGTAGTCTGGCGTGGTTGGATCGGGGCTCAGAGGAGGGGAAGTCACGAAGGCAGCGGCCTTGGCCCAGTTCTTGCTCCAGTAGTGTGATCCATCCGTGCCTAGACTGGCAGTGGTTGGCTCCCCGTACACCACAGTACCTGGTAGATAAACCAATATTAATATCAAGACTTTGTATCATTGAGCACATAAAATCTCAAACCACGTGGACCATTTTTAAACCCAGCGCTAGGTCCATAACTTTTAACTTTTAATACTCATCTGGAGACTGCCTGCGTGGGCAAGTTGGGCCGAATGGCCCACTTCCACGCTGTATGACTTACGATGTGCACTGCCGGCTGCATTTCCTCCATGACACTGAAGACAGACAAAATGCTGGAGTAACTCAGCAGGACATCTGGAGAGAAGGAATCTGACGTTTCGGGTCGAGAAGGGTCTCGACCTGAAAGGTCACCTATTCCTTTCCTCCAGAGATGCTGCCTGACCCGCTGAGTAACTCCAGCATTTTGTGTCTATCTTTGGTGTAAACCAGCACCTGCAATTCCTTCCTACACACTGAAAACAGTGCTCCTTTGACTGTGAAGTACTTTGCAGCCTCTGAAGGGGACAAAAAGTGCTGTGAAAGTGCATAAAGGACCTGTCCCACTGTACGAGGTAATTCAAGAGCTCTCCCGAGTTTAAAAAAAAATCAAACTCGTGGTAATTACGTAGAATGTACGTAGCGGCTACGTCGGAGCTCGTGGATGTCTCGTAGCGGCTCGTAACGCTAACGGCAGGTACTCTGGAAACGCGGTAACTCGTGAAGTTTTTTTAGCCCTGTTAAAAATGTCCACGAGAGCCCCCGAGTACCTACGAACGGCTATTACCGTAATTCTCCGAGTTCGAATCAGGGGAAACTCGGGAGAACTCTGGAATTACCTCGTACAGTGGGACAGGCCCATAATCTAGGACATGAGAGTCATAGAGCATGGAAGCAGGCCCTTCGGCCCAATTTGCCCATGATGCCCCATCTACACTAGACCAATCTGCCAGCATTTGGCCCATATCCCTCTAAACCTTTCCTGTCCAAATGTCTTTAAAATGTTATTTTAGTATCTGCCCCAACTACCTCCTGTGGCAGCTCATCCCATGTGCCCACCACCCTGCGTGTGAAAAAGTTGCCCCTCAGATTCCCATTCCATCTTTCCCCTCCCACCTTAAACCTATATCCTTGGGTTCTGGCATCACCTACATTAGGTAACAGACTCTGTGCATCTACACCAGGGTCGATAAGACACAAAAAGCTGGAGTAACTCAACGGGTCAGACAGCATCTCTGGAAAAAAAGGAATAGGTGACGTTTTGGGTCGAGACCCTTCTTCGCGATCCAAAACATCACCTATTCCTTTTCTCCAGAGATGCTGTCTGACCCGCTGAGTTACTCCAGCTTTTTGTGTCTAACTTTGGTTTAAACCAGCATCTACACACTATTTATTCCCCTCATGGTCTTATACACCTCCATAAGATCATCCCTCAGCCTCCTGCATGCCAAGGAATAAAGTCCTAGTCTGCCCTATCTCTCCCTATAGCACACAGGCCCTCATGATGGGATTCGAACATCAGGTCTGGATTCAATCCACCAGCACAACCACACACCTTTCTTCCTGGCCTGAGCGATGATATCAGCTGCA